>CAVLGL010000115.1:27050274-28250274 GCA_963668995.1 Parnassius mnemosyne
ACTCACATATGCAAAGCACTTGTTGTATCCCTTGATGTCTCGAAGGCCTATGACAGGGTTTGACACGCTAGCCTTTTAGGCAAGCTTCCAGCGTATGGCTTATTCCCCGGCCTGATGGATTAGGTGAAAAACTTTCTGAATGAACGATCTCTCCGAATCGATGGCTGCTCGTCCAATGCTATCGAGACAAACGCCAGAGTTCCTCAGGGGTCCGTTCTCTCCGCAACTCTTTTCTTGCTGCATATTAATGATCTTCTTGTGCCCAATATCTATGGGTATGCAAACGACAGCACAGTTGTAGAGAGGTACGACCCGAATGCTCAGGCCATGCTCAAATCCAGTGCGAAAGAGAAGCTATGGTTGAGAACATACGAGTTATAAAGTTAAGGATATTTTCTGAAAAACTGAATTCAAAAGAGGACGGTGAAGCTTTAAAAATGAAGCAAAGACAGATCGGCCATTAACTGCGGTTACTCAAGAAAATTGGAAAAAACAAATTTTACGGATTTTTTTATTTTAGTTTCATCATCATCATCATTACAGCCCTTCACAAGTCCACTGCTGAACATAGGCCTCCCCCAAAGAATGCCACAAAGCACGGTCCTGAACCACCTGCATCCATCGACTTCCTGCATGTCTTACCAGGTCGTCACTCCATCTCGTGGGGGGACGCCCTACACTTCGCCTACCGGTACGAGGCTGCCACTCGAGAACCTTTCTTCCCCATCGGTTGTCGGTTCTTCGAGCTATATGGCCGGCCCACTGCCACTTCAGCTTATTAATCCGTTGGGCTATGTCGGTTACTCTAGTTCTACTGCGGATATCCTCATTCCTAAGTTTATCACGCAGAGAAACTCCAAGCATAGCCCTCTCCATAGCTCGCTGAGCGACCTTGAGCTTCCTCATACGGCCAGCAGTGAAGGACCACGTCTCAGTTCCGTAAGTCATCACTGGCAACACGCACTGGTTGTACAATTTCGTTTTAAGGTTTTGAGGTATGTTTGACGAGAAGATGTTTCGTAGCTTCCCGAATGCTGCCCAGCCGAGTTGAATCCGTCGATTGACCTCTCGGTCGAAGTTGGACTTACCTTGTCGGACTATTTGTCCCAGGTAAACATACTCGTCAACAACTTCGAGCTTAGTGCTCCCAACAACTACCGGCATAGGTGTGACATGGACATTAAACATGATCTTTGTTTTGTCCATGTTCATCTTAAGACCTATCCGTTGGGAAACACTATTGAAGTCATTGAGCATAGTGCTTAGGTCCTCCAGCGATTCTGCCATAAGGACTATATCGTCGGCAAATCGAAGGTGAGTGATGTACTCGCCATTGATGTTGATACCGTATCCTTTCCAGTCCAGAAGCTTGAAAACGTCTTCCAATGCAGCGGTGAAGAGTTTCGGGGATATGACGTCACCCTGTCTTACACCTCTCTGCAATTGGATAGGTTTCGTACTCTGGTTCTGTACTCGGATAGCCATCGTAGCCCTACGATGGCTATCCGAGTACGAATACGATATTTTAGTTTAATTTAAATTATTTTATTTTTCGACGTTTTGGGTGCTTTATGACACGGATGGTCGCGGTGGCCTGAAGTGTTTAACGGCTTGATCTCATAGTTAACCCGGGCTGAGGGTACATCCAGCTATTCTATTTTTTAATTCAATAAGCTCGCGAATCATCCTTGGTAGGAATTGGTGCGAATTGTGGAGAATAATAAATAGTGAAACGGGCAAGGTCAAACCGCGCAACTCGGATTTTCAATTGAATATTAACAATAATTTAACTCGATCTGATCAAGAAGTTGCTGTGGCTTTTGAGAAACATTTTTCTGATGTTCCTAGTTTGACAACTAAATCATTAAACTCTTCTCCTACTGTCGCCGAATCATTGCTCAAACAAAATGTAAAGGCTTGTTCAAATACTCTTAAATTCCATAGAGTACTGCCAAAAATATCGTTAAATATTTTAAAACTATTGATGTTAAGAAAACGGCAGATTTATGGGGGATTTCCGTTAAAGTTATTTTATCTGTAATAGGTATAATAGCACCTTATCTAGCCACTATATTTAATACAAGCGTCGAATCTGGTGTGTTTCCTGATTTAATGAAACATAGTAAAGTCATATCTATATTTAAATCTGGTAGTACATTAGACCCCGCCAATTTTAGACCAATTTCTGTTCTACCAACATTTAGTAAAATTTTTGAAAAAATAATTTAAGATCAGATGTTAAGTTTCATTAATATTAATAAATTGCTACATAGAAATCAATTCGGTTTTACAAGGGGTCGCTCGACAACTGACGCTGGAGTTGAACTTATTAAACATATTTTTTGTGGATGGGAGAATTCAGAGGATGCTTTGGGTATATTTTGTGACCTTTCCAAGGCCTTCGACTGTGTTCACCATGAGACATTAATCAGGAAGCTACAGTACTATGGTGTCAAGAACACAGCGCTTAAACTTATTATTTCATATTTAAGTAATAGAATGCAAAAATTATTATCAATGGTAAAAGTTCTTCCGGCTCACCTGTACTAATGGGTATCCATACATATATCCAAACTAGCAAGCAGACTAAGTTCTGCAGCCTATGCTGTAAAAAAGATTAGAGGTCTCACTAGTGTCGAGACAGCTAGATTAGTTTATTTCAGTTATTTCCATAGCATAATGTCTTATGGGATTTTGCTATGGGGAAATGTGGCTGATTCAGAAACTATTTTTGTTTTACAGAAGAGGGCCATTAGAGCTATTTATAACCTAAAACCGAGAGATTCTCTTAGAGATAAATTTAAAGAAATAAATATATTAACTTTGGCCTCTCAGTATATTTACGAAATTTTAATGTATGTTCACAAAAACAAAGGTAGTTTTAGTAAAAAAAGTGATATACATTCTGTAAACACAAGCTAGTGATACCAGTTTCTCGACTCCACAGAGTCAGTAATTCATTCTTGGGGCAATGTATACGCTATTACAACAAGGTCCCGGAAAGTGTACAGGCTCTCTCTATTAGCAAGTTTAAATGTTTTGTTAAGTTGAAACTGTATAAAAAGGGTTATTATAGTATAATTGAATACATGGTTGATAATAACACCTGGGAATGAGGTGATCGTTTCGAAGCTGTTTCTAAAATAAATTTTGTACTTATATAGTTTGTACAACCATTAATGTAAAATTCGCTTTAAAAAAAAGTCCCGCTGGGGTTGTTGCTGGTTCTTCCCAGGACAGAGGTTTTTTTTCGAACCAGTGGTAAATTAAAAAATGACTTTCAATAAGAATTACACATGTGAATGTGATCTATATTGAATAAAAAATTATTCTATTCTATTCTAATTTGCGAGGATTTGTAATTTTAAAGAAGGAAGTCTATCAAATCTGATATACTCGTAAAGAAAGGGGCGATCTTGAACATGTTCACAGACTGCAGACTTCCCGTAGCGTCGGTGATTCACGTCAGCTATAGGGTAAAGGTGCCAAATATGAGATACCGTTTTCATTTTTGCGTACTTCCCGTAAAATATCACAGGTAAGAAGGTAATTTTACGTGATAATAAATTAGATTTAATTTATATTTCAAAACTATAAATATTTTAGCAATAGTGCTTACCGATTCTGTAATATTAAGTGATATAACTAAATAAACTGGTGGTTGCTGCTCGTGATAAGAGGGCTGGTTCTTTTCTCGCTCAAAGGCTAAGTATAGCTATTCAGCGGGGAAACGCAGCCAACGTTCTTGACACGATACCGCAGGGAGTAAGACTGTATGATAATTAAGTTACTAGTTTTACCCGCGACGGAACGGAGAAGGTGTATGCGTTTAGGGTGAGAGGTTGTTTGTTTGTGTGTGTAAACGAATGTTTCCATTTATCTCCAAAACGGCTTAACCGATTTCAGTACGGTTTTTGCAAAAGGTTTGTGACTCATCAGCGATGGTTTTTAGGTAAATGTTATGGTGTTAGCTGGCCAGGGGGCGCTGCAATTAACATTTAGGGTGCAAACGAATGTTGCCATTTATCTCCAAAACGGTTTGACCGATTTCGATACGGTTTCCTGTAAAGGGTTTGTAACTTATTAGCGATGGTTCTTAGGTAAATGTTATGGTTTTAGCTGGACAGGGGGCGCTGCAATGAACATTTAGGGTGCAAACGCATGTTGCCATTTATCTTTAAAACGGTTTGACCGATTTCAATACGGTTTCCTGTAAAATATTTGTGGTTCATTAGCGATGGTTCTTAGGTAAATGTTATGGTTTTAGCTCGCCAGGGGGCGCTGCAATGAACATTTAGGGTGCAAACAAATGTTGCCATTTATCTCCAAAACGGTTTGACCGACTTCGATACGGTTTCCTGTAAAGGGTTTGTAACTCATCAGCGATGGTTCTTAGGTAAATGTTATGGTGTTATCTCACCAGGGGGCGCTGCAAAGAACATTTTCTGTGGAAACGATTGTTCCCATTTATCTCGAAAACAGTTTGACCGATTTCGATGCGGTTTTCTGTATAGTATTTGTGACTCATTGGCGATGGTACTCAGATAGGTGTTATGGTGTTAGCTCACCAGGAGGCGCTGCAATAAAAAAATCACTCCTTAAAATTAGTTGTAGCGAATTTTTTCCTCGAGACGGTTCCACCGATTTAGATGTGGTTATCAATATCTTATAACATACTAGCGATCTGCTCCGGCTTCGTACGGGTGATTTCTGGATTTCGTTAATAGCGCCACCTACCGGGTAAACTAAGACAGGCGACAGCACCAAGTATACCTTTGATCATGGGTAACACATAAATTCGATCCTGATGAAAAAAAATATCATCTTTTTACAACGTTTTATTAGCTTTATTCACGCGCTATCATGTTAGTACAGCTAAATGAAATGATAATTTCATAAAAAAATCATGAAAATACTGAAACATAAAACCAGCAGTGGAATTACTGAATTGATATCAGCTGACTTGAGGTCAATGTACGCGCGAACGCAAATTCGCGCGGCCCGCAACTAGCGGGCCATACCACATTACCTAATAATTTACAACACTTGTCTAAATACCTAACTTATCTACTTAACCTACTATTTTGCCACTGTACTTGTCTCCACGTAGCCACTTTAATACGAATTTACAGGTTAAATAACCCAAATAACTGGTTCGATTCCCCGCTAATGAAAAAATACTTAAATTAATGAAATGTAACCAAGATTGGAGTCATGCGTTTTTATTCATCGTGTAGGTATGTTTATTATTTCATGTATTCAGTTATGTACCTATTCAGATTAGTCCAGTACTAAGTTATTTAAAAAAAATACTTATGAAACAGCTTACCGCTCTAAATCCTCCGTGGTCTTATGAGATGCGGCTCAAATTGTGCTCCATTCATTTCAAGGTAGATTTGGGCTCGGTGTTGCATCTCCTCATGCAGGCGGGGCATCATCGTGTAGTCTTCGACACAGTCCGTATGTAGTTTGTCGAAAACATCCACGATCCTTTTGTAGTTTCGTCAGCACTATCACACTCACGATTAAAAACCCTTTCTTTCACATACCCCCACAGAAAGAAGTCTAACGGGGTCAGATCTGGCGAGCGAGGTAGCCAACCGAGTGGTCCTAGTCCGCCAAATCCAGCGATCATCAAATAATTCGGCGAGGCGCTCACAGACGAACCTCACGACATGTGGAGGTGCACCATCATGCTGGAACCATGGTCGGCGATATTCAGCCAACGATACGTCGTCTAAAATGTCAACCAACTGTTCACTTATAAAGTTTATGTATCGCTGTCCGTTCAGTCGCTGTGGCAGAAACACTGGTCCCAGTATGCGATCCTTAATACCTGCCCATACGTTAACCGACCATCGGGTTTGGTGCCCGGTTTGTCGAACAGCGTGCGAGTTAACCTCTGAATACACGTGTGTATTTCTTCGGTTCCACAGGCCGTTTCTGGTAAATGTCGACTCATCCGTCCAGATAATGTGCTCAATGGAACCAGGCACACGTTGTTGCTAGTTTAATAACCAACGGCAGAAAACTCGTCGGCGGTCGTGATCGCCGGGAACTAAAGCTTGCACTTTGTGCAATTTGTATGGGCGCATCCGGTTACGCTTCAACACTTTGTGCACTGCAAAGTATGACACACTTGTTCCATCCCGACGTCTTAACAATTTATTTAGCGATACTTCGTGTACCTAGGTTCGGATACCTAACATGTTGAGCACTATAAACGTACGCGTTAGGCATTATTAAAACAAAAAAGAATCCAAAAACGTAACAACAACAATAATATCAACACGTAATCACAAGTAAATTTATTAAACAAAACGATTGAACTGTCGCTCGCGCACGCGTGTACAAAATCAACACGGAACTGTCTCAAAAACTAAAACGAACGAACCCCGCCAAGGCTGAAACCTACTGCGTCACAAGCGTGAGGCGACAGGGTTAGGCATTCTGCCGTCATAATAAAGAAGGACGCAACTAACAAAAACGTAAAATCGAAATAAAAAATAAATAGATGAATTTTTTTTGAAAGGACGCTAATAGTATTTTACTACTTTTTTTTATTATTAGTAAATATTAGAAAAGCATTGGTAGTGAGACACATAAAATAACAACCCGCAACTCTTGAGTTATGATTTTAAAGGGGATATTATACCAGACTTACTACGATAATAATTAAAAATTAAATTTTTTTTCAACCGACTTCAATATAAATAATTAAGGATAACTCAAAAACTATAGGTCTGATTCGATCAAATTTATATGGGACGACATGTGAAACACCAGCTCTTAATAATAAGATATAAGCTCTTAATAATAAGATATAGAATAATAAGACAAGAATAATCGAAATTTAAGTAATCGATGCAAATATTGTTAAACATGACGTAGCAACTAGTTAAATAAGTCTTTTCTTTTATGTCGAATTTGTATTGTGGAGTGTAGAGAGAAGAAGGACCATCTCTATACTATGAAAAGTGTCCCTAAAAACGTGTCGAATAAGGGTGGCGCTGCAGTAGTATAGGATAAATTAAAAAAAGCGCCAAAAGTAATTAGAGTAAGATGGAGAAATAAACAAGGACCGATTAATCCGCTTGGTTTTGTACTACGTAAATAGTTGAGATTTTGTGTACTGGCATTTTACTAACTACTCATGTACGTCATGAAATTTTTTAAATATTTGAATTCAGCTGACTTCACTCCGTCCATAACAGCTATCTTCATATCGTAGTTTTTCAAACCCCAGCGCTATTGTGGTAGGTTTTGGAACCTCTATTTTCAGTAAATAGTAGGACACTTTTTCAACTTTCGCCCCTTATAAGATGGTTCTCCTTGTACTCTACACTGCATAATTTGTATAAGTCTTTTCTACTAAAAAAAATGTCATCTGTGATCAACAGTTACGTCTAAAATTCTTACGACATTTTCTAAAATATTGATATTTTTGAATATTAAAAAATTTAGTAGATGCGCCTTTTTATCATGAGTCGAATGGTATATTTAACTCATTTATTCAAAAATTGTTAGATGCGCCCTTTTTTCTTATGACGGCAGCATTGTTTCGCACCGAGCTAGATACAGGTCGACAGTGTAGTTACAGTCGCGTTCTAAAGTACTACATGGTATTGGGATATTGTTTTATAATATTATAGTAATTAATTGTTTTATTGTAGAATCATAATAGGTGCTTTACTAGCTACTTAGAACTTTGGAAAAGGTTGGAATTAAAAATGGATAATGTTTACTTGACCATTATTTGTTATTTCTATCGTAAAATATAAAGTAGTTTGTAACAAGAAAACTTAAGCTAAGGGTGACACGCCATCCATTATGTCGTCTTGGGTCACATGGAAGCCAGATGTTGATGGTGTGTTGGTGTTACTGGATGCTACTTCATCATCACTTTCACCTTCGCTTGAGCTTCCGTCATCAGGTCGATCACATGGTAAGTTTTTCGGTATTCTTCCTCAACACTTTTAACTTTATTGCACAATTTTCCCCATTCACCTTCTCCTATCATATTTACCTTTTCGTTCACTAGTTCAATCATAAAACAATAGATATAAATAATTTTTCTTTCCTTCCTTTTTAAAACATCGTCGCGAGTCACAAAGTAAGCTGTGTATGCGACTGTATTTTTGGAGCGAACAAAGCGCGGGAACCAATAGCATGCAGGCACAGTAATACTGGCGGATTGTTCCCCCGTGGCGCCCCCTTCGTACCAATATGTGATAAATCGCTCAGTGCCCAAGTTCAAGGCCAGCGTTCCTTTTTCACCGTTCGCTCGTACATTAACCTCCATTAGTCAGGTGATATCAATTCAGTTTCCACTGCTGGTTTTATGTTTCAGTATTTTCATGATTTTTTTTATGAAATTATCGTTTCATTTGCTGTACTAACATGATGGCGCGTGAATAAAGCTAATAAAACGTTGTAAAAATATGATTTTTTTTTCATCAGGATCAAACTTATTTGTGACCCATGATCAAAGGTATACTTGGTGCTGTCGCCTGTCTTAGTTTTCGGGAGCGTTCCAAAAACACCCTGTATATATATATATATCGCTCATTTGGAGAAACATCGACGTAATTGCTATTTTTCCAATTTTACAGGAGAGTGATTTAAAGTGTTTTTATTTATTTTGTAATGTGTTACCGTCTCCTGATGATGACTCTTGCCTATTTTTTTATATTTAAAATGTGGCTATACTAATGTAATTTTATGTAGTTTTCAATAAAGCTGAATATTTATGTTGGTATTCTAATAAATAAATAAAAATATGTCGGATACCTACAATTCCGTCTTTGTTTCCCAAAGATTCAGTATAATGCGCAGAGTGCTGCGTATACATTTTTTTATGATTTTATGACAAAATGAAACCATATTTTGAAAGTAATCAAAGTATTATCCATTTATTTCGAATAAAATTTGTAATATTTGAGGAACTTAAACTTATATAATAGATAATTTTCACTTAAAGAATCAAAAGGCACGACAATCACAGCTTCGTTAGGCCTACTTTTACAAAATATTAAATTTAACGTACCTAGCTTAATTTGACCAAGTAGATACCATTTAAATGTTTAAAACATTGTCGTAAAAACTGCAATAAAACCTTGGTATGATATTTTTTTGCATTAGTTCTTGTAAGTCACTTTTCTTATTTTGAGCAATAGGTATTTTTCCACGATACGCTGGCTTTAGTGTTAAATCTATTATATCTTTTGTGTCTCCCTTATTTCGTCTGGAGATTTTTGTAACGGCTTCTGTCCAGTCTTCCTCGTATCCAGTTTTAAATTTATATGTTCCATTTTCCTTTTGAAATTTAATCATTTTTATATCATTCGTTTTAATGGTGTTTCCATGTACGTCTTTTGCGGTGTTTAGTCCAATTTCTTCCGCTAAGTTTTAGAGATCATAGAAATCGTCATAGTTTAACTCTTCTACAATAAATGGATTGCTATTTTTTTTTGCAGAGCTTATGATTTGAACGTACTGCTCTGGCACGTATATGGGCCCAGACTTTTTAGATTTTTTAATAGCTTTTTCTATTAACGAGTGCGCTGTGTCTCCTTCATTTTGGGTATGCCCGCGGATCAAAAATTTATGAGTGATGGTTTTGATTCGTAATGTTTTGACGGCATACAGATACATTGAGAAAATGAATCTGGAAACGTTAAAATAAAATGTAATACTTACATTAATATTCATAATTTAGGTAGATTAAGAATGTAGAATTATTGAAAATAGTCAATTCATTTATCCAACTCACCTGTTCTTCTGCTGTCCACAGCAGTTATCGGTATAAAACGTAACGTCAGAATTAGGATATTTATCAGATACTTTTTGCAGGAATTTGTAGACACAGGAACCGATCTCAACTGCACCCCGACCTCCTAAAGCCTCATGCCAGAAGTAACAAATCGTCTCCTTGTTTTTTATATCAGTGATCTAAAAAATTAATAGAAATTTATTGTATTAAGAAATAAAATTGTAGTTTATGAAATAAAAAAGTCAAGAGTAACTTACAGTTAAATTCAGACAATTTAATTTAGACTTATAAAAGAAAGCTGATGATTCTCCAATCGGTACAGGCATCACAGCTTGTAAATCAAATATAGCTACAATGCTATTGCTTTCAGCCATTTTACAAGTCTCAATGTCATTCTTTTTTTCAGCTCGACTGAGTTCTTTTTGGCGCAGGTGTTCCAAATATTGATTTTCTAACACTTCATCACCGTCAACTGCATTTTTACGAGATTCACATAGATCGCACTGATCTTTCTTGGGGATGAAAAAAGAAATGTTAAACTGTTTAGTAAATATTCGGTAGTATAAATCATAGTTTGCAGCAGTTTTCTTATCGGATTCCCTCATGTTTTTGAAGTCACGATGTAAATCGATGTGTCAATAGATGATGGTTCGTGTCTATCCATTACTAAATTGACCAACTTTCTACCACGTCCTTGCATTATTGTAAATAACCTAAAAATAAATGAATAGGAAATCAAAACAAAATTATATATCACCAGCGCGCGTCATGTGACTTTTATTTACATTCACATAAGGCTTAAATTACAACTATTGACGCGCGCTCGTGAAATGCATTAACTGTACATGATACAACATAAAAGAAATTTTTAAAAAGTAAATCTAACTTCAAAGACTAAAATAATCCCACGTGGAATTTAGGAAGTTTACTGCGACTTCACGCAGACAAAAAAGAATTATACGAACATTTCATGTAATACAACACAACAAAAATACTTGGCCAGGTATCGTGAAAATAAGCTGGCTTGCTCTTTTTAAAATGTATATATTTAAATAATTTCACAAAGAAATGTTTAAGCGTATTTGAACCAAATAATAATATTTTCTACCAACAACGACATTACTAATAGGAAATTACAAAAATTATGTCATTGCTTCTGCAAAAACAAATATATTTTGGGACAACAATGTCGAAAATGTTCATTCCGTCGTTGTAGCCCCAAAAAGAACGAAAAATAATGTCATAATTACCTTTACGTCGATGTAGCACCCAAACACAAATACACTTTGCGGAGCTCCCCGCGCAACTGACCGATGCGTCGCTGTTTCCGCGAGATCTTTGCGAGTTAGCATAAATGCAACAACGACGCTAGCGCTACCTACCGATAAATAGACTGAATTTGATTTACGTCTTTGTTTCTCCTAACGTAAATACACTTTCTAAGTGATTTGTCATATTTATCTAATTTTTGGAAAAAATTACATTTACGTCGATGTTTCTCCAAATGAGCGATATATATAATTATACATTTATACCTTTCTCTTAAATCATTCCGTGTATTGATAAAAACCTCATCAAAATCTGCCTATAAGAGCTATAGTTTGTTATTATTAGCTATATATTGTTTTATCTTTCGTGACTTACTTCCTTTTAGTCGGGGGTTTATCAATATGTTTATTTAATCCTTTTTCGATTACAACTTTTAAATCCGTCGTGGGGTTTTTCTAAATTTTTAATTTTGCTTTTAGTTTTTTGGAAGTCCCTTATCGGACGGTTCGGGTATGGCGGATGGGAGCTAGACGAGAAAAAGTGTAAGATTTTTTCGTCACTACCCCTTTTTTCATAGTGTATTTTATTTTAAATGAAGTTTCATTTTAATAGACGCTAATAATTAATTTATGTATATTTGTTAATCAATAATATAATACGTTTATCAATAATAATATACTATGAAAGAAACTTCGATCCAACCGAGTGTTCCACGACACTCACGCATGTTTTTTTATTATAGTTTTCAATATTGTATATAATAAAATATTGTATATTATGTTATGTAAATAAATTTTATTTTAATTAAATAACTACGTACTAAATAAAACACTTTTTCTATGCAAGCATTAATAAGTATCCTAATATGATATACTATTCATCAAATTAGGAACCCGAAGTTCCTAATTTGAGTTATGTCTCATTTTAGTCATCTCCACTTTTGAGCACACTTAAATGAAAAATACAATTAATTAATATACTCAGCGTTTATTTATATTAAAAATAATAACTCAGCCGTTTTTCTGAAACCATTAACAGAGTTTGCATTATTTGCTGATTTTTCGTAAGCTTTTCTAAACAGCGAACTGTAGAAATGGCATGTGTTGAGTTTGAGCACCTCATTGTTGTGAGCGTCTACAGAGCCCCATGTTGTACATATGATGCTTTTGAAAACATTATGGAGGAAGTTTTTGCTAAGCTTAATAAACAGAATAAATCTGTTGTAATATGTGGAGACTTTAATATCAATCTCCTAGAAGCTTCCTCCATCAATATTAAATTTAGATCATTGTTTAAATCATATGGTCTTTTTAATTTATTTATAGAGCCAACGCGTATTTCTCAATCTAGTGCAACATGTATAGATAACATTTTTACAAATGTGAAGCCGTTGCATAAATGTATAATTCAAAAATTAAGTTCTGATCACTGTGGACAAGTAGTTTCGTTACCTTATGTTCACAAAAAGCAAGTAGATGAGAAAGTTGTGTCTGTTCCAGTAAATGCACGTCGCTTGGAGAAATTTAGAAGTAACGTAGTGAAAAAACTTCCATCACTTTCATACCAAAATGATCCTAATTTTTTGTATGGAACATTATTTAAGCTTATTTGCAATGAATTTAATAATACTTTTACTTCTAAAACATTCTCCTTGAACAGTCGGAAGTCATTCAATGAATGGGCGACAGTAGGAGTCCATAAGAGCAGGCATAGGTTATATGATCTTTACCATGAAAGGTCATATAATCATAGCGTCGAATTTAGGGAATATGTAAAAAAATATTCAAAAATATTTAAAAGAGTGTGCTCCATAGCCAAGTCTTTGCATTTGAGCAACAAAATTAAGACGGTTTCCAATAAAATTAAAATGACATGGAGTATAATTAATAGCGAAACTGGTAAGATCAACTCTCGCAATTCAAATTACCAGTTAAGTGTTACAACAACAAATTAACTGTATCAGATCAGGACGTAGCAATGGTTTTTGAGAAATATTTTACTGATATTCCGATCTTGACCACTAAGTCACTGAATTCTTCTCCTGCCGTCGCCGAATCATTACTTAAACAAAATGTAAATGTGTGTACAAAGAATTTTACATTTAATAAAGTGTCATCAAAAGATATTGTAAAATATTTTAAAACTATTGATGTTAAGAAAACTGCGGATCTGTGGGGGATTTCCGTTAAAGTTATTGCGTCTATAATAGATACAATCGCGCCTCAATTAGCTATTATTTTTAATACTAGTATCGAATCTGGTGTGTTTCCTGATTTAATGAAGCATAGTAAAGTAATACCTTTATTTAAATCTGGTAGTACATTAGACCCCGCCAATTTTAGACCTATTTCTGTACTACCAACACTTAGTAAGATTTTTGAAAAAATTGTTCTTGTTTAAATGTTAAATTTTTTTAATATAAATAATTTACTTCATAAAAATCAATTTGGTTTCATAAGGGGTCGCTCGACAACTGATGCCGGTGTTGAGCTGATTAAATATATCTTTAATGCATGGGAGAATTCACAGGATGCTTTGGGTATATTTTGTGACTTATCCAAGGCCTTCGATTGTGTTCACCATGAAACATTAATCAGGAAACTTCAACACTACGGTGTAAGAAGTGATGCCCTTAAATTAATTATTTCATATTTAAGTAAGAGAACGCAAAAAGTTGTCATTAACAATATGAGCTCTTCCGGATCGATGGTACAAATGGGCGTGCCTCAAGGCTCAATTCTCGGCCCCTTTCTGTTTCTTGTATACATTAATGACTTACCTTACATAGTAGGGGATAACCATGATATAGTATTATTTGCAGATGACACTTCTTTAATTTTCAAATTAAGTCGACAGTTACTAAAATATGACGAAGTAAATAATGCTATCTCTAAATTAGTAAATTGGTTCGATGTTAATAATTTGCATTTAAATGGCACTAAAACAAAATGTATGAAATTCGTGACTCCAAATGTCAAACAATTAAATACTAATGTAATTTTAAATGGGGAGAAACTGAGTCTTGTAGATACCACCATTTTTCTTGGAATCACACTAGACGCGAAGCTTCAATGGAGCCCCCATATATCAAAACTAGCAAGCAGACTTAGTTCTGCAGCATATGCTGTAAAAAAGATTAGAAGTTTAACCAGTGTTGAAACAGCTAGACTAGTTTACTTCAGCTACTTCCATAGCATAATGTCGTATGGTATTTTGCTATGGGGACACGCAGCTGACACTGAAATTATATTTGTTTTGCAGAAGAGGGCCATAAGAGCAATTTATGATTTAAAGCCTAAAGAGTCGCTGCGACAAAAATTTAAGGAAATTAATATATTAACTTTGGCCTCTCAATACATTTATGAAAATGTAATGTACGTACACAAAAATAAAAGTAGTTTTACAAAAATAAGTGATATTCCTTCTGTAAATACTAGGAACAGACACAAGCTAGTAGTACCAGTTACTCGACTCCATCGAGTCAGTAATTCATTCTTGGGGCGATGTATACGCTTTTACAACAAAATTCCAGAAAATATACAAAGTTTGACCTGTTCAAAGTTCAAAAACTTTATTAAACTAAGTTTGTATAAAAAGGGTTATTATAATATTAAGGAATTTATGGATGATAATAACCCCTGGAAATGAGGTGATCGCTACCAAGCTATTTCTAATTTGTTGTGTTGTTAATTTGTGTAACATCATGATTGTAAGCTGTTATTTAAAAAAAGAAGTCCCGCTGGGTTTCTTGCTGGTTCTTCCCAGGACAGAGGTTTTTTCCGAACCAGTGGTAATCAAACAAAAGAGTGACTTTCAATAAGTATTATTTATAATCTATATTGAATAAAAAAGTTTCTGTTTCTGTTTCTGTTTCATCATAATATTATTTTTCAAGTAAACATTACTTTTATTTATCAAGTATTTGCTTATGCATGTACACAAATGCATGCTGTTTGGAAAATCTTAAGTTTTGTTGGTCAAAACAATTCCGGGATTATCGTGTAACCAGGTTTCTATTATAGACCCCACTGGAACAACATCCATTATTGTGCTATATTTTCAACCGACGTCAAAAAAGGAGGAGGTTCTCAATTCAACTGTATTTTTTATCTGTGTTACCTCAGAACTTTTTTCCAAGTGAACCAATTTTGATTATAAAAGCTGGTGTTACGGCCTACGGCTACTCCCACAAAGGTTCAATCCTCCGGGGCCCATCAGCGGAGTTTCAACGAACAGACGTAGGTCGGGCCTCAATATGGCCTCGAGAAATTTCCTAATAAACAATAAGGGGGAGCGTTCTATCCTACTGCCATTCAACAGGGAGAATATTAAAACCGAGCTTACTTATACCTATATCCAAGGCGACTGGTCCCTCAGGGTTCGGTCAGGTCGCATGTGGTTGTATGGTGCATGGGAAGTAAAGGTCAGTGAGATGTATCTGTGTGTGACCGTTGCCGTCGGCAGCAGCTCGGACTTCAGCACCGCTCCAAATTGTGGTAATCTTCCGCGGAGTAGTCCACAATCACTTTCTTCGTTCGTCACGAGGACAGTCCTTAACTTTATCGTAAAATTTACTAACTTCCAGAAGCCACTAACTCTAATTTGTTATAAAGCGTAACACCCAACACAAATACAGAATGTCGGTCTATACGAAATCCCGTTACTATAAGCAAAAACGTAACACACCGCACGAACACGAATGTCTGGATCAAAGTTCACTACCGTTTCGCGTGGCAACAATTATTTCTAGAATATCAAATGCCGCAGTAGTAGCTAATATTGTCGAATACCCTTATACAGATTCTGAGTCAGACACAAGAAGTCCCGGGAAAAGCTCTCAAACAAGGAATGCGCGATACGAATGCTAGACAGTATATTTACTAGACGCGCTTAAATTATTCCGCGTTCCCGCACAAAAAAAAGGACAGCGTGCTGTCCCAAGCACAGCTGGCAACGACTCCTGCGCTCGCGCGCCCTCGCGCCCTTGGCGGCATCTCCAATAAAATACTAAGTGTAGGTACCTATATGTAAAATATTGTTTGTAACTAAAACCCTAAATGGGGTACCCAATACGAGATATCCCATTGTAGGAGCCCACTGGTATCTCATATAAGGAACTCACTATAAACCCAACATAATCAAATGTCATTGTTCTTAAGTATATGTAATAAACACAATAAGATGAATTGGAGTCATATTAAATTTCACTTTTTAAAAGATATCACAAATCTTTATTTAATCTAAATGTTAAGTACATTTACATTAAATAATGATTAAATTTTAATGATTTAACCATAGAGTTATTACGCAATTCTATGGATTTAACATACCTTGCAATTGAGAACAAAAAAAATCGTATCCGTTCCCGACTAAAGTCGAGGCGGTAGTGTATCTGTATCACAGAACACTATTATTCTTGTTTGTTTTATTTTCACACCTGTTTGCCGGTGCCTAAATGGTGCATGTATGAACACGACCGATAGACGTACCTGAGTGTTTGTAGTTAGTTTGTGGACTTACCAAACGATAGGTACCACGCTCACGATTAATATCTTTGCTCACAACAAGTAAATGAACTTTCAAATACCGAACTATCTCATTTTCATCTCATATTAGGCACCTTTACCCTACCTATGTTATGTTACGTGGAGTTTTTATCTAATGCTCTGTTTGCCCTATGTAAGAGAGATCTTATAGAGACATTTGATGGTAGGTAAAAACTAAAGATACCTTATGCTCTCTGAAACTGATTTTCTAGTAGCTAGTTAGTGTAGCTAATTGTGATCGATGGTGATGAGATTCACCATTTATATATCAGTATTTTTCCTACATATATTAACACTTATGGTGTTATTAGGATTTATAATAATTAAAACAAAAATGAAAAAAAAATCAAAAGGAGTTAACTGCTTTGTTATATCATAAATTTAACATACGTTTTGCCGACTACGAGGATCGCTGCAAAAGACTTCACCTACTGCCTCTAAACGTACGCAGAGACGTAACTAACGTGTGTTTTCTAAGAAAAAATCGCACAAAGTAAAATGGATTGTCCGGAGTTTCTCAGTAAAAGTTCAACAATAGTCTTTTGTAAGTTGTAACGGCAGATCTAGGCGAGCCCATCGCTATACCATCTACTTGCTAAGATGTGTTTTAAAGAAGAGTAGTAAGAGGCACTGTCGCACTTGGATAACATCTCTGACCATTTCCGGATTTAGACGTACGTGAAAAAGTGTAAACAGACTCAAGGTGAATCGATACGAGTAATGAGAAGAATCAATAATATAAATTTTGAATGTCTAGGTTGTTTTTTTGGTGAAGTGGGCTACATAAAAGACAGAGAATAGTCAAGACAGTCGTTTAGAGGAAAGGTAGGCGGCAAGATATTTGAAAAATGGGTTTTTAACAGATGCATTGGCCACAAACCTCCCCGTGTAGAGGATTTCATTTTGTTTTAAAGATTTGTAGAACTACGTAATATATACGTTCATGGCATTTGTTCAGTCACTTGGCTAAAGAGTAATAGTCATAGAAAATTCAATAGATATAAGGTAATAAGCTGGTGAAATAGATCTGATATCGCCAGTAAATAGTAAGCCCAGAAATATTTTGTAAGAATAAAGAAATAAAACAAAGTTAAATAAAATGAAATGAATGAATTATGATGAAATGAAATGGTTCTTCAAAAATGTTTTTCTTTATTTGACACCCCACATGATTATATTTAATTTTTTTTAGTGTTCCATTTACCTACTTCACAAAACTGAACACAAAAGTCAAAAATTCGAATTTTAAACTTTATATTTGTATTTTATAACTCTATCAAATTTCAATCATCGGCGTGAAAAACTTTCGGAGAAGAACGTTTGTAACAGACACACAGACTGATAGATAATTAGGTGATTCCAATGTGCTCCGTTTTGCTAAACTTGGCATGGAACACTAACGATGCTGGTTAATATGAAATCCACGCGAACAAAGCCGCGGGAAAAGCTAATACTAAATAATTTTTAAATTACTTATAATGTTAGGAGATTCTAGCATGTCTTATAAAAGTATGCGAAATAAAAAAAAAACCATTCCTAGGTTTATTATTTTGTGCAGTTCCTAAATATTATTATATTTTACCTTTTCATTAGTACTGTGATTTTACTAGGGTAACTTTTGCAAACACGCGCAAATTGAGTGCTCCTTTATGATAACATAAAAAGGCAAGGGGGTCCGAGAGCGGGGTCGTCATGCCCTTGGCGCATGCTCCATTGTAATAGAGGCCTGGTATTGCGCGACCCTCGTCAACTTCAGTCAGTGTACAGCTGAGAGGCTCAAGGTGATATCTAGTGCTTCATCGATCGTTTCAGACGTTCCGTGAAATAAAATACTCTACTTTCCAAAAGTAAGTAAGTACTCAAAATTCATGGTTCCATAAGTATTTCTGAGCTAGTCAAAATATATGTCTTCACAATTATTGTTCAGGTGAAACTCAAAAATAGACTAAAAAGCATCTGCTTAAAATATAACGCAGGTATTTGTAATATGGATAATAATGAGCGCATGACGCAAATCCTCATTAAAGTAGGAAATTACTAAGCATGGAATAATAGAATTTTGGTAATAATATTTTATTTCAGGATTATTGAACGGTGCTAGTAATCAATATCTCAAGCGCCATGTGGTCCTTCGTTATAATTTAGTTTAGTACACTGTCACTTTTACAACGAAAGCTAAAATAATTATAAGTAAGAAAAGCGATTAGCCTAGTAATTTATATGTTCCACAAAATAGCTTTCTAAATAATAAGGTCCGTGAATCTTCATTTTGCACCTTGTTGTTATTTTCGAATGAATTCTTTGAAATAAGTCTTATGTATTCATTTTTGATAAGTAATGCCTTACTCATTTATTTTTTACAGAGATGAAGCCAAAATTATTAAAAATACATCTCCAAATCGTAAGGATCTCGAACCAGTCAATGTTGTGACGCACAATTACCGATACACGGCTTAATTATTTTTAGAATTTACCCATTTAAAAATGTTAGAAAAAATACTTTAACTATCTTCTTTATAACATTTATACTAAGTCAGTATTTAATACATATTTTTCTAAAGAAAGATGGGAATTTCGACTGTTCAATTTGAGAAGAGGGATTGTTAGCAAAATGTTCTAAACGTTTTTATAGATACGAAGCAAAGCTTATTGTTTGTTGTTTCGTTGTGAAAAAATTAATAGAAAATAGTAAATTGATAGGTGCTATAAAAACATAAACGTGTATTAAACAATTTCGCATATTAAACAAAAATCAAATAAATATATCAGTTGAGAATTTTTACATTAACGTGAACTATGGAACCCTACGATGATGAATTGTTTTGGCTGGTGATATGTGGGTTTGTGGTAGCGTTTATATTAGCTTTTGGTATTGGCGCAAATGATGTGGCCAACTCCTTCGGTACCAGCGTCGGTTCCAAGGTTTTGACTTTGACACAAGCTTGTATACTGGCAACTATCTTTGAGATCGCAGGTGCTGTTTTAATCGGTAAGCAAAAGTTTTATATATTATAATATAATTAACATTGACATATTTTATATACCAGGGCTGCCAGAAGTTATTCTATAATCATTCAGCTACGTCGATGACATCAAACAAAAATGACTTACAGGTTACGAATAGGAGTAAAATAATCCAAAATAATTATAACAATGAATATTTATCATCATTACTTGAACTTTCTAATTCACAGCAAATATTTTATTTGTTATTAGGAAAATAGAACCGGGATTTCGTTTGCGTTTCAACTTTTATGTAGAATTTGAAGCACTACTTATTCTCTGTAGGTATTGAAATTTTCTGTCGCAGTTAGGTAATTTTTTTTTAGTTTAAGTACCTAACTTGTTTAACTAGTTTGATTTGGAATTCTAAATTCAAATGAATTTTATATTTAGGGCATAGCGTTTTTATCGCTATATAGCTAAGCGCTGGACTTAAAGAAAAGTAGTATTTTTTTTAAATTTTAGTTATTACGTGGAAACAAGGCGTCTTATTTTTTTATTTTAATACAAATTTAGCAACAAATTAACGAACAAATTGTGCACCCTTGAACCTCGTGGCCGCTTGGAGAAGTTTGATAATGACGAATTGAAGGCGGTAGTGGTAGCGGGTTCATCTCAAATCAGCTTTAGGTGTCAGTGTCAAAACAATGTCAGATCATTTGCGAAAAATTGGTAAAAGAAAGAAGCCGAACAAATGGCTATCTACCTTACAAACTAAGTTATGTTTAGCGCGAGGCTTGCGTCCAAGCTTGCATGAAAATTTTGAGTCGTATGTCGTATGATGTTACCTAGGATGAGAAGTGGATCCGATACGACAATTGCAAACATTCATTACAGTGAAAAGAAAGATTAGTCAGAAGATTTTGGTACCAGTTGGCCGGACTTTGTTGGTGTTATTTACTACAGCTACTTCCCATCTAGTGTCACAGTTACTGCTGACTGTATTCTCAAGAATTGCGAATGATGGTGGAAGAGCTGGCATTCAAATAACCCAGACTGGCGAAGAGCCTTTCGCTATTGCTTCTTTAGAACAACGCCTTGCCACATAGCTAGACCCTTTGTCATCCATCATATTTTCGCTCTCAGATCTTGCCTCAATAGATTTTCACTTTTTTCAAAGTGTAGAACTTTGATAGGAAAAAAAAATGTTTTAATTCCAAAGAGTTCATCGATTATCGTGCCGCAGACTTCTATTTCAAGGGCATCAACAAACTGCCCATAAAATGACAAGAATCGTAATAGCTTAGGCAAATATTTGCAATGATTAAAGGTTTTTTTCTAAAGGATTTATTTTAATTTTTTCCATACAAAATAGCAATTTCATAGGTAAAGACCTGATATAATACAGTAGTATTGAGTAGTAGAAAGGTTTCTGGGAGGTTTATGATTAATTGTGAACAGTTTAATAAATAATTTTTAAATTCAAGCTTCAAACGGTGCAAAAATGGCATCACAGTACGAATTGAAGAATAACATTAAAGTTTTTGTTTTTAATTTAAATAGGTACTGGTACCTATACCCTACAGTACATTACAAAGAATAAAGCCGGCAACTAAATTTTTGAACTTAAAAATTTTTGTATCCAATTGTACAATCTGGCAGCCCTGATATAAAAGCATTTTTTCTTCCGTATATGTACATACTTAAATGTACTTTACTTTTTATTTAAAATACTTTGCGTGTTATATTCATTATCTACTTCTATATTTATTGTACTTAAAATTATCTGTTCCACAGTCCACTGAAATTACCAAAAAATTTTAAAATATTTATACGAAACATGTGCACAGCGTTAGCTAAAAAAAACAAGTCCTGGGTCAATTTATTGATGTTTGACATTTCTATTTAAATTTGAATAAAGGCGAACAAAGTTATAAACACAGTCTAGCCCTCTTTTTAACAACAGAAGCGTTGATAACTTGGCAATTTAAAATAAAGCGCCTTCAGAGTGTCATACTTATTTAGTTATTTTAAATACTTGAACAAAAAGATGTTAAGAATTTTAATCACACCATATTTTTGAGTCACAGATTTTCTTCTTCTTCTTTCTTAGTCTTTGGACCGTTGCAAAACCATATGTCTAGCATCTTTGTCACTTCCCCTTGTCGCCGATCTTGGTATTTCACATCTACATGCACGGGATGGTATTTCTGTTATTTCTCCACCTTTACGCTGCCATCGGCTGACATCCAATCTAAAAAAAATTAACGATTCCTTGAATTCAAAATAAACAAAAAAAAACACATATACACACCACAGTGCAATGCGGTCTTAACTAGATACCTATTATTAGAATCAATATAATGTTGAATAGGTAATTATGATGTAAATTTTTTTATACAGGATATAAGGTATCAGACACGATGCGCAAAGGTATATTGGATGTGTCGCTATACAATGACGGTGGTGAACGTCTGCTAGCGGCAGGCTGTTTAGCGGCGCTTATCGCGGGTGCTGCATGGCTTATACTTGCGACGGCGCTTCGCCTACCTGTCTCTGGAACGCACTCCATTGTAGGTGCCACTGTCGGGTTCACGCTTACTGCTAAAGGTCCCACCGGGATTCGATGGTCGACTCTTGGAGCGATTGGTGAGTAAATTCCAATTGATGCTCAATTTGTTTTTAAGTCAGGACTCAGGGTTATTTTAAAAAACATATTCAAAAATTTAAAGATAGCATAGAGCATAGACTTAATAGATTTTGTACCAGTTTGTTACTATCAGTTTATTTTATAAATATTATTTGTTTACTTTTTGATTTCTCCTCAATGGGCAAACTTAAGTTAACTTTGGACTAATTCTGGGCAGTTTATTTTATAAATATTATTTGTTTACTTTTTTGATTTCTTCTCAATGGTCAAACTTAAGTTAACTTTGAACTAATTCTGGGCAGCCTGATCTATTTATACAGACGATATTAGAAACAATTTAAAGGAGTTCTAATATCTGTTTTAAACCAATTTTTTATCCGGACGGATTGTATCTTTTGTTATTAAAATATGTTTTTTTTTTACTTATTATAAGCCAGTGCTTGACCACAATCCCATCTGGTGGTAAGTGGTGATGTAGCCTTAGATGGTAAATCACACTGTCTTATCGTAACAAAAGCCTTGAAGACGCCCAGATTGTATTCGGACGGAAAGATAGACGCCCGCAAATTATTCCACTCCTTTGCTGTACGCATTACAAAAGACGAAGTAATCCGTTTGGTTCTAATGCGTGCAATATCGACAACAATGGGATAAAGACCCGCCGACCGCCTGGTTGTCCGATGGTGGAAAGGAGAGGGAGGAATTAAAGCGTGTAATTCCTGCGCACACTCACCGAAATGCATCCTATAGAATACTGAGAGACTGGCTACTCTGTGCCTGTGCTCGAGGGTGACAAGACTGGTTTCTACCAAATCAAGATCACCAATGAGCCTCTTAGCACGTCTCTCCACTGAGTCCAATGCTGCCAGGTGGCATTTTGCAGCACCAGCCCATATGTGACAGCAGTACTCCATGCACGATCGGACTTGCGCTTTATATAAGGTAAGAAGCTGCCCCGGCGTGAAGTACCGTCGCAGCCTTGCAAGGACACCAAATTTCCTTCCGGCTGCTTTGGCTCTGGATTCAATAAACCGCCCATAGTTTAGGTTCGGAGAAAATTCAATCCCTAACAACTAAAGGCGGTCAGTGTAAAAATAGCAGTCATTTGCATTTGCTGCGGTTTCTTGTAACTGTTACTGTTATTAAGTACTTGTGCTTTAATACAGAAATAGCCACTCAAATTTACGGGATACGGTATATTTAAATACTTCGAAGTGTTCTACAGTTACACCGAATTTAAACGTGGAAAAATATCCGCTAACGATGGCCCTCGCTCGGAACGCCCTACCCCTACCTACGTCAGCAGTGACCAAAGAAACGGAATAGACGAAATATTCGTTAGTAATTATTATTGTTAGTTAGCAGATCGTCGTGTCATGGAACGTTTTAATACACAACATTGTAGATGAACGCTTGGGGATGTAAAAAGTTTCACATTAGGTACACTGAATGCTTACCAATGCGGCGAAACGAACAAACCAGACTGAATATTTGCCAAGGCTTTTTTGCAACAAGATCCTAATCGTTTTTTTGGCTTCATTTACAACAATGGACGAAACGTGGCAATCGGACTGCACTGTCGACCTCTGGTCTGAGCAGTCGGGTGATGTGGCGGCGCTGTCGTCGCACCACAAGTGTAACACATCAAAGCCTAAATCGCGCTAACAAAGTTCCGAAGTTAAAGCAGTATATATAGAATAGCTCCGAACTAACACTCGGATCGTTGGCCGCTCCCCGGGCAGAACACCTTGCCCGGCGGGAGATCTCCCCTTTTCCTTCCACCGGCCACAATTCTTTAACGTAATTGTAATTACGTATTAAATTCAAGGCAAGTCCTTCCTCCAGATGACTACTTCTCTGAGATAGTCAAGGTGTATTGTGATTGAATATACCGATCATGTAGCTATTGCGTTATAGGCACTTTGTATGCAGATGCAGAACAAACAAAAATTTTGTGCGAAGAAATCCGGGAAAACAAATTGACTTGTATCAACAAGATAACTAGGCGCTCACAAGTCCGCCTTTGCGATGATAGCAACTTAAGATGCTGGCTTTGAAATACTTGGGAATACTCCATTTGCACCAGACCTTAGTAGTAGACCTAATGGTCTCTATGTATTTCCTAGATTGAAAGAGTATCTGAGAGGACAGAGATTAGTTTTTATTAAATCTCAAAGATTTTCGGATAAAATTTAGTCTAGATCACTCCTGGTATTACTCTATTTGTTCGTGAAGTTTTATTACAATCGGGTAGCCATTCCGAAGATTAGCTCGGACAAACAGACTTGCAAACGGAAATTTTAAAAATGGTTACTCATATCTGAATGATATAATATATATACATAATAATTATTAAAAAGAAACTCTCAGAACGCGTCGTTGCTCACAAATTAGCAAAACCGGACTGATTTTTTTGTAGTTTATGGCATTTTGTTATCGGTGATACCAATGTCATGTTGGACTAAAGTTGCAGAACGTACGAAAAACGCATACCGCAACGTATTTTATTTAAGTCTTTACCGGCAAGGGTAATAGTCAGTTTATTTTTTAAGTATATTACAGGAGCTATACCATAGACTTAGAATATACTTCTAAGTCTATGAGCTAAAAAGTAGCGGCACGAAAGTCTAGCGGTTACCGTTATTGCGCATAAGTCGAAAATAAGGTATCAGGTTCGCACGCGCTGCTTGGCTCTCCAGTCGCATTCGTGCAATTCATTTCGTGCGCGACAGTAACCATGCGCAGCTATCCCCTCCACGTTTCGTTCAGCGCTAGACTTACGTGCCGCGACATATACCATTCTAGCTTTAGTTTTTTGCATTCCAAATATTTTGTACAGATTTTTTAATTTTTTTAATGCCTCTCGAACACACTTTCTCTTAATTTTAAGGATATCTATGTGGTGCAGGAGATTTTTTTTCGGAATAATAATGAATGTAATTTATCTATTAGTCTCGTCATTTTTTTAAATGTATTATGTTCCACGTTTTTTGGTTTTATTGCAGTATTGTCATGGTTCATCTCACCGGCTCTTAGTGGTGCAGTATCGGCCACGTTGTTTTGGCTGGTACGACGGTATATACTGCGTGCCCCCGAGCCGCTTGTGTCCGGGCTTCGCGCCCTGCCGTTCTTTTATGGAGCCACCGTCGCTGTCAACGTGATTAGTGTTGTGCACGATGGGCCTAAATGTAAGCTAAGTTTTTATTATTTATTACGAAATACACGGTGATTTTAACAAGTACACAGCGGAAGGTCTACACGCACATTTTATTTAATACGTAAGAAGCAAGGATGGCCCTGACCGAAAATGTTTATTATATAAAACTATAACGTACCTAACTACATTCGGCTTTACCATGTACGCGGCGTATCTTATATCACTCCCTGGGTGTCGCAAGATATGAAACAGGGGAACTGAAACAGGAAAAGGGCAGCAGCATCTTCTAGAT
The DNA here is from genome assembly GCA_963668995.1 of Parnassius mnemosyne. Lineage (NCBI taxonomy): Eukaryota > Metazoa > Arthropoda > Insecta > Lepidoptera > Papilionidae > Parnassius > Parnassius mnemosyne. Next base: position 27,075,904 of record CAVLGL010000115.1, read on the forward strand.
AACAACTCAATAATAATACAAAAACTCCAGTTACCCACGCACCTGCCTTAAATAGGCAAATATCTTCAAGGCATTTTATGGAGGAGGTCTATGTTCAACAGTGGATTTGTGATGGGCTGTAATGAATCACGAAATTAATTTGGACTTGATATCTTCACCCCGTGTAGTGGCGGGTAAGAATACCCACTACCCAATATCTTCCCGTGGGTGTCGTAAGAGGCGACAGAGAGAAACTGAGACAGAAGATGGGCAGCAGAATCTTTGTGATAATAGCAAATCGCAATAAATCTCCTGAATTGTTTCCCTCTATAGTATAGTGCAAAGGTTCCCAAAGTGTGCGCCGCGGCGCCCTGGTGCAGTGTAGGGAGTAAAGAGGGGCGCCGTGAGGCGATCCTGTTTACCATTCTTCCGAAACTAAACTTTTGTATGCGCGGGTACAAAATAAACCGGATTTTCAGGCTGTTATAAAGAGCAAATATCGTTCAAAGATCAGTGTGGAGCGAGAAATTAGGGTAGCCGTGTCAAGACTTATACCACGCTTTGAAAAAATGTGTGGAGATCACCAAGCTGCACACGTCACATTGACTAAGTTACAATTGTAATTTACTATTTTTCTTAAACAATAAATGTATTCATGTGTGTCAATATAAATATAAAAAATCAGTTTAGAGTTTTGCGCCTAGTACCATACTTTCAACTCGTTATTGCGGCAAGACAAAATACTAAATCGGTGTAAGTGTGCCGCGAACTAAAAATAAAATAAAAAGTTAGTTCACTTGATGAAGATAGTTGAATCAATGATTTTTTTAAAACCCACATGTTACAGTGATAAGATTTTCCAGGAATCAAGAAAAATGTAATATTTTCAGAAGGAATATTAAAAAAAGATAATATCTTGCTTCAATGTGTAGTTTTATGAGTAGTATTACAAGCATATTCTGAAAAATAAAATTATCCAACTGAATAACACCTATTGCATGATAAAAATCAATTACATTTGGGGTTTTAAAAACAATTTACTAATTTAAGGATAAAAATTAAGAATTTTATTTTAAACAAGTGAAATAAAACTAAAATTTTTATGAAAATCACATTTTTATTTATAGCTTACAATAATTATAATTTAATTTATTTATTTTAATAAGTTTCTGGCATTTCCTCATCAATTATTCGTCGAACCATAATGTTTAAGTAAAATGCTTTATATTCTTCTGGAATATAGCGAAAAAGCTGTTGGAAGTCCTTGATCTTCTTTGAATTACTAGGAACATAACAATTTTTATATGCCTTGTCATCAGCACATGACAGAGACACATTGGGCTTGTGTGTGTCCAAACTTAAATGTATTTTTTCGTGATGAGTTGTGTGATGACAGTCAATAAAATTGTATGCTGTTATTGTGCCTTTTTCTTCTTCTTGATAAACTAGTTGCATGTAAGTGGATATATTATTAAAGCGTTCTTTTTGGTCCTTTCAAAAATTTCTGCCTAGTGACTCGACAGAAAGTATATTTTTTATACAATTTAACCCACTAGTCTATAGCTTAAAATCTCATCAGTTTGCACTGAATGAACAGTAAAATCCTGTTTCGCAGAGGATTTTTTTTATAGGAGCGAGTGACAAACGAGCTCACAGTCCACCTGATGGTAAGTGGTTGCTGTGGCCCATAGACACCTACATTTATCCTCGTTTGCGAATTAAAATGCAGATGCGTTGTCACTCGTGAGGACTGAGATATAATGCCTCTTTTCCAGTAAGTAGGGTCTCCGGTTCTCTACACTCACCATAGGAAACACAGCAGTGTTAAGCTGCCATTTTACGCTGGTATTCTGTGAGAGCGTGGTCTTACCCCGGTCGAGCCGACACATTCGTGCTACAACTTATAGCTGCAGCATGGCTCTACCACGTAAAAATTGTATGATATGACGAATATGACGAAAAGGATGCTTTAATAATTTCCATTATTTCTTCTAAAGAATATAACGGTCTACTAGACGCAGTTTTCTTTTTGCGAATAAAACAAAATGGCTGAAATGCGTTCAGAAACACCACATGTTATGTGGTGTTTTTCAAATCATCATTCATTCGCGCCTACAAATTTTACTATGGAGAATAGCGGCACATGTGGGTTTTTTTTACACGAATCGATAGGTGGTCAAATCAGGGAAAAATGTAACATGTGGGGTTTCAAAATCATCGATTCATTATAGTTAAATAAATATTGTTATCACTACGAACAGAAAATGTAATTCTCTTTGCACATAGTAAGAGAATGGTTCCACGATGCATAAAAGAAAGTCTAGCGTTTAATCAGTTGATTCAAAGATTTAATAAATAAAATAAATGCGTTGCTATTATGTTTGAGTTTTTTTTTTAAATTTAGTTGATGTATTTAATATGGTTTAATTTGTTTCAGTACTGTCTATGGACAACATACCGATGTGGATAGCGTTGGTGGGGTCGGTAGCACTTGGTGTGGTGGTCGCCGCCTGCGTGCGTATCTTTCTCGTGCCATATTATCGTCGCTGTCTCTGTACACCGCCCGTCAATTTCACACTAGGATTATCCAATGGTATGAAATTATATGTATATTATATAGGTAGTGGTATAAATTATAGGTATATACTTAAGGTCGACGGCCTTGACATTAAGGAGTAGCGTGGTAAAATGTTTTCCACCAGCGCTTTACCGCACTGAAATATCGGGTTGGTGTGACGTCGCGCTCGCAATAGCACGAATAAATGATAGTACATATTATTTAGTCTGTGATAGTACTACGTACAATAGCGACGCGATAATGTACCTACCTAAATAATCTTATTAACACACAGTCACTTTGAATTAAAGTCTTCTGTAATCTTAAAGTTGAGTAGCGTTTGAGTATTTGGGCATTAGACAGCCACACCTTGTTGAGACGTTTATAAAAAAAAACATGTGTGCAGTTTACATGCGGTAGAAGTGAAACCTTCAAATGAAATGAAACATAAAATAAAAATATTTCACGGCAAATGATTTATTTAAAAAGATTATTTCCAACCACAAGTGCGGCGGCATAAAATATAAGATAAAAGTTTAATTTTATAGCAAACTAGTTGTGCCCCGCGGTTTCACCCGCGTATTATTTAAGAAATTACTGATGGATTAATTGATTTATAGTACTTCAGTGTAGACAATATTTTTAGTATCCTTTTATTTGGTATTAAAATATATTGGTTTTCCCCGCATCCTGTTCTAAATAAGCGGACATAACTGCCCATTGAAAAAACAGCATTCACTTAAATCTATCCTCACGTGCTAAGTCTGTGCTATATTTATAGTGACTGCAAACGATACTTTTATGGGATATTGTGTTATATTAAAACTAAATGTATCATAGGAATTCGAGGTATGAGTACCGTTTGCGCAACTGCTGGCCCAGTCAAAACTATAGCAACTATGATATTATTACAAAAAAATTTAACATGAAGCATATTTCGTGACATACACTTGGTGGCCGCAGCTTTCATAATAAAATAATGAGAGTACTACTTTTTAAGTTCAATGAATATGGAGGCAGTCCACAAGGATTCAAAGAATTTAAAAATTCATGGCGGTAATGTGCCGCGTCTTCTTGATCCATGATAGCATCAATAGCAAGGTAGTCTCTGTGTAAAGTCGATCCGTCGACTTATGAGCACAAAGGCTAGTTTTTACAAGCAATTTTTCTCCCCTACTAAGAAGATAAAACTGTTACCCGATGTAGGTACCTACATTACTGGTGATAGGCGAGTGTTCAAGATAGGACCCGAATGGCAGCACACGCGAAGGCATATCATATCGCTGGAGGTTTTAAATTTAATTTTTGCGTTTGTAGCGGCGTTATCCTCCCGCCATAAGCGAATGGAAGTTTTCGAAGTAGCTCCGTACTTACCACACAGGTAGGGTTGCCATCTCCTAAAATGAAAAAGCCGGACTCGGCGCTCCAAAAAGTCGGACTTTTGGCCCTAAAAGCCGGACAGTAATTTTTAGAAAGCCAAACATACCTTTCTGAGGTCAAACAGTCAAAAAACTCACCAACTCCAACTCAACAATAACCAAGCGATGCGTGCAACGCGTTACACTACAAAAAGCCTAACAAAAGCCGGACAGGCCGGACACATAAAAATTTGGCCGAACACAACCCGAAAAAGCCAAACATGTCCGGCTAAAGCCTACACACAGAGCGTTGACAATATTTATTTTGATATAAAATAAAACTACAAATAACAAAAAAATTGTGTACTAAGTAGTTACCATTAAGGGTCGCAGATCAGTGGTTATATGTTGAATCAAAACGAAGCTGCACGCCAATTACTAAAAATTAACGTTTTTTTTTCTTAATAATATCCATTATTACATTAAAGCTACAGCTATATTGTACAGTAGGGCTACGATGGCTATCCGAGTACAAAACCAGAGTACCTAACCAGAAACCTATCCAATTGCAGAGAGGTGTAAGACAGGGTGACGTTATATCCCCGAAACTCTTCACCGCTGCATTGGAAGACGTTTTCAAGCTTCTGGACTGGAAAGGATACGGTATTAACATCAATGGCGAGTACATCACTCACCTTGGATTTGCCGACGATATAGTCCTTATGGCAGAATCGCTGGAGGATCTAAGCACCATGCTCAATGACCTCAATAGTATCTCACAACGGATAGGTCTTAAGATGAACATGGACAAAACAAAGATCATGTTCAATGTCCATGTCACACCTATGCCGGTAGTTGTTGGGAGCACTAAGCTTGAAGTTGTTGACGAGTATGTTTACCTGGGACAAATAGTCCGACTAGGTAAGTCCAACTTCGACCGAGAGGTCAATCGACGGATTCAACTCGGCTGGGCAGCGTTCGGGATACTACGACACATCTTCTCGTCAGACATTCCTCAAAACCTTAAAACGAAATTGTACAACCAGTGCGTGTTGCCAGTGATGACTTACGGATCTGAGACGTGGTCCTTCACTGCTGGCCGTATGAGGAAGCTCAAGGTCGCTCAGCAAGCTATGGAGAGGGCTATGCTCGGAGTTTCTCTGCGTGATAAACTTAGAAATGAGGATATCCGTAGTAGAACCAGAGTGACCGACATAGCCCAACGGATTAGTAAACTGAAGTGGCAGTGGGCCGGCCATATAGCTCGAAGAACCGACAACCGATGGGGAAGAAAGGTTCTTGAGTGGCAGCCTCGTACCGGAAGGCGAAGTGTAGGGAGACCCCCCACGAGATGGAGTGACGACCTGGTAAGACATGCAGGAAATCGATGGATGCAGGTGGCTCAGGACCGTACTTTGTGGCATTCCTTGGGGTACGTCTATGTTCAGCAGTGGACTTATGACAGGCTGTAATGATGATGATGATTACATTAAAATTAAAGAAAATGGAATTATTTAAAAAATGTACCTAGTCAGGTCATAAATTCTGTCACATGTTTAATATAAAATAATTGAAACAAGTTTATTCATTATGTAACCATTTTTATATACCAAAATGAACATAACCTCCTCCGTGATTTTGAATACAGGCCTTCAATCTGCGCGGCCAGTCGTCTATCGCAGAACGAACGAGGTCCATGTTTTTATCGGCGGCTGCCTTAATTCTTTAAGCGTCCACTCCATATTTAAAAATGAGTAAAATTCTAAAAAGTATACAGTTTTATTTTCATGAACAATTCGAAATTCGAATTCAATAAACTTTTTTGTGGCCAGCAATCTAAAAGAAAAGTTTTTACTGTGTGACAATATTTATGACCTGACTAGGTATATGGAAGTGTAACTCCAGTGTAGTTTTCCAGCAGCTTAAAATCAGAAAGTATTTAATTTTTCTAGAAACGACGCCAGCAAATACTCCAACACATTTCAATAAGACCAGTATACCACAGAGACCAACGTCACTCCTATCCGAGGACGGAAAACTTCTAGAAGTAATAGCAGAAAGCGCAGAAATGGTTACATTGAGCGATGTAGACAAATGTTCAGTGGGTGTTAAGGAAATGAATGCTAGGAATCGAGCTTTACTCGCAACTATGGATGACTGTAGCATCCTCTCAAGAAGCTTAAGTCCTTCCAATAAATCAAGACTGCAGTTGGTAGATGCAGACCCTCAAATCAATACACTGAAGTATATTGATGAGACTCTGAGTTGCTGTAAGAGCTTAGATTCCTCACAGCTGGCTGGTATGGGTGAAAGTTATGGTTCTGACTCAAGAAATGGGTTTCTCGGTGACTCTTGTGACACTATAGCTCGTGGAGAGTTTAACAGCTTGGCTGCTTCAAGAGGACTGCCGCCTGTAACTGATATCGATACATCGCCACCGCCTCGTCTTGATAAGGTGATTAATTATTATTATTATTTAAATTAAGATAGTAATATTGAATATAACGTGTATATTAAAGTCTACTCTAGTCTATTACTAAACTCTTAGCGACGGCGATGGATTCTTCTTATCCTTAAGTCCGTAAAAGTTCACTGTTTGAAATGCTCATTTTTACATCTAATACAGGCTGGCCAAATAAGAGGTACACAACTTATTTTATAAAATTTGTATTTTTTCTAAAATACTTTATTGGGGATTGGGAATTACGAGTTGAATATAACATCTGGCAAATGTCCACCTCTAGCAGCATGACATGTGAGCTCTTTTCATCGCGTTTCTCATCACATTTTCGCACACTTCCGTGTTGTCCCACTGACTGCGTCGCGGATATTCTGTTTCAAGTGTTGAAAATTCATCGGCTTGTTGGCATAGATACGATCCTTTAGATATCTCCACAGAAAAAAGTCAAGGGCTGTCCTATCTGGTGATCTTGGTGACCAATTAATGCCACCATTTTTTGAAATTATTTGACCTAAAAACATTTAGTTTTCAATGTTCCGATTGTGTCACGTGCCGTAAGATATAAGGCCACAGCTTGTTGGAACCACATGTTTTCTAAGCCCAACTGATTCATTTGATGATTCAAAAATTATTGATCACGGTAACGATATCCATTCACTGTTAGAGCAGCACCCGTAGCATCTTCAAAGAACTGGAGTACAATTACTCCCCCTGACCAAATTTCACATCAAAATGTTACTCGACGTGGATGCAGTGATCGTTCATGCATCAGCGAAGGCTGTTCTTCGACCAATAGCGCGAATTTTGCTTATTGATAAAACCACTGTCAAGTCAAATTAAGTTTCATCACTCATTATGATTTTTTGATGGAAAGCTGCGTCGCTTTCCAATTTGGTTAGCATATAACTGCTGAAGTTACGACGGCGTTCATGGTTCCGAGACTTAAGTTTATGAGTTATCTAAATCTTATATGGGAACAGACCAAGGTCTTTTTTTCAGAATATTCTGTAGAGAGTTCCTCTTAATATCCAGTTGTTGAGGACGTCGCCTAGTAGACAATGTCGGATCTTCGGCTACACTTTCACGAACACTTTCAATATTCTGCTCCATACGAACTCTTCTGGCATGATAAGGAACCTATTTATTTGTTACAATCTTATGCTGCTCAAATTTATCTACCAAACGAGTTATTGTTAGCCGCGAAGGTAAGTGATTCCTACCGAAAATTGGTCGCAATTTTTTCATCGTTTCCGCAATAGAAGATTGATTTGAGTAGAACTTTTTGATGATAAAAACACGTTCCACAAGTGAAAAACGCTCCATATCGAGTTTAGCTTAGCTACACAAAATTATCGTTACCGAACAAGTGTCAAATTTGCCGCTTAAACAAAATGGCGCCAAAAAAAGTTGTATACCTCTGCGTTGGCCGCCCCTTATAAACGAGAGGGTATAGGTAACTTCATTTATCGGAAGCCATGAGATCTATCTCACGGTTGCGTTTTATGGATTGCCGTGTGGTGACGGGGTACTAGAATATATCACAACACAATTCGTCACGTAAGTGTCGTAAGAAGCGACTACAGGAAATGCCAGAAAATCTTAAGGCTTCTCATATACGGCGCTGTGTATAATCATCCCGTTTACGTGAGGCCTAAAATGTCTAAATCCCGGTTTACATTTCGAGAAGTGACAAGTCCTGGTGAGATTGACAAGTAAACACTGTCAAGTGACAACTAGCAAGTAGGCGTTCATACATGTGGCAAGTGGATATGCAATAAGGTCATTACTAGTTCTAGTACTCAATATGGATGAGCAACTGCGCCTACAAGTTCTTGAAGTAATCAGAGAAGTCATAAATCATTGTTATTTATGATAGGATAGCGGCGTCACAGATCATTTTATTTTTGGAATTCGGCTATTTAATATTAAATAAACAATCGTGTTTCAGTAATTTCTCAACAAATTTGATGTCATCGTTCTCTGATCACTTGCCATTGTTAAAACAATTGCGCAAACCAAAATTAACTATTAAAACACGAACCAAAATTATTCACCAACACGTGTATTTCGTGACGTATTGGCTAGAGCGGGGACAGTTTGCGAGCGAGAGGTAGCAAGGGTAGAGCGGGGCAGAGCTACTTGTCAGAGAATAGAGCAAGCTGCTGCTATTCACATGTTACTTTTCACACTTATCACTTGTCACTCGCACTTGTCACTGCCTGTTCACACGCACTAAGCAATTGTCAGTTACTTCTCAAAATGTAAACCGGGCTTTAGTATACTATTACGAGTATTACGATTATTGTAGATGACTGTACTTTGTATAAAACTATTATTATACTATATTTTTACACATTTTTATAAAAATATTATTTATTATTAAAAAAAATACAAAGCATTACTCTCATTGCAGTAATGTACATTGCAGTAAAGAGTAATAAATACTTGTTTCGTGTGGGAATCGGAACCGAGAAGTCAAACGGTTAGCCAATGCGCTAGTGCCGATAAATGAATGAACAGTCTTTTTACCCGACTGCCCCAGAAGGAGGATAGTGTTTTTCAAGACTATGTATGGCTGTATGTCTGTTTCTTTAGCACACTCTGTAGCCTAAACGGGTTTATCATCGAGTGTTAATAGATTCGACTTAGTTGTGGCAGTGACATAGGGCATAAAATTATTTACTTTTCAGTAAATTTTTTTACGCAGTCGGAGGTTTAAGCTTGTTTCGCTACAAATTGTTTACTGGATGCTAGGGCCCCGAAGGCGGCAGTGCATGGAGCATCGAGTGTGACGGGCGCACTGCGAGACTGCCAGCACTGACGCCGAACTCGAGCGCAGCGCCGCTCCTGCGAGCCGCCAGTCCGAAACGCACACCTCCGCCCCCACCACCTCCTGACACCTTGCGTCTCTTCTCTTTCCTGCAAGTGCTTACAGCAACCTTCGGCGCGTTCGCTCATGGTGGTAACGATGTTAGGTACGCTTCTTTACGAATACTCACTAGTAAGTAAGCGTTAACATATGTGCTTATGATAGAAAGTTTTGACGAGGGGCGCTAAAAAAAAAGAACTCTTCGTTATCACAAGAACATTAAAAATATTGGTTGTGGGTGCAACGCCCACTTAACTTTCGCTTAACTCAGCACTATGCTCATTAATTTCATAGTGCCCTCCCAACGGAAATGTCTTACAATAAACATGGACAAGACAAGGGTCATGTATAACATCCATGCCACACCTATGCCGGTATTTGGAGTACTATGCTCGAATTGATTGACGAGTAGATAAGTGTTCTTAGGAAAACTATGTCCGAGAGGTCTAACAACGGATCCAGCTCTACTGAGCAGCGTTCGGAAGATTACAACACATCTTCTTGTCACGTATACGTACCTCAAATTTTAAAAACAAGAGAGTAACATCCAGTGAGTGTTTCACTGCTGGCCATATGAGGAAGCTTAAAGTCGCTCCGATACGAGGTATGGAGCGCGGAGTTTCTTGGTATGGTAGACTTCCTAGCACCAGAGTAACCGATACAGCTTAGCGGATCAGTAAGCTGAAGTGACAATTAGCTGGCCATATAGCCTGTAGAACCGATAACCGATGGGGAAGAAAGGTTTTTGAGTAAAAGCCTTGTACGAGTAAGCGAAGTGTGGGAAGGCCCCTCACTAGATGGAATGATCGAGTGACCTGGTGCAGGAAGTCGATGGATGTAGGTGGCTTACGTTCGTGTTCTGTGGTTTTCTTTTGGGGAGACCTTAGCAGTAGATTTGTGATGGGTTATAATGATGATGATGATGATGAATGCAAAATAATTTTTGTGTTACTTCTCGTTAGTTCCTTAGCTATACGAATAGGATATAGTGTTACAGGACGTTACACACCTTGGACACAGCACTCACTTCACACGGTCCCTGTAATTTAGACCTATCATATTAGATGAGTGTGGTATTTCTTTCGAAAATGTCGAAATCAAACATATTGTTGATGGAGCAGTATGACCAATGCAAATGTAACGACTCTGCATCCATTAGTGTACCTGCTCAGCTTGATAAGTTCAGTGGGCGCATTATTGAAAAGGTTTAATCCGTTTCTGATTCGGAAATCTCCAATTTTACTATAATGTACCCATACGACATCCTCTGGATAAGACACAGTAAATGGTCTTAGGATACTGTCACAACTGACTGATTTTTTACTACTTAGTCCAGAGATTATTTATTTATTTATCAAACTTATTTTTTTATCGCCCCCTATGAAAATCAATTATTTTTCAGTGCCCCTAATTTTTTATACACTCCTAAAACTTAAAAAGCACAATTTAATTACATTAATTAATTTAGTTATTGTGTGCTATATTAGTCGGTTCTGGTGTTTAAACTTACACTCTAAACTTGACATTTTTATCAGTAAGAGCAATTAAAACGCAACTTTATAAAATTAAGAATATATTTTAATCAAATTAAAATAATCAATATAGATAGGTAATCAATTTTAGTTTTAAACTAAACTAATGAGATGGATGAATTTGATGATTTTTAACAAGTTTGTTGATATGGGAATGTTATCAAAAATCGTTGAACGATCGACCACAATCCAGGGTACTACTGCGGGTTGACTTTTGTAGCCAAAATTCTTGGGAGCCATTTTTGAATTTGATTTTTATTTCCTCGTTCGTTATCAGTACTATAAGTTATTCTTCCAGTTGGGGTGATACTGCTATGTTGACATTTGAAAAAGGATCTAACACCCAGTCTGGTATTTCCAATTTCAAAATATCCTGAAATCTTTCAATGAAATCACTGTGGAGATTTTCCAAATATTGGTAGTAGAATACAAGCAAGTCGTCATTGTCGCAGGATACTGATAAATTGGGAAAATTGTGGAACTCACGTCTGCCGATATTCTTCTTGTGTAAGAGCAGCTTAGCTACGAAAGCAGCGACGACATTTTTTGTTTTTATCAGATTCATATCATTAAGGAATTTGTAAAGGTCTGTATGCGATATCATTCTTTGATGTGATGAGGTTGTCGCGCTGTTCTGTGTCTTTGTATTCCGAGAACTCTGCGACAGAGTGAAACAGATTGTAAAATCGTGTCAGACAATTTCCTTTTGATAACCAACGCACTTCTGTGTGAAAGATCAATCGGTTGAAATCTTCATCATTAGTAACACAAAGCTGATTAAATAATCTGTCATTTAAAGAGTTGTTTCGGATTTTATTGACTGTTCTGATGACATATTGCAATGATTAAAACAGTCGTTCATTTAAATTTCCAGCAACCAAATGTTGTCGATGTATACCGCAATGTACAGCAAGTACATCTGGAATTTTGTTTTTTAAGTTCGCTATGAAGCCTTTTTGATACCTCGTCATAGCTGGAATACCATCTGTAGCAGCTGAATCATCCTTCAAGGGAATTCCTTTTTCATCACAAAACTTTTCCAGTGTTTTAAATATGGTTTCTCCTTTTGTGTATGTCTCTAAATTTCTAGCAAATAATAGTTCTTGACATATTTTTTATCTTTAATAAACCTCACGTAAGACAGCAACGGATTAGTAAGCTGAAGTGGCAGTGGGCCGGCCATATAGCTCGAAGAACCGACAACCGATGGGGAAGAAAGGTTCTCGAGTGGCAGCCTCGTACCGGTAGGCGAAGTGTAGGGCGTCCCCCCACGAGAGTGACGACCTGGTAAGACATGCAGGAAGTCGATGGATGCAGGTGGCTCAGGACCGTGCTTTGTGGCATTCTTTGGGGGAGGCCTATGTTCAGCAGTGGACTTGTGAAGGGCTGTAATGATGATGATGATGATGATGAAGACAGCAACAGTGTTTCATTAGTCGGTAAAGTGGTCTCATCCAACTGAATTGAAAATTTACTAGTCTTCAGATGATTGCACAATGACTCTTCAATGTTTTCAACCATTTCGTCAATTTGTCTTTGCACAAAATTATTGCTCAAAGGAATTTTTCGAATTATGTCTGCCGCCGGTTTATGGAGTACAGTAGTTATAACTTCTTTAATTGCCGGCAAAATTAATGTTTCTCCTATGTTGTGTGGTTTACCTGTTTGAGCAATTAACAAAGAGATATTGTATGAAGCTCGAAGTCCGTCATCGTATTGCTTAGCAGCCACCGAAAAAAGTTTTGATACACTTGGCTGAGCATTATGCTTCTTTTCCAAGTCTTGAAAATAAGCTACATTTTTGTCCTTCTTATCTGGATGCATTTTATTTAAATGATCTTGAAGTCTTCATCGCTTCGTTTGAAAATGTTTTTGAACAAAGAAGACAGAAAGGCAAAGACGGATTTGTCGAATTTTCTATGAATCCATATTTAATATATTCTGCACTATATTGCCATCTCTTCTTTTTTGCTTCCGACATGGCTTTGTTTTTACAAATATGTAAATAAAATGTTGAACTTAAATACTTGTTTGTTAATAGATTGCGTGCGAAACCCCTAATGAAAATGTAAAAATGATTACGAGCTTTTAAATAGGATTTAATTACAGCACGTACCGACAGGAATAATGGTCCACACTCACGGTCAGTTAAACTGACATCAGTTCAAATGATCATTTCAAACGGATTTAATCCAAAACAAATTCGACTGATCATTCCAACTGATCAGTTCAAACTAGGACTGTTGATATTTTTAAAATATCGGATTTTCAATATATCGACAATTATAAATATATAAATATCTGAGTTTTATATATCGAAAACATAAGCGATATATCGATGCTTATTGCTGAAAAATGATTTGCACAGTTTATAATTTAGTATATTTATTAAACAAATTAAATTATAAATGTATGAAAATGTTAGGTTATAGTTCTTAGTCATTATTAATGAGCCGTGGTAGCTCAGATGGTTAGCGCTCGCTGTAAATTTCACAGTACGCGAGCAACCCGGGTTCGATCCCCGCCGGCACCAATGTAATTCTTAATTGAAATTTTAAGTGTTGATTTACCACGTGCTCGGTGATGAAGGAAAACATCGTGAGGAAATCTGCATGTCTGAGAAATAAAATAAAAATTCCAAAAAACGTGAATATCGCCAACACGCATTGGGGCAGCACGGCGGACGTTGACCTAAATTCTCTCAGAAATTAGGAGAGGCCTGCCCAGCTGAGGAGTGCCCAGCATTGGGACGTATATAAACTGTAACTTTAACTTTTGTTTAATTTAAATAAGACAATTATGTTTACCAATATTTTTCAGTAAGAGTTTTCAAAAATACTCGTTGTTTTATATGTTCAGCTGTTTCAATACTGCGATTATTGGGCACTAAAATATTGAGTGTAGTAGTAATTCGTTCAGATGCTACGGATGTAGCTGAAGAAATCAAATATTTAACAGCTGTTTCTGATAGCACGGAGGTAAATCATAAGACGCCTAAGCGATTAAAATAACTTGAGGCTTATACCAACATCGAAGCACTTATTTCGTCGTTTTCTGTAATAGCTCACATGCGCAGACATTTAATACACATAATCGCATCACTTTGATAAAAATCCACTTCAAACGATTATTTAAACGATAAAACAGGAGCAACCATCCGTTGATGGTCAAGTTCTTGCCAAAACTCACAGTAAGTAAAGTAGTACTAAGTTTCATAGATTATAGTGATTTTAATATCACAGAGATATACTTTACAAAATTACATTTCTTTTTAAGATAATAAGCAAATAAATAATATATATAATAACATAATATAGTGTAAATAAAGTATAGTAGATTGGGTCCATCAAGGATTAGGAGTTAAGTTTATGACCGTGTTGTAGATTAAATGATTTACGTGAAAAAATAAAAATTAAATTATTTAAAAAAATATATCGACTGTTGTATATCTATATTTCAATATCAAACTTATATTTCAATATATGTCGTCCAAAAATATTAAAAATAAATATCGATATTTCTAAAGAATAAAATAGATTTTTCGATATATTGATATTTTATCAACAGTTTTTGACTGGCCTGTTGGTCTAGTGGTTAGTGACCCTGACTGCTACGCCGGAGGTCGTGGGTTCGATTCCCACCCAGGACAAATGTTTGTGTGATGAGCACGATCATTTGTTCTGTGTCTGGGTGTAATTTATCTATAATATTTATGTATTTAGAAATATATAAGTATGTTTATCAGTTGTCTAGTACCCATAACACAAGCTCTGCTTAGCTTGGGACTAGATGGCGTTGTTTGATAGTTGTGGAATATTATTATTATTATTATTACAGTCCTAGTTCAAACGTGGGGCTTGGCCATGGGTATTTGGTTAAATTATGTATATTATATTATAATGATATTTAATAATATCTAAATCTTATTTAATATCATTTCCTGTCTATTAATATATATCTATACAAATAAATTTTGTTTGAAATGAAGTGTCTATTTGTAATGTCAAAATAACAGTTTTTTTTACTAAATTCATATAAAAGTACATACGGTACTTATAACAAAAACACAATTTTTAAAATCTTTGTCTATCTTTCTGTCTGTCTGTCTGTTTGTTCTGAATTAGGGTTCCGTGCAAAAAAATTGAAATCCAATCGTAATAAATTACACGCGGGCGAAGTCGCGGGGAACAGCTAGTTAATAGATAGGAAATGATATTTTAAATTTATAGGAGTCACAACAACTAAACGCGCACGGCTGCGGCTACATCGATCGGGAAATGAAATCCGTTCCGTATAAATATATATATTTTATTCATGATAACTTGCACGTCAGTTACGGTGAGCCCAAAAAAATCCGTGGGCATGGGCACATTCTGAAGGTCTTATGATGACCAGATAATGCTTATAGGATTTC
Source organism: Parnassius mnemosyne (assembly GCA_963668995.1). Lineage (NCBI taxonomy): Eukaryota > Metazoa > Arthropoda > Insecta > Lepidoptera > Papilionidae > Parnassius > Parnassius mnemosyne. Next base: position 27,091,074 of record CAVLGL010000115.1, read on the forward strand.
AGTAACGGAAATAGTTAGGATGGCCTAGCTTTCTATGTTTATCTAATTGAGCTCTCGACGTGTAACATACTAAAATAAAGTTGAAGCACCCAAACGTCACGAATTAAAATAAGTTAAACAAAATAAAATACGTAAAGTTTATTTTATTAAATGTGTAGTATTCTTATAATAAATCAGTCAAAAATCAAAGAATTCTAAATACTATAGGTACAGGTAACTTAGTCATTTATATTAATTGATGTTAATGGTGCTTGTAGGTTTTCTTGAAGTACGCAGATATTTTCGTCTTCTGGTTGTAGTTGGTTATGCTTTTTCCGTTCTGCCTTGTTTTTTATTGCCTCTAAAATATATGGTCGATTTTATAATTTTGTACCTACTTGGGAGTTTTACTGCTTTTTTAATTGCCTGAAAACATTATAAAGGAGTAATAATACTGTTTGTACTATTTATTATATTTATATTATTTGTGTAGTTACTTCTTGAGCCCTTTCAAATGAGCCTAAACACAATGGTGTTTTGTAGTGGCATAACTGAGGTCTTTTACCCCACCTTCTTTGTCCACCATCATGAAGGTAATATAATCACATTGAACTAGGTCTTTATAAACCCTTTCAAATGAGTTCAAACACGATCGTTCTATCTAGTGCCGCCACTGAGATCCTATACCCACCTTCGGATTGCACCATCAGAAAGGTGAGGTCATAACAGTCACCTAGGTCTTTATGAGCCCTTTCAAATGAGCTCAAACACAATTGTTCTATCTAGTGCCGCCACTGAGATCCTACATCCACCTTCGGATTACACCATCAGAAAGGTGAGGTCATAACAGTCATTTAGGTCTTTATGAGTCCTTTCAAATGAGCTCAAACACGATCGTTCTATCTAGTGCCGACACTGAGAACCTATATCCACCTTCGGATTGCACCATTAAAAAGGTGAGGTCATAACAGTCACCTAGGTCTTTATGAGCCCTTGTCGTGAAGCGACAATAATATATCTAACCTAAGAACAACAAAACAACAAAAATACAACAAAAACAAAAATATATTCAAAATTCAAAAATATTTACAATTTTATAAAAAAATGAAATGAGGATGATGATGAATGAAGTGAGAGTACAATTAGATTACAAAAAAAAAATATAAAGGTAGGAGAATAGGGGAATATAGAGATGTAGTGGGGCCTAAAAGTCGAAGCGACACACGTTGCGATTGTAGACGTAGGTTTCTTAGCAGCGACGACACGCAGCGCCTGAAGCCAGCACACGCCGGTTGCGCTTGTAGAGGTAAGTTTCTTAGCAGCGACGGCACGCAACGCCTGGAGCCAGCACACGCAGCGTCCGGAGCCGGCGCACGTAGCGCCTGGAGTAGGTGCGCTCAACGCTTAGAGTCAGCAGTTGCAGCGCCCAAAGGTAGCGCCGGCGGTAGGTGCTCTCGGCGCCTGGAGTAAGCAGTTGCAGCGCCCAAAGGTAGCGCCGGCGGTAGGTGCTCTCGGCGCCTGGAGTAAGCAGTCGTAGCGCCCGGAGTAGTGTGGCCCCCGCGCTTGTAGTAGACTTCCGACGACTTCCGAGGTAGATGGAGGCTTGTAGGATTCCGGAATGGTGCGGCTCCGCGCTTGAAGAAGGGTTCGCCGAAGACTTCACGTGTAAGTAGAGGCTTGCAGTATCCCGGGGCAGTGCGGCCCCGGGATAAGGCCTTTAGGAGATACTTCCAATTCGCGAACTGAAGCGAGACTGCCTTTCTTCACCGATTGTTCGGCTTTTATACCTTTCTAGAGAGAACGGAAAAATTATTTAAATTATACGCAAATTTTTTGTAAATGGTCAAGAGAAAAGAGGATTTATGTGGAATTATCGAAATAGGAACAACAGATCGGTAGCAAATTTGAATATAATTACCATGGAAACGATATAAATAACAAAGACAAAACATGTCAAATTTTGGTTTTAGGTTTATAATAAGAAAACGGTAAGATTTAAGTGGAAAATGAGATATTATTGATATAGGAAAAAAGGTAGCGCAGCTGCCCACACAAAGCCCGAGATTGTAGAATTACGGAAAACTAGCTAAAAGATCGAAAAAAGGTAGACTCCATTGACACCAATTTAAAAGTGCTGATAATGTGAAAATACGAAGTAGAAATGATTTGTTATTGTGTTCTTATGGTTTAAAATCGTTACAGGATCCTATGGAAATAAAGGTGATGTAAAATATCCAGTTTTGAGGTGAATGCAGAAAATCGAAACAGAATGGAAAAATGAATTTAAAATAATGTAAAATGATATGTAAGTAGCATAACACTACATTTTCCCCCCGACCCTGGAAAATTTTTGACTCAGCAAAAATTTTGATATATACATTCTAAAATAAACCATAAAAACACAGCTTTGCAGAAACAGACATCACCAGGCAAAATCAGATATACTATCTCTTACATTCATCATCTGCCATTCAGGTAAGGGTGGAGTTCACATTCAATGACTACCACTCTAAAAGTGTGTTTTCGAAACGACATTAAGGCTTATTTAAGGAGTAGTCATCCGCTCCTGCGTGGAAAAAAAAAATTAGTCGAAGAAACACCACTCTTAAAAGTGTGTTTTCGAAAGGACATTCAGGCTTATTTAAGGAGTTGTCATCCGCTCCTGCGTGAAGATAAAGATAAAGAAAGGCCAGAGCGGTAGGGCTCAAAGCCAGAGATCAGCAACATCACTAGCGAGATGTGTCTGAAATAATAAGAAGTGAAGATTAACCTACCAAACAAACAAACAAATTAAAAGAAATAATAACAAGGTGAAAATGATGGTGATATTTATACATATATACAAATTAAATGTGATATTTATACATATATACAAATTAGCAGTTAATAAATGTTTAGATATTTATACATATATACAAATTAACAGTTAGTAAATGCTTAGAAAAGTTATGAATCGTCTCGCTTCAGCTTTGAAAAACAATTTTATATAAAGTGTAAAGTTCAAAGTTAAGTTTAAGAAATAAAGATTTAATTGAAAAATTATACCTCTTTAAGTTACCTAGAATAAAAATATTAGAGTGATGAATGTAAGTGAAGTGTTGAATGTAGGTCTAAATATAGTCTAGATAAGATGAAACACTAGATGAAGTGTTGTTTTAGAATTTGGAAAGTTATCTACAATAAAGATATTAAAGTGATGAATGTAAGTGTTAAATGTAGGTCTAAATATAATCCAGATAAGTTGAAACACTAGATGAAGTGTTGTTTTAGAATTTGGAAGGTTATCTACAATAAAGATATTAAAGTGATGGATGTAAGTAAAGTGTTAAATGTAGGTCTAAATATAATCTAGATAAGTTGAAAAACTAGATGAAGTTTTGTTCTAGAATAAAAATATTAAAGTGATGAATGTAAGTGAAGTGTTAAATGTAGGTCTAAATATAAGCCAGATACGTTGAAACACTAGATGAAGTGTTGTTTTAGAATTTGGAAGGTATGAAAAGGATGAATAAATGAATGATGAATAATGAGTTAAGAACGAAAGGGAGAGCAATTAAATCAAAAGGAAATGGACAAGGCGCAGTAAAGGTGAAGAATTAAGAGAGAAAGAGGACTTTTACGTTGGGCGCCAAATGTCGTGAAGCGACAATAATATATCTAACCTAAGAATAACAAAACAACAAAAATACAACAAAAACAAAAATATATTCAAAATTCAAAGATATTTACAATTTTATAAAAAAATGAAATGAGGATGATGATGAATGAAGTGAGAGTACAATTAGATTACAAAAAAAAAATATAAAGGTAGGAGAATAGGGGAATATAGAGATGTAGTGGGGCCTAAAAGTCGAAGCGACACACGTTGCGATTGTAGAGGTAGGTTTCTTAGCAGCGACGACACGCAGCGCCTGAAGCCAGCACACGCCGGTTGCGCTTGTAGAGGTAAGTTTCTTAGCAGCGACGGCACGCAACGCCTGGAGCCAGCACACGCAGTGTCCGGAGCCGGCGCACGTAGCGCCTGGAGTAGGTGCGCTCAACGCTTAGAGTCAGCAGTTGCAGCGCCCAAAGGTAGCGCCGGCGGTAGGTGCTCTCGGCGCCTGGAGTAAGCAGTTGCAGCGCCCAAAGGTAGCGCCGGCGGTAGGTGCTCTCGGCGCCTGGAGTAAGCAGTTGCAGCGCCCAAAGGTAGCGCCGGCGGTAGGTGCTCTCGGCGCCTGGAGTAAGCAGTCGTAGCGCCCGGAGTAGTGTGGCCCCCGCGCTTGTAGTAGACTTCCGACGACTTCCGAGGTAGATGGAGGCTTGTAGGATTCCGGAATGGTGCGGCTCCGCGCTTGAAGAAGGGTTCGCCGAAGACTTCACGTGTAAGTAGAGGCTTGCAGGATCCCGGGGCAGTGCGGCCCCGGGATAAGGCCTTTAGGAGATACTTCCAATTCGCGAACTGAAGCGAGACTGCCTTTCTTCACCGATTGTTCGGCTTTTATACCTTTCTAGAGAGAACGGAAAAATTATTTAAATTATACGCAAATTTTTTGTAAATGGTCAAGAGAAAAGAGGATTTATGTGGAATTATCGAAATAGGAACAACAGATCGGTAGCAAATTTGAATATAATTACCATGGAAACGATATAAATAACAAAGACAAAACATGTCAAATTTTGGTTTTAGGTTTATAATAAGAAAACGGTAAGATTTAAGTGGAAAATGAGATATTATTGATATAGGAAAAAAGGTAGCGCAGCTGCCCACACAAAGCCCGAGATTGTAGAATTACGGAAAACTAGCTAAAAGATCGAAAAAAGGTAGACTCCATTGACATCAATTTAAAAGTGCTGATAATGTGAAAATACGAAGTAGAAATGATTTGTTATTGTGTTCTTATGGTTTAAAATCGTTACAGGATCCTATGGAAATAAAGGTGATGTAAAATATCCAGTTTTGAGGTGAATGCAGAAAATCGAAACAGAATGGAAAAATGAATTTAAAATAATGTAAAATGATATGTAAGTAGCATAACACTACACCCTTTCAAATGAGTTCTAACTCGAACCTTCTATCTAGTGCCGTCACTGAGATCCTATACCCACCTTCGGATTGCACCATCAAAAAGGTGAGATCATAACAGTCACCTAGATCTTTATGAGCCCATTCAAATGAGTTCAAACGCGATCTTTCTATCTAGTATCGTCACTGCGATCCTATACCCACCTTCTGATTGCACCAACATAAAGGTGATATCATTACAGTCATCTAGGTCTCCATTTACCTATTTGAAAATGAGTCCAAACACGATGGTTCTACGTAATAGCATCACTGAGATCCTTTACCCACCTTGAGTCCACCATAAGGAAGGTGACATCATTACAATCACCTTGGTCTCCATCCTCTGTCAAACCAACTTCTCTAAATATATATGACGGCTCGTCGGGCGCAATGGCTTAGCAATGAATTGCTGCGCTGGGGGGCGCGGGTTCAAATCCCGCACGGAACAAGTATTTGTATGGCCTACAAATAATTGTTCCGGGTCTGGATGTTTGTCCTTGTGCCATTTGTGTTTGTAAACTGCCTCCACAATACAGGAGAAAATCCTAGTGTGGGGTAACTTTTTTTTTTAATAAAAAAAATTATATAAAATCTACACAGCATACAAATAATGTTATAAAAAATTATAAAATATATATTATAAAAGCTACTAAGAAAGTATGTATTTACCAATAATGGAAACGAACTGAAGCCGGCGGATTACGGTGCGCCCGGAAAAATACGTGGATTGCCGTCAGTTACAATTTCAACTTAAGATTTCACATAAGTTAAACTGATCAGTTTAACTGACGTACATCCAAAAACTGACCGTGAGTGGGGACCATAAGACGCTCAATCGTACTGAGCAAGTTAAGACAAGTATCGATGAACCAGCCGATTGCTACCGGATTGCACCAATAGCGTTATATATAACAAACACTTATTATAACTTGATTGCGTACGGCGCACGGGCTAGACTAAGAAATCTATGTTAAGTATTTCTAGTTTATATTCTATCATAAAGGGCAGAAATATAAACTAATTATTCGATATTGAGTAGTAGGTAGGTTTTAATGTTAGTAAATTTTAAAATATAATGTATCTAAATGAAATTACAAATTAACCATTGTCCCTTTAAACCACACCAACCTTTTTTTCTGGGCGCCTTAACGCCCCCCTCTAATTCCCCAACGCCCACAAGGGGGCGTCATCTCACACTTTGAGAAAGACGGCTTTTGTCTGTTTACAAGTATGTTACATAAGGAATACCATTTTTTTTTCAGTAATGCCATAGGGCCATTGGTAGCTCTGTGGCTGCTTTATTCGGAAGGTGGTGCACACGCACGCGCCGAAACGCCGTTAGCAATTCTCGTATTCGGTGGCGTGGGGATTGCCCTCGGCCTATGGCTCTGGGGCCGCCGCGTGATACAAACTGTAGGTGAAGATCTCACCAGCATCACAGCTGACACGTAAGCTCTGATTTACAATATGACCAAGTTTCTACAAGATAACCCTCTTAATTTATTTCAGGTGCAATTCTATATCTTTATTAGCCTGTAAAATTCCACTGATGGATTTGAGCCTATTCCGTTGTAGAGAGAAATTGCCTTTATCGTCACGCTTTCTTTTCTTTAAAAAAAGTTAACACCACACTAGGATTTTCTCCTGTGTCGTGGAAGCAATTTACATACATAAATTGCACAAGTACAAACATCCAGACCCAGAACAATTATTAGTAGGCTATACAAATACTGGCGATTTGAACCAGAACAAGATTTGAACTGCGGGCGGCTGCTTGTGCTGGATTTGAATCGCCTGCCCTCAGCGCTGCAATTCAATGCTAAGCCACTGCGCCACGGCCACGGAGTCGTCGTCTTTGCAGGCGGATTGTCAGCGGTGTTAGACGTCTCGTACTTTTGAGGCTGTTGCCCGTCGCCATATCAGAAAGCATTAGACATTTTTACCATAGTCACATCTTACGGACACCCACGGGACGAAATAGGGTGATGGATTCTTTTACGCCGCCACCACACTGCTCAATTTTTGTATGTATGCATGTGTTTTGCTTATAATATGTATGTCCAAGGAAAGAACGTTGAAATTGTGTATACTTCTATTCGTATTCTGCTGTACGTAGGCTGCTATTTTACCTGGTAGAACTACACTGCAGCTATATTTTACGTGGTAGAGCCACGCTGCAGATTTATTATGGTTGTAGCACGAATAGGTCGGTTCCACCGGGATGATACCACACTCTCACTGAATACTAACGTAAAATAGCAGCTTAATTATACATTTAGCAGCTGTGTTTCGTATGGTAAGTGCAGAGAATCGGAGACCCTTTTTTAGTGGAAACTAGGCATTCCATTTGTCCTCAGGGGTGCCAATGCATCTGTATTTTTAATTTAAATATAAGGTAAAAGTATATGTTTATGGGTCTCAGTTTTTATGGTAGAGCCATGCTGTAGCTATATTATGATTGTAGCACGAACGGATCGGCTCGACCGGGATAGAACCATGATCTCACTGAATACCAGCGTAAACTGGCAGCTTAATGCTGCTGTTTCGTATGGTGAGTGTAGAGAACCGGAGACCCTTTTTACTGGAAACGAGGCACTCCACCTCAGTCCTCAGAGGTGGCAACGCATCTGCATTTTGATTCGCAAACGAGGATAGGTGTAGATGTCTATGGGCCACAGCAACCACTTACTTGCTCGTTTGTCACCCTATCGTATAAAAAAATATAAAAATGTTTATCAATAAAGATTAAAGATTAGTGTTACGAATCGTAACTTACGATGGAGAATAAATAAATAAATATTTTTACCCTTGCAATAAACGGTTAACAATGTCAAAAAGTTTATAGTTAATTATTTGGCAGCGGATTTACAATCGAGCTTGGTGCGGCGTTGACTGTACTAGTGGCGAGCAAGGTCGGTCTCCCAGTCTCTACCACGCACTGCAAAGTGGGCTCAGTTGTTTGTGTTGGTTATTTCTCAGAGAAGGCTGTCGATTGGAGTTTATTTAGGTGAGATGAGTATTTATGTTATCATTATAATCAATTATAAAAGTCCACTGCTGAACATAGCCCACCCCCATAATTACCTCCTAGTATATGTAGGATACTAAAATATACCCCGTGTTTGATGTAGCTGCGACACTGGCAAGTGGGTTGGCAAGCACAGGTTTTTATTTCGTATCAGGAAGATATTGTTGCTCATCTCCGGTTTCATTACCTTCTGTCGCCTCTGACGACATCCATTCGATGATTAGAGGGTAGTGGGTGTCCTGACGCCGCCACTACACGGCAATATAATAATATTATTATATTATAAATGTGGTAATTGCTACATAATATAAAAAAGTAGTAAAGGGGTTGTTTATATCTCTTTCTTTTATTAATAATTAGATTTTATAAGATTTTACTAATTTGAATTAAAATTTATAAGAAATGAAGTTTTTTTTAATCATACTAATTTCCTTTTTATTTTTTATTAATACATATACATAAACACTCACGCCTGTCACCCAGAGGGGTAGGCAGAGACTATGGACTTCCATTTGGCGCGATCCTGACACACCTCTCTCGCCTCTTTTACATCCATATATCTACGCATACACGCTCGTCGGTTAAGGGTACTCCTAATCTGGCCCATTTTTAATGTATCGCTGATTTGGTCGATAAACCTACGTCTAGGGCGTCCCTTCCCGACCCTGCCGTTCACTTCTGCAACATAAATTTGCTTTGTCACTCTTTCCTCGTTCATTCTTTCTACATGACCAAACCACCGAAGCATTCCTTCCTTAATCCTTGTCACAACGTCATCTTGCAAACCACACTTTTTTCTTATCACACTATTTCTCACCCTGTCATTCAGATTCAGCCCTAGCATACTCCTTAAGGAACGCATTTCTACAGCATTTATTCTACTCTCATGCTTCTTCTGCCAGACCCAACTTTCACTACCATACATTAAAGTAGGGACTAACACAGCATTATAAATTGCCATACGTGCCTTAGTTGACACATTCTGACTCCTCATAATAGCGTGTAGAGCCCCATTCACTCTAGTTCCTGCGTTCACTCGTAGTTCTATATCCTTATCATATCTACCATCCCTGCTAAATAAACATCCCAAATATACAAACTCATCCACTTGCTCAATCAACTGCCCTTCTATTCTTATTTTAAATACCTTAAAATAACTTATCATTCTTCCATTTACTATCCTCATAGATTTTTAGATATTTGATGAAATATAAAATATCCCTAGATCCTGTTGATGTGTTTATATATATATATATATATATATATATATATATATATATATATATATATATTATTTTAAAGGCTACAGTCGGATATTTTAACAGCAATTTTTCAACTTGTTTTGTTATTTCAGGAACATAATATTTGCGTGGGTCGTGACCGTTCCGGCGGTGGCGGGCATGGCTGCACTATCAATGCTTGCACTTGAAGCCTTCGTCGTTTAAATAATCAAAATACATCTGTGAAGTTCATGAACCTACATAGAAAACACCACTTCTTAGATGGACGTCGCGTCCGCAAGACTACGCACTCATTAAAGTGTTTTAGATTTATGTTCCCTCTAAAATAGCCCAATAGCCCAGTATTTATCTACCTATTTCTAATATCTCCAAATGTTACAAAATTCCACTGTAGAAAATAATTAAATATTCTCCTCGGAATTAAGACATTTTAAAATCTAAAATTAGAAATGTGATTTAGGTGAATGTACTTAAATACTATATTAATGTTTATTTATACTATATTATGTATGTAACACGATGAAACATTCTTTATTTAACAAGAAATTCGGTTAAAACAACTGTGCTCACTAAATCCAATCCAATTTCTGGACGGATGAAATCTTTGATAAGTAATTACACGGAAAGAAGACTAATACCAGCACTGAAATTAAAGAAGTGAACGATCTTAGTACTTTATACTCAAAGAAAAATAAATAATTGTTATCACAAGTGTGTATTCAACGTAAGAAGCGAAAATTTTTAACAAACAATATTGCAATTAATAAAATGGAAAAATGATCTTACCTATAAATTACCTACACATTGACATATTATCAACAGTAATGTGCAGAGGTCCAATTTTTAATCTGCAAGCAAAATGGAATATGCTTATATCGGAATTTGTTGTTTATATTTTAATTTTTAGGTTCGATGTCTTTAATTAAATACCAGTACCAGTCACACGCCTCTAAACTTTGTGATGTACCTAATTGTTGATTAAAGGTCGTAGTTCAAAAACATTGTACTTAATATTATTTCCTGACATTCTTTATTCCTACATCCCTGGTTTCCTATAGAATGATTAAAATCAGCAGTGCGATTGTACTGAATATAACGGTAATAGGTATTGAAAGTAATTTATGTTTTTACAATTGGTTCGGAAAAATTTAAACAGTCGGTATTGCGAGGCGTCGCTGTCGTTGTGTACCCTTTACGGCAGAAACTTAGTCTATGGCGGAGCTATAGACCAAATCCGCCGCTTACAGATGCTCGTTATTTACTCCGTTGCGCAGATGGAGATGAACGCCGTGGAGAAAAGCGTGCCTCACTTGGCTTCCTCCGAAAAGGAAACGTTAAGACGCTGTCACGTTTACGTGTGCGAAAGCGTATACGGCACAAGCGGAACACTATGGGGTTTTAGTCGATGATAGTCCGACATAACCTGCCATTACTCGCGCGAAGCTGGTATGCTTAGAAATTTCCCTATAAAAAAGGGAAGCAAGCTGAACATGGGCTTAACGGAATCTGTTGGTATGTGGGAAAGGTCGAACTCCGTTAGGTTTAGTCGATAGAAGTCCGAAAAAGGGCCTTGCCCTGAAATGTATAGCTACATTCTTGGTGGAGCCACACTGCAGCATGAATGGGTCATTTCGACCGAGGAAGGACAACGTTCTCACAGAAAACCAGCAGGGTAACGCTGCTGTGTTTCGTACGGTGAGTGTAGAAAACCAAACTCTTTTTACTGGAACCCTTTTCCTTCCCCGGTCGAGCCGACCCATTCGTGCTACAACCGTAGCATAGCTGCAGCGTGCCACTATAATTTAAAATAACTCAACAGGGAATATTAATTTAATAATTTTTCAAATCATTAATTTATTATAATTACATCATTTTTTCTTTATATTTACTTATTTATTTTGTTATTTAGGCAACGTATTGGTTGGTCAGTGCTCTTAGCAATCTCGCTCGTCTGATAGCGGCGGCTTCCCTCTGTATGTCTTCGCTGTTGTTCGCGTTCAGTTCCAAAGCTCCTGCCGCTTTGACAGCCCGTGCTCTTCTTCCACCTTCTCCGCGTCTCGCGTGTAGCGCTACGGCAACTTCTAGCAGTGTACCGTCCCAAAAACATCCGTAGTATGCGTCCATTGCGTCTGCCGCGTTACCCGTCTGGAATTCAAATAAGCTCTTGTAATGAAGGACAAGTAAAGTAACGTTACAGCCTATATACGTCCCACTGCTGGGCACAGGCCTCCTCTCCTTTCTGAGAGGGTTTTAGGGCAAGGAGATGTCCGCCGCACTGCACCAATGCGTGTTGGCGGACTTCACATGACTTCGAAAAAAAAATCTTATTTCTCAAAAATGCAGGTTTTCTCACGATGTTTTTCTTCGCCGCCGAGCACGTGGTAAATCAACACTTAAAATTGCTATTAACAATTACACTGTTGCTTGCGTGCCGTGAAATTTACAGCGAGCGCTTAGCCTTAGTGATGAAGGATAGTAATGGTGTTATTACAGGCTGTGATGCATTCCATCTTAGTCCTTAGATGTGCCAATGCATTAGCAGGCTTCTTTGTTTTAAGGTTGGCTGTAAGCGTCTGTAGACTGCAGTAGTCACTTACCGTCAGGTGGACTGTAAGTTCGTCTGGTTTGATCTCAGCCGCCATTAATGAAATTGTTAATTTATAATAAATGCTAATTTTCTACGTGTTTGGCGGTGAAGGAACATCGCGTGAAAACCTGCATGGAAATAAATAAAAAAAACATTTGTAGACGTGTGAAGTCCGCCCACATGCATTGGGGCAGCGCAGAGGACATTTTCTTGCCCTAAAACCATCTCAGAAATGAGAGGAGAGGAGACTTGTGTCCAGTAGTGGGACGTATATGTATGTAACCTTATTTTAAGTTTTTTTTAAAAAAATTAAGATCATAATTTTCTTAACATCTTATTTTATAATACTGCGGAATTTTACCGCCATTAGCCTGTAATAAACAATCGCTGGACATCCATCTTCTCCCGCTCGTCGGTATGTAAATAGTCGATGGATAATTGCACCCTCCATAGATACAAATTTTAATAGCCATTTGACGTAGGACTAGTGATTTTTATGGCATTCTCTTTCGTCACTTCAATACAGCAGTTTACAAACATGTTTGACACGTAACTCATTAGGGGGAAAGCACTTGAAGGCTGTTTCGTAGTCGAGCAGTGGGCACGTACTTTCCTGGCGAGGCACCTGAAGGTGGTGGTGTAGTTCGACAGCGGACACGTACCTTTGAGTTAGGCAATGAGGGTATACACAAGTTTGTTGCCACAAGGGCAGTGCCACTTTGAAAGTATTTGACAGATTTAATAGAGGGAAAGTAAAATCGTTATGAAAGTTTGATGTTTCTTACTTTAAGTTAAAGTTTAAAGTTTTTTACGGATATTCTTGAAAATCTGAAAAAAATTTGAAAGAGAGATAAAATTGTGTAAAAAATTTAAGAGCAGCCACTAAGACATTGTTTTGTGTATTATGTACATACACTAGAAACCGAAAAACTTTTATTTGAAACGCAACTTTTCACTTATAGTGACACTAACAATTATTTTCCCTCAGTCCCAACTAGCGATATTTATTTATTTATTCTTTATTGCACCAAATATTTGTACAAAAGGCGAGCTTAATACTATATGGCATTCTCTACCAGCTAACCTTGGGTAGAACAGAGAGTGAGTTTGGGCAGTTAAGTTGTGATGATATAATTCAGTTGAAATATATACTTGCAACACATACATAAAATATACACATACATATAAAATATATATAATTCATTCATTCATTCATTCATTACAGCCCTTCACAAGTCCACTGCTGAACATAGGCCTCCCCCAAAGAATGCCACAAAGCACGGTCCTGAGCCACCTGCATCCATCGACTTCTTGCATGTCTTACCAGGTCGTCACTCCATCTCGTGGGGGGACGCCCCACACTTCACCTACCGGTACGAGGCTGCCACTCGAGAACCTTTCTTCCCCATCGGTTGTCGGTTCTTCGAGCTATATGGCCGGCCCACTGCCACTTCAGCTTACTAATCCGTTGGGCTATGTCGGTTACTCGGGTTCTACTGCGGATATCCCCATTCCTAAGTTTATCACGCAGAGAAACTCCGAGCATAGCCCTCTCCATAGCTCGCTGAGCGACCTTGAGCTTCCTCATACGGCCAGCAGTGAAGGACCATGTCTCAGTTCCGTAAGTCATCACTGGCAACACGCACTGGTTGTACAATTTCGTTTTAAGGTTTTGAGGTATGTCTGACGAGAAGATGTGTCGTAGCTTCCCGAACGCTGCCCAGCCGAGTTGAATTAAATTAATTAATAATTCATATACATATATAAATAAATACACACATTTATACACACACACATATATATATATATATATATAGTTGACTCAAATTTGTAGGCTACGTATATGCTCATATATCTGGTGAGCGGTAAATTATTAGTCCTTGAAGATCAATTGTGTGGCCTCTCGGCGAGCTATTTCATTCGGGTGTGCAGTGGTTGTGTGGGCACGTACCTTTTCAGCGAGACACTTGAAGGCGGTGGTGTAGTCAGGCTCGTCGGGCAGCTGGCACAGCGCGGCGGCCTGCGTGGGCGCGCTCAGAGCCTGGCAGCAGCGCGCCGCCCTGCGCGCGACGCTGCTCTCGTCGGGCGCGCGCTTCGCGAAGTACCACGAGCCGGCCGCCACCGCGCACAGGTAGCGCCGAAGTGCGGCACCCCAGCGGCCCGCACACATTTCCACGTCGCCGTATAGACGAAGCCTGATATTTTAGCAATTTAATTGCCACTGACATAGAATTTTTTTTTAACCTAACGATACTTGAAGGTTTTAAACGATTATATGGCGTAAAGACGTACTAGTATCCTATTAACAGAATATCAAGGTGGCATTTAGTAAATTAACAACAGGTACAAACGTTTTTCACTGGATAGTGGCACTAGAGCAGATAGTTTTTAATTTACAATAATTATCTACAATTGCCATGTTTTATATTTTGATTTTTTCATAAATTAATTATTTGAAAAATTACAAATCTACTCAAATTACTAAAACTGCCCAATTATATCGCCGTTATGAGTTAAACCGTATTAAGTTCAGCAAACAAATTTAACGATCATAAAAATAAAAGAAAAATACACAGACATAGTCCTTCTTAATATAATATTGTTCTTGAGGAAAAAAAAATGGTACAGTATTGATAGCAAAAGAGTGACAAGCTAGCACACAGTCCATCTGATGGTAAGTGGATTTTGTGATATAGACATGTACAGTTATCCTCAATTAAGAATCAAAATGCATATGTATATTAAAGTTGGTAAAAGTTACCTCTATTACCGAGGTAATTTTTACCAACTTTAATATAATAGATTTCGGCAAAGTAACGCCTGATTCTATTAATTATACAAAATGCATATGCTTTGTCATCCCTGAAGATAAAGGTTCTACACCTAGTTTCCAGTAATAACCTGCCAAGTGCGGGTCAAACTCGCGCGTGAAGGATTCCGAAACTAGGACGGTATAATGGTATTTTCCTAACAACAACTAGATCCAAAGTATGACACTGCCGTTGCCAACCTGCCTGGAAACAGTGGAACTACGAAAAATACCCCCTTATAAGGTTATCCATTGGATAGGCTTATGTTCAGTAGTTGACTTTGATAGATCGTAATGAATTAATGAACAATGTATATATTTGATCTCAATATAATTTTAGAAACTGTTAGAACTCGTCAAATCATCGTCATCTACGTAGTGGAGCTAAAAGAAATTCTCGTTAAATGACTTCGTAAATTTATTTTTGTAAGATAATTTATTATATATAATAAATATGAATATATTAAATATTATAAGGTATTCAAGAAAGGATATGGAACTTTCATAAATTGCCCGCAGATTATTAAAAATATTTTCATTATAATTTCTATTATTTTTTCTTCTTCTTGTTTCTGAGAATAACTGTATCTAGAAAAAATTACGGAAAGTGACTATTATATTTCACTTTTAGCACTAATATATAAATTTAGGAAAAAAACATTTTTATTATACCTACTTTATTGTATAAATCATGACATTATACCAATATAAAAATTAAGTAAATTATTTCTCCTTGGAAGTAAAATATAGCCACAATGTTTGCAACATATAAGATATGATATGCAACGTATAAGATATCTTGAAAAATAACGTTGTGGGGACTATTCACACACAAAGCTTGGGGGTGCGCGCACCGCGCATCGGCTCGCTTTGAGAAAATGCTGTAGCGGGCGTGTCAGAGGCCTCACAGTGGCTGTAGGTATGTCGGCACGTGTCGTTTAGTTCAGATGCAAATAATATTTTTAGAAATATTAAATTAAGTAAGTTACTTGATTAGAAACGCTAAAATCCCATTCATAGTACACCTGTACGTCCCTGAAACGACCAACGGGTTGTTTGCTACATACTGTATAAATTGTTTAAACCACTGTGATTGTTCAAAGCTGTATGAACCTTTATTTTTTAATAAAATATCATTTATGAAACCCACATTTCCTATAATACACAAAAGATTGATAATATTTTAAATATCTTTATAAATAAAAAATAATAGTTAACATTATACCTAGAAAGCGTACACTCTGATCCCACCCTCTGCCGTCAGCTATTAGTTACGGGCTCGCGGACTTCGCTATGCGACAAGCAAATGATACAGAATAAATTGCAAATGTTTTTTGTGATATTTATGAACATCATACGAAGACGAACGCCTGATGAACTTGTGCGAAGCACCAAAAATAATTTATTAATGTCCAGGGTGAGTATACTTATATTGCGGGATGCGTCTGTGTGACTAAAAAGTATCAATGTAGATGTTCTATTAGAAGTTCCCACGCTCAAAGACTACAGTCTTCAGAAGATACGAGACAGTCGAACAAACATTCGAGGGTGATAACTACGGAGTGCATAAAATATGCTTCAATAAACTTTAAGTATAGAGATCCCGAATACTTAATTTTAATGCCGAAAATACAGCTTACATTTTAAATCATATAAAAATAAGAATGCTAACTTACCAAGAAGTATTATAAGGATACAATTTCAAACTTCTTTCCAATAAATCAGTAAGAGATTCAAGAATGTATTTTGTGTTGTAATTGTTTATGTTCGATATGTTCGACGGCCAGAGACTCGTGTATTCGACGACTAGTTCAAGCGAGTTGTCATCTATAATTAGATTGTGTATCTTCGCGAGCAGTGAAAAAATCACGCTGATGGCTAAAGGTTCCCGTAGGGTTGCCAGGAATGCGTTGAAAGCGTTTCTTGCGTCGGCAGATGCGTTAGATGCGTCTCGAGAGTGAGACGGCATTCCTCCTGCTGTTCGTTTCACTGGTCCGTTTGAACCGTTGCAGTATACTGATAGTGCTGCGAATAAATGAAGATAGAATAATATAAAAAATCATCATAATATAGAAGATTTTATAAAAAACTACAGAAGAACGTGTAGATATATGTGGTAGAGTCACGCTGCACCTATATTATGATAGTAGCACGAACGGGTCGGCTCGACCGGGATAGAACCATGATCTCACTGAATACCAGTGTAAACTAGCAGCTTAATGCTGCTGTGTTTCGTATGGTGATTGTAGAGAACCGGAGACCCTTTTTACTACGCATGTGCATTTTGATTCTTAATCGAGGATAAATGTTGATATATATGGGCCACAGCTTCCACTTACCATCAGGTGGACTGTGTGTTTGTTTGTCACCCTTATTCTATATAAAAACACAACAAATATTATAAAGGATTTTATATTTATTAGAAGACACGTTTTTTGTTACACATTCATTTACCTAATAAAATATTCCGTTATAAAATATTTTTCTATTAGTCCTGTCTGAAAAAAATATTTTTGAAACTTTTTTGGTGGTCTTATCGGGCTAGTTCGTGGCGGAAGACTCACGACCATAGACTTTCTTGATCTAGGTGTACCATGCGTAGTGGTGCTTACCGTAGTCCCATAGCGGGCGGGGGAACTTCCTGGTGGCTTTGCCGCGCTGCAGTTCCTGGCAGGCGGCACAGAGCGCTGCGGCCATCTCCCCCGCCCCATTCGTAGATCCCGCCCCCTCCCACTCGCACGCGTTCACTAAGCACGTCCAACACGCCTCTATTACCTATAATACGTGATAAGGATGATCTTAGATTATGATATTGTGGAATTTAATGTGAAAAGGGTTACTAAAATTTTCTATAGGTGAGGCTTTTGGATACCTATATAAAAAAGTTTAAATAGTTTCAAAAATAGTTATTCAAACTATTATACATACACACTTGTAATTACCTAATTAAAAAATACTGAATAACTAATAAGACTCGTTGAATACCTAGAATCTTAAATTTTATGAAAAAACCTAATAAAGTTATTAAGTTCTGAAAAGTACCATTTTTATCACCCTTTTTTTTAAACCTAGGCGACTTCTAGGTTACTTAGAATATTGAAAGAAAAATGGCGAATTCCTCAACAAATTTTCGATGAAATTTTTTTTTCTTACGTCTACAAATGCAATATGTGTAAAAATATAGTTTGAAATCCTGAACAATCTTCAGTTATATTACTGCAGGAAGTAAGGAGTTAAAGATATTCCAGTTTGAACAAAATTCACATCAGACTAGGCTATATGGTATAAGATTAAAGCGAAGACCATGTGAGCAAATTGCTCGAAGAGGGTAGGGTCAAGAGTACTCGGATACCTAGACGTGCATGTATGAAGAAGATAATGAATCTGAAAGAAGCGAAAGAGATATGTAAGGATCGTGACACTTGGCGATCTGTTCTCTCTGGCTACCCCGTCAGGGATTGTGCGTGAAGATAAGTAAGTAAGATTAAAGCCAGCCTTAATTGGTAAATTGTTACAACAATAGAACGGAATAGAACGGGTTAGTAGGAAGTGCCCGTGTAGCCACTAACATGTCAATTCACACCTATAAATGTCAACACATCTTGACGTCACAGTCTCTGCCCAATTTTTGTGTCAAGCGTTGCTGGGTGCAATCTTAGATTATTTACTCTCTAGATAACGCGTCACGCAATGAGCGATGCAACATAAACAGGCCAGTTTTTACAGGCGTGTGTGCGTGACACGCACACAGGCTTAGCGGTTGCTATGGTGACAGAATAAATAGCTATGACTTACACCAGCGTGATTTGTATCTGGGAGATACCAGCTAATGAATCTATCCCGATAAAATGGGGAAAAATGTCATGTTAATTAAATTATAAATTATAATATTTGAATATGGTGCTTTCAATTGTGTTTAGTTGTCTGTTAGAATTTGTTATTTTGAGTTAGAATCTAATTTTTATTGTAAAGAAAAATATACAAATAAAAATTAACTACGCATTTACAAAATATGTTTTATTATTTTATGTATGGTATCGACTTATAAAAATACTGGAGGTCGGCCGGTTGGTTGCTTCACCTGCGTCATAGTTAAATAATTTATCCTGCAGGTATCCTTTACCGTAAAATTTTATTCAATAGCGTTTCTACAGTTTAATCCTTTTAAGAAGAATTATTTCGTCCAGCATTGTTGTGCCAGCCAGAGTTGATATATGGGTGCCCCATTGAAGCTTTGCATCTAAGGGCATCCCCAGGAACACAGTAAATATGAATCTTATAGGTAATGCCCTCGGAAATGAACTGTACTTCAAGTTGAAAGTTCGCCGCTCTTACCACTGAGTTACCATCGCTAGTGTATCTTATATACACTAGCGATGGTAACTATATTAAAACTTAAATATATGAGCCTGTACGTAATAAAACATACTTTTTTCGGTACCGCTTCCTTTTTCAATCTTCGACAGCCTTGATTATTTGCAAAATAAAAGTAATTTTCACGGAAATGTTTAGAGCATATCACGGTGGTTTTGGATGGTTTTCAGAAATCTTTTCCACGGTTTTTTCTTATGAAGTCCACCCATCGACTTCTAATTATAGGATCAATAGGTATCCTAAAACCATGTATCCAAATGGTCGCATTCGATTTTGACAATTAACATTAAAAATGAACATATGAAGATCAGCTTTTAAGACAACCATACGGGGAAATTCGCAACCCAAGACTGGCAACACCAAACAATGACGCGTTGATTTTGTAAATAAAATTATCAATTTATTAGTTTTGTTTTCATAAATTACTATTAGTTTTGAGTTACCTACCGATGGTAGGAGATTTTGTTAGGTGTTTGTAAACGTCCTATGTAATTTCTGCAGATTATGATCGCGCAATTTGTCATTTTCACCAAAATAATTTACCTCAAAAAAATTAACCGTGCGTGCGTATCTCTTGGCGTTACAATTGACAGTGAGGAGAGGGGAGCGCTTTAGAGGCTAACAGTTATCTGATACTTTTTTCGACGCTTTTGAGCTGCCGTTACTCTATCTAGAGAATAAATAATCTAAGGGTGCAATTTATTTCAAAAATGTCGAATTATACGATAATTACGAGTCAGAAAAATAGCCGGATGTGGAATTTCAATAAAAGTGGTATATCCTTTCACCAGTAAGTCGAAACTATTTAAAAAATAAATAAATATTGATAGGTGAAAACAACAGTACTAAGGATGTAACAAAATTTTATTGATACCGGTAAACCGGGAAATCTGTCGCTTTTAAAATAATTTTAAAAGCGAGTACAATTATTGTACTTGGTATAATGTAGTGTTGGTGTAATTATACCAAGTACAATTATTGTACTTGGTATAATGACAAGCTAAAGATGCGATAAAATATGTTGAAAATTAGTAATTTAATGGTCTACGAATAAATTGTTATAACATTTTTTTATTGACTTGTAATTTTGTTCCCTCTATAGGTTTTCAAAATTTTAAAAAAATTTTTTAGATTCAATCTTCTGGTTACGTATCATTACTACATACTGTATACTCACTTTACGCGCAATCACCCAAAACGTGTTGGGTAATTTCATACTTTTTCTTCCAATTTTGCTTTTGCCTGGTAGTAAACAGTTACAACAAATACTGTGACCATCACCAAATCCTTGACGTACATTGTATGACAACCAATAAATTAAAAAAAAAACAATTTTAGAGATGTAGCTTTTAGTTTTTAGCCTTATTATTTAATGTTTCATTGTGTAAGCGATGATTACCTATAAGTGATTGTGCATTACTTATAGGTAATCATCGCTTCACTAGGTAAGTCCAACTTCGACCGAGAGGTCAATCGACGGATTCAAGTCGGCTGGGCAGCGTTCGGGATACTACGACACATCTCGTCAGGTATACCTCAAAACCTAAAAACGAGATTGTATAACCAGTGCGTGTTGCCAGTGATGACTGATGGATCTGAGACGTGGTCCTTCACTGCTGGCCGTATGAGGACGCTCAAGTTCGCTCAGCGAGCTATGGAGAGGGCTATGCTCGGAGTTTCTCTGCGTGATAAACTTAGAAATGAGGATATCCGCAGTAGAACCAGAGTGACCGACATAGCCCGACGGATTAGTAAGCTTAAGTGACAATAGGCCGGCCATATAAAATAACAAACTGCAATTTTGAAAAAAAAACATAAATTTTTCCAAGGTTAATAAATAAAAACTTTTTAATATTAATTTTTAGAAATATTGAAAAACGTGGTTTGATAATATTCGGCAAACCCGAAAGTCTGCAAATGTCTACTAGATCGTTTAATGATTACGGATGTGTTTAATTGTTAAGGCCTAGATGAATTTTATATAAAAGTAGCTATAACAGAAACTTTTTAATAATTTGTTTTATTCTGTAAATAGTATTTTATGTATTAAACGAAGGAAGTATCGTCCTCTTAATAGATCAATAATAATTTTTAGTTACTTTTGTATTCGTTGCAACATATTGCAATTTGTAGGTGTTAAACAATGTAAGCAAACAACTCATTTTAAAGACAACCAATAATAAAGAAATATTAATTTAAAGAATTATATGTTTGTCTTATATTTTCTATATATCTATATACACCCATATTTTGTAATTACCAAAAAAAAAACTAAGTGCTCTGTGTCGGTTACTGATTACATTTAGGTAGAAAAAACTTAAAATAATTAATTAAAAATATATCTCTAAAAGAGGATAATAATTAGTCACTCATTTATTATACGTAATTACTTAATTTACTGATTGAGGTGCTGTCGACTCTAAAACATAAATTGCTAATATTATTGAAATATTTCAAACTATATTACTTTATATATATACTTTATATAATTTATATTCAAGTTTTATTTAATTTTGCAAAACATTCCATGCACAGATGGTTACCGGTTTTACCAGTAAATCACTAAACAAAACTACATCCTATATACTAGCTGTGATACCATTATAATATACTACAGTTTGCTTAAACGCACAGACTAATATGATGCTACGCATCTCATACGTATTCTACAACTTTTTATTTACAATAAGAAAACAACTTACTACTAATAAAGTCTGATTTTATGTAATATTAAATTGCGTTTTAAACATTTATTTTTTGAAATTCGTATGACCAATGAGTGAATTGGGTTTCTAGTATTGATAATACGACGTAACCGCTTGTATGTGTGCTCCCGGCAACACCGGGTTCGTACAAAATAAGGTTGGCAGCCATCCTATTGTGTATTAAAGTATTCTATGTTGGAACTGCTATGGAGCTTGGCGCACTATTATCAGCGAAGCCCACAACCCTTAAAGTTTTTTGTATCGAACTTGGCCCCATTTTCATATGTTTTGGTGGGATTGTAGTAACAAAAAATTATTTAATTACAAACTATTTACAAGAGTTATCAATAATTTCCTTACCTGAGGCCGAGGCACGATACCATCTCCAGAGTTAGCCGTTGCAATACACGCCTTGCATTTGTTAGCCAATGCCGTCAAGTTAAGTCGATGATGGGGCCACTCGCTCAGCATAACATTCACTTGTAGATAAAGCACTTCCCAAGATAAAAGACGACAGAGTCGATATAAAGTTGGATCTGTTCCGCCACCGAGTTGGCTACGAGCTTCACCTTCCAAAACTGAGAGTAAGGATAGAGCTGCCCGAGCGCAACCAGCTTCGGCTCTAGCTCGAGCAGCACCCGACACTACATATCCAAAATCCTGCAGGAATCCTCGTGGTAACGCTACCAAAGCATTTCCCAAACTACCAGCTGGCTTCCAAGATGGACTTAACTTCCATAAAGGAGACGATGGTGACATCATAGCTAATTTCACCAAACACATACGCACATCATCGGCCGTCGAAGCCTCTATTAGACGTTTCTTAAGCCGTCCCATTTCTAATTCAGGCACTGTTTTGAATTCAAAGTCTGGCGTTTCCCAATCGTCTGTAAGTAACTCACGAGGGATATCCATGTTCTCGTCATCACCATGTACTGTATCGTTAATAACGGTTTTCAGGTGATCATCAAATATTAATTTTTTTCTTATTTTTTCACTAGATTCTCCAACATACTTTCTTAAATACTCATCTATTCTATCAATAGGTAGTTTACATTGGGATGTCGCTAAATGTAAAAAGAATATCCTAAGATTATTCCAGTCCTCTTCTGATAAATCAGATAGTAAAACAGGACCCAATGCCCAAAATAGTAAATCAAAGAACTTTATACCTACAGTTTTGAATTTATTAAGAAAATCTGGATGTGTTGATGGTATGCCACCTTCTAACGCGTACCGCACGGCATTAAGTGCCGATACTCTATTTAAAAGATCTCTTGCGACAGTGAATGCACCACTTGACGCCGAGCCTTGTATGTCCAGTTCTGCAACTTCTCTGTGAATAAATGGGATTTCTCTTGATATATTATCAGCTTGTAGAATAGCAATAATCCCAGTGTAGTGATTAGCTATGGACTCTTGTAGTTTTTGTAAAAGTGTAGGCTCTTCATTTAATAGTTCGTAACCTAAATTTAAAGCTCTTATATATCCTAATATGTCATCATTAGTCATACTTGCATAGTAAAAATTATTCCAAGGCATCACTTTGTGGCAATCATAACCATGTTTGGATACTTCTTTTTCCAATAGATTTGCGTTTTCTCTACAACCTAATATGTGCTTTTTAGCCATATCATGCTGTCCGTAAAAGAAGTAATTGTAGCACAAATCAAAGTGAATCTGCATAGACAGTTCATATTGACTAATTAAAACATCTCCTGCGTTCCAATTGTGATTCATATCATAGGTATCTTCAGTCAAGTGGACAAATGTTTCCATTACTGGTATTTTTATTTTTCTAGGTCCCCTAAAATTTGTCTTTGCAAATGTTTCATATTCAGACAACACTCCCTCTAAATATTTAATGCTCTGTAAACGAGAAGCATCACACATTCTAAGAATTTTGTCGAAATTCTGATTCATTGGACTGTATCCACTTTCTGTTTGCATCCCAGGCCTGTAGCAAAAATATGTCATAAATACCATGTCCGAAATAATAAGAATTTTACAGAAGTTGCGATTATATTTAACTGTATACTTAGGTTATACATTTAGGTACATATTTAGGTTTTTACAATTCTACCTATGTTGTTGTTAAATTCCAATATTTGGTATATATATATGATCTAAGTATTTATATATTAAAAAAATATCTTGTATAATCACATCTTTGTTCAAACTATCTGCATTAAGCTAAATGAGTACTTAGATAACATAGGAAGTTTTTCATTCTAGAATAATTATAGTATTTTGAATACTTACTATACTAACTTACTTAAAAAAATGTCTAAAAAGTAGCAGTTGGCATTCTATTATGTTACGACGTAAATATCCTTTTTTTATTTCTATTTAATTTATACATAACCTAATTTTTATTACACACAGTTTAAATAAGGTTTCAGGACTTTAGTGTGTTAATATATATATATAATTAATTTTTTTTTTATTCCAGAGCAAGATTCAGTTACTTTTTTGTATTATTTCTCGACTTTAAAAGTATCTCCATATATTCCCTTACTACTACTGCTGTAAAATGTACCTGATTATTTATTTAAAAAAAAATATTAATAATTAATAAATAATTATTTTAATTATAACTTAAAGTAGATAATATAAGTAGTTATTTACTTACACATGTACAAAAGACATTTTAGTAGATTTAGCATGAAGTGCAGCCTTCACAGGAAATCTTAGAACCCATCTGTGGTATAAGGTCAAAGCAAATTGGACTTGAGGTTGTTGCAATAACTCTGGTGAAATTTCCTGGAATACACATGTGTTATGTATAGTTGCGTTAAAAATATATTATTGGCTATGTAGAAACAACGATAATATGCTATGCTTTTGTTTAACAATAGTGGCTCAAGGATTGAGTTGAGCATTCACCTCGTGTAGTGAGTAGTTATAGAAGCAAAAACATTAGAGGCAGTAAATCATCAATTAGAAAGCTATGAACGGAAAGAAAAGACCAGCGAGATAAATTCAGTCACAGGTAAGAGCAAGGATACTTCGAAATGGGTAAAAACTGAAATGAGGTCAGGAAATTTTAAGTGTGGAAGATGCGGAAATGCAATGCACAATATTCAGGACCCAAAATGTCCAGCCAAAGAAAAAAATTGTCACGGGTGTGGAAAAATGGGACACTATCAAAGATGCTGTAAAACAAAGTTAAATAGATTTAAAAGGAAAATAGAACATGAGCAAGAGGAAGACAAGAAATAATAGAAATAAAAAGCCCCGTAAGGACTCTTCAGTCAATACTTTAGAAGACGATGATTCTCAATATATCTTTACTGTAAATGACGATGCAACCATAAAGTGTGATATAGGTGACATCGAGCTTCAAATGCTAATCGATTCAGGGTGTAAATCAAATTTAATAACGGATAAAGCATGGGAATATTTGAAAATGGGTACATCTTTAACAGTGGTAGTCACGCGGCAGCTTTTGCTGTCGCACGGATGGGCCGGCTCGAACCGGGGTGGTACCACGATCTCACAGAAAACCAGCGTGAAGTAGAGGCTTACCTCTGCGTTTCGCTTGGTGAGTGCAGGTGACCGGAGGCCCTTTTTACTGGAAATGAGGCATTCCATCTTAGTCCTCACGGGTGACAACGCATCTACATTTTGATTTGTAATAGAGGATAGATGTAGATGTCTATGGGCCGCAGCAACCACTTACCATCAGGTGGACTGTGTGCTCGTTTGTCACCCGTATCCTATAAAAAAAAAATAGATAAAGTTAGTTGTAAAAATCAAACTAAGAAACCAAAAAAAAAATATTACTAGCATATGGCAAGATATTTAGATACAAAAGGTTCGTTCGAAACCGAAATTAAAACTAATGGAAAAACTGACCCCTGCTCTATTTATGTCATAAAAACGGATTCAGGAATTTGTTAGGAAAGGATTCAGCGATACGATTAGGAGTTTTAAAAGTAGGCGTTAGCATTAACCACATTGATCAGGAACTAAGCAAGCCGTTTCCAAAGTTTAAAGGTATTTTAGTGGAGATTCCAATAAATAAATGCATAAAACCGGTAACACAGCCCTATCGTAGAATACGTATTCCTATCGAGGAAAATATAAAAAGGAAGATAAAGGAGTTATTAGATGCGGATATTATTGAAGAAGTAGATGAACCATCTTTATGGGTATCGCCTATTGTACCAATATTAAAAGATAATGGAGATATACGTCTCTGTGTCGATATGAGGCGAGCTAATACAGCAATTCTCAAAAAAAATCACCCATTGCCTAGAATGGACCACTTGCTGCCGAAAATAAGAAAAGCAAAGTATTTTCCAAACTAGATATAAAAAATGCTTTCCATCAAGTTGAGCTGCATCCCAACTCCAGATATTTAACGACTTTTGTAACTTCTAGTGGACTTTACAGATATAAAAGACTTATGTTTGGAGTTTCATGTGCACCGAAGCTGTTCCAAAAAATCTTAGAAAAAATGATAATCAAATGTGAAGGTGTAATTAATTTCATTGACGCTATTTTAATATGGGGCAGCAGTGGAGAAGAACATGATTTGCGACAATAATGTCCTGCTCAATAAAGATAAATGCTTATATAAAGTGCAAAAGGTCAAATTTCTAGGACACCAATTGACACCAGAAGGAGTAACACCTCTACCTGAATATATCAAAAGCATAACCGAATTTAGAGGACCAAACACAATTGACGAGTTACAAAGTTTTCTTGGATTAATAAATTACATAAATAAATGGATTCCTAAACTAGCTACAATTAATGAACCGTTAAGAGAATTACTTAGGATGAAATTAGGAAAAAAGGCTAAGATAGAAAAATACTGGACAGAGAAACAGGACCATGCGTTTAAGTGTCTCAAAGAGAAATTAACAAAAATACAAACATTAGGATATTATGACGTCAAAGACAAGACCCAAGTTATAGCGGATGCAAGCCCTGTAGGATTAGGAGCTGTTTTGGTACAAACTGATGAAAGGGGCCCCAGAATCATTGGCTATGGGAATCGGACATTAACAGATTGTAAACGAAAATACAGCCAAACAGAGAAGGAAGCCCTTGCTCTTGTTTGGGCTATCGAGCATTTTAACACATTTCTTTTTGGGAAAGAATTCGATTTAATTACTTACCATAAGCCATAGGAATTCCTATTTAGTCCCAAGTCAAAGCCGTGTGCTCGCGTTGAAAGATGGGTTTTGAAATTACAGGCCTATAGATATAAGATAAAATATAAGCCAGGAAATACAAACATTGCAGATCCACTATCACGACTATGCAAAGAAACAAATGTACAACCTATACGGGACGACCATATATGTCAAATAGTACAATTAGCAAAACCGCATGCTATTTCTATGCGAGATATAATTTTACAATCTGGAAGTGACTTAGAAATAACAAACGTAAAAAATGGTCTCTATAAAAATCAGTGGGACGAGTCAGTCAAAACCTTTAAAATTTTTGAAGATGAACTTTGTTTTTATGAGAACATCCTCTTGAGAGGAAATAAAATTGTAATTCCAAATAAATTAAGAAAACAAGTATTAGTAGCAGCCCACGAAAGTCACCCTGAAATCGTGTCTATGAAGGAACGATTAAGAGCTAAAGTCTGGTGGCCAAAGATTGATAAAGATGTCGAAATGCTGGTCAAGAGTTGCAAAGGGTGCACTCTTGTGGGACTGCCAAATCTACCTGTACCCATGAAACGGCGGGAACTTCCAGCAAAACCGTGGGTTGACATCGCGATGGATTTATTGGGACCACTACCAACTAACGATTATCTTTTGGTAGTAATTGACTATTACAGCCGTTACAAAGAAATCAAGATAACTAAAACCATCAACAGTGCACAAATTATAAAATATCTAAAAGAGATATTTAGTCGCCTTGGTTACCCAGTTTCGATTAGTGCGGATAATGGGCGGCAATTTATAAGTGAAGAATTTAAAAACTTCTGTGCTGAGTGTGATATTAAACTGTTAAGTTCAATACGGTATTGGCCCCAGATGAATGGAGAAGTAGAGCGCCAAAATCGTGACATATTAAAACGACTTAGAATCAGTCAAATTGAAAAAAAAGATTTGAAGGAGACACTGTATGAATATCTGATGATGTATAACTCTACTCCACATTCAGTAACAGGGAAATCACCATCGGAACTTTTCTTTAATCGTCAAAATAGAGATAAAATACTTATGTTAAAAAATATGAATAGCAAAGAAGACTATTCAGAAATTAGGGATCGGGATAAACTACAAAAAGAAAAGGGTAAAGAATATGGAGACCGGAAGAGAAGAGCAAAAGATTCAGAATTTATAGAAGGAGGTTTATTTAAAAAACATGGAAAGAACAAACAAATTAACTGTCAATTTCAGCCCTACCCCGCACGTTTTGGAGAAATCGGTAGGCGGTGATATCACTGTGAGAAATGAAGAGACAGGACAAAGATTACGGAGAAACGTTATACATTTAAAGAAAATAGAGGGAAGCTGGAACTCTATCCGTGACGAGACCACATCATCTTCGGGAGGTCTCGAAAGTGAAGATTATAACGACGCAAATAAAGTTTAATTACTTATTGATTTTGTATTGATTCGAGAAATAAGTTAATAAATTAAAAATTACTTCGGTTAAAACTGTATTTCATTTGATTAAAATTCATTCATAAGGAAGGGATGTAATGTTTGTATCTATTTAATAGATTCAATACACTGTCTCATATACACAAGTAGTGGGGGGTAGCATGTTACTCGGTGGTTGCACTGAGTTGCGGCGGGGAGTTGCGTTGTGGAGCGCACCGAGGTAGGACGTATACCTAGAGAGACTCGGTGTGATAGTGAGCCAGTGTTACGTATTGTGAATATTATACTATATAAGTTCTACAGACAGGAAGCAATGTCATTCCATGCTGCAGATATATTACTGGCATAGTTGTAGCACAAATAGGTCGGCTCGACCGGGGAAAGACCACACTCTAACAGAATACAAGTGTAAAATAGTAGCTTAATTCTGGTGTGTTTCGTATGGTGTAAAGCTGGAGATCCATTCTACTGGAAACGAGCCTTTCCATCTAGATCCTCACGGGTGACAACACATCTGCATTTTGATTTGTCATCGAGGATAGATGTAGATGACTATGGGCCACAGCATCCACTTAGCATCAGGTGGACTGTATGCTCGTTTGTCACCCTTATCCTATAAAAAAAGTCTAGTACTATTATAATCAACCAAGACAATTAAAGCAAATCCTCCCTACAATGACAGATGCTTATATTCAGCATTGGACTTCTATGGGCTGATGGAGAGTTATGAAAATAAATTTATTAAGACAACAAATTGATGAATTACTTAAATAAATGTCTTTTTCTTACCTGTGGGGGTATAGAAAATGCTGCATCAGTAGCCATGTAAACAAGGTCTTGCATTAGTTGCTGTTGTATTTGTGGAGGCAACTTTGATTCAAAAATGTCTAAAAATGAAGCTATTGTAAAGTAATTATAAATGAAGGGAAAATATTATGTTACATAACTATTATAATATAATATATCATGGCACAATCAATGAATTAATCAAGTAATTAATTAATTAGGTGGCCTAGGGCTCTATTGAAATATCATAAAGGGATATTTCTCGAAAAAATTCAGATGGACATAGGTATGTTAGGTCTCTCTAGCTTGGGGGCCCTGTGTCAGTGGTGTAGCAAATACAGAAATACAGTTTTTAAGGTTCTTTTTTGGGTTGATCATGATTTAAAAAAATATTTATTTAAAATTAAATCCTATTATCCAATTATTTGAAAAATATGTTTAATGTCTTTTCACAAGGTATTATTTGTATAAGTTAATTATACTGTTGACACTGTACTGCAACAAGCCACAGATCAGGATAGCAACAAGTGCTATTACAGGACATGGCTCCTTTAACAAACATTCATTTACTAAAGGTGTTACAGATAGTTCCCTTTGCAAGGCACGTGTTGTTGGCATGTGTGTGACATATAGGAATAAATATTTTGGGACGCCAAGAAGCCAAAGATGCTCGCAACATCAAAGGCTGTTGAACTTCTTCGGATAGATTTCATGGCTTGAATAATCACAATATTCCTGCCGACATGCAAAATACGGCCTTAGATGTGGAGTTTCAGAAAACAGCAGAACGTAAACTAAACTAAAAACTGTATTGCAAGAAAAAGCATATTATACAACTATAATATCTGCATATGGTTGAACTATTAGGATGCAATTAAAATACACAAAAATGTCTACAGGGTGGCATGTTTGGATGGGGCAGTATGAAAAAATTTATATAAGTAATAAAAGATAGATAAATTTGCTCAAATATTTGCTTTTACTTTCATTGTTGAAAAAAAAAATATTATGTGTCATGACATTTAAATATGTTTTTTGTACTTTTTTGTGTAACTTACTAATTTTCAAATACATGATAAACTTATTTATAAGATGACTATACTAGGTGGTACAACCATTTCTACCTAGGGATTATCTGGTTAGGTACCATCCTATTACCTATTTCTGCTGCCTAATAACAGTAAATGCACGATGTGTTCCGGTCTAAAGGGTATAGAATGCCAGTGTAATTACAGATTATGAGGCATTCCATCTTAGTTCTCAGAGGTGACAGCACCTCAGTAGCCTTCTTAATTTGAAGACAGTTGCAGTTATCCATTGGCTACGGTGACCACTTAGCATCAGTTGGAATCTAAGTTTGCTTGTCAGTTCCATTTTATAAAAAAGATTTTACTATAGTTTTTTAGGCAATATTACCCAAGTTCCAATGAAGGGTAGAAGCAATCTTAAGAGCAAGAATTTTTAATGCTAGTTGTTTCCTGGTAAATTGATGAACTGTTGTAGTTACTGATGGGGGACTAGGTGGACCATCTACATCCATGACTCTTTCAGTAGCAGGTTTGCAGTTTTTTGCATCAATAGATAAAAATTCTTCTATAAGTTCACATGCTGATGGCTCTGAAAACAAGATAAAGCAAAAAACTGCTTAGTAAAGGTATTATTTTAGTTGTAGTTTAGTATAAATAACAATTAATTTATATCTTATTGAACTTAATTATTATAATATTATATATATTCATTAATTTTATTATTTCATTACTTATATTAATAATATTTCATTATATATATGAAATATGAATGAGATGTAAATGTAAGAATATCCACTACCCCATATCATCTCTTGGGTGTCTTAAGAGGCAACATAGGTAAAGAAATCAGGAGTGAGGGAATAGCATCTTCCTAATAATGACTAAAACTAAAAAACTGCTGTTGCCAACCCACTTGCCAAGTGTGACAACTATGGCAAATATCCCCTATATGAAGCAATCTATGGAGGAGGCCTATGTTCAGCAGTGAACTTTAATAGGCTGTAACAGTAATGTATAGGTTACATTCAGAAGAATTTTATTTGGACCCTTTTTACTGGAAATGAGGCATTCCATCTTAGTCCTCATGGGTGACAACGCATCTGCATTTTGATTCGCAAACGAGCGAGACGTAGATGTCTATGGGCCGCAGCAACCACTTACAATCAGGTGGACTGTGTGCTCGTTTGCCACCCTTATCCTATAAAAAAAATCAATTACCAATCTGATCAGAGCTAACTACGGCGCTGTATACCACACTTCCACGAGGAGCGTAAGCTGAACACAGCTGTAAACCTGGTCTGGCGAAAGATCATTCTTTTCAACAAGCAGTTTAAAGTTAATAAGAAATGGTAGTGCGGAGTGGTACGATAACTTGACTTAAGAAAAATATAACTTACTTGTTTCGCTAAGATAGATTAGTGATATGTATTTCGCTAATAAAGTTATTTTGTTTTTACTGGTTTCGTTTACTGGTTTTGGACTTTTTTTTTAAGGATTACATGCAATTAGATACTACCCTCTCACATATTTCTACCTCTAAGCAGCAATGCATCCATTGCTGTGTTCCAGTCAGAAGCGTATAACCAGCCAGTATAACAAGTCTTTTTTTTTCATGGTAATATGCCTACATATACCCGTCTTGCAGGGGCAAGGAAGGGTTATGTCAGACTCACATCTACTAAAATCCCACGGTGTTCCACATTCGCCACATATTAGCAGGGCCACAGGAACATTTTCACACACATCTGTGGCACCACCAGCACTGGTCACCCCAAGGTAGCCACTCCTCTGGGAAGACTTCTCCCCCCCCTGCCTCCTTGGGTAAGGCGCACCAGGAATATAACAAGAGGCTTGTCGAGCAATATATTTTAGTTTTCAGAGGTCACAATGCATCTGTAGCCATCTTTGTTTAAAGTTAGGTGTGTTATTACCTTGTTTGCATCATTAAGAGAAGGATCATCGCTGGTGTACAGAAAACTAATAATAAATAAACAATAATTTAATGTTTTTTTTAAATATGTAGTTTTCTTAATGATGTTTTTCTTCTCAATGGTCCCAAAGCAATCAATATAATGTACAAACATACATACATGGTGATTCAGTCAGCTAATGAGTTATTAATTTAACCTATATTAACCTGGTAATATAAAATACCAAGTCGACAATGGGAAGCAGTGTCAAAGGTGCTAAATGTCTAATCCAATCATTAATCCGCCTACCAAGTGTCACAATTAAGGCAATGTTCTTTACAACCTATCTATGAACAAATTACTCCTTTTTAAAAGGCCGGCAACGCACCTGCAATTCCTTTGGTGTTGCAGTTGTTCATGGGCGGCGGTAGTCACTTACCATCAGGTGAGCCGTATTCTCGTTTGCCCCCTGTCCTGTAAAAAGAGGTCTACAAGTAGTGATATTTTACGGGCTGCTGAAGAAGATACTAACCTGGATTCTTCTTGCTAAGGTGATTTTGTAATAGAGTAGGATCAAGCAGAAATTCGAACCAAAATATTGTGTCCGGTGAAATAGGCACAGTGCCTGGCCGTAAAAGATCGACATCCATTTTTCATAGAATTAAAGTAAAACAGGAATAAGAATAATTTTGTATCATGAAAATTGAGGAGAATTTAACTGCATGAGTTTGATGTTAAATTGGATAAAATAATAAGTCAAACTTATGGTCTCAATTATGTATTACTTTACTGTTTGACTTATTTATTAGCATTTAACAAGAATTTCAGAGTTCCGTTACCGACGTTATTGTGAATAATATATAAATTAATTGTAATTTTAGCGTAAACGCAAAGCAAAAGCAAAATTGTATCGTAATATTAATATTTAAATGTCAAAACAAAACAATTGTCAAATGTCTTTTTTTTAATATCTGGCTTTACGGCTGTGGGTTCTGGCCTTTCTGAGCCTGAAGTTACAATGTATAATTATCCTTCATATTACACTGCTTCACAATATGTTGATGCGTCACATTGTGCAGCTCTTGGGAGATTTTGACGTCAACTTGAGCCAGCAGACAGTTGGCAATGGTATCTCAAGGCACTTAAGCAGACACCTTATCTTGAGAATCTCATCACCATCAGATCATTTGTTTCACCGTTGAGCGGGGGGGGGGTTATAAAGTCCATAGACTTAGAATATACTGGCGTATAGACGACCTGACAGCCCGAAAACGCGTGACTAATTTTGATTTGTCATTGTGTGCGTTAGCTAGTGATGTCTATTTTACTTACAAGAACTATCGGAAAATGATTGTTTAGGAAGCGGCAAATAAAAAAAATAATTAAAAAATAGTGTAGTGCAGGAAATTGAATAACTTTAACTGGATTTTTACCATGATAGTTCTAAAATAATTAAAAAAATGTTCATATAACATGTTCCTGGGAATAAGCTGAGCCTACCTGCCTTTTGTTGGATTTTAATTCAAATGTAAAAAATCCCAGGTGACTCTACCGATAAACTAAAAAAAAACTCCAAGAATCAGATCGGAAAGTTTTATTTTCGAGTTATGATCTTTGGAGAAAAATATTAACTGCCATAGACAGTTTCCCCGGAATTCCTTTTTTTTAACATATTGTTAATATAAATAGGTAGGTACTTACTAAGTATATATCTATTTATATTTTATTAATAGTTTTGATGGGGAAATAAAAAACGGGGACACAGAGTACATATAATAGGTGCTTTATTTTTCATATAAGTATTACTTTTGATAATTACAAACATTTAATAATAAAATACATTATAGAAGTTTATTTTAACATTCGACTCAAATACGAATTAATTTTAGTAAGGATACTTGTAGGAATGAGTTAAATAAGATTGTTCTGTTTAAAGGCCAATATGTTTATGAGGCTTAAAAGTATAAAGTAATAATAAACTTATTATTATTTTAGCTGCATGAATTTAAAAAAAATAATGACCTTAACAGAGTAAAGTGCACTAGGCGTCTGAGGATACAGATGCACTCTCTATTATCTCAATCTCGGTATGTTATGAAAATGGTCACTCATTCATGTACTGACCGCAGCAAGAGCAACTTAATCTCGCAGATCTATTGATCCGCGCAGCTATAACTTATCCACGAGTTCCTTTTCTCTATGACTAATACTGTAAGCGATGAACCACGCTATTTAAGCCGACGGCACAACGTCATCAGCCATAAAGTATGAATCGGGCATCGAGCGTTGTATCAAACACTATGGAATTTATACTATCCTAGCACATCGAACCGCGCGCCTCATGCGCGGGCGTCTAATGACGCTTCAAGAGAATTACTAAATATATTATATCTAACTACGTTAAAAGTTTTATCATTGTGACTTGGGAATATATTCCGAAGCTCCGCGCAAACCCTTGGGGAAAATAGTGTGATGCAATGAAATATCGCACTAGTGTGACCGTGAGGTACGGGTGGTGAAGTAAGGTTATACATTTTTTGGTTGATAAATAGATAGTTGGGTTCATAATGGCTTAAATAGGATAATTTCAAGATTTTTTTATCTGAAATGTACTACAGTTTTATAATGTTCAAAAATCGGTCTCTATTTTTATCAACATTTTTGAAGTTTTATTATTATAACAATATCATACTTACTGGTACCAGTAATGTAGAAATGGCTCCTATTAATGAAATTATTTTTATTCTAAACGAACGCAAACCGAGAATTTATTTTCTTGTTGTGTGGGCAAGTCTATCGATTCATTTTAAACATTCAAGATAAATATCGACATTAATTTTGATATAGTTGAGCCAATCCCTAGCGTACATATAAAATAGCGTGCCGAATTGCGCCGACCTGTCATTCAAAATCGGTTACAGAGTCATAAGATTTAGTATACTATTCTATTTTGCATTTTTGCCATAAGGAATTTTCTTCTCCCTTGCACACTATGTCAGTCTATACGCCAGTATATTCTAAGTCTAGGATAAAGTCATGGATGCACTCATTGCTTATAAATTGTTCTCATTTCATTTTCTTCCAACAACAATATACCTACCGTAAAGTAATATAAGGGACTGACGCCTACAGATGCACTATAGGCTAATATTAATATCTTTTTTTTTTGGGACTATCATAGACTTAGCATATACTGGCGTAGGCGTAGACAGAGATAGTTTTCTCTGTCTACGGTCGTAGGTGAAATTATTTGTTAGAAGGATTACTTACTACAATCTTTGGGATGGATTGAAAAGTTGCATTTTAAATTCTAGTGTATAATATGTTTATACACAAAAATGCGTCAGTGTTGTATTCTTTACTTTTTTTTTAGACTTATTTAACTTTTTTTAAATTTTTCCACTTTTAGGAAAACCCCTATTTTGGCTTATCCATATCCTATTCCATATTGGTTTACAAAGAAACACCAATCTCTACACTATCTTAAAGAATGATGCATTCTTCTCCTCCTAAACGGCTGGACTATTTCTGATCAAATTGTTATGGGGTATTTATGGAGTTGCCTGGAAGATTTTTGCCAATAGTTGGACTTGGTAGGTGGCACTGTTTTCGACATCTAGAAATCACCCGTGTGAAAGCCGATGCGGATCATTAATTAATTCACATTTAGGCCGTTATTTAGAGACAACCTCGAGTTTAGGACCTCGAGGCGGCGTTCGTGCCTTTGCACGGCTAGCATGGGCTAGGGATAAAAACGTTATCCCCCGATTATATTCACTGACAAGAGATAAAATTATCTTGTCCTCATGCTAAAGCACGGGAACGGGAGAAGTATATCCCCGTTTGACATAAGGAGTAGACATATATCCCCCGTCCGTAGCAGGGAGCCAAATTAAAGATAAAAAATTATGCTTTTTTGATATTTGAAAGGGACAATTTTGTCCTAGTTCATTGGACATGAATTGAAGTTTATATTCATACAAAAATCTATCTAAGTCTAAGTCTATCTCCCATTTTATTTACTGTGGATATTATATCCACCGGTGTGCCCATGCTCGAAGGGTGGATAAAACTACGCGAGGGGATAAACATTTTCTCCTTTCCTCGGGGATGAAATTGTCTCTTGCCTATGCTAGCCGTGCTGTAGTGATCGTGTAACTTTTGAATAAGTCGACCGGTAGAGTAGAGGTTATATTCACACAATATATTTGTTTCGTCGAGACGATGTTTCATTGCTATGATTGGATCAAATTAACAAATTACAACATATATACACCTATGTACAATTAATAAATGTTTACATTTGTAGTGTGCCAAAAAAGTTATCTCTCTTTTTCCTATTAAATCTACGAATATTTTATTTTTTAGTTTGACACAGCAAAGGGCTGCTATTTTTTAAGTATACATTTACATCATTAACCTCTATATATTTACATACATTCCTATTTGTCACTGCAATTAATTACACCTACACGAAACAACATACATTTCACAATCTTTATTTGCCATTAGGGATGTTCGATGATCATCGATGTTAAAAATTAAAACATCGGTGTTTTAACATTGATGTTGACACTTGTCAAACATCGAAACATCGATGTCCATGAACCCAGAATCGATTATTGGGAACTTGCGAACAATGCGAACCCGCTAAAGCAATATCAACTAAATCTTACAACTGCTGTGAAGATTTAAAATTTTGAATAATTCCTGAAAGCATCGCTAACCTAAAAAATATCATTATGGTGTGTCAAACTTAATTGTCAAGAGTCACCTGTAATGTCACAGTGGTCACTTTCGCTTTATTTTGTTTTTTTTTTTCATAGGATAGGGTGAGAAACGAGCACACAGTCCACCTGATGGTAAGTGATTACTGTGACCCATAGACATCTACATCTATTCTCAATAAAGACTCAAGATGCAGATGCGTTGTCGCCTGTGAGGACTAAGATGGAATGTCTCTTTGCCAGTAAAAAGAGTCTCCGGTTCTCTACACTCACCATACGAAACACAGCAGCGTTAAGCTGCTATTTTACGCTGGTTTTCTGTGAGAGCGTGGTCCTTCCCCGGTCGAGCCGACCCATTCGTGCTACAACTATACTACTAATATAGCTGCAGCATGGCTCTACCACGTCTTGTAGCGTCGTTGTCTCTTTTTCTCTTTTCTTTTCTTTAAAAAACGTTACCCCCACTCTAGGATTTTCTCCTGTATCGTGGAGGCAGTTTACAAACACAAATTGCACAAGGACAAACATCCAGACCCGGAACAATTATTTGTAGGCCATACAAATACTTGTTCCGTGCGGGATTCGAACCCGCGGCCCCCAACGCGGAGCCACCAGTTGTCGGTTGTCGCATAATAACTATTCTACGTATATTGATATTCAAGTTAATTGTTACTTTTTCCCTTGCTGTGTATACCCACATAGGTAATTTTGAAACATATGTAAGTATCTACACATATACAAAAAACATCGATAATGGTCAACATCGATGTTTTGAGTAGGCTAAACATCGAATATAGATGTTGAGCTATCGATGCCAACATCGATGTAATCATCGATGTTTCTGCAACATCGAGCATCCCTATTTGCCATATAATATTACATTCGACTTATTTATAAAGTTTGGAGATCTTATTAGTGTATTGATAAATTGGGTTCCTCCTTCCTGGTATTATCTACTATGGATCGTAACATAAAGTAATGAAGTTTTAATACATTTTTTCCGACTTTTTGAAGTTATACTTCTATTGGCGCGTTTGAGAAAATATTAAAAAATATATTCGACAGGCTAATCCCCTCCTATAACTTGTCGTGAAGCGACAATTAAAAATAAAAGAATCTAACCTAACAGCAACAAAACAACAAAAATACTACAAAAACAAATAATATATTTAAGATTTAAAAGATTTTTACAATTTTATATAGTAAAAAAAAAAATGGGGTATGAAGATGAGGATGGATGTCGTGAATTACAAATTTTTTTAAAAAAAAAGGTAATAAAAAAAAGATTAGAGTCGAAGTTGAGTCTGAAGATCCAAAGTGTGCTCTCAGCGCCTGGAACGAGCACGCACGGCGTAGGTGAGAAGGCGTGGGCGTCTCTAGGCGACGACCTCAGGTGAATGCGGTGATTGCAGGATCAGGCGATTTCAGGCCGGACAGGGGCTTGCAGGATCCTCAGCGACTTCAGACAGGACAGAGGCCTGCAGGATCCGGTGACTTCAGGCGGGACAGAGGTTTGCAGGTTCCGGTGACTTCAGGCGGGACAGAGGTTTGCAGGTTCCGGCGACTCCAGGCAGAGCAGAGACTTGTAGGATCCCGGCGACTTCAGGCAGAGCAAAGGCTTGTAGGATCCCGGCGACTTCAGGTAGAGCAGAGGTTCGTAGAGTCCAGTGGCTCCAGGCAGGACAGAGGCTTGCAGGATCCCGGGGCAGTGTGGCCCCGGGATAAGGCCTTTAGGAGATGCTTCGAACTCGAGAACTGAAGCGAGACTGAATTTCTTCACCGATTGTTCGGCTTTTATACCTTTCTAGAGAGAACGAAAAAATTATTTAAATAATAATAATAATAATAATAATAATAATTCTTTATTTCCAAAAAGGTACATAGTACAACCAGATATTTGCTTAACACTTAATAAAGCTAATTTTGTACATATATTTGAAACAGCATCTGCAGCCGAACTAGGAGACCTGTGCATCAGCTGTCAGCGCCATATCCCCACCGTTAATTTACATTAATATTAGGATGCAAGCAAAAGTTAATTAAATAATATTGTTTAACGAGTTTGTACCTTATGCTAACATAGCCTAGGTACAATGAAATTTAATGGATCACATGTTATGTTCCATATGCTAAGTTATTACTTATACTATATATAATATATATAAGGCACAAAAAAGAAAATAATTTATACTAATAATGTCATTCCTCTCTCCTAAGATGTGTAATGTATGACTGTAAGAAGTATTTGTGTAATGAGTGTAATGTGTGTGAGCAATTTAAGGAGTCGATTGTGTAAAATGTGTGTGTATATGTTTGTGTGTGCGTGTGGGTGTGTGTGTGTTTGTGTGTGCGTGCGTGTGTGTGTGTGGGTGTGTGTGTGTGTGTGTATGTGTGTGTGTGTGTTTTGA
Organism: Parnassius mnemosyne; assembly: GCA_963668995.1. Classification (NCBI taxonomy): domain Eukaryota; kingdom Metazoa; phylum Arthropoda; class Insecta; order Lepidoptera; family Papilionidae; genus Parnassius; species Parnassius mnemosyne. The sequence goes on from CAVLGL010000115.1 coordinate 27,130,278, forward strand.
TATTATTACTTTTATACGGGTAGCATTGTGTGTGAGTTATATAAGAATTTATGTTTAATTCTGAATACTAAGAAGGTTTTCAGTTTCATTATAATTTAATTTTTGTAGGTAAATCTGTACAGTTTTTTTACAGTCTACTTTATTAAGGTGGTAAATGTCTAATGTTTTATTTAGTTTATTATATAAATGTGGTCCTAAAAATGCAAAGAATCTTCTTATAAAAGTTGTTTTAAAATTAGTTGTATCTACAGAAAATTTCCTGCGTTTATTTAAGTTCGTTGGGTTGTATAGCAATAAACTATGCTGTTTCTGAATGATCGTTAATATAAACAGTTGTCTTACCGTAAGGACCTGACAGTTATCATAAAGTTGTGATGTAGGGTATAGGAAAGGTTTAAATGTTGCCACTTTGAGAATAGCACGTTGAGAGATCTCAATATTTTGTAACACCGTTTTAGAAGCTCCACCCCACGTTGATATGCAGTATGTTATAATAGACTGACATAAAGCTAAGTAAACTCGTTTTAATATATCTGGATCCAAAACGTGTCTAATAGTTTTAAAAATATATATAAGTTTATGAATTCTTCTGCTAAGTGTGTTAATGTGTTGTTTAAAATTTAAATTACTATCAATTATAACCCCCAGATATTTAATATATTCAACAGACTCAAGTGAAAGGCAGGAACAGCTATTGTGTCTTGTTGAGCAATTATATGAATGAATCACTAAGTTAAAATTTTCAAGATTACGACTAGGTTTTCTTAATGAAAAGACTATATATTTTGTTTTCCTAATATTGAGTGAGAGTTTATTACTGTAAAGCCAATTAGTAATAGTATTTATACCTGCCTGTGCTAATAAGAATACATCTGTCCATGTATCCGCCGCAAATATCAGAACAGTGTCATCTGCATATGAAATTATATGTCCCTGAGAGAGATCAAATTTTGTTAAATTGTTAATATAAATAAGAAATAAGGTTGGTCCGAGTATACTTCCTTGTGGCACTCCATGGGTTACTAATAGATCATTGCTATTAATATTATTTACACCAACACATTGATATCTCTCAGAAAGATAACTTTTAAATAATTTGAGTTGAATGCCTCTGATACCGAGATTTTCTAGTCGTTTTAATAGTATTTTTATTGAAACGGTATCGAATGCTTTGGCCAAATCTAAGAAAACTGAGATACACTTTTTTCCACTATCTAAATTCGATGATATAAAATCTGTAAGAGTATGAACGGCATGCTCTGTCGATTTGCCATGTCTAAAACCAAACTGTGTATTGGACAGTAACTTATTTTTCTCCAGATATTTTGTAAGTCTATTATTTATAATTTTCTCTAAAAGTTTTGACAAAGCAGGTAAAATAGAGATAGGTCTATAATTACTTATACAGGTTTTGTCACCATCTTTAAAAATAGGTCGAATTACGGACTTCTTAAGATATCTAGGGAATACACCATAATTTAGACATTGGTTAAATATGTAAGTTAAAGGAGGTATTAACAAATATTTAAAATTTTTAATAAATATATTTGAAATTCCATCCCAACCAACTGAGCATTCTGTTTTCAAATTGTCAATTAATTGTTCTACTTCACTTTCATCCGTGTCCAATAAAACAAATGAATTTAAATTATAATTTGATTTTTTACCAATGTCACTATTAAAACTTTCACTATTATTATTTCCTATATTAAAACTCTCTGCCAAACTTTTACCTACATTTACAAAATAATTATTTATAAGATTAACAGATAACTGTGGCGTACTGGATATATTCAAAAGTTCTCTGTTATACCCTTTATTTTTCATGTTACCTATAATATCAGTAAGTACGTCCCATAGCTTTTTATTATTATTTTTAGCCATATTCACTCGCTCTTTTTCATAATTTCTTTTTATCTTTTTTAGCAGTGCGTTACAGTGATTACGATATCGTCGGTATATAATTTGATCACTTTCACTCTCTGGAAAACGTCTGGCCCTCTTATGTAGTTTATCACGGTGACGAATACATCTAAGAAGTCCAGTCGTAATCCAAGGTTTGATGATCTTTTTTTGTCTTGGCAACTTTATTAATTTAGTATTAACTTCAATGACTGTTTGTATTTTATTAACTAAGTATTCAAGAGAAGTATTTGGATCTTTAACATCATATATGGGTGAAATGTCAATGTTTTGCATATCTAAACGAAGTTTATCATGATCAATTTTTCTGATAGTAGTTGTAAAAAACTGTTGACGTTGTTTCTTTTTAATACATAGAATTACAGGTTTGTGATCAGTAATTGATGTTTGAGGAACCATAGTAAGTGAAGGATTATTCGTTTTTAAAAGAACATGATCAATACACGAACCGCTCGCGTCACGTGTTACTAGAGTATGCGTAGGTAACAACCCATGGAATGCTGTCAATTGCAAATACTTATCGGAATTAATATCTGTTTTATCACTCTTAATGTTAATATTTATATCTCCTATTATAATTATGTTTTTATGTTTCGAATATTTCTGTAGTACTCTATCTAAAGAGACAAAAAAGCTTTCTAAGTTTTTATATGACGGTGACCTATATATTGATATTATGACAATATCATTCAATGTTGTTATCATACAATTCCCTTCTTGAAAATGAGGCTCTTCAGCCGTGAACAAATGTTTTTCTTTTATATATATTACTAATCCGTCATTCTGGTTATTATTATAATTGGTGGAGCATAAATTATAACCATTAATTTTAGGTAAGTTGTCCTTATTAAGCAGCCAGCATTCACTTAGTACAATAACATCAAAATCTATTTTTAATCTAGTTAACAATACTTCAAAATCTGTCATATTGCAGTTAATACTTCGTATATTCTGTGTAATAATTGTGAAGTTGGATTCATTAGATGACAAGTACTTATAACAATCTTCAACGTCACAAACTATCGATTTCGATACCGTAACTTTAATGGTGAAACTTTGAGCGTTATCGCCTTTTATTTATATTTATTATTTTAAATTTCTCTAACAAAATCGCATTATTGATTAAATAATATCTTTTATTATATAAATTAATTGAAAAATGTAACTGTAAGTTGCATATATGAAATGAGTGAATATGGTTTATTGTAAAATATACGTGTAATTTAAAATATGATTGTGTTAGTTGTAATGTAATGAAAGTATGTGTGCATAATGTTTGAATTTTGTTTGTGTATTGTGTGTAAACTGTGACTATGTGTATTATAAGGTATAAGGTTAAAATAAACTTTATTCTTACTATTATAGTTAAAAAGAAAAGAAAGGATGCGAAAAAATCGAATCTTAATCTTAATACTAGTCATTCGGTCTTCCGTAGATTTTCTAAATCTGTTTCATTTTTTATTCTAATTTGAGAAGAATTTTCATTCTTGCGTATGTATACAATACCTCTAGATGTCCAGCAGAATAAATAGTTATGATTTTTTTGGAAAATTCTGGCTTGATAGAACAGTTTTTGAGTATTTTGTGTTAACGTCTCCGTGACATATATGGGGATGTTTTTTTGTGAGTAATTTAAATGCGAAGTATTTAATTTCTCACTTTTTGGTTTCGTTTTATTAAATCTTTTTACTTCATTTAACATCTTTTCTTTAATGATGACTGAATTGAATTCCACTATAACCGGTCTAGTCCCTGTTTTAGAGTAAGTTCTATACACGTCTTTTATGTCCGAATCCTGCAAATTAACGTTCAAATACTTCCCTAATTTTTTTACAGTGCTACATAGATTTTCTTTTGTTTCTTCATTGTTTTTAGGTATGTTTCTTATTTCTATTCCTGAACATCTAGACTTTCGTTCCATATTTTCTATTTTCTCTTGTAGTTGTTGTATAATATATCTATCCTGCTTTTTCTCTGCCTCAAGAACAGATATCCGTGATAAAAACTCATCATACTTGCTTGACATAGTATCAACGCTCTTTTTTAATTCATCGTTCTGTTCCTTTATACTAGAAACTATAGTTTGTAAATCTTTAAAAAGTTTTGCTTGTTCATTCGTATAAACTGAAAACATTTCACTCATATAAGACATAATATTAGGATTCATTCCGTCATGTTTCCTTTTTTTACGCTCGGTGACATTTAACGTAAGCGATGGAATATCAGGCGCAGATTCACAATGAAGTATCGTCGTCTGTTCCAACGCGTCGATTGCGCGCGTATGCGGTGTCGGTGTATCATCGGAGCTCATAGGCACGGGCGAGGCGGGCGGCGGCGTGCGGTTGATCGGCATTGTATACCCAACCGGTTTTGAAGTAAAAGACGCCTCAACGTTTAATTATCAAGGCAATATGAGTTAGGAAGTGTGAGCACAATGGATTTGCGAACTCGTACCCGTAATGCAACCGTACAAATAAAAATATAACCGTCTCTTTTCTTATTGTGTTGCAAACGTGTGGTGCCTTATGCTGTGTCCTATTTATTTGTTGAGTAAATGTGATGATTTTATTCACACGTATAATTTAGTCTGTTGTAATCACTTCCGTAGATGTCACTAGCACTTCGTAAAACTCCTGGGGCTTTATGCACTCCTAATATTTTATCATTATTTTGTCACAACATTTATTAGAAAATACAAGTACTATTACTTACTTACTATTACTATTACAACAAACGATAAACACGTCTTTACTCTGTGGAAGTCCGGGGGGAGGAAGGAAAAATTAAACGCAAATTTTTTGTAAATGGTCAAGAGGAAAGAGTATTTATGTAGAATTATCGAAATAGAAACAACAGACCGGTAGCAAATTTGAATATAATTATCATAGCGACCAAATAAACAACGATGTCAAAACATGTCAAATTTTGGTTTTAGGCTTGTAATAGAAAAACGGCAAGATTTAAGTGAAAAATGAGATATTATTGATATAGGAAAAAAGGTAGCGCAACTGCGCGCACAAAGTCCGAAATTGCAGAGTTACGGAAAACTAAATAAAAGATCGAAAAAAGTTAGACTCCATTGACACCAATTTAAAAGTGCTGATAATGTGAAAATACGAAGTAGAAATTATTTGTTATTGTGTTCTTATGGTTTAAAATCGTTACAGGATCCTATGGAAATAAAGGTGATGTAAAATATCCAGTTTTGAGGTGAATGCAGAAAATCGAAACAGAATGGAAAAATGAATTTAAAATAATGTAAAATGATATGTAAGTAGCATAACACTACATTTTCCCCCCGACCCTGGAAAATTTTTGACTCAGCAAAAATTTTGATATATACATTCTAAAATAAACCATAAAAACACAGCTTTGCAGAAACAGACATCACCAGGCAAAATCAGATATACTATCTCTTACATTCATCATCTGCATTCAGATAAGGGTGGAGTTCACATTCAATGACTACCACTCTAAAAGTGTGTTTTCGAAAGGACATTCAGGCTTATTTAAGGAGTAGTCATCCGCTCCTGCGTGGAAAAAAAATTATTAAGGGAGTAGTCAGCCGCTCCCAAACGAAGATAAAGATAAAGAAATATTTTAAGTAAGCTTTAGTCGTTATAACTTAAGTAAAGATGAAGAACGGCCAGAGCGGTAGGGCTCAAAGCCAGAGATCAGCAACATCGCTAACGAGATGTGTCTGAAATAAAAATAAAAAGAAAGAAATAATAAGGTGAAAATGATGGTGATATTTATACATATATACAAATTAAATGTGATATTTATACATATATACAAAAGATTGAGGTGGTGGTGAAGGATACGGGGTATGGATCTGAACAGAAGTTTGAGAAACAAGAGGAGGTTCCATGACAGTCCGGTCAACAGGAGGGTCAAGTGATGGAGAGTCATTTTCACTTGAAGGTGGAGTCAAGGATTCGAATTGTTTAGTAATAGCGTCAAATTTGTAAAGTTAAGTTTAAGAAATAAAAATTTAATTAAAAAATTATACCTCTTTAAGTTATCTAGAATAAAAATATTAAAGTGATGAATGTAAGTGAAGTGTTAAATGTAGGTCTAAATATAATCTAGATAAGTTGAAACACTAGATGAAGTGTTGTTTTAGAATTTGGAAGATATGAAAAGGATGAATAAATAAAGAGTTAAGAACGAAAGAGGAAGCAATTAAATCAAAAGGAATGGACAAGGCGCAGTAAAGGTGAGGAAAAGAGAAAGAGAACTTTTACGTTGGGCGCCAAAATGTCGTGAAGCGACAATTAAAAATAAAAGAATCTAACCTAACAGCAACAAAACAACAAAAATACTACAAAAACAAATAATATATTTAAGGTTTATAAGATTTTTACAATTTTATATAGTAAAATGGGGTATGAAGATGAGGATGGATGACGTGATTTACAAATTTTTTTTAAAAAAAAGGTAATAAAAAAAAGATTAGAGTCGAAGTTGAGTCTGAAGAACCAAAGTGTGCTCTCAGCGCCTGGAACGAGCACGCACGGCGTAGGTGAGAAGGCGTGGGCGTCTCTAGGCGACGACCTCAGGTGAATGCGGTGATTGCAGGATCCGGCGATTTCAGGCCAGACAGGGGCTTGCAGGATCCTCAGCGACTTCAGACAGGACAGAGGCCTGCAGGATCCGGTGACTTCAGGCGGGACAGAGGTTCGCAGTTTCCGGTGACTTCAGGCGGGACAGAGATTTGCAGGTTCCGGCGACTCCAGGCAGAGCAGAGACTTGTAGGATCCCGGCGACTTCAGGCAGAGCAAAGGCTTGTAGGATCCCGGCGACTTCAGGTAGAGCAGAGGTTCGTAGAGTCCAGTGGCTCCAGGCAGGACAGAGGCTTGCAGGATCCCGGGGCAGTGTGGCCCCGGGATAAGGCTTTTAGGAGATGCTTCGAACTCGAGAACTGAAGCGAGACTGAATTTCTTCACCGATTGTTCGGCTTTTATACCTTTCTAGAGAGAACGAAAAAATTATTTAAATTAAACGCAAATTTTTTGTAAATGGTCAAGAGGAAAGAGTATTTATGTAGAATTATCGAAATAGAAACAACAGACCGGTAGCAAATTTGAATATAATTATCATAGCGACCAAATAAACAACGATGTCAAAACATGTCAAATTTTGGTTTTAGGCTTGTAATAGAAAAACGGCAAGATTTAAGTGAAAAATGAGATATTATTGATATAGGAAAAAAGGTAGCGCAACTGCGCGCACAAAGTCCGAAATTGCAGAGTTACGGAAAACTAAATAAAAGATCGAAAAAAGGTAGACTCCATGGACACCAATTTAAAAGTGCTGATAATGTGAAAATACGAAGTAGAAATTATTTGTTATTGTGTTCTTATGGTTTAAAATCGTTACAGGATCCTATGGAAATAAAGGTGATGTAAAATATCCAGTTTTGAGGTGAATGCAGAAAATCGAAACAGAATGGAAAAATGAATTTAAAATAATGTAAAATGATATGTAAGTAGCATAACACTACAAACTAGATGTTTGCTTTATATTGTTTGGTTCACAATTCATGTATTTAGTTGCTTTGTTTTTATCCACATTTTCTCCTAATAACCGCTAACTCTTTTCCCACCGAAAAGCCTCAAGACAAGGTGTGACAGACCAAAGACCGGACATTGGCAGAATTATTGTGACATAACCACAATATCAAGGGCCATATTGAATAAAAAAAAAACTATATTCGAGGTAGTTATTCGAATACATATATGAATCTATAATGATGGCACTTCATATGGCTATTTGTATTCGAGATTGCATGTTGCCGTATTTGGCAAAAAATTCGACGTACGAGCAAATAAGCGATACAACCTCTCTACACTACACTCTACACATGGAGCCAAATACCAAAAAATTAAACATGTAGATAAAAACAAAGTAATCTTACCTACAAAATGGACGTTGCACTTGCAGCTGGATTTTATTATTTGAACGCATGTTACTATTATATTTTTTTGTCCCTCGATTCCAGGGGCCCAAATGCATGGGTTCATTTGGTAAAGTTCTAGAAACCTTACAACGGTTTCTTTGTCCCAATTCATTTTCCGTAGGTACCTAAATAATGACTTATTAAGAGGTTATAAACAGGTCCGTCTGTACTGGTTGACAGTTCGCGCGCTTATGAGCTCAGAATACGTTTACTCCTAGCGGAGACTTATGAGCCCGACCATATGTGGCCAGTATATTTGCGTATTTGCCTATTTGTCACCTTTGATGAGCCTTGAAAAACCGACAGACGATCGGTAAGCCGTATTTGTTATTGGCTATTTTGCCAAATAGGCAAATACGCCAATAAGTATAGCAAATATACTCTCCACACATGGAAGTTATTTGTCAAATACGGCAAATACTGATAAATGATGTGAAGTGGCGTCATAAAACGTATTTTATTTTAGTTATTTTTGTTTTGTTACTATAAAGAGGTATAACTTCTTACGTGCGTACATAAGTACACACACACAAGGTTTTTTTTCGTAACACAGGCCTCTAGCGTAATTAGCCATTTAATGGTGGCACTTCACATGGCTATTTGTATTTGCGTATTTGAGGTACTTGACAAATAACTTCCATGTGTGGAGAGTATATTTGCCATAATTATGGCCGTATTTGCCTATTTGCCAAATATAGGCAATAACAAATACGGCTTACCGATTGTCTGTCGGTTTTTCAAGACTCATCAAAGGAGACAAATAGGCAAATACGCAAATATACTGGCCACACATGGTCGGGCTCATAAGCGCGCGAACTGTCAACCAGTACGGACGGACCTGTTTATAACCTCTTAATAAGTAATTATTTAGGTACCTACGGCAAATGAATTAGAACAAAGAAACCGTTGTAAGGTTTCTAGAACTTTACTAAATGAATGTATTTGGGACCCCGGAAACGAGTGGCATAAAAATCGGCAACGAGATAACGACGCGTGAAATACCATTAAAGACAATTTGGGGCTACTATGTACCCTGCAAGTCAAAAAGGAGTCGCTTATGTTTATAGAATAGAATAATTTTTTATTTAATATAGATCACATGTGTAATTCTTATTGAAAGTCATTGTTTACTTTATCACTGGTTCGAAAAAAAACCTCTGTCCTGGGAAGAACCAGCAAAAAACCCAGCGGGACTTTTTTTTTAAAGCGAATTTTATATTAATGGTTGTAAACTAAATAAGTACAAAATTTATTTTAGAAACAGCTTGGTAGCGACCACCTCATTCCCAGGGGTTATTATCAACCATGTATTCATTTATACTATAATAACCCTTTTTGTACAGTTTCAACTTAACATCTGCGTATCGAGGTTACAAAACCAAAATAAAGAAAAGCGAACGATCCGGATCAGGTGCAGCCGATGTGTACCAACCAAGTTGGTTTGCATTTGCATAATTACGGATAGTTAGATTTTTATGCACAGTCAGCATCCACCATCGCCTTGCTATTGGTCGTTTTTTCATCACTGTATTTTTATTTTTTTATACGCATAACATATAATAGTAACATGCGTTCAAATAATAAAATTCAGCTGCGAGTGTAACGTCCATTTTGTAGGTACAACTACTTTCTGCTAGCAAACATGTTTAATTTTTTGGTATTTGGCTCCATGTGTGGACGGTTGTATCGTTTATTTGCCCGTACTTCAAATTTTTTGCCAAATACGGCAACATGCAATCACAAATACAAATAGCCATGTGAAGTGCCACCATAACAATTATTGTAGATTTAATTTTAGCGAAAAATAAAATATTTGGGTACCTAAACCCGGATGACCGAGAAAATATAAGACTAATTAGTGACATAAGTATACAAGAACGCACTGGAGTAGCGAAACTGAATTTTTCTTTCTAATCCTTTCAGTAATGTGATTTACTCAAATTGTCATCTAGTAATATTCTTTAAAACTTTACTACAAAAATACAATACTTAGGTCATGAACTCTATAAATACGTTCCCACTTCTGATGTAACACCAGCACGGTATCTCCGTCAATTAATAAAAATAGTAATAAACATAATATACAATCATGTGTATTACTGTTTTTACCTACATTACAAGTGGGGTAAATTAAATGTCTATCCATTCCTCAATCTCCATCCCAAATATTTTAAATAATGAACATTTTATTCTTGACTTTAGTCGTCTACTTTTGTATTATTTCTTAAAGGTATTCTTTTTTATCAGTATGTAACAGTCTCTTGGTGGACATTCTCTTCAGTTGTCTTGCGAATTGGCGATCACAGTACCTCATATCACACACCTTTGACACTGTCTCCTTTCCTGGTCTTTGTATTTTACATTTAGTGTATGATGGTGGTAATACTGTCATCTATCGAATAGCATGCGCTCTTTCTGGGATATCACAACATAGTAATCTCTTACAACGACGTCACGCGGTATTAATATGTCAAAAATACAAAAATTTAAGATTTCTTGAAATTATTTATGCATTGAATATAATAAACCTACCCAACCTAACGTAAATTTGCTGTGAAGTTACAAAGTTAGAGAATACACCTGCATTGTCAGACTTTATATAATACTATTTTCATACCGTTCGACACATTTAGGTGCACTTGTAACACAGTTAGCGTTATCTATCTAACCATTCGATAATCAAAGGATATCATGTTTTTCTGATATCACACGTTCAGTTACAAACAAGTAGTATTTAACAATTCTTCAGTTTTTTTTCTCTCATACAAAGTTCTTTTCCCTTTTTAAGCACTGTGATCAAAATCACTCTCAAATCTTCTCAAAATTATTGGCTTCGTGACTCTGAAATAGTTGGCAAAGGAAAGAAAAGGGACACTTTCTAATATTTATACTAACAGTTCTTGGATTAAATATTTAAAAATATATTTTTTATGTCGTTTTAATTTTATTTGGCCGGTAGCTAGAGATCCAGAAAGCAAGTAAGTTTAGAATTCTAAGCAGTCTTTTATTAAATCTGTTTTAGTGATTTATTGTACCTAATCACCGTTTGAATTTTATTTTGTATATTTACAACCAAAATAGTACATAAAGTATTTAATGGTCATCTAGCTAAATTCATAGAGGCATACCTACTAGCGGTTTGAATTGTAGTTTTTCCCCTTTTCGTTCTAGTGGATTCGAATGCATATCAGCAGATTTCACAAAGTAACAATGATGTTTGTATTGAAATGGATTTGCTTCGAGTGGGGTCTGAGCCAGTGGGCATGCGTTGCCCTTACTGCAACGAGGACGTAATGACCGAGGCAGTATACAAAAACACAACTGTAACTCACCTCGTCTCAATTTTTCTCGGAGCTTTGTTTTGGTAAGTTTACTTTTAATCTCATTTGCGGATACAGGTTTTTAATTACAGTCATAAGTATATAATATTGCAGGACATTGATCTTTATTTTGTAATTTACTTAAGTATATAGTAATTGAAATATGGGTAATATTTCTGCAGTAGGTATTCAAATATAGAGAACTTCTGTCGGTTTAGTGTTTAAACTCCAAGCAGGACCCAGTGGCGTAGCTACCCTGGTGCTGGGCGGGGCAATGCCCCGGGGCCCCCAAGCTAAAGGGGCCCTTCGGCCTCCAAGAGCGACGTTCGTAAAATTATATACTACCCTAGTTGTATAAAGAATTTTTCAGTTTTAACTTTTTGGCTCCTGACCGCGAACGGCTCGAATTGAAATCACAAAAAGTACTCAAACTTCCAGAACATAAATATAACATTATTAAAGACAATTGTTTACTTCGTTTTATTGTCTTTTTTATATAGAAGAGGGGGACAAACTAAAAGAGTAAACTCGTTTCTTGGGGGTCCCTAAGTCGTATCGGTTCGAAAGTAGTGGACCGCCAATCATCCCGATAATGTGTGGATTTGTGAAATGCGTTGATGAAATTTTGTAGCTGGAAATAATCCGAACAATTCCTCTGAACACTCCCCGTAGTAAATGCGATAAAAATGCAAAGGAATGCAACATCTCTTCGTCTCGTCTTTCGTCTTCGTCGGTCGTCGACGATTCGAGCCACTCTGAGCTGGATACGGTCAAGTGGAAAGAACTGGTACTAGGGAGCCCCAGCCCAGGGATGAGAACAGTATTCCATGTTAGGCCGAACCTGCCCCTTGTAAAGTTGCAAGCAGTGTGCCGGCATAAAATACTGTCCCACTCTGCTGAGCACGGCAAGCTTTTTAAAGGCCATTTCAGCCTTTCCTTCTAAGTGACCACGAAACTGCACGTTATTTAATATGTCAACGCCGAAGATTCCGATACTGGCTGAGGCAGCAAGGGGAGTGCCCTGAAATTGAGGAGTTATGACAAAGGGGTTCTTTTAAGTGGTAAACGCGCAAACTTGTGTCTTCAGGCCATTGAACTTAATTATATTTAGTCGCGCCAATCCGGGACCTTATCCGGCAAAGACTCAACTTCAGACATAAGTTTGTTCTGGTACCTACTCAGCGACGTTTTCCCGAGAAATATAGGCATTAGGCACAGCCGGTGTATAAAGCATCACCAGTGCACGTTGCTGGTTTGAAACATATTATTGATAAACAGAAAAAACAGCGTAGGTGATAGCTCGTAGTCTTGTGGAACACCAGCATAAATACGCTTGTAAATGGTGCATGCACCTTCTACTACGACTTTGTTGCTCCTATCTATGAGAAAACTGCTGATCCAGTTGTATAAATTCTCTGGAAGCCCATAGGATGCGAGCTTCGAAAAAAGCGCTTTGTGCTTTGTGCCAAACCCGATCAAAGGCCTTCGCTATAGCCAAACTAACGGCCAGTGTCTCCCTCTCTGCCTCCGTTGATTTATGAGTCAGGTAAGCATGAAGATCACCATCTGAGCAACCCTGACGGAAATCGTACTGGCGGTCACTTTTCAGTAAGTGATCCTCAACCTCATGGGCTGGCAGTTCACAATGGTTTTCATTATTTTCGAGAACAATCCATTAAGTCCATTGTCGGTTATTTTTTAGAGATTTGCTGCACTAAAGCTGTCTTCTTTGAGGTCGGGACTACACGTTACGACTAGTGCCAACTAGAAAGCAGTCGTCTTCAGCACAATGGGAGGAACTCCATCAAGCCCATCGACTTGACGTTTAGAGAGAGTAGTGCTATGCGCACCGAGCGTTGTATAAACCGTATTGTACCGACCTGAAGGCAAAATTATACTTATTTTTAACAGCGCTTGGGAAGCACTCCTATTATAGCGCGATGCTATTTTACAGGAGCGACCAAACCATGCACCACAAATGACACAATAAAGAGTTCCATTCCCTGAAGTACCACAACAGCGACAAAATGACGTTGGGATCATCCGGCGAGAAGCATACCCGCCCCTGTACTCAATGGAAGGATGCAAGAAAAGATCGCATCCTGTCCCGATCGGTCAACCTATAGTGCCAAACACAGCGGCGATCTGCAGAACGTAACCGCGATAGGAGTGTGAATGGCATCATACTCCGGATCAGACAATGGTCCAATAAGCCAAAAGGGGCGTCGACGAAGACTTGATATCCGTCTGGATGAGAGGTCAGTAGAAGGTCCAAGATCCTGCACATCTAGAATCCGCGTAGGCGAAGTAACCGTTTGTGTCGGACCACATGCAAGGCAAAGTCAAACAGATCTTCCTGCATGATCGGCTAAACGAGAACCAAGCCCTTCAGCGTGGTGGCGGTTAAAATCACCACCGGCCTGTTGTATTGTATTGTGATTTGGACATGGTCGATGAGTTGGTCTGTGTCGTCATTACCTATAGAGCCGAGGCGTTGAGTACAGATGACCTCTCTGACGTATACGCAAACTCCAGCCCGAGGCACAAATGTGTTCTAATTTGTATCCCGGATAAGAGAGAAGTATCGACCGGAGAGGACACCTGCGTCTCGTTTAGAAAGAGCAAGGTCGGCTTCGCCGTCTTCAGATTATACCTAGTGGACTTTGTTAACGTTCGAATGAAATCCCCCGATGTTGCAGAAATTCACGGAGAGCATGGCAGGCGTCACCTTTATCTTATTGCTCTACTTGTCACGAGCAGTATTAGTCTTGTAAATTTCGCTCCCCCCCCCCCCCCTCAACAAGAGTAAGGTAGCTTGGGCGTGGATGCTCAACCAAGAAGTCTCCAATACGAGGGGTGCTGGTACCCTCCTGGGATGGTTTCTTATTGGAACAAAGTTCTTTATCGGACGGTACGAATTTGGCGGATGGGGGCTAGGCGAGAAAAAGTGTAAGATTTTTCCGTCACGACCCTTCTGGCGTAGTATAGACGGCCTTTGCGGCTATAAGGAATTAATACACATCTTCCTTGCACTTTTACTTATCTTGCCATGAAAGAAATATTATTTTATTTGAAATGACGCTTCATTTTAATAGACGCTAATTCATTTGTTTGTATTTGTTAATCAATCATATAATACGTTTATCAATAATAATATATTAGAAGCGTCAGTAGCCTAGTGGCAGGGCGCTGATCACAAACTCGAAAGGTCGTGGGTACGAATCCGCCATTCGACTACTGCCGTGAACCACTTCTAACAAGCATTTAAGCTTACCAGAAGTGGTTTAAGGGAATATTAATAATGTTTAATATCATTAGTAGTATTTAAAAAGTACTACGGTAAGGAACTTCGTTCCAACCGCGTGTTCCAAGACACTCACGCATGTTCTTTTTAATTACACTTCCATGTTAAGGGGTTAGGCCTCCGACCACCTGCATTTGGTTGTCTGTTTTGCACCTTTAAAGTATTTAGTTTAGTTTAAATAGGGCCCTAATTTCATTTTTGCCCCGGGGCCCTTGCTTACATAGCTACTCTACTGGCCGGACCTTTAGAAGCGTTTTGTTACAATAAAACAAATGTTGTATTAAAATGTAAAAATAATAAGATCAAAGTGTGTGCAAATACTTATCGTGACACAAACTTTTTCATTTCAGGTGGCTATGCTGTTGTTTACTACCTTATTTTGTAAGAAGATGGAAGAACGTCGAGCATTATTGTCCAAAGTGTCAGAAGTTTCTTGGCGTTTACACACGAAGAACAATTTTTTGAAATTGGTAATAAATTTACTATTTCAGCTTTAAAGCTCTCATTTTGAACAACAGTTTTTATTTAAGGTTATTAGTTGAAACTCAGTGATAATAATGAAACCGAGGTCCATAGCTAGTTAAGCCTTAAGTTTAGTGGCCAATGTATTTTTTTATAGTCAGTAAATTTCAAAACGTTTGAATTAGAGTTGATATTTTTATAGTAATATAGCCATTAAGCCACGATTCCACCAAAATTGTGTACAGCACATTTGTTCGCAAACATTTCGAGCACAATTCCAATAGTGAGTACGTGCATTATTGGAGTCTGGCTAACCTAACGTGTCTGTTTCCGCCGCCAAAACTGTGCGTAACTTTTCTTACAATGCTGTCTGTACATTTGTAAACGAACTTGTTTCCTTCAAGGGTGCTTGTGACGAAAAAACGTTATTTTGTGCTATACCTGGTGTCATATTGTGCAGTCAGAGAAACACCGCAATTTTGGGTAAGGTTCGAACTGAAGACTAAGTGCGTGAACATCGAGTTTAAATTTATATTGTTTTTATACATAGTTAAATAAAAATAAATGAAGAAAACTTTTAATTCCTTAAGTGCTAACTAAGGTATAATATATTCAAGAATGAAATTCTTCAGGGCTTTAGTTTTTAAATAAATTTAGAATTAGAAATTATTTTATTAGTCAAAGTTATTTGAAGTCCTTTTTTACTTTATATTGAAAGTAAAATTTTTTGACTTATTTGAGTGGACTAAGGTATATTACAAGCTCGAGGTAAGAACTACTAGCACGTCGTCTAAATACCTAGTTACATTATAACTTCATCCCCTTTTTTCTACTCTTAAGGATGAAACTTGTTCAACAAATTTGTTTTAGATTATTCTGAAGTATTACCTATTTGATAAAAAATAATTGAAATTTGGTTTTAATTTTTTTTTGCGCGGAACCCTAATTCTTTTCCTAAAATAAAAGTAGCCTAAGTTACTCCTTATAACATCAGCTATCTGCCAGCGAAAGTCTCGTCAATAACCTAAATGGGTTACGCATGCAAATTCAATTAATATTAGAGTATTGATAGAGTTTTTTGTGTCCAATTTTTTACAATTGATTTTAAAGTTACTCCAATGCATCCGATATTACGTGTCTAATGTTTGTATAAAGGATTTTGCTATTGTTGCACAGTTCAACTTTGTTGCCCGTGTAACTTTGCTACTTACGAGTATAACTGTAACAAAATTGAGTATTATCTCGGATATAGTGTAAAACTTATCATTATAAGTTTATACATTTTATAACAGTGCAAAAGATAAAATAGAAAACGAATTCGCATGAGACGTCTTTTCAGTAGAATTTCTGCAACTTGAAGGTATCAAATAAAAAAATGAAGTTAATTTTATGAAAGGTAGGTTTTGAATGAATTTTTATATAAAATCAATGTAGAAAATGTAAGAATAAAATTTTAATTTCGTTCTAAGTACAAACGAATACATTAGCAATAAAATATTAAATTTATTAAAAATAATCATAAATTCGTGTTTGAATGTCCTAATTACCACATGCAAGCCTTAATCTAATTCGAACTTAACTATAATGAATTATAAACATATCACAGAATTGCCGTTTTAAATTAATATTAACATAAAAGCATGATTCCATATTATTGTGTCCATACGTGAATATTGATTGTAATGTTACTTATAATTTTTATCGACAATATTAAATATTTATATTCAAGACAAAATTATTTTATGTGATCTGTGATTAAATTTTATTGAAGTGAAAACTTCTTTAGAATCGTTGTGTTTTGAAACTCGATGAAAGAAATTGCGACACTAAAAATAGATAAATATATGTATCTATAGGATTTAGCCCGCAAGAGAATGAGATAGAATACAGGATATCGTGTTTACTACATTTTTGTATCATTCCATCGATGTATAGTTTTCTGAAGGTTTCACTTCTGCTGTGTGTAACTGCACACATGTTTTTTTTAATAATATCTCTTGATTTACTTATTACCTTAGATATTTAATACATTTATAATACAGATATATTTTTTAAATCTTGTAGGCATTTATGTTATGTGCTAAATTAATATAATGGGAACAGGTGTATATATTATATATTTCAGTTTTTAAGTTGCTGTTGATAATTCTATTAGTTTTTCCTGAAGAAAAAATGTAATAATAGATATAGTTATTGATGACGTATTTAAGTAATCACGAAGGAGTGTAAGTGCCGATAAATGCTCTGCATTTTGGACAAAAGTGATTTGCGGATTTGCACGAACGCATGCAGTACGGAACGAAGCAACCGCAACAGCACCTGTAAATATTAGCACTTTAAATAACATCTTATATTCATTCATTTTTAATGTTTATTAAAATAAATTTGTTTTCTTTAATGACTTATAGAGAAACATATTGTTACATTTTTATTAAACAATATTAATATATACTATGAACATTTTTTATTATGTAGGTATTTTAATTTTTATATATGGTAGGCCATGTAATCAATTCAAATTAAAAAAAAATTCATCATTATCACAAGATGTTGTTATATTTTGTGTGATAGAGTCACACTGCAACTGTATTATAGCCGACCGAGTCGCCTCGACCGGAAGGGAATTAACGGTGTTGCGTGTAGTGGTTTTGACGGGGTGACCAATCGGATCTCGAATATGCTATACCATACCCAGACCAGTGACGAACAAGCTTAAGACGTTTGGAACTGCGATAGCTAGTTCGCTTTCCCAGAGGGGCGAATATAGTAAAACTTCCATGACTAGGGAAAATCTGAGTTACTTAAAACCATTGACTGCAAACTGATATTGGTTTATCTATACAAATAAATAAAATTGAAGTGTCTGTTTGTAATATCAAAATAACAGCTTTTTACTAAATACATATGAAAGTGTATACGGTAATTAAAACAAAAACACAATTTTTAAAAATTTTGTCTGTCTGTCCGTTTGTCTGTTAAAATTGAAGTGTCTGTTTGTAATGTTAAAATAACAGCTTTTTACTAAATGCATATAAAAGTATAAAGTACCGTGTAGGTACTAATAACAAAAAACAATTTTTTAAATTATTGTCTGTCTGTCTGTTTGTTCCGGATAATCTCCGAAGTGGCTGGACCGATTTCGAGGGGACTTTCACTGGCAGATAGCTGATATTATAAGAAGTAATTTAGGGTACTTTTATTTTAGAAAAATAATTAGGGCTCCGCGCAAAAAATTAAAACCCTTAAAAGTAAAAAATAAAAATAATAAAGAACTTGAAACAAAATCACCATTCACAATACTGCTAATCCATTGTGTGTTCACAGACATAATATGTAACACATCTTACGTAGGTGTTACATATTATGTCTGTGAATGTGAACTGCCTCGTTGTTCTAGTGGTCGTAAACGCGATTGCTGACCATGAGATCCGGGGTTCGGGTCAAAATTTGTTATTGTGCTTTTCTGTCAATAAATTGTCAGTAGTAACCCGATGTCAGGAAGTTGGCGGTGTTTTCCCGTGCCTCGGAAAGCACGTAAAGCCATTGTCCTACGCCTAATCTCTCTCCGGTAATGTCGAATTCTCCATCCACCATCGGAATACGAGAGTGAGAGAATAGAGACTGCACATGTGCTTGCGCAAGTAGTTTGGTCGTGGATGCTCAGCGAGGGATTCTCCAGGGGTGCTGTTACCCTCCTGGAAAATCCCTCGCTGAGCATCCACGACCAAAGTACTTCACTTCTGAGCGTGGGTGCTCAGGCTGCTACGCGTATTCTGGGGGGGGGGGGGAGGGGCAAACTTCTGCTCGCGACTAATATCCTATGGCTGCACGTCGACAGCGACGACCATCCCCGCGTCTACGGATGCCTCTATAGGTCCCATAGCGGTAATGCCAACACAGACCGACTCATCGACCACGTCCATATGGCTGCAGACTCCGTGCTACAACAGGTCAGATCCGTAGAGATCGATGATACTCGGTGATTTTGACGCCTAACACGCTGAATGGCTTGGTTCTCGTTTAACCGATCGTGCGGGTAGATCTGTCTATGACTTTGCCTTGGCATATGGTCTATCTCAACTGGTTACTTCGCCTATGCGGATCATGTGGAGGATCATGTACCTTCCCTGTTGGACCTTCTGCTGACCTCTTATCCGGACGGATATCACGTCTCCGTCGATGCCCATCTGGGCTCTTCGGACCATTGTCTGATCCGGAGTACGGTGTCACTCACGCTCCCATCGCAGTTGCGATCTGCAGTTTGCCGCCGTGTTTGGCACTATAGGTCGGCCGATTGGGACGGAATGCGGTCTTTTTTGCATCCTACCGTTGGGGGCGGGGTGCTTTTCGCCAGAAGATCCCAGCGTTGTTGCCGATTCTGTTGCTGATGTGGTAGTTCAGGGTATGGAATTTTATTCCATCCTCTGTGGTGCCCATCATAGGCAGATCCCAGCCATGGTTTAGTCATTCCTGTAAAATAGCATCACGCTATAAGCAGGAGTACTGCCGGGCCTGGACGCATCAAAGTTTCGGGATGTAAACACTTGCGCTCTTAAAAAGAAGTATAATTCCGCCTCCAGGTCCTTCAAAAGCGTCATTGCCAAGGCAAGGTCTGAGCACATCGGCAGAATGCATTCTGGTCTCTCGCCAAGGCTGTCCAAGGGAATTTCTGTCGCCATCTCTTCTATCTCTGCACAGAGAGGACGACTCACTGGCCCATGCCGCAAAGGAGAAAGCCGATCTGTTAGGCTCTCTCTTTCGCGTCCAACTCGACTCTAGATGACGGGGGGAACACACCGCCGACCATCCTGCGGTGTGACTACTCGATGCCGGATGTGCGGTTTACACAGCGCTCGGTTCGCAAAGCACTCTTCTCCCTGGACGTCAGCTAGTCGAGTGGGCCTGAAGGAGTTCCTCCCTATATTGCTGGAGACGTGTGCTCCGGAGTTGGCACAGGTTTTAGCGCGTCTTTTCTGGTACTCCTACTCCCAAGGCGTAGTCGCGAATTCATGGAAGACAGCTTTGGTCCACCCGATCCCTAAAAAAGGCAACCGCTCATACCCGTCCAACTACATGCCTTACGCCATCACCTCCTTGTTCTCCAAAATAATGTAGTCCATTATAAACTGCCAGCTCATGAGGTACCTTGAGGATCATGAGCTGATTAGTGACCGCCAGTACGGTTTTCGTCGGGGTCGATCAGCTGGTGATCTTCTGGTCTACATGACTCATAGATGGGTGGAGGCAGTAGAGTCCAAGGGGAAGGCATTTGCCGTTACTTTGGACATAGCGAAGGCCTTCGATCGGGTCTGGCACAAAGCGCTTCTTTCAAAGCTTGCTTCCTATGGGCTTTTCGAGAAATTGTGAAAATGGATCACCAGTTTCCTTGTTGGTCGGAGCATCAAGCTCGTTGTAGACGGTGCATGCTCTGATTTCAAGCCCATCAACTCTGGTGTTCCACAAGGCTGCGTGCTATCACCAACGCTGTTTCTCCTGCATATCAATGATATGTTGCAAACCAGTAAAATTCATTGCTATGCAGACGACAGCACTGATGATGCCTTATATACCGGCCGTGCCAATATTTCTCAGGAAAACGTCGCCGAGTACCGGGACAAACTTATGTCTGAAGTCGAGTCTTTGTTGAACATAGTCTCGGATTGGGGCTGACTAAATCTAGTCCAGTTTAATCCTCAGAAGGCACAAGTTTGCGCGTTTACCGCTAAAAAGAACCCCTTTGTCGTATCTCCTCAGTTTCAAGGCACTCCCCTTGCTGCCTCAGCTAGCATCGGAATCCTCGGGGTCTACATATCGAATAGTGTGCATTTTCGTGGTCACTTGGAAGGAAAGGCCAAATTGGCCTCTAAAAAGCTTGGCGTGCTCAGCAGAGTGGAACAGTATTTCATGCCGGCACACCGCCTGCAAGTTTACAAGGCGCAGGTTCGGCCTCACATGGAATACTGTTCACATCTGTGGGCAGGGGCTCCCCAGCGTTGATAGGCTTGAAATTAAAGCATGCACCGTCTACTACGACCTTGATGCTCCGATCAGGAAGGAAACTGGTGATCCATTTGCACAATTTCTTGGGAAGCCCATAGGAAGGAAGCTTCGAAAGAAGCGCCTTGTGCCAGACCCGATCGAAGGCCTTCGCTATGTCCAAACTAACGGCCAATGCCTCCCCCTTGGACTCTACTGCCGGGCGAGTCCTTTCCGATCGGCTTGATTCATTGGCACTGCGAAGAGATGTTGCATCCCTTTGTATTTTCTTTCACATTTACCACGGGGAGTGCTCTGAGGAATTGTTTGGATTAATCCCAGCCGCCAAATTTCACGAACACACATCGCGTCAAAATTGACGATACCATCCTCACCATCTGGATGCTTGGCGGTCCACGACTGTGCATTTTACTAGGAGTTTTCTTCCTCGTACAACTTCTCTGTGGAATTGTTTACCACCGGCGATTTTTCCGGACCGATACGATTTAGGGACCTTCAAGAAAAGAGCTTACACTTTTCTAAAAGGCCGGCAACGCATCTGCAATTCCCCTGGTGTTGCAGTTGTTCATGGGCGGCGGTAGTCACTGATCATCAGGTGAGCCACATGCTCGTTTGCCCGCTCTATATAAAAAAAAATTCAAATTACGACTGATAAAATTGAAACATATTAACGACGCTATTTAAATGAAAGTAAACTCGTACTCGTATCAGTGTATCTGTGTTAGGTCAGAAAAAGATCAAGTACCTATTTTATTATCTATTATTTTCAAGACATAAACAACATAGACATTTTTTAAGAGGGCTAACAACTTCTATTCTTTATTTTATAAACATGTTAAAATTAAAATAACCTAATCGCTTCAGAATTATTTAATCTTAGTCGTTATTTAATCCTTAGCGAATTCAGAATGTAAAATTATTTTATTCTTTGTCTTTCCTACCGACTTCAAAAAAGGAGAAGAAAGAAAGTAAACTTTTTTTTAAGGTGAACCAATTTTGGTAATTTATTGGAAAGCTTCTCATGTAGCCCCATATAAATTTGATCAAGATCTGACCAGTAGTTTTTGAGTTATCCTTAATAATGAGTATTTAAATAACTTCGACTACATTGATGATGTTCTCATTTTATTTAGATTGAAGTCGGTTGTACAACATTTTTAATTTTACCACTTGAAATATATATTGGGTCTAGAATTTTATATTTTAGTTCTTCAACAAGTTTACTTAAAATCAGAAAGGTATATTAGTAATTTTTAACACGTTCAGTATTATTGATTTTGTTATAATTTACGTCAGCTAGGATTAACTTTCAATGTTATATTTTTCTCAGTATAAGAACGAATTTTTATTTTACTTACCCGGTTAATACACAAAGTCCAGCTGATATTATGTGAGTTCGATTGTTAGAAACGTAATGAACTCTGGTTACGACAGATCTGTTGCAATTTGGGCACGTTATTCCTGTGGGCCCCGGCCCAATTTTTATTTCACTCGTCGTTTCTGATGGTGATGTGGTTGGAGCTGATGTGACGACCACCGTACGAGGATGTGCAGTGGGTGCGGTGGGCGGTGGTGGATTGTCACCAAAGTAAGACGGAGGTGGCGCTGGATTAGGCATACTGGGTTCGTACGGTGGAGGGAGCCCCATCTTGTTTTCCACTGAAAAAAATTGCAAAACATTTTTATGCATTGATTGAGTTATGCCCAAATGCTGCTCAATTTTAAGATGCTGTCTCGTGCTATCTCTATCAATTTCAGTCAAAGTGACTGTGACACCACGAGACTTAACGACATCTCAACGAGACTAAACAGCATCTTAAAATTGAGTAGCGCTTGAGTATATTTGGCCATTAATTGATTAATACACTCAGTAAAAATCTGGAATTCTTTAGAATTTGAATATGTAGGTCATATATATTTAATTATTTAGCTACGGAAATCTACCAAAGCAATGTATAGAGTTTCTCTGTGTAGGTAAGAAGATCTAAAATAAAGAAACAGAAAAAGGAACCATAGAGTTTGAATACTGATAGTGTTCTTAATTTACAAACGCTAGTAGCTAGGCTTATCTACCGACTTCAAAAATGAGTTCACTCAATTTGACTATATGTTTTTTTATGCGTGTTATTTCATAACTTTTTTCTGGCTGAACCGATTTTGATGATTCTTTTTTATTTGAAAGCTGGTGCTTTACATGTGGTCCCATATAAATTTGATCAAGGTCTGACCAATAGTTTTTGAGTTATTCTTAATAATTTACATTGAAATCGGTTGTACAAAATTTTTAATTATCACTTATATTGTAGAAGCGACCCCTGTAGATGAATTGATCTATTTATTGGAGACCGCGTTTCTCTCAAAACGAAGGTTCAAATCCTTGCTACATGCAGTTCCTGTGCTGGGTTAACAGTTAACATGGTTTAGGTGCTGGAACTCCTTTTATGATTAGGGACTCTTAATATCTGGTTAGATACCTTAACTACTTCTGCCGTCAAATTAAAGTGCACTACCGTGTGATGGTTATACACAGTCAGTATAGTTACAGGCTGTGACGCATTCCATTTTAGTTCTCTGAGGTGACAACGCATCTGAAGTTAGCTGCAGGTATCCATCGACCTCAGTAGCTAGTTACCATCAGTTAGACGGTAGTGCAGTTGTGAGAAATGTAGTCTACAGCCGTGGAATAGACCTTACTGTTTCTAAATTTAATATGTTGTTAATTTTTTTCCTATTTACCATAAAACTGCCTTTGATTGTTTTAAATATCTCAATAGGTATAGAATTCCGGAATAAGGAGCGCGCTTGTTTTAAATTAAGTTCTTCAAATTGGATAAATGTATGTATTTAATTAGGTACATTAACTGCGTTCACATTATGCTTTAAATATACAATTTTTTTTGCAAAAATGATTTAGGTTGATATTATGAGAACCAGTTACTGAAGCACACAACACGTACACACGCACAGTAAGAATAGGTATAAACAAATACATTTAATTTGTAATAGTTTTGAATGTATCTAGACTAGATTGTTGCTGGTTGTAAATAATTCTAGTTAAATAAGTGTTGCGTGAATGTGTGTTCTTAGAGCATGGTTTCGGCATCGATTAATGTTATGTCCATTGACCTACAGGTCAATAGTTCTATCTATCTTTCTTTGTTATCATGAGTATTTGGCGAAATCTAACAATGTTAATTATTAACATTAAATTATTTGGCATTTGATACCGTTCTAATAAAAAAAATTGTTAAAGCTTTGCATTCACTTGGTCTGAAGTGGTCAATTGTACTTGAAGATAATTTAACTTATAGTATTCACATGTATTGACAGAAGGCAAATAAGTTAAATGTTTTAAACGCCGATCACATTTTCATTGTTGTACAATTTTTGTTTGTTCCGTTACACGATTACAAATATATAGCACCACGTTTTCACAAAATAGCAGCTTAACGCTGCTGTGTTTCGTATGGTGAGTGTAGAGAACCGGAAACCCTTCTTACTGGAAACGAGACATTCAATCTTAGTCATTGAGTTATATGTACTACGTACTAGAGAAGCCATTCCGAACATGGACTATGTTAAATTGAACTGTAGTGCAATCCCTACAAACTAAATATTGCGTAAATTGAAGATTTGTGAATTCCATAAAATAATTATTATTACATTTTAT
The DNA here is from genome assembly GCA_963668995.1 of Parnassius mnemosyne. NCBI lineage: Eukaryota > Metazoa > Arthropoda > Insecta > Lepidoptera > Papilionidae > Parnassius > Parnassius mnemosyne. The sequence goes on from CAVLGL010000115.1 coordinate 27,154,916, forward strand.
TTAGAAATATGTTTGTTTAGATTAAATTAAGATATTTTATATTAAATTCTTATACTTATTTTATATTAATATCTTATTTTATATTAAATTAGTCTTCGCGCATGCGCGACTACTACTCCCGCGCATGCGCGAAGACATAGAGTAGGACACAATTTTTGTTTGGAATGGCTTCTCTAGTAAGTAGTACATATAACTCAATGGTCTTAGTACTCACGTGTTACAACGTATCTGCATTTTGATTCGTAATCGGGGATAGATGTAGATGTCTATGGGCCACAGCAACCACTTACCATCAGGTGGACTGTGTGCTCGTTTGTCAACCAATCCTATAAAAAAATATGACTATGTATTATAGTTTTTGCGACTTTAATAACTTGTATTTATTTATTCACCATAATCATTACAGTCCTTCACAAGTCCATTGCTGAACATAGGCCTCCCCCAAGGAATGCCACAAAACACGGTGTTGAGCCACCTGCGTCCATCGACTTCTTGCATACCCTTCGCCTAGCGGTACGAGGCTGCCACTCGAGAACCTTTTTTCCCCATCGGATGTTGGTTCTTCGAGCTACATGGTGCCACTTCGGCTTAGTAATCCGTTTATTTATTTATTACTTAAACTTAAATACAACGTTCTTCTTGAACATCAATCGTTAAATATTTAGTTTAGTCCGTTATTTAGTTTAAAATTTTGACTTTTTAGTCTAAATAATACATTTATAAATCAACATGGGTTGCCATATTATATATTTACGTTTCCTTAAAAAAAAAAAAGATAAAATTAAGTCTGTATCTTAGTGTTATTTAAATGAGGTGAATGATTAAATTGATGTTGTAATAATACTGCCCGCGCTATTCAGGCCGTGACAACAATACTGCGTTAGGCAATACCGGAAAATTTTAATATCTGTTATTATTTGCAAACTAGCTTTTGCACGCGATTTTTCCTGACTTCATTATTGTATAAATTTAAACGTGGTAGAGCCATGCTGCAGTTATATTAATTGTATAGTTGTAGCACGAATAGGTCGGCTCGACCGGGGAAGGATCTCGCTCTCACAGAATACACGCGTAAAATAGCAGCTTAATGCTGCTGTGTTTCGTATGGTGAGTGTAGAGAAACGGAGACCCTTTTTACTGGAAAAGAGGCATTCCATCTTAGTCCTCACGGCTGACAAAGCATCTGTATTTTAATTCGCAAACGAGGATAGGTGTAGATGTCTATGGGTCACAGCATCCACTTACCATCAGGTGGACTGTGTGCTCGCTTGTCACCCTTATCCTATAAAAAAATTGTTCTAATATACGCGGGCGTTTCAGAGATTTTTAAACAGATTGGTATACAATTGAAGCTTTTCTGTTATGAAATTCTATTACCTATTAAGAAATTTCAAGTGAAAATTCAACACGTAATACATTTTTTTGATTTTTATGACCTTTGCTAACATTTAGTATCGTGAATTTTAAGTTATATGGGAAGGTGATCATTAAAAATGTTCTCAGGATTGAGTGGTTTGAAGAAGTAGCTCAAAAGCGACAAAATAAGATGATTACATAGCAACTATTAGTGAATGATATTGAACGACAGTCCAAGAAGCAGAGCTCTTGGCATTTTTTTCCATCAAGACATCATTTTTTAATCTATTATTGAGTTTTTAGCCATTATGTGCGTTTAATTTTTTAACCTTTCTTTGGGTATGTTTACATATTTGGATTTGGTGATATATTTCCCGCCACAAAATACAAATGGTCGATAATTTGCTAACAATTTACGAAACAGCTTGGGTACTTATAGTGATTATGGAACAGCCTAAGTTCTTATAGGTCAGAATACCCTGGATACAACGCTGTGGAACTAGTGTTGTAATAAGTGTATCGCTCAAGTTAATGTTACTCTAGTCACGGTTAAGTTAAAACAAATGCCTGCCTCCGTGTTTGCACGTACAGCTCCTACGTAGTTGATAAATTCAGATTAGAAACCGTGGTATAAAATCGGTCAATGGGACATCATACTGTACTGTAAACTTTCGTTGTAACTAGTTTACAAGTACTGCGTTGTAATAGTCAAGCCAATGAACTGTATCAATGAACTATTAATGTTTTATTACTTTTATTATCTACGCCACGGACTCACCTTATGTGGCATATGTGCTATAATAATGTCGAATAATCTAGCGTGATAGTTACTTAATAACATGTATAGAAGATCTTGTTAATTAGTTAAAATAAAAACGTCGAAGACCGGTCATACAACATTTCTGTAGTTAAGTTAAAAAAATGCGCACTAAATTCGTTAATAAGAATTTGTTAATTGTATAATCAATTATTAACCTAATGATTTCAAAAAAAGGTTAACGTGTCTTATTACCGGTTTTGGCATTGAAGGTAATTTGCAATTGGATTTCGAATTGTTTTGATGTGCGATGTTTTACATTCATAAACTAGGTCTAATTACGGCATTTGCTAATAATAAGAGACCAATGATATTATTTTAACTTAAAAAAAATACAAAACAACTTCTAAACTAAAAAAAAAATATAAAACTATTTCCACATAATAGCTTCTGAAGCCGGTATTAAGTCGTAGTGTATTAAATAATTAAAGCCAGGTACTTCAAAGGCTTTGTTTGTCAAATGTGTATTTTTTTTTAATTTTGAACTCAGTTAGAATATTATATAATTTGAACAGTTCGATCAAGGTAACAACTAGAATGTCGTCTTAATAGTAACATTAACATCTTCATCCTCTTATTTCCAACCTAAGGCATAGAATTTTTTCTTTAAATTTATATGGGACCACCGCTGAAGTATAACCTATTTAATAAAAAAAAGTATATTTTAAATCGGTAAACATATAATAAGAAAAAGTGTCGAATTTCAAAAGTACTTTCCAAAAAGTTTTTTAACTCGGTTATAAATAACTTATATTAGAGAGAATAAAGATAAAGAAAGAAGGAAAGAAGATGCAGAAAAGGAATGAATCCAAAATGAATGTTGTCATCGGAGATAATTTTATCGCGTTTATCACCAGCAATATAAGATTTTTTTATATTTTAAACCATCATGGATATTTTAAGAGAAACGTCACTGAGGAGTAATGAAAGATTTTAGGTATATATTTCCATGACGTGGCCAATACTTAGACGATAACTACTTAAACATTTTTTTATTATAAATATCTGATTTTGCTGTACTTACTTGTTGCGTCCATTATGATGAAATTTGACCTTCGCTCAAATTTCTTAATCTAGCAAATTGTGGCAACGTAAGCACGGCACGCTTATTTTTAATACTTTTGATAGTAGATATATAAGCACAATCACTGTCACTAAATGTTATATAAAATGATTGTGTCTTACTTGTTTGACGTATAAAGTTAGGACACAATTTTTTTCTGCGTTGTACGTTGTTTACTTGATGACGCTGCGCGGGAGTGAATGCACTTAACCTGCGCGCGCGTTACGCTTGCTTTGAGTAACAGAGATGAATAGTACATTTTCTTATGTGTGACAAGGATAGCCTCTGAAGCCGCACAGCCTCGCTGAACCATTTCCGCAAAGCGAACGTCAAGTAGCGCTCGCGCCTGCCCAATTATACAGGCAATCATTGAACAATGCGCAATATTGTACACATAAGTGTCGTAGATGATACGATGAATAACTTTTGGCAACGTTGGTTATCTAATATTTTTATTGTTAATAGCTGGTTTAATGAAATATAGTCTAATTATTATTGTTAATGTTCTCCTAGCTAAATTGTCTACGGTTATAACATCCAAACACTGTCAGTCACGGTAACGGTAAGCCCTATAACTCCTACAATGAATTGTAGAAGTTGCTTAGCTGTGAGCAATATCACTTCTTCTGGGCTAAGTAGGTACGTACTTTACCAGATGCGTGTTATGTTTGCGCATTAAGGTTTCACAATCTGTTAGGATATGCAGAAGTGATTCTTCCGTTAAGGAATAGAATCGGCACATCCTTGATTTGCTTAGTCCCAGGATGGACATGTACTTTTTTAGACACCAATGTCCAGTGAGAGCTCTTGCCATAATCGCAATTTATTCTTACTTAATCCCAGGGCTTCTGAAGCGAATTTACGATCATAAGTCCGGATTGAGTTTTTAGAATGTTTTAAGCCTAGTGTATCGGACCAGTTCATAAGTGATTTATTGTGATAAAGAGTAACAAAGGTCAATCGGGCCAGGTTTTTTGAGATTTCACAAAATGGCTCCGATTCAAATTGCAAACCATCTGAAAACGACCTTGTTGTTACACCCTAGGGCGCACAATCGAAACGATGATGGTTTTTGGATGGTTTTCTCCGCGTCTGTCAGTTGCCTTTTGTCTACTGATTTGCATTTAAAGAAATCTTGGTACCCTTAATGATTGAACTTTCTTTGGCGGTTCCTCATTTTGCATTATTTTTTTATTTTATACTTTTGATTTTATACAACTTCACGAGGTATTCCACTTTAGTCCACAGCGTTATCAATAAAAATAAACCGAATATATAATAATATGTAAATGGTTATGAGCCACAGCAACCACTTACAATCAGGTGAACTGTGTGCTCGTTTGTCACCCTGAATAAAGGTGACGATTACTTGAAAAAAAAAATTCGTTTTTGAAGTCGTAATTAAAGTACAAAAGTCGTAACTAAAGTCTTGAACAAAATAGCGCATGCTTATGGAAAAAAAATATTTTACTACGATAAGTTTTCGTTAAACCTCCAGGCCATGGAACTCACATACGTTTCTAATGAAAAACATATTACTATGAGATTTAAAACCAAGACATTTGTAGTAAAAATATTGATAATCGCTTCTAAAAGTCCTGTTCTTAATTTTTGCCAGAGAAACTCAAAGAGCTTAAAATATCGAAAGCTCTAAAGCACAAAACAAGCGTTAACCAACAGTTGGTATTGTTTTGTACTTTTAGACCGCCTGATTTAAATATAATATGGCATTTTCTGTAAACTTCCCAGTTTTAAAGTCAAACAGCGTCTTGTGATATTTGCTACATAAATGCATAGTATCACATAACGTTGAAAACATTGATAAAACAACGCTTGGTGTGTAAACTGACATAGACTGAGTACACAATACTCTAGCTCTAGCTTATGTAGTTAAAAAAAGACGAACTTACTTTCTTAGTGACCAAATGGAAAGTTAACAGTGAGTAGTATGTGACAAACGAGCTAAATGGTGGGTGGTTCACAGAAAATGTTAAGTAGTTAAGTAAATAACAAAATTTTAACTAATTTGTTGCTTAAATGATCTGTAGTAGTAAGTACGGTAGTAAATAAGTGATATGGATATAATTGCCAACTGAACGAAAAGTCAAAATTTGGTATAATTTTCCGTTGAGTTTGTAGGCGTGGTTTAAGCTCTTGACACATTTGGACACACACAATTTAGTTTAGTGCATTATGCATAAGTTTAGCAGAACATATCGTCTTTTGTACATTGTGCACGTGCATCGATGCTTCTAATACACATTGCATTACAATATTTTAATATTAAATGGTTAACTTTATACAGTAGATAATAGAGTCTTTTGCGACTTCTTCAGTACAAAAAATATCTTTTGTTGCTAGCTCATGAAACAAAGTTGTACTTGCGCCGTATATGTTTCTCCTATTCATCTATTTTCTTACCTATAGTCGTTTAAGTATTCGATTTTTTCTTACACTCTTATACTATTTGTGCCACTCTGAACATGTTCCAATCTGAAGGGTATAGAAAGTCTGTATATTTGCAGACTGTAAGACGTCTCATCTTAGTTCTCGGAGCCGACAAAGCACCTGTTTCCTTCTTTGTTTGAAGTTGGTTGCAAGTGTCTATGGGCTGCAGCAACTAATTAACATTAGATTTTTTTATAGGATAGGCTGACAAACGAGCACACAATTCAACTGATGGTAAGTGGTTTCTGTGACCCATAGACATCTACATTTATCCTAAATAAAGAATCAAAATGCAGATGCGTTGTCACCCGTGAGGACTAAGATGGAATGACTCTTTTCTAGTAAAAAGGGTCTCCGGTTTTCTACACTCACCATACGAAACACAGCAGCGTCAAGCTTCTATTTTACTTTGGTATTCTGTGAGAGCGTGGTCCTTTCCCTATCGAGCCGGCCCATTTGATTTACAACTATACTACTAATATAGCTGCAGCATGGCTCTACCACGTAAATAGACTATAAGTTTGTGTGGCACTTCAGTTTTATAAAAAAACTCTTTTAGTTCCATTAAAACTTCACCACATACGAATTTAATCAATGAAACTCGTGACTTGAATGCGTTGTTGGGCGTCCATCATGGGCGAACTATATACTCGTATATATAGAACTGAAATCAAGTTTCTTTTAGAATGGGGCTGACGTATGATTACGTAGTTCACTTGATGGTAAGTGGATGCTGTGACCCATAGACATCTAAATTTTTCTTTGATTAAGAATCAAAATGCAGATGCGTTTTCACCCCTGAAGTCTACGACGGAATGCCTCGTTTCCAATAAAAAAGGTCTCCGGTTCTCTACAGCTGCTGTTTTACGCAGGTATTCTGTGCTTGTGTAAGTGCTTTAGTAAGTGTGAATGATGGACGTAGCTTAATAAAAAACTTGCTTAAATTGTAAAAAATATTTTTAATAACTATGTATGTGGCAGTGTAAGAATGTCCTCTAACCCATATTGTCTTGTGGGTGACGTAGGCGACAGAGGGAAACTGAAACTGGAGATGGGCAGCAGCAGTTTCCTGATGACAAATTAAAATAAAAAAAATACTGCGGTTGCCAATTTGCCTTCTAAGCGTGGCAACTATGGTAAATTGGGCAATCTAAGGGAGAGGTTATGTTCAGCAGTGGACTTTTATACGCTGTAATGGATGATAACGACGAGTAATCATTTTTGTCAGTTTTTCTTAACTGACTTATGACCACAGTGACTAATCGAAATCTATAACTGCAAACGGGATGTAAACGTAATAGTGTTACAAGTATACTTACAAATACGGACACACTTCTCTTTTACATCAATAAAACACGAACGTTTAATAAAATAAAAAAAAACATAAAGTTTTTGTTCAAATTGCTCTACTTCACAGAGTTTAGTACTTCTTAATTTCATTCCTTACAGTAACGCCATCTGTGTAATATTAGAAAAGATAAAAACTTAATTTGAGGTTTTGGAAAGCTCAGGGCGGGCGTAAGCTCAGTGATAGTCGTAAGAGGGCGGGCGCGGCGGCGGGCGGGTCCCAAGGTGCGCGCGCACGGTTACATAACGGCGGTAGAGCCCTGGGGCGCGCGCAGCTGGGTGCGGGACGCGGGGCGCGGGGCGATCGATGCGTACCCGGGGGGAGTCAGTCGAGCGGCGAGCGAGCGACATGGCGGCGCGCCCACCCCGCGCGGCGGCCCCGCGGCCCGGGCCGCGCGAGTAGGTCGCCATGCGCGATGCGGTATGAGGCAGCGCCGCGCCCGGCGGGCCGGCCCCCGCTAGCGGCGCCGCCCCCGCCATGCGAGCGCCGCCGCTGCTGCTGCTGCTGCTGATGGCGGCCGCGGGCCTGGCCGTGAGTCCGCTCGCGCGCCTCAACCCCTGGCTGAGCGCGTGCGACCTGGAGGAGGAGGGCGCGAGCGGCGAGCACGAGTGCGGGCGAGTGCGTGCGGCGTGCGGCGGCGGCGGCGGCGGCGGTGGCGCGGCCGAGCCCGAGGCGCTGGCGGGGCGCGACGTGCCGCACCTGTGCGCGCTGGCGGCGGGCGCGCGGGCGCGACGCCTCGCCGAGCTCCGGCTGCGCGCCTGCTGCGAACGCTCACCCGCCTCCGCGCTCGACCGCGGCGCGCGCGCCGACGTGCTCGCCGGCGGGGACCGCTGCGAGCGCACGCTACGCGATCTCCTTTCCCTTGACGCGATGGTCGCGCGCGTGCACTGCGACTTCGTCAGCATCCTCGATCGCTACGACTGCGACCAGCCCTTCTCAGTACACACGTGTCACGAGTGCCAGGTGAGTGCCAGCATAGAGGGACGTTTTCAGTACGTTGTTTCAATGTTATAGTCATATATAGTGTAACAGTGTTTCGCATTTACCATATAAACGGTGTTGAACTCATATACCTACATAAAGTGTGGTAAGCAAAGAAATGGATACAATTATATCTACAAAAACGTTGTTTGTTAACAAAGTTTACAAGGATTAGGGATCGATCACAGGTATCGAGACAAATCAATTCCAAGGAGAGGTAAGAATTTGTGTAGAGTTAAATTGACGCCCCCACGAGCACACCGCGTGACTCGCGTCGCTGGTTATATGCGTGTATCGATCCAGCTGAGTAAGTCACACTTCATAAGGAAAACATATGATGAAGATAATATTATATACTTAAAACTAGACATAACAAACCAGATATAAAAGAATATCGTAAAATTTAACAACTACTTTAAAATGTTGTATATTAACCATTTCAGATACCGTTAACCATGTAACCAGTTTGAAAAAATTAGTGGCATACGTTTACAGACCCAATGTCTGTAAACGTATGCCACTAGTTTCTTCAATAATCAAAAGGAAATAAATATTGAAAATAAAATAAGAATGAAAAATGGCCTATGAAAGTAAAATTACCTAAGAATTAAAATCTACCTTAACCTTAAAATCCTAAAATAGGTATTTCCAGATTTACTCATTTAACTTTTACGGTCATTATGTATTTGAAACTAAAAAGAAAGTGAAAAATGTAACCATTTAATAAAAAAATGTTTTGTTTATTTGACAGTTCCAAAACAAAAGAAAGTTACTAAATATAAGTGTGTTACTTCAGGTATAAAACACGTTCTATTTAAAATAAAACATTTTGTTAAATGATGGGCACCACTCCAACAGTCAAATGCACTCTGTTCTACTACGGTCATAGATATGACTTTTTAGTTTGTTTGTGGCATTTGTTTTCAGAAACATTAATTAATCTGTTGAACCATTATTTTTTTGTTTTTAGAAAAGAACTTTTAAATAAAATAAAATTTAATGAAAAAGGACTACTAATTAGTTATAGCTGGTAATAAAGGAAATTAACTACTCACCCACTATGAGTTACCCCATTGAAACGTCACCAGACGTCTTCAGATGTCTTCATCAACATCATTAAATCCCATCCAGTGTGACTCGCTGAATTAAACTAAAGACTGCCACTAAACATGGCATTGAGCTATGTGTATCCTTCTTATTCCTACATACGACCCTTGATACTCTTTATCACAATAAATCACACAGGATCTAGTCTGATACACCAGGCTTAAAACATTCTAAAGCCTTAATCCAGGCTTATGATCGTCAACTTGCTTCAGAAGCCCTGGGACTAAGTAAACTGACTAGACACTGTTGTCTAAATAAAACACATGTCAATCCTGAAACTAAGCAACTCAAGGACGTGCCGGTTCTGTTCTTTAACGGAAGAAACGCCTCTGCACATCCTAACTAGCTGTGGACCCTTAATGCGCAAACGTAACACTCATCAGGGATACTATGTACTTAAGCCAGAAGAAGTGAAATTGCTCACAGCTAAGCAACTCCTTCAATTCATTGGAGACATGGGGCTTAGTAGTGAACTATACGCGATCAAAATAGATCTTATTGGTCACAGTGATATTGGCCATTTTGGACCTGCATAACTGCTCGGACACAAAAAATGGGTTACCCCATTTAGACGTCTCCAGACGTCTTCAGACGTCTTCATCAACATTACTAAATCTCATCCAGTGTCCTTTGCTGAATTAAACTAAAGCCTGCCACTAAACATGGAATTGAGCTATGTGTATCCTTCTAATTTCTACATAAAAAGGCCTGTCACTTCATCTTCATCTAGTGGCATACTAAGTCATCACTCCATCAAATTATATGGCCGGCCTACTACGCTTACCAGTACGAAACTGCCACTCGAAAACTTTCTTACCCATAACTTTTTTTTTATAGGATCGGGTGACAAACGAGCACGCAGTCCACCTGATGGTAAATGGTTGTTGTAACCCCTATACATCTACATCTATCCTCAATAAAGAATGAAAATGCAGATGCGTTGTCACCCGTGAGGACTAAGATGGAATGCCTATTTTTCAGTAAAAAGGGTCTCCGGTTTTCTACACTCACCATACGAAACACAGCAGTGTTAAGCTGCTATTTTACGCTGGTATTCTGTGAGAGCGTGGTTCTTCCCCGGTCGAGCTGACCTATTCGTGCTACAACTATACTACTAATATAGCTGCCGCATGGCTCTACCACGTATAATAAAACTTGTTGATTCTTCGGCTTATTCATAGTACAAAATATTGTTCTGTTCAGCTGCGTAGGTTTTTCTGGTTTTACTAATGATAATTTAGTAATGGATTCTATCGTACACAACGTTTAGTGTAGCTTTCACCATAGCTGAGAAGCTTCCTCATACAGTAAGCAGCTAAAAGCCAAATTTTGACCACATACACGCAATCACATCCACTGATATTGGTACACTTTTGTCTACAAATATCAACCTCACCTAAAGTTTCGTCATAAGGACCCCTTTTACTGGTATCAAGGTTTTCCATCTTAATCCTAAGGGGTTAACAGTACATCTGCATTTTGATCCTTAATCGAGGATAAATATGTAGGTGCCTATGGGCCACAGCATTTGCATACCACCGGGTGGACTGTGTGCTTGTTTGTCATCTTTACCTCTATAAAAAATGTAGTTCTCTCCTGCACGCAGTGCACTCTTCTGAATCATAGACAAGACTCTGTCGATGGCGGATAACCCATTGAAATGCTGAACCCTAATCTAAAAGGCTGGTGGTGGGAAGCGGCGCAGCATTACTAAAGTATGTGAATCGTTTCTGTGTTCACTGATCTGCTAGCTCATGGTGGGGAGTATGAACCTAAATAAAGCTAAATAAAAAGTAAGAAAGGAAAAAATCCTAATTCTAAATGTACTTGGATCAATTTCAAACTTTTTGATTTAATGACTCTATAATGTCAAATATTAACCATGTAGTTGCACTGTAAAAATATCCAATAACCCTAGTACATGATGCTGCAATGTTATAGTTGTAGCGCGGATGGGTCAACTCGACCGTGAAAGGACCAATGTGCTGCGTATGGTCAGGTCAGTCCTCAGGGATGCAAAACGCATCTGCATTTTGATTCTTAATTAAGGGTAGATATTGATGTCTATAGGCCACAGCATCCATTTACCATCAGGTGGATTATGTGCTGTGAAGATGGGCAGCATTATCTTCTTAATAAAAACTTAAAACTTAAAAAAATTGTGGTTGCTTACCCACCTCTCAAGCGAGGCAACTATGGGAACATCCCCCCTTTATAGGTATGTGGGGAATCTATCAAGGAGGGTTATGTTTAGCAGTAGATTTTTATAGGCTGTAATGGATGAATGGAATGTCAAATATTATAATATATTTAACACACGTAGGTTATTTAATACACCCAACGCGCCCATACAGCTAGCCAGACAAACAGCCTCTAAAGGATCTACCTTAGTTTCCAGAAGTAACAACGCATCTGTTGTCTTCCTGTTAGAACTAGATTGCAGGTGTCCATGGGCTGCGGTAGTCACTTACCAGGTGAAGAAAATATACAGAAGAGAATATAAATATCCTTTAAAAAAAGTGTGGTGTCTACACAACACGCTTTTTAAAAGAAAGGACTTTCACGCGAGGAAAGAAAGAGCGTAATATTTATTCATTCACAACAATAAAAAAAGATTAACAAAATAATAACTACAAATAACTTTCTTTATTGCTCGCGGACAATGAAATTTAACTGCAATAGCTTAGAAATCGCCTGTACTGAACTTCATACAAAGAAGGCTACAGTAGAGACGTGGTCACCCCTGAGGACCAAGATGAAATGTCTCACAGCCTGTATACAGCCAAAATACAGAAATGCAAGCACTGCTATTTGGTGGTAGAAATAGGCAAAGGGATGGTGCTACTCCAACGAACCACTAGGCAGAAATGGTCCTTATTGAATTCCATACCACCTAGAGAATTCGCTTTGATTGCCTTGAATATAAATTTACTAGTACCAACTTCCTCATTATAATTATGATCTAACTACAGTTTCCTGTTAAAATTGGCCTTAAATAATTATTAAGTCCAGTAAATGATAAAATTACAGTAACGAAATAAGACAAAATTCGTAACAAATTTGTACAGGCAGCAGCCTTGGAGACTGTTTTATTGATATTTAACAGGAAAACAGCTGCGTTGTTTTAACCATGTTAAAAAGTCAAAGGTATTACATCAATACAATACTTAATCTGAACCCTTTTGGCCAGAGACGTAAAGTAGAGCTGATTTTGGTGTTGTCAAAATAAATTGGAAGTGAGGTGATATAACCGAGAGCATTGGCCAAGTTCGGGCAAAGGGGCAACGTGGACAAAACAAAACAGGAAAGTGGACTCTCCCTATCTCTCTCTTTTTGTCTGGTTGTTAGAGGGGTATTAGGATAAAAACATTTTTTGGAATTTCCACACAATATTTTTTATTTTTTTGAAAATAGGATCGAACTCTTATCTTAATTTCTTATTTGTTTTACTTTTAGTCGCTTTCAGAACTGAAAACCGCGACCATTTGTAAAGAGCTGATATACAGAGCGATTCTAGGATCGCGGTTAGCTTTGTTTTGACGTTTGACTATTGGTGTCGATGTTATTGTGTAAAAATTTGTGGAATTTACTGACGCCAGCGGTTTTTCCGCACCGATACGATACCTTCAAGGAAAGAGCCTACTCCTTCGTAAAAGTCCGGCTACCTACCTGCAATTCCCCTGGTGTTGCAGATGTTCCTAGGCGACGGTGATCACTTACCATAAGGTGAGCTGCATGCTCGTTTGGCTCCTCTTCCATAAAAAATGTATTAGTATCTAATTTTATATAATGATGGACTAATTCCCCATTGGCAAACGATTCGCACCTAAATTTATATTCGTACTGCTGGTCGGATCCAGTGATGCAAGCTGGAGATATTCCACGTGTTCATTTGAATTTGACATTCCTTAAAATTGTTGAGTTGTAGAATTATACTTAAAATAAGAGTTTTCATATATTTGTGGCATTCGTTTTAACAGACAACTTACACGTATGAAAAAAATCGACGCTATCATAAAAATAAATAAAAAATAACTATTTTACTTTCTATTTCAGTGATCATTAGTTTTGAAATATAAAGAATTCTGAAAATAGATGGCGACGATCTGTTCAGATCAATACTAAAATGTTTTCTGTTATCGTTCTTAGATTTAAATGTAGGAGTTAATAGGCAGCTTTTAAGCTAACATAATCATCAATCACTGCTTGAATTAAGCTGGTAACAATGAATCCTCAATCCTACCAGTAATCAGATTCACGAGAGATAACATTGAGATATAAATGTGTGTGAGAGATCAGATTAACAGTTTTAAAATATTATTAGTTAGTTGTTTATAGCCTATAAATACGTCCCACTGCTGGGCACAAGCCTCCTCTCACTTCTGAGAGGCTTTTAGAGGAAGGCAGTGTCCCTGCCGCGCTGTCCCAATGTGCGTAGGCGGACTTTACATGTCTTTGAAATATTTTTTTTCTTAGCCATGCAGGTTTACTCAAGATGTTTTCCTTCACTGCCAAGCACCATTGAAATATGAATCGAACCCGGGTTGCGCGCGTACTGTGAAATTTGCAGCGAGGACTTAGCACCTGAGCTGCTATGGCTCATATTATTAATTTAGTAATAATAATCAACATGCGTTTCAAAATACTTCAAATTAACCAGAGTTGTATTCTGTTGCTAATCTATTTCAGCTTTAAAGCATTTTAAGCAAATATTTTCACTTTCTATAGGGTTCGTTTAAACGAGTAAATTGGCATCCGGTGAGCGGCGATGTCATGTTCACTCTCCATTGTCGAAGACTCGACAATTGCATGCTTACATGTATACTTTTCTATCTTTCGATATTTTACTTCAATTCTAAAATTTAGTGATTAGATCTGATTATTTCTTTTTAAAAGTAAATAGTAGGATTTAATGTTTCTTATCTTTACTTGTTGTATGGTAAACTAAGTAAATAAGTATAACAGAACTATTCAAGGCTTTTATATACAAATAAAAGGGTACAAGCGATTACACTATCCACCTGATGATATTTTCGGTTGATAAACGAAATGCTACGATAGCTACTAGATACGTTACTACTCCTGAACACTACCGAAACGAATATGAAATATCTTGCTACCTGTAAATAAAGGTTTCCGCTTCCCGTCACTCACATCCAGTAATATAGCAAAATTGAGATGTTGTTTTCTGCTGGTATTATGTGCGTGTTTCATCCTTCTCCAGTCGAGGCGAACCATTCGTGCCACAGTCGTGACAAATACTGTGTAAGCTTTACCACGTAGAAAAAAGTTTTATTCTTTTATCCCCATTAGTATGTTAGCCCCATTGTTGAAAATACAATACAAATAACAACAAACAAGAATTGTACTTTAGATTAAAAAATGGGGATGTAAATGTTTCTTTACTATATCAAAAATAGCTTTACCTGAAAGTGTAGATCTCGGTTTTGACATTTTTATTTTTTTTATCGGCTGCTAGTTACGACCGGGGAAGGACCTCGCTCGCACAGAATACCAGCGTTAAAAAGCAGCTTGATGCTGCTGTGCTTTGTATGGTGAGTGTAGAGAACCGGAGACCCTTTTTACTGGAAACGAGGCATTCCATCTTAGTCATCACGGCTGACAACGCATCTGCATTTTGATTCTTAATCGAGGATAGATGTTGATGTCTATGGGGCACAGAAACCACTTACCATCGGGTGGACTGTGTACTCGTTTGTCACCCTTATCCTATATAAAAAAGCTTCGATTTTCGTAATGTGTACATCAAAGAAGTGGAATCGTTTGTTAGCATTTGCCTTTTCCTCCGATCGCAGTGACACCAGTGAACATATAAAACAGGAACGCCTATTTGACGGCATGTTTCTATAGACGTGTATTATAACGCTTGTGCCTAAATTCGGAAGGATGAAGTGTCAGTGACACAGATATCAATATACAAATATGATTTTTTTTAATAATATTAAAGTGTTCAACGAAGTAAACAGTCCACATGAGTAAGTGGCTATTGCAGCTCATCAATATTTGCAAAAAACTTCCAACCAGGTAGGTTATCGACAGCGCTACCTTAGGTCTCAAAAGAAATCCTTCATAGTCAAATAATAACAATATAATTTATCCTCTCACCCTTTATAACAAAAAAGTGTGTGTGTGTGTGTGTGTGTGTGTGTTTGTGTGTGTTTGTGTGTGTGTGTGTATGTGTGTGTACTTATGTACACACGTAGGAAGTTATACTTCTTTAACGTAACAAAACAAAAAACTTGAGAGACAATTACCCACTGAAGTTGTCGCTTTTAGGTGACAGTGTGCGCGCGCATCGTAACAATTTAATGGTGTAGTTTTTAGGTGGCGGTGTGCGCGCACATCGTAAAAATGCACTCTCATCATTTTTACCAAACGCCCCAAAAGAAGTATAACTTCAAAAATGCGTAGTGTATGCAGTGCTGCTTGGCAGTAAGAGATTGTTGTAAGTTGAGAGCCAGAGGGATTTCAAGGAAGATAAAGAGCGCTATATTTTGTGTTTTCTACTCTATATTTTGTCTTGGTATTATCCATCAATTTTTGTTTCAACTGGACATAGTTAGGTATAATAATAACTAAGTATATATAAGTTGGTTGTATAAAATTAAGCCTTCCTTATCTTGTTAAGGATTTTTTCACAAATATTTGCCTTTTAGGCAAACTCACAAATATTTACCTTTTAGGAAGCCAATCAATAATACAGTAAACTCATACGTGGTGAATTCATACGTGGTAGAGCAATGCTGCAGACCGGGGAGGGACCACATTCTCACAGAATACCAGCATAAAATAGCAGCTTGATGCTGCTATGTATCGTATGGTGGATGTAGAGAACCGTAGATCCTTTTTACTATAAACGAGGCATTCTATCTTAGTTCTCAGAGGTGACAACATATCTAAATTTTGATTCTTAGTTGAGGATAAATGTAAGATGTCTATGGGCCACAGTATCCATCTGTGTACTCGATAATCACCCTTATTCTATTAATAAAACTCGCTAATTGAGTGCATATAGTGCACCGGTGATATAGACGTGGTAAGTTGGTGGAGGCAAAACAGTTACAACGAATAAATTAAACTCAAACGAAGAAAATACGAACTTACGTGTTTTTATTTGAAAATTTAATAACTTGAAAATCTGTTAAATACCAATATAAAAGGAAAACAAGTGTAGCAAAATTTATAATCAAATTCAAATTATGTCTGGTATTTTTGTAAATATCATTAACTATGCAAAATATTTTAAAGCTATTAAATTCACTTCACATACAATATCTGTTTTAATTCTGTGATTGTACTGTTTTCGTATCAAATATCTACAATAAGAGACCAAATAAAGTTAAGTGACATTTTAAATTGGGGCAATATATTATATTCTGTAAACCAAGTAGTGGCAGTGTAAGAATATCCACTACCTTATAACGTTCCGTGGGTGTCGTAAGAGTGGACAGAGGGAAATTGAAACAAGAGATGGGCAGCTGCATCTTCTTGTTAACAGCTCAAAACAATAAAAAACTGTGGTTGCCAACCCGTAACTATGGCCAATCTGTAAATATGAGGCAATCTATGGGGGAGGTCTACGTTGCAGCAGTGGAGTTTATAGGCTGAAATAGATGACTGGATTCTACGTAAACACTACTCTTGTGTTGTGTTAATGGTAAGCAATAATGTTAGACTTTATTCATTAAGAGTTGTTTACATATTGATTATGAACAATAAAGGATTTTCTGAACCTATTCCAAAGTTTTTAAAAATACCAAAATGCGTTGTTTCAAATTGTTTTATTAATATATATACATAATACAAGTAGTTAGTTTCATACATGTACATAATATGTGTACTTAATATAACAAAATAAAAATAGTCATTATTATATCATTTAATTCAACGAAAGCGACGATTTGTGTGTATAATAAGTCTTAAGTTTATAAGTTTAAACACGAAGGTGTTCTTTTTTTATACCGTTCACG
Source organism: Parnassius mnemosyne (assembly GCA_963668995.1). Taxonomy (NCBI): domain Eukaryota; kingdom Metazoa; phylum Arthropoda; class Insecta; order Lepidoptera; family Papilionidae; genus Parnassius; species Parnassius mnemosyne. The sequence goes on from CAVLGL010000115.1 coordinate 27,172,027, forward strand.
ATAGGTCATTGACGCTCTGCAGAAGTGTGGCATGTTTTAAGCCATTTCCCGTATGTGGAGATGTCACCTAAACACTGGAAAAGCTTTCAAGTGGTAAAACACTTCGTTAACTTCGCTCTAACAGGGCAAACAAAAATGTGTCTCTGTGCTCGCGAATAAATCCGTATTGTCATTTTCTCTTATTTTAAAATAGTGTTAAAAGAGAAAAAAAAAATAAGTTTGATTTATTATGAGTGATAAATATGATAAATATCACAGTTGATGTTGTAATTCTGTAGTGTTAAGAGTTTATTGCTATTATAATTCTTTAACTAGTTGTTGCACGTTAAAAATAATTACTGTTTCCTACGTTATACAATAACATGGAGATGCTGAGAAACGGTTTCGATTTAAAGTTTATTTTGCTTATAATTATACATTCCGGGATTTCCAAAAGGAAAGTATTATGCACAAAATGTTGACGCATTGTTAATCTGATTTTGTTTGTAAAGTGAATATAAATTGATGAAAAAAAAATTAATAATCGAATTAAATTTACAAGTAAAAAAAACAATAATTACTTCGGAAAAAAATTGAAGATAGGGAAGTAAGTTTACTAGATATGTTTTACTCATATACAACAGTTCGTTAATGGCCTCTCATCATCATCATTACAACCTACCAAACGTCCACTGCTGAACATAGGTCTTTCGAAAGATTGTCCCATAGGGAGGATATTTGCCATAGTTGCCAAACTTGGCGGGCGGCTTGGCAACCGCAGTTATTTATTATTTGGAGTTGTTATCTGAAATCAGTTGTTAAAAGAATATAAAAATTGAGATGATTTTTCAGTTTAATTACTAATTTACTCTATAAGTTTAATTAATTAATATAAATCGTATGTGATTTTTAAAAAGTCTTTATTCTCTTCACTGATTACTTTTTTTTTATAGCAAGTGGTTGATGTGGCCATTGACATCTACATCTATCTTCGATTAAGAATCAAAATGCAGATGCGTTGTCACCCGTGAGGACTAAGATGGAATGCCTCGTTTCCAGTAAAAGGGTCTCCGGTTCTCTACATTCACCATACGAAACATAGCAGCGTTAAGCTGCTATTTTACGCTGGTATTCTGTGAAAGCGCGGTCCTTCCCCGGTCGAGCCGACCCATCAGTGCTACAACCATAATATAGCTGCAGCATGGCTCTACCACGTAAAAATCACTGGTTAGTTATTTTGAAATGTCTGGAAAAATTTTATAATGGTAAAAAATGTTTTATATAACTCATTACGCTTTTGTATTACTTCCCGAATATTACTGGCGATTGTTACGATAATGTAATGTAGGTATATGTGTATTTGCGAAAGATAATTCTCAAAAAATAGAAGAAAAAATATCTATATAATATAATTTGTTTCACATAGGTCAGTTAAAGTGTAAGTTATGTGTGTATTAATGTAAGTATCAATTATTCACCATCGCTATATTAATTTTAAAATTTTGAGATTTCTCCATAGATTTAGTTATAAAATTTAACGATAGATATCACACTTCATTAATTGTTATGGTAAAGGTATCTCTTTTAATAAAAATCCTTTAAACCTCTATAATGGTAGTGAGTTCAAATTAGTTGCTTCTCAGAGGAACGTGGTAGAGGCTTAGATGGTGATTTATGAGTTTATTGTAGTTCTTATTTCAAAAATCTAATTATTTTATGTGTGATAAAACAACATAACTGCTAGAAAGTTCACTAACATCCTTTTTGATAATAGACCAAATAAATGCACAAAGACTAAATATACTCGTATATTCAAAAGCTCTCGCCTTTTACTTCATCCGAGAGCCGAGCTCCATCGCCGTTGACATCAAAGAAATTGTTGACTACAATTTGGAAAGTTAATTTATCACGTGCTTAGGGGTGTAGCAACACATGTGAGAAATTCTACAAGCTTGAATATTTAAAAAAATATTTCAAGAACATATTGGGCTCTACAGCAACGCGTTGAACTCTTTATTGCTTCATTACCCTCAGAAATAAGAGGAGGTCACTGCTTAGCAGGAGGTCGTATGTAAGCTGTTTATGGTCTGGAATAAAAAATACTTAGTTTTTATTTAAATGAAAAACATAACATTGAATGAAAATAATGTTATTTTTAGGGTTCCGTACCTCAAAAGGAAAAAAACGGAACCCTTATATGATCACTTTGTTGTCCGTCTGTCAAGACCCTTGTCTCAGGAACGCGTGGAGGTATCAAGCTAAAATTAAAAATATCAAATACTCAAGTCTACAGTCCCTTGGAGCTGTGAAAAAATCAAATTTTTAAGCCAACGCAATCAAAAGATACAGCCGTTTATGCCTCATACGAAGCAACGTATTATAGTACAATTAAAGGAAAAATTGCGAAAAGATTAAATTTTTAGTTACATCATATAATAAAAATATTTTTAATAATTTTAAACTTATATATCTACGGATTTGTTCGGAACCCTCGGTGCGCGAGTCCGACTCGAACTTGGCCGGTTTTTTTGTTATTATTTTAATTTTTAATTTATTTAGCTCCATCATTTCGTTTGCAAAAAAAATAATAATTAGTAAATAATCTGTTCAATGTTGCTGTTTTACTAAAATGTGGCAAATGATTATATAAGGTTTTAAAAACACGGCTTTTTGGTAATTATATATAAAAAAAAATCATTAGCTCAAATACTGCGCTAGAGATTGGGTATCCCTCACTCTTTATCCAAATGCCAATCAATCCTTCGTATAATGCACCTTGTTGATTGAAGCTCAAGTGACAAATGGCAATGACAAATCCATTAAAAATCCAACAACGAATCTAAGCCCCACAGACTGGTGATTCCACTATTACATGTGCAAAAGTATCTCTGTGCTCTGTGCTCTTCGACCCGTCCAAAGTAGTTTCCATGGGCAAATATACGTGAATTTAGTTGCTGATGGTTGAATACCTTATTGCATGTTTAAATTCATCAGATGATTTATCATAATCATCAACAAAACAGCCTATCAAAGTTCATTACTAATCATATGTCTCCCAATAATTGTCGCTTAAGGGGGATATGGGATATGGGCCAACCCACCTGCCAACCGTAGCAGCTATGGTATAGCTGCTACGGGTGGCAGGTGGGATGGAAACTGCAGTTTTTTTAAATTTTCTAGTTGTTTTTAAAAAGACGCTGCTGCCCATCTCCTGCGTTCTATCTCTCTATCATCTTTTAAGACACCCGTGGGACTATATGAGTGGATATTCTTACACCGCCGCTACACAGTGTAGATGATTTATAGAGGCTGCTATACGTCCTAAAGCTGGGATCAGATCATTTTATGGAGCACAAGAGAGTAATAAAACGAAAAACCTGTGTTATGAAATATATTATATCTTTTGGTTCGTATTAATAGCTTCCTGCTATATATTTTATATAGCTATATATTTTGCACTAATTACTAGTACGAGATGTGATTTCGACAGTTTATAGACTTTCGGGTGCAGATACAGAAGACGACTGAAAATGGTTATGCGGACCGATCTGCGATTAAACTATTCATTCAAAAACACGTCTCGTATTGAGGTAGTGTCAGTGCGCAGGCGTGGAACTTGCGCATGCTCTTTACCGTGTACTCTTCGCAATGATTTCACCTACCTTTTGCAGCATTTTTAATTTAACAAATATTTTTGATGGTAGCATTAGGTTCATATAACAACAGATTGTAAAAAATTTAATTCGGAAACAAATAACTACAATTACCAAAAATATTTAATGCTAAAGTTATTCTGTCATGTTCTATGTTATCTTTTTCTTTTCTACAGACTTCAAAAAGGAGACGGTACTCAATTCAACTGTACGTTTTTTTATGTATGTTACCTCATAACTTACTGGGTGGACCGATTTTGATGAATATTTTTTAATTTGAAAGCTGGTGCTTCAAATGCAGTTTTATATAAATTTGATTAAAGCGTGACCAACTAATGTTTTTGAGTTATTATTAATAATTTATATTGAAGTCGGTTGTACAAAATTTTTAAGTTTAAATTATGATTAACAAATTTAAAGTGAAGGTTTTAGACGAGAATATTTTTTAGACGTATTCTTTCTTTATTCAACAGTTTTTCTACTAGACTGACACTACAATGACCGCACATTTTATCTTTGAATTTTTAGACTTCTTAGGAATAAAATAAGTCTCTAGACAACAGTAATAAGTATCCTAAAATTATCTTGTGCAGAACGAGATAATCACAAATATTTACGGATTATAATTATATTCCGTGAGGGCATAACTAATACCGGAATGGGCGTACTGTTCTAGCGTACAGTCAATCCCTCTCTGAAAGGACGACATGAGTTTTCCGGGTAGAAAACACGAGTGGTGGAGGAATAGGAATAGTGACCGATCTATATATATATATATATATATATATATATATATAAATAAGGTGATACATCTCTACATATTGTTAATTAAAAGAGAGTAAAATTAAAGCAGAAATTCATCCCAGTGTTAGGCATTGTGGGGCTACATATTGATGAAATTAATTTAAAAATATCAGTGTGATTTTTGTTTTAAAAAAATTTAAATATACCTACGTGGTAGAGCTACGTTTATATGTATACGTAATATTATTATAATACGTGATAGAACCACGCTGCAGTTAAATTAGTTGTAGCAGAAATGGGTCGGCCCAACCGGGGTAGGACCACTCTCTCACAGAATACCAGCGTAAGATAGCAGCTTAAGGCTTCTTTGTTTCGTATCGTGAGTGTAGAGAATCGGAGACACTTTTTACTGGAAACGAGCCAATCCATTTTAGTGTTGTTGTTTAGTGTTAGAGTGACAACGCATCTTCAGTTTGATTCTTAATTGAGGAAAAATGTAGATGTCTATGGGCCACAGCATCCACTTACCATCAGGTGGACTGTCTGCTCGTCTATCACACTTATTCTATATAAAAACTACGCTTATGTATATATTTCTAAATATTGCTTATAATTCTTTTATATATTATTCTATATAATATAACTATTATATAGTTTCAGTACTCTTTATTTTAAAAGAAATTACTGCCTAAAATTACTGTTTCCTACGTTGCACAATAACAAGGAGATGCTGAGAAACAGTTTTAATTTAAAGTTTCTTTTACTCATAATTATATATTCCGGGATCTTCAAAAATGAAAGTATTATGCACCAAATATTCAAGTTAATATTAAAAGGTGTCGAGGTAGACCGAGACTAACTTTCGAAGACCATGTGAGCAAATTGCTCGAAGAGGGTAGGGTCAAGAGTACTCGGATACCTAGACGTGCATGTATGAAGAAGATAATGAATCTGAATGACGCGAAAGAGGTATGTAAGGATCGTGACACTTGGCGATCTGTTCTCTCTGGCTACCCCGTCAGGGATTGTGCGTGAAGATAACTAACTGAAATATTCACGCGATGTTGATCTGATTTTGTCTGTTAAATTAAATACAAATTGATGAAAATAACGCTTGAAATAAATTGTTAATCGTATTTTACAAATATAAAACAATCATCTTTATATATAAAAGCACAGGCCAAACCGCTAGACGTAGAAATATGGAATTTGGACAGCAGCTGCCTTTTGTAACGTAGGCGTCCACTAAGAAAGGATTTCGGAAAACTCAACCCCTAGGGGGTAACATAGGGTGCTACAATTTGTATGAATTTTTTTACTTTACGTGGCGATTGATTCGTAAATTACTAAAGGTACTCTGTAAATAAAATAAATGAATTCGGATTTAGCGATTTTTAAAAACAAGCCCTTACTGGGGAGGGCCCAAGCCGATGGACGTAGAAGTGTGAAATTGGGACAATAGGACCCTTTTATTACGAAGACATCCACTAAAGGAGTAGAGTTTTCCTAAATCCTTTTTTGGTGTAATAGGGTGTTAGAGTTAGTATGAATGTTTTTATGGGGCAATAGATTCGAAACTTACTGAAAGTATACTGTAAATAAAGTAAATGTATACGTATTTTTCGATTTTTCCAAACAACCAAGGCTACGGGGGCAGAGGAGGAGATATTAATTTTTTTAAATAAATTTTTTGTGTCCTGCTGCATTGCTTATTTTTGTGATTTAAAGTAAGTCACGTAAAAAATCGTATTCCATATTCACTCTATACCAAATCAATATTATAAGCAATATTATATAATAAAAAAGCAATTGTACGAGGTAGAGCCACACTACAGCTATATTATAATTGTAGCAAAATAGCAGCTTAATGCTGTTGTTTCTTATGTTGAGAGTGGAGAACCGGATACCTTTTTTTACTTAAAACAAGGTATTCCACCTCAGTCCTCAAAGGTAACAACATATCTGCATTTTGATTCTTAAATAAGGATAAATGTAGATGCATACGGGCCACAGCTTTATTCTGTGCCACAGCATCTCAATTACATTGGGTGTACTGTAGATTCATATAAATTTCAATACGATTTAGTTTTCTATATTCTATGTTATTCTTCTGTGTACTGTAATATATATTTTCTTCTGTCACTCAACTTCTGTAGTAATTAAAGATTTTCCGACGTATGCCCATAAAATGTGATAGCATACGAGTAGTAAGTTCGTTTTTACATTTCAAAGTCTACTAATGGGGAGACGTTCTTTTTTATCAGCCCACAAAAGTTCTCTGCTGGACATTTTCCATTATAGAGAGATTTTTTTCGTCAAGTTTGTTTGGTTAATGTAAGATATAAGTTACCTTTATGCCGTTGGTATATTCTATAATCGGCTCTTAGTACATTCACGGAGCGAAAGGGGATCATGAATTTTCTTTTGCCGCTATCACACGACTCATTAACAGTTGTCTGATGAACGAGGATTTTCTCTATAAGGGGGTCCGGGACTTACTGTAATCTTTACGCTTTGTTAGCAAATTGAAGATTGAAAGTACACACATCTCGTTTGGTTCTCCCCGCCGCTTATAAGGTTATTAAACACTGTTATTATAAATATTATATATTAATCTGTGCCTCATAAGAAATTTAAAGTTCAAATTTAAAACATTTACTTTCACCGACTTCAAATAAAACAAAATAATTTTTCTAGAAGGTATTTAAATTTCATTTAATAAATCCAAGACATAATGTGTATTCAGTTTGTATAACACTGCCTATATAAAATGAAACATCATATTCGAGCGAATGTGACCCCGATCGTTGTGATAACACAAAAGAACTCTAGTGATTCGATGAAGGATCATCGTTATATACGGATTTCAGCCGCGTTTGGGAGGGTTGAGAGGGTCGGAGAGGCTCACGGGGCTCCTCTCGTCGACGTCGAGCCGAAATAGGCAATTTCCAAATACAGTGAGTGCACTAAATTAGGGACGCAGTAATTATGATATAAGTGGCAATTATTGAGATACTGCAACAGTTTTGCATTTATGTGTATTAAAGAGATTGAAAGTAGTTTAAAATGACTATATTATAAAGTAGTACAAAAAACTACTTTTTTAAATTAAATACTATTAATTTAATCGGTAGTGATTTCCATGAAATATATATCGAACTTCAAACTAGCCATAAGAAGACGGTAATGTGATAGGCAATCAAATATTAGGCTACATTAGCAAATGTACTTAATATACAGATTCACATTGTTGAAAATATTTATATCGGCAACTAAAGTGCAGATAACACTAGGTATTATTTTTGGGGAAGAACTAAAGACAACATGTATATCTTATATCCTAAATTTTATATAAGTCACCTATGTTACATTTTGAAGCAGTTACTGCTACAAAAAATATTATAATCCAAAAGTAAAGTAAATGTACTGTGTAGAACGGGATGGCGATGTGCCGACTGACCTGCGTCAACGCGTTCACCATTTACGTAGTCGTGTTTTATTAATGGTTGCATTAATTACTTTGTGCAACGCCCGTTCAGTGCTAAGAAAATTACCGAGCCACGACGGAATACTTTGGAAGGTTTCCATATTGAGCGGGTGGGAGGAACGGCATCGCTTCCACTGGTAATTTTAATTGCTCGATTCCTTTTCTCCCACATACTTACGTCTCTGGCTCTCCGGGTACAAAGTACTCGTACGTTTATTGTTTTTTGGCATTAGTCACATCGCACACGGTTTTAATGTTTTACTAACTTATGTTCTGTTTTTAATTTTCGTGTCTTGTGCAATTTTACGTTTCGCTTTTGTTATTTATTTTGACATGTTTTTTTTGCAAAGTTGAAAGCAGTAAGCAGAGTTTTGTAACACTTATACGGTAGTTTTTTTGCAAAGTTAAAAGCAGTACGCAGAGTTTTGTGACACTTAAACGGTAGCGAGTAAAATTATAAGGCGTTTAATTATAAGGTTTATATGAACTTCCGCCAGCGCCAAAGCCGTTGTAGAAGTAACTTTGGGTCAATATTCCTGCGTAAAAAGTGAGGTTTAGTCGATCTATCATGAAAAACTGCCTTAAAAATCTAAAACTTCAAACCCTCGTAAAAAAATTCAGGGGCATTTGCGCCAAAAATCCCTTTGGGGTTTTTCATCAGTTATGTTGGTAAACATGTAAAAATTTTTGGTGCACATCAGAGGTGTCCGTAGAACGGAACAATATCCATAACTCGTAGCACTCTCATGCCAGTAAAAGTTTTATTGATACAATAGTCATATTTTGTAAATTATTTCTGTGATTGAAATCATATTTTTGCACCCGACTTTACTATCATATACCCAGAGTATTCAAATTTAACAATACCTAGTAAATTGGTATTCTGCCTCGTATTCCACATTGTCCTCTAATGAAGTATGGTACTTAATTTAGCGATAATTATCCCCCGTCAAAAGTTGAAAGTAGCCAAACTTTTCAAGTGCGACCGCCTACCACTCCGGTTGCTTTCAAAGCTGCGTAAATTGCTTACAAAGAAGTTTACGAGAATAAAGACTAACAGATGTAACATGAGGCTGAAAGTTACTCGTTATAATTAAGAGCGGTCGGACTTATGATTGTATTCTCTTTGCGGTTTTTCCCCTTTTGTATAAATTTTTGACAGGAACACACGTTGATTATTTGAAATGTGTTTTGGGTCTTATATGAAGTTAGCAGAATTATAAAAACGAAGAATTAATGTATAACTTAAACCTTTAAAGTTTTGAAATATTCTATAAAGATCTTCACGCGTGAACCACGCTGCAATTATATTGTCCTACGGCTTTTATTGACTATGGGTTCGCTACACCGGAAAATAACCATGCTCTTACAGAATACCAGCATAAAATAGCAGCTTAATGCTGTTGTGTTTCATATGGTGAGTGTGGAGATCCGGAGACTTTTTTTACAAAAAACGAGTCATTCCATCTTAATCCTCAGGGGTGACAACGCATCTGCATTTTGATTTTTAATCGAGGATAGATGTAGTAGATGTATATGGGTCACAGAATCCACTTACCATTAATTGAACTATGTACCCGTTAGTCTCCCTTATTTAAAAAAAATAGGGTTTAAAAGCTCGTGTCAACAAATCTATCCAGTGCAATCATGTAAAGGGAATACGAATATCAATAAAGGCAATTAATTTCCTATAAATGTAATTAACAGTTAGTATTGAATTATAAAAAAAAACTGAGAACTCAAATGTACTTACATATGACGAAGATCAACAGATAAGGTATTTGATATTGTAGTGTTAGCAGTTACTTTCTTGGATTTTGAGAAACTTTTTAGCCAGGTAGACAGTTTTGTACGCAAGCAAGCTACTAACTTGATTAATGTAGGTTACCTATACCTATTTACAAGGGGAACTGTTAATATGTTTAATTTAGCCCAACGGATTAGTAAGCTGAAGTAGCAATGGGCTGGCCATATAGCTCGAAGAACCGACAACCGATTTGGGAAAAAATGTTCTTGAGTGGCAGCTTCGGTAGGCGAAGTATAGGGCGACTCCCCACTAGATGGTGTGACGACCTGGTAAGACATGCAGGAAGTCAGTGTATGTAGGTGGCTCAGGACCGTGCTTTGTGGCATTCCTTGGGAGAGGCCTCCTATGTTCAGCAGTGGACTTGTGAAGGGCTGTAATGATGATGATACCTATTTACAAGGGAAACTGTTAAAATGTTTTATTATCCTTAAAAATATTTCCGCTTTTATCCTTCTCAAGGCCTGGCCTGGATGAGGCCTTCCTCAAGGATTGCCACAAAGTACGGTTCTGTATACCTATTACATTCAACGACTTCAGTTATTCCGTCATCACTCCACCGACCGCTGCTGAAGGGGAGGCCGCCCTTCACTTCGCTTAACGGTACGAGGCTGCATCTTGAGAACCATTCTTCCCGATCGGTTATCGGTTCTCCAAGCTATATTTTTTTATAGGATAGGGTGACAAACGAGCACACAGTCCACCTGATGGTAACTGTTTGCTGTGACCCATAGACATCTACATTTATCCTCAATAAAGAATCAAAATGCAGATGTGTCGTCACTCGTGAGGACTGAGATGGAATGCCTCTTTTCCAGTAAAATAGGTTTCCAGTTCTCTACACTCACCATACGAAACACAGCAGTGTCAAGCTGCCATTTTACGCTGGTATTCTGTGAGAGCGTGGTCCTTCCCCGGTCGAGCCGACCGCTGCAGCATGGCTGTAACACGTATGGACGATCCATTAGCACTTCAGCTTCCTCATCCGTAGATGCATGTTGGTTACTCTGGTTCTGCTACGGATATCATCTTATGAACTCTATCATGCAGAGAAAGTTCCGGGCTTCACTCTCTCCAAAGTTAAGCAAAGCTGAGCGACCTTAAGCTTCCTCTTGCAGCAAGCAGTGAAAGACCACGTTTTAGATCCATAAATCATCACAGGCAACACGCACTAATTGTACACTCTAGTTTTCGAGTGTTTAAGGTATACGTGACGAGAGGATGTGTTGTATTATCCCCAACGCTGCTCAGCTTAGTTAGATCCGTCGATTGACCTTGACCATTTCTGCTCTAAGCTTTTAAAATATGTTACATTGTTGTTTCAAAATTTTGCCACCCCTTAGTTTAATCAGTGAAAGGTATACATTTCACTTAAAATTTGTGAAAGTAACCCGAGTTACGTTCTAATGGGTCTTTTGCCGTAGCGATTCGTAGCTTCGTAGACATTTTACAGTGTTAAAAGTGTGCTTTAAGTATTTTTAAACTTAATTTAGTAAACAGAACATAAAAATATTAAATATAGTTTTTTTTATTGTTTAAGGGTGACAAGCAAGCACATAGTCCACCTGATGGTAAGTGGTTGCTGTGGCCCATAGACATCTACATCTATCCTCGTTAGCGAATAAAATGCAGATGCATTGTCAGTCGTGAGGACTAAGATGGAATGCCTCTTTTCCAGTGAAAAGGGTCTCCGTTTCTCTACACTCACCAAACGAAACAAAGCAGCATTAAGCTGCTATTTTACGCTGGTATTCTGTGAGAGCGTGGTCCTTCCCCGGTCGAGCCGACCCATTTGTGCTACAACTATACTATTAATTTAGCTGTACCATGCCTCTACCACGTATAAAAAGTGTTTAGATTAGATTATTGGCATCATCATAAACACAGCGCATCACAAAAACATTGGTCTCCCCCCTAGATGCCACAAAGCACGGTCCTGAGCCACCTTCATACATCTTAGCAGGAGTCACACTGTCAAGCGGGGTGCCGCCCTACACTTAATGGTGCAATTTCAATTTGATTTTGCCTTGAAATACTTACTTAATAACTAGTAAAGCCAAACATTGTTTACAATCGTAGAAAACACAATATTTTCTAAAATACTGATTTAATTTTTTTAAATGATATAACTAATTTATTATATATAATAACAGTTTTATACTTTTTCTTTACGCATGTTTTGTACTCAATTATATATAATAAAGATGAAGAAATCGGCAAAAACATTACAAAATTGTTTCCGATGATTTTTTGTTTGTTTAAAAAATTGATAAGCAATGTATTATTTATTATATCGCCTTAATTGCCCTGTAAATTACCGGCATAAATAGGCTGTAAGCGATAGCCATGATCGGACGGTAAGTACTAATAATAGTTATTTAAGTATTAATTAAATTATATTACAAGCAATGAGAAGAGCCGTGGTAGCTCAGATGTTTAGTGCTCACTGTACATTTCACAGTGCGATTGCAGTGTTCGATCCCCGCCGGCACCAATGAAATTATTAATTGCAATTTTAAGTGCTGATTAACCTGCATGTCTAAGAAATAAGAAAGAAAATATTTCGAAGACATGTGAAGTTCGCCAACACGCATCGGGGCATCGTGGCCGACACTTCTTTGCCCTAAAACCCTCTCATAAATAAGAGGAGGCCTGTGCCCGGCAGTGGGACGTATATAGCCAAAGCGTGGCATCTATTTTTATACGTGGTAGAGCCATGCTGCAGCTATATTGGTAGTATAGTTGTAGTACAAGTGGGTCGGCTCGACCAGGGAAGGACCACCCTCTCACAGAATACCAGCATAAATTGGCAGCTTAACAGTGCTATAGACGAGCTTTCTTGATCTAATTGAGTGAAGAATGAATGAATTTGTTGATTGTTGAAAAGGATACCTTTTTGGCAGCCAAGTTGGCGTCCCCCCAATCTAGGCTTGCATGTAAAGTGTGATTTAAAGGTTTTTTAGTTTCCGTTTTAGGGTGTAGATGTTTCTTTTATGTTTAATATATAAAAATAATTGCTTTGATTTTTATAACATTTTACTGATAAATGACTTAACATTCAAAAAACATAGGAAAATAGAACAGGAAACGGACAGCATCATCTTCCTGCTAAATCGATTATAATAAAAAAAATGCGGTTGCTAACCTGCCTTCCAAGCATGGCAACTATGGCAAATATCTCTTTATGGGACAACTTATAGGAGAGGCTTATGCTCAGCAGTGGACTTTTAATCGGTTGAATGAATGAATGAATATAATTCAAACGCTCTTTTACTCTTCAAACCGGAAAGAGTAGAGGGTACACTGCCGCTTGGGGGCGGCTAGGTAAGGCGGTGGGTGGGTAAGGATAAGGTAGGGTAAGCTAAATGTCAATGAAGCCTTGCTATGATTATATTTTTTATTATATTGAAGCGAACTAACAGTTTATTATGGTTGTAGCACAAATGGGTCGGCTTGACTGGGGAAGGCCCACGCTCCCACAGAATACCAGCGTCAAATAGCAGCTTAACGCTGCTGTGTTTTTTATGGTGAGTGTAGAGAACCGGCAACCCTTTTTACTAGAAACGATACATTCCATCTTAGTCCTCACGGGTGACGACGCATCTGCATTTTGATTCGTAATCGAGGATAAATGTAGATGTCTATGAACTACAGCAACCGCTTACCATCAGGTGGACTGTGTACTCGATTGTCACCCTTATCCTATAAAAAAAATCACCTGATGGTAAGTGTCTACTCCAACCCATGGACATCTACAGCCAATTTTCGAAGATTGTGATTCCCTGTTCAGCACATTCGTGCCGCAACCATAACGTTGCAGCGTGGCACTACCGCTTACGTCATTCTTCTAAATACGTTAACATTATATACACGTACATAACAACTTAAATACAATCCTCAATTTTGTTAAGAGGTCTTTTTCTATTGTCTCTGAAAAAGTAAAGTTATTTTTGGAGCAACGACATTTTTTTTAATTTCTCTGACGTACGGATATGCTTAATATGCTTGCTTCGTTGCTTAAAGTACCGTAGCGAATAAGTAATTTTGATTTTTTATAAATTTTCGAAAGAATGTATCCATCCATCCATTACGGCCTATCAAAAGTCTACTGCTGAACTTAGATCTCCCATATAGATTGCCTCATTGGGGGAAATTTTACTACAGTTTGGCAAATAGTTTGGCAACCGCAGTATTCTTATTATTTTTATCGGTTATAAGGGCGATGTTGCTTCGGAAGAATAAGGTTGAAATTGAAATCCAGTTGTTTATTGTGTTTGCTCGCTATTAAGAGGTTACGGCGGGAACTTCAAGTTGAGAGCAGTATATTATAAATTAAATTTCCGAGTCTGGGATACAAAAACTAATCAATTATGTAACGACTCCAACAATTTTGTGATTGTGTTGGCGCCACGCCAAATGCACACACGGCTGCAGGTTTAACTAAAAAACTGGAGAAGAGCGAGTGCTACTTATGCTTTTAAACTTCTTCGCGACGGTTATAAAATGCAAAAAATATCCTAAGTAAGAATGTTCTAAGATAAAGGACTTACTTTCTTAATAGTAGATTTCAAATATGTTTGTAAAATATTAAATTTCTAAAACCATTGCAATTTTTATAACCGACTGCCCCAAAGGACAGTAATGTTTTCGGAGAGTGTGTATGTATGTATGTCTATTTCTTTGGCACGTTCTGTAGCCTAAACAGTTTGATGAATTTTAACATTTGAGGTGTTATTAGATTCGTCTGTGTGAGTGACATAGGCTATATAATATTTACATATATTTTATCTGCATATACAATAAAAGGAGGAGAAGATTTTATTTACGCAGTCGGGTTTTTAAATTACAGTTTTCAACATTTAGCTTGTTTTAAATTTCAAATATAAATATAAAAAAATAAGTTATTAGCCAATAAAATATATCATAACTAAGAAAGGACAAACTTACTATTCCACTCTGAACAGCCTTCCTAAAGCTTACCTCATAAGGGGATAGATACTTAACACGCCTGGCAGGCGGGTTGGCAACCGCAGTTTTTTATTTTCTTGTTATTATTTGGAAGACGCTGCTTCCCATCTCCTCTTTACTCTGTCGCCTCTTACGACACCCACGGGACGATATGGGAAAGTGGATATTCTTAGATCGAAACTACACCTTCCCTTCCTCCCTTCATTAGTATGACTATTATAAATATGTGTATAATATTTTTTCCTACTTTCGTACAAATACGAATACAATACAAATCAATCCTTAACGTATTAAAAGAATTAAAAGTTTTACAAAAGGAATTCATTATCTTTAATTTTTTTTATTATCTTACACATCGTATAATATTATAAAAAAAATCTCTTGCCTTATTTTCCGTTGTATTTATAAAAAAATATTATAATTTACAAAATCACCAGCAAAATATGACTTTTGAAATAACCTTCTAGTGAGAATAATTTCAGTAATGCATGCGAAACGCCAATGCGGGTTTAGAGTTCAAGGTTCATAGAGTCGACGATTTTGAAACCATGTACCTATAATGTTGTTAAATGATGTATAAGTAATTTTTATAATAACAGTAGAGTTCAAATATACACATCTCTTATGAAGTGAGATAAACATGTAAAGATGGTGTAATAAGTTGTAGATAATTTTAATTATAATAGTAACTGATAAAAGTCGTTTAGTCTAAATAAATTAAAAATAAATATTTTGTTATTGTTTATATAATTTATAAGAAATATTTTATAATAGGATAGATAAAATCTTACCGCAAGTACTAGTGTGAAACTCAATTTTTTACCAAGTTAAAAAAAAACGAGAAGGTTCTATATACGATGCTTTTCGATATAGATTTTTAATGTATGTTCACTGATTTCTTGGAAACGATTGAACCGATTTAAATTATTCTTTTTTTTATTAAATAGGTTATGATTCAAGTGTGTTTCCATACAAAATTATAGGAATTTCGAGCCCTTAGAATTGGAGAATGAAGATTTTAGTTTTTAACGTGGTAGAGCCATGCTGTAGCTTTACTATGGCTGCAGCAGAAATGGGTCGGTACGATATTGGACCGCCACCCTTTCACAGAATACTAGCATAAAATAGCAGAGTAATGCTGCTGTGTTTTGTATTGGAGAGTGAAGAGAACCCTTTTTTATTCGAGACCCTTTCTATTGTCCTCAGGCGTGACCACGCATCTATATTTTGATACTTAATCGAGGGTAGATGTCGATGTCTATGCGCCACATCTTCCACTTACCATTAGGTAGACTGTATGTACCTAATAATTAAGACAAAATTCTTGTTATATTGAACTTATGCAAATAATCCTGTAGTTTTTGAGTTATAAGAAAGTGACCATATTTTTTTAAATCTTATTTATATATTATGTTAACCGGATGGTAGTACTAGACGTGTCACACTACTGACGCTGTTTCTCATCGCCGGTTTGCATATTTTAGGTCTAACGTAAACGAAATGGTTATACCGTCACACATCGAAAAGTCAAAAAGTTTTTTTTACTCCTCTACCATAAGGGTATAAGGGGTAAAAAAACCTTTTTGGCTAACTGTTAATAAAAGTAAAAACCGACTTCAAAAACTTTAAAACAATAAAATACGTTTTACATCGGGGCTTTAAGTTTTCGATACACTATTTCTTAGAACGGATTTCAGCAGTCATTACGTGGAATTTATTATTTTTTTTTATTTTGAATTCGTTTTTACTTTTTATTAACAGTTCAATTTTTATAATTACAATCTCATGCTAAAATTAACAGGGAGGTTTAGTTACTTTAACAGTTAGGTAATTATTAATTAAATTAATAATGCCATCGCATTATTTTTGATAAACGGAATGCAATACGAAGCCGGGGTGGATCACTAGTTTAAAATAAAATTCCAAGTTGCTGTCAGATGTTTACGAATGAATCCTTATCGGCAAATAAATAAAGGGTCACTAAATATAGAAAACATAATATGAAAAACAAAAAATAAACATTTATATATTAACTTCAAGAAATGAAAAGATTTCTTTCATATTGTTTAAAAAGTTATAAACTCGTTGAATTTAAGTAGGCCTAGATATTAGTTATCAGATTTTTTTTCTACACCTAAAACAATTTTTGTTACAATATTATAATGTTAATATTTTTATGAATTAAAAGTGTCACATTTATGTCGGAAGTTATTGATAACACTACACTAGAAGTTGTTGACGAGTATATCGTCTCGGTTTAGGACTACGCTGTTATAGAATACCAGCGTAAAATAGCAGCTTAATGCTGCTGTGTTTCGTATGGTGTGTGTTGAGAACCAGATACCATTTTTACTGGAAACATGTCTCGTTTATGTCATGTATGTATGTCATGTCATTATGTGTGCCATTTTAGTCATCAGAGATGACGCATCTGAATTTTGATTCTTAATCGAGGATTAGCCTAGATGTCTATGGGCCACAGCATCCACTTATTATCTTATTCTATAAAAAAAGAGTGTACCTAGAATAAATTGTCCGACTAGTTAACTTTGACCAAGAGGTCAATCGACGTAACCAACTCGGATGGGCAGCGTTCGGGTAATTGCGACAAATCTTCTTGCCCGATATGCCTCAGAACCTTAAAATAAGAGTATAAAACGAGTGTCTACATGCCAGTAATGACAAATGGATCTTTGACTTGGTCTTTCACTACTGGCCGAACGAGGTAGCTAAAGTTCGCCCAGCGAGCTATGGACAGGGCTATCCTTGAAGTTCCTTTTCTTGATAAAATTTGTAATGAGGATATCCGCAGTAAAACCAAAGTAAATTGGGCCGATTATATATAACTTGAAGATGCGGCAACCGATAGGGAAAATATTCTCGAGTGACAGCCTTTCACAGGAAAGGCGAAGTGTAGGGCGGTCTTTCATTAGATGGAGTGTCGTCACTCCATCCAGTGGGGGTAAGACATATAGGAAGTTAATGGATGCATGTTTTCTTTTATGGTATTATTTGCTGTAATGATAATATTGATTATTATGATGATATATAGGTAGTTGTTTTTAAAAAAGTTTAACAATTGGAACGAAGTTCCTTATCAGACGGTACGGGTTTGGCGGATGGGAGCTAGGCGACAAAAAGTGTAAGATTTTTTCGTCACCACCCCTTGTGTCATAGTGTAGACAGCCTTGGCGGCGAAATAAGGAAGTGAGATGAAATAATATCCATCTCCATCGCACTTTTTTTATCTTGCCATAAAAGAAATGTTATTTTATTTCAAATGACGCTTCATTTTAATAGACGTTAGTAATTCATTTATTTGTATTTATTAATCAATAATATAATACCTATATTTATCAATAATGATATACGCAAGGAACTTCGTTCCAACCGAGTGTTCCACAACACTCACGCATTTTTATTATTATACAGCTTTTAGAATTTTGAAAGGCTGTACTGATGATGACTTAGCTGAACAAAAGCCTATTTACTTTTCGCTTTAAGATAGAAGAAGATAGAAGCCCACATTGTAACGTTATGTAATACGATTGAAGGAAAGACGCTGACAAATTATTCCACTTCTATGATATACGAGCGTCTGGCTTTCCAATAGTAGAAAGGAGAGAGAATTAAGCCATATCATTTGAAATATTTTTATAGAATAAGGGTTACAAGCGAGCACAGGGTAAGTGGATACTGTGGCCCATAGATATATACATTTATCCTCGATGAAGAATCAAAATGCAGATGCGTTGCCACCCCTGAGGACTAAGATGAAATGCCTTGTTTTCAGTAAAAAGCGTCTGCGGTTCTCTACACTTATCATACGAAACAGTAGCATTAAGCTGCTACTTTATGCTGGTATTCAAATTGTTCGATAAATATCTGTTTATATATAAAATCAAATAGTAGAATAACGGAAGTTTGGTATGCTTACTTCTACTGAGTCCAAAGCGGCTAGATATAATCTCGCAACACCACCGATAATATAATGTTATAGCAGTACTCAATATAATAAATATGTCTATAATCCATACAATATTTAATTACAATTAATTGATACTTTAACAAAATATGATAAACAAATTAATGGATTTGTTAAAAAATTAAATTGTTCAAAAATTTAATTGTTCGTGTATAAATTACAAGTGATTGATATTTTATGTCACTAAAGTTGAACAAATTAAAAGATTTTAAAAATAACAAAGCTGTTTAGAACACTTGTTATGTAAATAAAGTATGTAGCAAATATAAATAAAATGAAATGCAGATACTTCATTGATATTCTGGCGCTATGTGCTAAAAATTTGCGTGTTGAATATCGAGTGAGGCAAGAGTCGCTGCCGCTCTCTCGCCGCAGTATATTATTCTACTCTATGGCTCGCCGATACTCGTGCACGCCCGCCATCTTCACCGTGAAAGAAACACTTGAGATTCGTCTACTCCGCTCCGCTTTGCCTACTTTTCTTTAGGCCTCGTTCAATCAACGGCCGAGGTTAGATTTTTTCGAACATCGTTTTTCACGGTGTCGGAATTTTATGAAGTCAAATGCGCCCGTTTCTTTTAAGATTTAAAACAACATTGTTATTTCAAATTGTGTTGAGTATTTGTTGGAGTAGTTACAGAGCAATGCTTATTGCAAACACATTAATCAGACACATTCCTTTATAACGAGTGCACAGTTTACATTCCACATCTTTTCTCAGTTAAGAAATGAAAAACTGTAGTCACCCCTGAAGACTAAGATGGAATGCCTCGTTATCAGTAGAAAGGTCAAAGGTTTTTGTCACTCACGATACAAAAAAGTAGTATAATATATTTTAGGTGAGTATGAGCCTTCGAGCCGATCCATTTGTGCTGTATTATTAATTTATTGTAATCTTGATATAACTAGGTATAATTGATAGAATCAGGCGTTACTTTGCAGAAATCCATCATAATGGGGTTGTTATAAACTAGTTTGCTTAATTCTGCGTAAAAAAAGAAAATGGTGTGTCCTGCCCAGTTTTAAGGGGACCTCCCACCCTCCCTCAATCCAGGCATCGTCAGGTGAAGTAGGCACACCAATTCTTAGCATGAGGAAATAGCATTATTATTTATAAATTATACAACTATATAGTATGTACAATAAGTTTCTTGTCTTTAATATTTTTCTATTCTCGATTTATATTATTCAAAGACGACGTTATTTCCCCGAAACTCTTCACCGCTGCATTGGAAGATGTTTTCAAGCCACTGGGCTGGACATGATACGGTACCTATTAACATCAATGGTGAGTACATCACTCACCTTCGATTTGCCGACGATATAGTCCTCACGGCATAATCACTGGAAAATCTAAGCACTCTGCTCAATGACCTTAAAAGTGCCTCCTAACGGATAGGTCATAAGATGAACATGGACAAAACAAAAATCATGCGTAACGTCCATGTCACAACTATGCCGGTAGTTGATGGGAGCACTAAGCTCGAAGTTGTTCACGAATATGTTTACCTGGGACAAATAGTCTGACTAGGTAAGTCCAACTTCGACCGAAAGGTCATCGACGGATTCAACTGGGCTGCGCAGGGTTCGAGTGATTAGGACACAACTTCTCATCAGGTATATATCAAAACTTGAAAGCAAGATTATATATAAAATAATATAGAGAATACATAGAAATGTCACTCAGCGAGCTATGGAGAGGGCTATGCTCTAGGTTTCTCTGCGTGATAAACTTAGGCATGAGGATATCACCAGTAGAACCAGAGTGATTGACATAGCCCAACAGATTAGTAAGCTGACGTGCCAATGGACCGGCTATATAGCTCAAAGGACCGACAACCGATGAGGAAGAAATGCTCTCGAGCGGCAATTATCAACCGGACGGTGTGCACGTTTTCATCTTTACTTTTATAAGAAATAAACTCTATTCATAATTTATTTTATATACTTACTATTTTATTACGCATGCTTGTACAAAAGATATTTCAAAAATTTGCATTATTCTAAGCTAAATACGCATAGAAAGGTTCTCGAGTGGCAACCTCATGTGGCAACAAAGGGAAATGTATGACAGCCCCCCACTGGATGGAGTGACGACGTGGTAAGACTTGCAGGAAGTCGATGGACGTAGGTGGCTCAGGATCGTGCTTTGTGGCATTCCTTGGGGGAGTTATGAAGTGCTGTAACTATATTGACGATGAAAATTATTTCGAAGAAACACATAATTTCAATAACAAGATTTAAGTTTTTTTCCGTACACATGCATTAAGAAATTCAGTTTTACTTAATACATTTATAAAATGGTAGTTTGTATCTCGAGTAATAATTTAGTTGGTTTCATTTGTTGACAAATAAACTGCCCACTTCTTTGCCACTACGCGTTTATGTCAAAGGAATTTGACTTAAGCGTTTGCATTTATTCTTGTGAGAGAGTGTCGCCTTATGTGATGTCGCGTTGAAGGAGACTTCTGTCCACTTTCGACATTGTTCATTAATGAAAGTGTGAGTAGAGTAGGAGTGTAATTTTTAATTAGCCACCTTTCTAAGATAATTACATAACCATTTTTTAATTGCTTTTTTATGAAACTTAAAATATTCTTCACCGTTTTAGTCGCGACTGCTACGTTTAGCATGCAGTATGGGGACACAGCAATTTTGGAAACCTTGACATCTATTTGAGGCCAAGGTTTCCAAAATTGCTGTGGCCTGTGAGGATAATGACAATCTTTACATCAAGTCACGGAATGACTATGAATATTTTTACGTTGTCTACGCTTAGTAATTTTTAATTTATTATACTCGTAATACTGTATATAATAATAATAAAAAAAAATGCCTTTAATAAATGATTATGATAAAGTTCACATCAGACAGAAAAAAAGCTGGTAATGATTTCAAGCGGATGGATTTCAGTAGAGAAGATGGCTGGGTCCTACCATCTGCTTGGGATCCCATAATTAATAAAATTAAATCCCAACCCAAGCATACAACTTCTAGATACTGTAAGTTCATACTGCGTAGATCGGAACAAAAATTAATAATTTTTAATCTGGAGGTAGCCGTGGTTAACTATGACATTGGAACGTCATACACCTCAGTCTTCCCCGTTTCCATGGGTGCTGTAAAGTACTCGAAACGTCAGGAATATAAAATAAGTTAATATACGCGATAAAATTCGTTCGTAAAACTAGTTTTATTTAAATGTGTAGTGTTCGCGTAAAATAAGATGAAATATGTAGTATACATAAACACTCGCGCCTGTCACCCAGTGGGGTAGACAGAGACTATGGACTTCCATATGGCACGATCTTGATACACGTCTCTCGCTTCTTCCACATCCATATAACTACGCATACACGCTCGTCGGTTAAAGGTACTCTTGATTTGGCCCATTTTTAATATATCGCCAATTTGGTCGATAAACTTTCGCCTAGGTTGTCCCTTTCCGACTCTGCCGTTCACTTCTGCAACATAAATTTGCTTTGTCTAAGAGTGATATATAGTATGAAGTAAATATATGATGTTTATATTGTTGGTAATATTTCTAGGTGATAGAACTCCTTTTTTGCCTAGGAGTTCTTCAGGGTAGATGACCTATTTCTGTGTTCCGATCTGAACGGTACAGAGAGTCAGTATGATAACGGACTGTGACGCATACCCTCTCAGTTCAGAGATGGTAGCGATCTGTTGCGTTCTTTATTTGAAAATGGTATCAGATGTCCGTTGTTACCGTGTAGTGTAGTATAATCCCGAGTGTGTCGTAAGAGGCGACAGGGAAACAAATCAGAAGATAGGCAGCAGCGTCTTCCTTATAACGACTAAAATTAAAACGGTTACCAACTCGCTTGCCAAGTGTGGTAACTATGGCAAATACCTCCCCTTTGGGGCACTCTATGGAGGAGGCCTATGCTCAGAAGTGAACTTTAATAGGTTGTAACGGTAACGGTAGCAGATGTCTATGGGCATTAGCCATTTAGCAGCAGTTGGACTGATAGTATTTTTTTTATAGGATAGGGTGACAAACATGCACACAGTCCACCTGATGATAAGTGATTGCTGTGGCCCATAGACATCTACAACTATCCTCTTTTGCGAATCAAAATGCAGATGCGTTATCACCCGTGAGGACTAAGAAGGAATGCCTCTTATCCAGTAAAAAGGGTCTCCGGATCTCTACACTCACCATACGAAACACAGCAGTGTTAAGCTGCCATTTTACGCTGGTATTTTGTGAGAGCGTGGTCCTTCCTCGGTCGAGCCGACCCATTCGTGCTACAACTATATTACTAATATAGCTGCAGCATGGCTCTACCACGTATAACTTGGTTTGTTTGTCACTTCAATTTTATAAATACTTTTTTGAATCCAGACTAAATTCTTTACAATAATGCGCAGACTGAAAGGTACTACAGCAATGAAGAGTATCTTCCCATGAAGGAATCTCATACCGATATATAACGATCACTAGAGACTTGCTTGTTTTTGCAATATTTGCAGTTGATATTGGCAGTGGAAGAAATAGTTAATATATCCCTTAGACTAACTTATAGTACTTATGTAATTCTGAGGCTTTGTAGACGGACTTTAGACGTCCTAGAAATACTTTATTACTTCGACATGTAGGGTTCCTCACGACGTTTTCCTTCATTGCCGAGCTGAAAATTGCAATAGCAATTTTATTGGTGCCGGAGGGGATCAAGCTCGGGTTGCTCGCTTACTATGAAATTTACGGCAAGTGCGTAGTTTCCAGAACACGGGGCCTATATATTATATAATATAATCCTGTTAGAAATAATATAACACCTGTTCCCTCCATCTAGTGGGATGTTATATACATTTTTGAGAAGGCCGCATTTATGACAAGTGACAACTGCCGTAGATAAATTACTGTCATAGAGGCGTTAGTTCCTCTCGAGTGGAACTGAAAGTAAATTCTGATTCGATCTATTCATGAACTTGAAGTATAAAACTTTCTTGTCCATTTTTATGTATTAACAATGGCACGGAGAGTGCATCTCGAGGCTAGTTTTAGAATAGACAGAGCTCTCACTAAAACTTTTTTTTTATATCCTATATACATATATAATGTATACTATGTGGATCCAACCGTGCAAGTATAGATATGTTTGTCTGTCTTTCTGTATTATGTCGTCATATAATATGATATGATATAATAATAAAATTTAAATTTTGAATTTTGAATCAAAGTTGGAACACTAATAAGTTGGCTAAACCGTCACCGGGCGTGCAATGCCAAACAAAAAGCTAATATAGAATTACGTTTTGAAATTTGTGTTGTAACTGCGTTGTTTAAATCTGTCTTCATAAGAAGGCTAATGTCCATTGTAATAGATAGTATTTGTCGTCATAATCGAATAAACAAAATAAAATCCGCCCGTGTTAGGGTTTCCGAGAAGTTCCGGTCACGGCAGACAGTCTCAACGGAGTATAGCCATTTGCGCAGGAGAAGATTATAGTACCTAAGTGTGCACAAACACAGGTGCACTCTGTGTTTTGTCACTCTCATAGTCCGGAAATCCAACACGACCGGAGAGAGATCAGGAGCATGACTAACGGCTTTACGTGTTTTCCGAGCCACGTAGATGAAACACCGCCAACTTCTTGACTCCGGGCCACTACTTGGAATTTCTAGACAGAAAAAACCCAATAGCTGATTTTGGCCCGACCCGGAATACGAACCCAGCCTGCAGATGATCAGCAGCCGTGCCTGGGACCACTAGATCAACAAGACAGTCGAAATGAAGTATATATAGGTAGTTAGTGATAGGAAGACGTTATCATTAAGAATATTTTCCAAAAATATTAAATAATAGCAGTTTTTGATTACTTATATGCCAAGCACCAAAAAATGTACTTTTAATGAGTTACCTTAATTACATTTGAAGAACTGGGGCGAGGACGAGCGGGACCCTAGGGCGTTGTGCGGCTCCACTCCTATCAAACGGATGGAAGTTCACTAGCGTAATGACTATACATTGTTATATTTGGCACTGTGGTATTACTTGAAAGCTGCTTATATTACGTCGTAAGTCAATAAGCTTTGCATGTTATTAATATTATAGATTTTTTTAAGACTTTTACGCGACTGATCGTTTTTTTACTAGCGATGAGAGAGCAATGGGATTTTAAATCAAATTGAATATATCGTGCAACTTTATTTATTTAAACTTTATGTTGACTTTACGTATTTAGGTACCTAAATAATTACCCATTTGTGAAAACTTAATAAGCTTACATATTATTTGCCACATATAATAAATCTGTAAAAAAGTCGTGTTTGTAATTCTAATATACTATTGAGAAAACAAGTCCAGGGGACTAAATAAAGGGTAGTGATGCCAAATTAGTGATTTTTAAAATTTCTCTGTCTGTCTTTCTGTCTGTCTGTGTATTACCGATTCACGCAAAAGCTACTGGACCGATTTCCATTAAATTATATATGTAGGTAGTTAGTAACCCATGGCAACTTATAGGCTACTTTTTATAAGATTACGGAACTTAAAAAAAAAGGTTAAGTATTTTTCTTTCTTTATCTTCTTTTAGATGTTAATTTTCTAGTATTTATGACTATGTTAGTTAATAGGCGGAATGTCGGGTGTTTTTTTTTTCAAATAAATATCATATTTATAAATAAAGTTTAAAATTAGTTTTAACCTTGCATAACAATTTGAAACTCCGCTGACGATATACGTTTTTATTATCAAAACAGTGCCTCTATCATCAAAAATAATAAGGCCTTTCTTTTGCCTTTAGTATCTAATAAATTAAATAATACAAATAACTTACATTTATATGTTTAAATAATTAGATTTATAAAAGTATTTCAAAACCCTAACGTTTTATTAAAATAGATAATAGTGACATCTATCAAGAGTATGAAAATTGATATTTTTTTGAACTAAAAAACATATCAATATTCATACGTTTGGTACTATATCTGTATGTAAACTAATTAAAACTGGTCTGCCTGCAATTACTGCAAAATTCTCATTAAATGATTATTTAGTGAAATGGTCTCATTTTCATTTATCACTGCTTGTTGACCATGTTATGATATAGTTTAGCCAAATCAATGAATAGAGATCGTTTAGCGATATTAATAACCAAACACAACATTGCTATTTCATGATAAGATGGTCATATCGTCAAATAGTTTTTCACCGCTGGCGACGCTGATAGCGTGTTTTTTTAACAGAAACAGATTTTAACAGAATCAACATCCCTTTATGCCTTTTTTTATAATAAATGTTCGCGGCTTTGGGGTGGCTTTAGAGCCAGTCGCAGCCCAACATTCTATAGCTGATATTACTAGATAGTATAGTTTTGACTTTCATAGTAATAATGTAATGTAGCACCCTGTACTTTCTGCTATATAAATTAATGATGAGTAACTGATAAAATTAAATTTTAGAATGCTACTGAATACTTATTCGTGCAGCATCAAAAATTGCCACACTTAAAAATATCTAGACCGGTGACCGTTATCGAAATGATTTTCCACAACTACCGCGTTTAGCAAAATGGCTAACAACACTGTTATACACAACACGTGTGTATTGTGTGCGCAGTATCCAATACTGTGTACACAAAACTGAGATTAAGAGTGAGGCTATTAGTTGAATATATTGGGTGTCTGTCGGCATAGGTTTAATTTTACCAACTTCATATGTTATCACGTTATCTGATGTAAATAATTGAAAATTAAGTGCACTGTGAGATTTTATCTCTATTTGATGAAATAGTTCGTGGCATCGTTGGGTATCTAATTACTAGATAGATATGATTAACAGTCGTGCAAAAGCTTTGTTTCTGTTTTTATGAATTTTATACGAGAGCCGTGTAGCTCACCATGAGATTTCATCACGGCAAGGGAGCAAAACGTGTACGAGTCCTTTGAGGACAAATGAATCTGTTATGTGAAATTTTACATCCTGACTTACGAGTACCACTTATCCGGTGAAGTGGTGCAGAATAACTTCGTAGGCAAACCTAAATGTTTGAGTAGTTAAAAAAGTCGGGGAAATGTGAAACCGTTAATACGCATTGAAGGATTGCGGCATACTCTTTTATGCCCACAAAACATTATAGGTAATGAGGAGCCCTGCGCACAGTAGTGAGACGTACATATGTAAACTGTTACTTTAAATTTTATACCTTTAATGAGACTTATAAATCAGTATGTCATTTAAGATTTTTGTAGTCTTGAGTTTTCATATTATCAGATAAATCAAGATTTTTGTGATAGCCCTAGTTTCATAGCTCACATAAGATATGTAAATGAACAGGCTATTGCGAAAAAAATCTTTAAATATCAAAGATAGCACATTTTACTTAAACAAAGGTATATTTTATTTAACTTGTCAAAGGCGGTAATCAAACTGATCCAAACGTGTAAATAAGCATTATTATATATTTTTACATATATGTCAATTGCAATTTGAAGAATCGATTTACCACGTCCTCGGCGGTGAAACAAAACCTGCATACCTTAGAATTTCCCCAGTTGAGGTGATCGCGTTGGTACTTTTTTTTGGCCAAAAGCTCTGTGGCTTGTACCCAGTAGTGACATATATAAAGGCTGCTATTTCTTTCGTTTTAATGGGGCAATTATGCTGTATTTATTTCATTCATATTTTCGGAGATGTTAATTTATGGTTTTCACACTACCGTAAATATTAATGGTAGCAAAGATTCGAAAGAATACAACTCATCATCGTTATCATTACAACCTCTCAAAAGTCTATTGAACTGAACATAGGCCTCCCCTATAAATTGTCAAATAGGCTGAATATTTGCTATAAATGCCACGCTCGGTAGACGGGTTGTCAGGAAGACGATGTTGCCCATCTTCTGTTTGTTTTCCTCTATCACCTCTTAGGACACACACGGGGTATGAGGTAGCGGATTCTCTTTCGTCGCCACAACAAGGCGAACATTTTTCTGCTTCCGATCATGAGTGTAGTTTTGCCCACGTTTACTGCACATAGAACTTCATTTGCAATAATTTTAAATTTTTAAATTTCTGACGTTTCGAGCACTTTAAAGAACCCATGAAGACTGAGCGGGGGGGGGGGGGGGTGACGAGCTCACAGTATCTTGAAGTCTTGCAGTATTATACTTGGGTATTTAATTTTATTAATTATGGGATCCCAAGTAGATGGTAACACCCAACCATCTTCTCTATTGAAGTTAGGATTATTTTAGGTAGGTTAGGTATAGTTAGGTTAGGATTGTTAGGATATAGAAGCCTTGCGAATCATCCTTGGTATGAATCAGTGTTCTATTGCGAAGATTTGTTGTCTATCAGATCTGATATAATGGTTGGGACGATACTGAACATGTTGATATACTTCAGACTTCTCTGAGCGACGGTGCTTCACATTAGCGATATGTTCTTTTACGCAATCTTTTATGGAACTTTCTTATTAAAATTTGTTTTATTACATGTGTAGTATGCATCATTATAAAACTGCATTTATGAATTTTTGAAGTCCATTTGAACGTAGAAAATATACCAGAAGCTATTTTATGGCGCCAATCAAAATTAAATGGAAGAACGATATTTGATTCATATCGTTCTTCCCGTTTAATTTTATTATTTATATTGCATATAAAACCATAAAATCATAATTGTTTTCTTAAAACTAAATTTTATCTACAATATTAAAAACTATGATAATAAAAAAAAAACTAAAACTAGAAACTTAATTATCATATAGTCCTACTCCCCGCGGTATCGTGCCAAGAACGCTAGCTGCGTTTCCCCGCTGAATGGCTATACTTAGCCTTTGAGCGAGGAAAGAACCAGCCCTCTTATCACCAGCAGCAACGACCAGCCGCGGATGGAGTTCCTTTAGGAACTTCACCGCACGTGGACCCCACGGACCGATAGTCTCTACAGCAAAAGGCACAAATATGTAGTCATCTCTCAGAGAGTCATATTTGCGCCACTTACTCAGTTCAACTGCCTAAACTAAATTAACTTTAATTATGAATGAATGTAAAGAGTAAATAATAACAGTAAATTTTGATTCCAAGACAATTTATCTTTCTTATAGATACATCGGAAGACACGCCCAATATAAAAAAAAATGTAGATGTTTCTAGACATATGATATTAATGAAATTCTGAAAAACTTATTTATTCACTTTTCCTGTAACATATTACATATATGCCAATGATCAATCATCTACGTCCAATAGTCTTTGGGAATTCAAAAAAATTCTTTGACAAACCGACATAAACCGAAGACAGATACCAAAGTGACTCTGAAAGTGATCGAATTTTGTTAAATTTGGCACGGAATATTTGAATGAAAATTTAATGATGTTTCTAAATTAAAGACGCGGGTAAAAAGCTAGTTGTTAATAAACAGCTGTTAGTTATAATTATATATAAAACATATTAATTATATTGACAACATTTTATACGCTCATTATTACATAAATTCTAAATTATCCGTATAGATGATGTGTTAGTACATCTAAAGTCAATGTTACTTTTTTAGATAACAAAAAGTTTTCAATTTGATTTTTGACATAAATTGCCTGATTTTTTCTAACTTTCAAGGTCGCGGTTCGTACCCTTAACCATTAGTCATACAAACAATTTCACCTAAAACTGCAATTATAGTTAGAACTATAGGTTTCATAATCCAGTTCCGTGCGCCGCTTTCACTGTTTAGATTGTAAAGTGCTTAAAAAGGTTATTATTAGTGTGCTCTGTTCAATTCTGTATAGCGTCTGCATATAGTCACTATGTCAAGATTCGACTATCGTACTGTTTGAGTTGAAATCATAAAAGTTGTTCCCGTCTATTAATCCACGGAACGATGGAGGGCGCGGGCGCGGGGGGGCGTTGCCGATCAAACAGGCCGGGGAATCAATATGGCCGCCGCCCAGCTGATCCGTGACCTCTGCGCTCCGCGCCGCGCCACGCGTCCCGCCATCCGCACCGACTCTACGCCGCCCGCCTGCAAATTTGCTGCTTCCCTAAGATTTTTTCGCGACAATCTTCTATTCTTATATTGCTTTTCTTCAAAATGTGAAAGATTTTTTTCTAATCATTACAACGATTTAAGAATAAAAGGTATGCCTGTTACTTTCGTGTTGTTACATTTAGGTAAGGCTTGGTTGTTTACTTTGTTAAGCAAAATTTTAATTGTTGATTTTAATGAGGTGCCGTGTAGTGGCGGCGTAAGGAAATTCACTATCCAATATTATCTCGTGGAAGTCGTAATAGGCAGAGGGAAACTGAAACAAAAAAGGGCAACAACAGCACTATTCCAATAACAATTCAAAATTATAAAAAACTGCGGTTGCCAAACTTCCTGCCAAGCATGATAACTATGGAAAATAGCCTCCTAAAGGTAAATGGATGCTGTGGACCATGTACATATATCCTTGATTTAGTCTGTGGTCAAAATGTAATGTTATCAACATTTAGACCACAGACGTTGTCACCCCTGAGGATTACCATAGAATGCCTCGTTATCAATAAAAGGGTTACCGGTTCTCTACACTCGTCATAGGAAACACATCAGCATTAAGCTGCTATTTTATGCTGGTATTCTGTGACAGCGTGGTCCTACCTAGGTCGAACCGATCCATTCGTGCTGAAACCATAATTTAGCTGCAGCGTGGATTTATATTATTATAATTTATATACATGTATTATGTTTTAATTAATAAACCTATAATAATATTACCGTTACAGCCTATTAAAGTCCACCGCAGAAAATAGGTCTCCCCCATAGATTGCCTCTTGGATATGTGCCACTCAATTCGACTGTATGTTTGTTATGTGTGTTACCTCATAACTTTTTTCTGGGTGAACCGATTTCGATGATTCTCAGATGGTCCCATATAAATTTGATCAAAGTCTGACTAATAGTTTTTGAATTATTCTTGAGAATTTATATTGAAGTCGGTTGCACAAAATTTTTAATTTTAAATTATTTACTCTGTCATTTCTAGGAAGACGCTGCTGTCCATCTCCTGATTTGATTCCCTCTGTTGTCTCTTACAACACTCGATTATAATAGTATTACCAATTTGTAATTATTTTTATTGCACTAAGGTTGGATTCGACTAAGCAAGATTTTATATTCGGAATAAATTGCCAGTTATTCGAGAATAAATTGAGAATAAATCCATTTTACGTTATACCATTAGCAATTCTAAGAATAGCGAGCCTATTCAGGAATAGTTTCTATACCACCCTTTCGTTTGGAATAACAGAGCTATTCCAAGAATACTTTAATGGTATCTGCGACATGTTTTTAGCAAATAATTTAGGTACTTGTATGTATCAATTTCAACCTCACTCTTCTCGCACTTCATCAGATATTATAATAACGTCTTCCAGACCGAATTAAGTTCACGGCGGCCAGTCTCCTCGGAGACGAGTCATCTACGCAAGACAGGATTATGGTATCCAAGTGTATACGCAATCAGAGGTGCACTGTCTATTCCTTTACTGTCATAGTCCGATGAAACGGTAATCGGACACGACCGGAAAGAGAGATCAGGTGCAGTGCCTACGTCTTTACGGGCACAGAGTAATAAAGAAGATCAGAGGCGAAGCTTTCTAAGAACATCGAAAATCTATACCTATTCTGATAGGGTTATCACCTGACGCATGTGAAAATTTGAAGGAAAATATAAAAATATTATATTGTATAAAATAACATGTGTATTCATTGTAACTTAATATGATAACATGTCTGTTATTTGTAATTAAAATTGAAACTGCAAAAATTGTATATTTTGCTTATTTTCATGCTTC
This sequence comes from Parnassius mnemosyne, assembly GCA_963668995.1. Taxonomy (NCBI): domain Eukaryota; kingdom Metazoa; phylum Arthropoda; class Insecta; order Lepidoptera; family Papilionidae; genus Parnassius; species Parnassius mnemosyne. Next base: position 27,203,455 of record CAVLGL010000115.1, read on the forward strand.
ACATTACATATACATATCTATTTTCTATCAATATCATTTTCGTAAGACAACGTATTCATGAGTACAAAAAAATCAGATGGTATTAGTAATGACTGTGATGGTGGTAGTGAGCAGTGGCGATGTTGATACACCACCACCACCAACGTTACTACCAGAATGATGGTGGCGGTAGTAAGGGCTGTGGTGGTGATGCTGGTCGTGGTGGTAGTGCCAGTGGCGGTCCGCTATCCATCACCACCTCCACCAATGATACTACCAGCACCACCACAATCATTGACACCATTACCACCGCACGATCAGCACCACCGTCCACCATCACCATCACCAGCACTACTACCATTATCACTAACTGCACTACTGTCTGGCTATTGTATTATTTTCTATCGTATTTTTCATACATACTGTACAATTTAGGCATTTAGCTTATACGAACTCTAATTATCTAATATAAATATATACTCGTACTTATAAATCTATAATGTCTTATTTTATAGTACACAATCTCTAAACTTCTCTAATTGTAAAAAAAATTAATAGATTTATTGATCTATAAAATCACGAAATATTATTCGCCTATTTATTTCAATGCGCGTGACCAACAGCCCTTTCATTTACACTCTGACTGAGCCGGCGCAAACCGGTTTGTACCCTGACGGAGCGCCGGTGAACCTGTCGGTGAGAGCTCACGCACACATCGCTGCGCTATGTGTGGGTGTACCCGTAGCGAGACGTTTGTATGTAACTTCCCCTCTGGTCGGTTTCTTTACTCATGTGTTACGGGCTTTCAGAGGCACGAGAGTGAAACACCGGCAATTTCCTGACTCGAGCTTGTTACTGAGAATTTCTAGATAGAAAAACCCAATAACAGATTATGGCTGAACCTGGAATTCAAACCCAAGCCCTCATGATCAGCAACCGCGTTTACGACCACTGGACCTACGAGGTAGTCATCAGATATATTGTACCTAACAAAAACAATGCATAATACAACGGTATAATACATAGGGGTGATACTAAATACCTAGGGGTAATACTCGACCATCGACTATCCTGACATCCGCATATTGAATATATGAACGCAAGAGTACACCTACGTAAACGTATTTGGTTTTTTAAAACCCTGTGGCATATTACATCTCATAATTTAATAAAACAAATATACATTTCGTTAGTACAGTCTGTCATAGGATATTGCATTCCTGTATGCGGTGGCAACTAAAACCAAATTTTTGGAGGTAGGTAGTTACGTGGTCAACGCTGCCTTCTTAAAGTCACGTACCTACCTCAAACCACGTTGATACCCCACTGCGGCATTATATACTTAAGCTTTGCGATGTGCTAACCGTGAGACAGTTATGCATTTTACTTACTACTCTAAAAATTCGTAATACCATACCGTTTGACTCTAGCGTAGAAAATAGAAGAAGAAAAAAAAAGTGAACTAAAACTGTTTACACTAAAACAGTGTCAGTTTCTTTTTTATTCTTGTTATTATTTATTTAATCTCATTTACTAGATAAATTTTTAATACCTATGTCACATTTGTAGTTCAAATTCACATGCTGTAATCTTAGATTATTTACTCTAAAGTAAATAATCTAAGGCTGTAATTCAAATATTGCTAAACGTCAATATTCTGCGAACTCTGTGTATCTTTACAACAACATTAACGGTTTATTGGACGTTCATATCACAACTCACCGCGATTTAAAAAAAAATCTGTAATCACCCGGTTAAAACACAGAACTACGACGATCTTAATTAGTAAATTGTAAATTAATTAATCAGTACACACACACGAACACGTACACTCACACAAACACACACACACACCCACACATGTACCCATGCACACGTACGCGTGCACACACACACACACACACACACACGCACACACACACACACGCGCGCGCACACACACACAGATACAGGCACACATACACCATTTATAGCCCATACCATTTAAGTAATACATTAATTACCTTATTTAAATCGCCGCTAATCCTTGAAATGTAATTGATACAGGTGACTTCTAGTTTTATTTATAACAACTTTCCTATTGCATGCCGAGCGCAAAGCGCATATTGCATGCCGAGCGCAAAACGCATAGGTATGTTCTACTAGCCCCTAAAAATCAAGATTCCAACGTTTTGTCGCATGAAATCGTATCCAGCAATCATTGCATCATCAATCAATCATGCATCAAAAAAGCACATTGTCAGAGAGATAAATGATTGTTGAACTTTTAATCGATTAATTGCTATTTTTACATAAAAAAGGGGTTTTTAGAGGCTTATGGTGTGGATTTATTAAGTGCTCAAGGCTTGTAAACACGATAACTTTTGAAAATATCAATTGTTTAACTCAATCTATTTTTTTTAATCTCTTCATCTATCATGTGGGAAGCCACTGAATATAAATGGCAGTGTAATTTTGTTTTGTTTAGCTATAATTAATTTTTTTCGGCTCCAAAATGGCGAAATTTTCGGTGATTTCGCAGCCTTGTGTTAGAATTTATTTCAGTAAACAGAGACTGCCTGTGGCTCGCTCACTCGTTCGCTTAGTTCGGCGTCAACCGCCGTTGTGAGTGGATAATGTATCAAAAAGATCGCTGTATCGCAAATAAATACAAAATATTCGAAAAACAAATTTCATACATACTTGATTATTATAATAATCAGAGAGTTATATTACAATATTTTAAAAGCACAGAATAAATAATAGTAGTACGTACTAAAAGTAAGTAGGATGTAATATTTATAATTGAATACGTCTTGGACTTTTTGGAGTGATATGAATGATCATATGATGATCATATGAGCCGTGCACTTTGGATTTTCCAAACTTTTTCAAATTGAAGTTTGACATAAAATTATCGGAAAATTAGAAGTATAATAAGGTTATTAGTGAAAATTTGTGTGTATTTAAACTACTCTAAAGGCGATGCGAAGGCATGCTCAATTGGTTTTACCGATAGTTTTTAAGACTGTCATAGATAAGGTCGAGCGGGGACTCCTGGCATAAGTTTTCTTTTAAACTTACTAGGAGGACGCATCTTCATCTTAGATTGTTTAAGTTTGTAATTTTAAAGAAATGAGCATTTATTTATTATTAATTATTTATTTAATTTGATTAAAGATAGTGAAAATGACGAGAAAGTTATATCTAGACGATCAAGAAAAGAAAAGTCTAGACTTTGGGGTACTATAATAATAATCATAATTACGCACTGAGGTTTGAGCAAAGAAGAAAATTTGTTAGAAAACTTAATATGGAATAATATTTCCAACCGATAGGTGTCATTAGTAAGTACCTAGTGTACAAACCTACTTTTCCTATCATTCTGTGCCTGTCTTATCTCTACTCTACTCTCTCTACTCGATAATTCAATTCAATTTATTTATATTAACTTTCGCGCTATATATTTTCTTCACCATTCGGTCTTCACTCATTCGCTCAACGTGCCCAAACCACCGAAGCACGCCCTTATCAATTTTTGTGATAAGGTCATCTTTCACACCTGCCATATTTCGAATCTCTTCGTTTCGCTTTCGGTCGGCCATGGTAACGCCGCACATTTTACGAAGAGATCGCATCTCCACTGCATTCAACTTGCTTTTATGCTTCTTAATATTAAAAGGTGTCGAGGTACTTTCGAAGACCATGTGAGCAAATTGCTCGAAGAGGGTAGGGTCAAGAGTACTCGGATACCTAGACGTGCATGTATGAAGAAGATAATGAATCTGAAAGAAGCGAAAGAGGTATGTAAGGATCGTGACACTTGGCGATCTGTTCTCTCTGACTACCCCGTCAGGGATTGTGCGTGAAGATAAGTAAGTAAGTAAGTAATTTATTTATCTCTTCACAATTTACTGTTAACAACTAGTTAACAATATCGATGTACATAGTAAGGACCTAGCGTTTTGAGAGACTGGTGCCTATAATAGGTTTTATATTAAAACCTGAGTTACAGGTCACCAGCCCCCCTCGCGGTTATGACAATGACAGTTGTTTACAGCTATTACCAACCCTAATACACAAAAGCGTGTGGACACGACACATACACTTTTACATCGTCCCTTAGTAGAACAATAAATAAATAAAAGAGTGGTATCATCTTAAACGTGGAGAAATATTTTTATTTATTATAAACGTATGTTATTGTGGACGTCTACTAATTATACTGAACTCATACCAGCTAAAACTCCACGATGGTTGAAAGGTTTCGAAATCTTTGTTCATAAAGAAACCGGAGCCGCTCCACTGCTAAGCTTTTTACGACATTGAGAGAGCATCACTTGGTACTATCCACACTCTTGCAGTGCTATCGCTATGATTTGAAACCACTTGCAAGTCATCCAAGTTCATCAGCCGCCTCGTGGTTGCATAAATAGCCCTTTGAGACCCCCTCGATTGTCCGCTACTCCAGGTATCCTTTTTTTGATACGAAAACACAAGAAACGAAGGGCCACGACGAACGCCTTGGCGGTGCTTTCTACACCGATGTCGTAAGATCTACAACTTCCTATTGAAAAAGAGCACTATCCATAGGGTCTTCGACGCAGAAAAGAAGTCCTATAAATGAGTCAACACCATTATCATTACAGCATATCAGAAGTCAACTGCTGAACATGGGCCTCCCCAAAGATTGTCTCATGGAGAAATATATGCCATAGTTGCCGTTCTTGCGAGGCGGGTTGGCAACTGCAGTTTTTTTTTCTAGATGTTTTTAGGAATATGATGCTGGCCATCTCCTGGTTTGTTTCCCTTTGTCACGTCTTAGGACACCTCCGGGACAGTATGAGTTAGCCTATATTCATACACCACCACTACACAGTATCATCAATTATCAATACATAGTGGCAACGTGTCCAACACAGAGTTTCGCGAAATAAAAAAAAAAGTTATATGGTTAAAGTTTTTATTATTCAATCTTTTCCTCTTCTTTCCACCAGCATCTATAGAAAGTTTCCAGCGTCTGAACCAATTTTTTAACTTTTTACAGTCCGCCTTAGACACTTCTACGGCTTGCTCGAACACTGCTAGCGGCGATAAAAACTGTATCCGTTTCAGCAGATTTTTAGCTTTATTTTTTTTTTACATCTTGCATGCATTTGGAAGTTTACCATTCGGCATTGATGCTACTTCGATTTTGTAACTAAATTTCCACTAGATATTTCGCCAAATAAAAATAATAGCGATCAAAATTACCTGTACTCTTGATCGCTTTAATTTGGTAGAGGTTGGTCCATTTTACGACACTCAAACCGTCGACTGGCGCTTCGTTTCTGGATTGTATTTATAAATTCAAGATTCATCACCTGTAATAATGTGGTAAACAGTTCGAGGTGAGCCAGATACAAATTCATTGATCATGGCACGGCACCATTCCACGCGAGCCTACTTCTGATCATTCGTCAGGCTTGTGCGGCACATAACCTGAAACTATTCTCTTCACTCAGCTTTATCACTCCTGAAAGATGTTCGTACAAAATTTTGTGAATGCTTTCTAATTCAATCTGCAAAGTGTACTAAACCTTTTCATGCGAGTACGTTATTCACCCATTCTTTTCAATTAAAATGTTCACTGCCAGCAGGTATTCTTTCTTTACATCCGGTCAGTTGATCGTGCTGTTATATCAGCAGTATACGGTTGACTTAGAAGGGTCTTTTATCCATAAATGCCACTCGAAGTTTGATTCGTCCGTGTTTATGCGACATTTGATATCATAAAAATATCATCGCCCGAAAATATTCCCGATGCAGATCCATTTTTGAATGAAACACGATATTTCAAACTCGTAAAAAAAGCGTAGAGCAAAATTGGAAATTGAAACATTCGTATGTTTATTTATAAGTTTTTTCTTATTGAGGCACGAAACCCTAAAAATTATCAGACCTATGATGTTATGAGAAAATCCCTTTCTTTTTTTTAGTGAGAAAATCGGTTTGTAATTTTTATTAAAAGTTTAGTTATTAATAAGCCTTTATAGGCTTCTTTTCACTTTATCGTACTATTCCGTGCCAAAAATATAAATGATAACTTAATGTATAACTTTCATGAATTTTATATAAAGACTTAATGATTGCTCAGGCACATACTAACTACTTAATAGCTATACGTACGCTCAGGCGATAAACGTTTACCATAAACATATAATAACTTTATTCCATTCAATATAAAAAATACTTTTAACATGTGATTCTTTTTATGTGCTTGGTAAACATCGTGAGGAAATGCATAATATTTTGCCATAAAGTCCGCCAACACGCAGCGCGGCGAACTCTTCCCTGCCCAAAAACCCACTTAGTAATACTTAACTTAACTTTTTTTTACTTTTAATGAGGCTATTAAACATTTTTATTTGTTAAGCTAGCATTCAAATGTTCGGAGATATTAAGATTTCTGTGACCTTCTCGTTTTCTTTGCGCATTAGTTATACGCAAAGTAATAGGATTTGGAATAAAAATATTGTCATGAATAATATAGAAAGCGAAAAAGTACTATTAGGAAAATTCTATTTTATTTTAAGGATGAGTAGAGAACTGCATCAAGGGAATTTTTAAAAAGTTCCTTGGACACCATACGAAAGCCACTGGGATAGTGGATATTCTTACTCTGCCACAACGCGACACATGAAATATTTAAAAATATATAATTATTATGTTGAGTTAATTTCAATTTTTTGAATATTTATTTTAAAATTGCTGCCTCCATTATATCTCAAAAGTATCTTTAAAAAAAAGAGAAAAATTAAGGTAAATAAGGTATCAGGTAGATAAGGTAATATTATCAGAACTTCGTTAATAATTTTTAACTATTTTCATTATATGTTATTTTTATTATGATACTTTAAAAAAATATTTGACATCACAAATGGTTATCTTTATTAAGACATAAAAATTTCAATCAACATGATTTTTAGTCTTAGCACCTATAATTGCAAAACTATTTGCTTTAAAAGAAATTATAATTGTCTATGTAAAATAGTCTCTGTGAAAAACCCCTTGTTAATGGCAGATAATTTTGGCATTGAACATGATCCACTAAACCACAGTTTACGTAAGTGAAGTCGCAGGGAAAATAGTTATTTATAACATTTTCGACGTTAAATTGTGGTCACGGGGGGGACTCGATGACACGGGTGCTGTAAAGCACCCGAAACGTCAGGAATAAAAAAGTTAAATTAAACGCCATAAAATCCGTAAAAATTAGTTTCATTTAATGTGTAGTCTTCGTGTAAATATAATAAATCATTATTTACGACGTCATTGATTAAAGGTTACATTTGAGAAAATTCGAAAAGTAAAAAAATTGAAGTTAAACACGCTAGGGGCAACGCGGTAGGCCTTTGCTCTGAGATTCTCTCAAAAATGAAAGATCCCGTGCCCAGGAGTTGGACGTCTGTAGGTTGTAAGTTTACTTTTCTAGAGCACCATATTTTTAATTTAATATGGGTGATAAACGAGGACACAGTCCACCTGATTGTAAGTGGATTCTGTGGCTCATGGACATCTATATCTCTTCGATTGATAATTAAAATGCAGATGCGTTACCACCCGTGAGGACTAATATGGAATGCCTCGTTTCATGTAAATAGGGTCTCCGGATCTCTACACTCACTGTACGTAACACAGCAGCATTAAGCTGCTATTTACGCCGGTATTCTGTGAGAGCGTGTTACTTCCCCTGTCGAGCCGATCCATTCGTGCTACAACCATAATATAAGTGAAGCATGGCTCTACCATAAATACTACGTACTCTTTTACATTCTTACGAGGTTGGAAATCAAAGAGCAATGGCAGACTTTCATACATAAAATTAGTTGAGAAGAAATGGTAGCGTCTATATACCAAAAATATCTTAAAATGTTAAGCGTCAGTCCCTTAATAAATCTGTCAAAGAATATCGTACCGAGAAGGCGTCAAAAAAAAGATATTTATATTTGAACCTTTTTAGGTTATGTCCTATGTCGCTTGGAAAAACTCATGCTTCCTGTGGTTGTTTGATGTTAGCTCAATACATAATACATAATTAAGAGTTTTTAGATTATTGTATCTCTATTATATATTTGCATACTATAAATGTATATTTCTGGCATGGCTCCAGGGCTTTTGTGTCATAGTGACATTCTCAGAAGGGCTAGAACCCAGAGCCGTGAAGCCAGTAAAATAAAACAGTGACATTTTATTTTAACTAGTGTTGGCATAACATTAAATGGAATTGTTACATAGTACTATGATTGAGATAATGCATTATTGTAGGAAATTCTTTGTAAGAGACTTATTCTCAGCCATATCACTTTTATTTTTATTATTACTGATAGTACAGTTATTACTAATAATAACTTAATATAAAAATATTTTGTGTGTTGTGTTGGTAGTCTTACAAAGTATATACGAAAATAGTATGAATATACTAAATGGCAACATTTGAATAGAGTAAAATGATTTAAGTCATTTGATATTCCCAAAAATGTTTGTTTTTTTCTGTGGCTTTAATTAAAATACATTTTTATTTGAAAAATCATAGAAATATAGTAAAAGTCATTTTATATATAACTTATTTCTAGACGCTATAATTTTTGTCAACTATTTTTCTGCCATTGCTCTTTCTGATGAATATAACTTTTACTTTTTTAATATTTATTATTACAGATTAAATCTAGATACGTATTAAATTCTTCATCTACTTTAGTGTGCTCTTCATTTAGCAAAGAAATGCTTTTTCTTACTAATGCTAATATTTGACTTAATTATTTTGAGATTTTTAATCTTTTAAAATTTATCTATATAGAAGTTTTAGTAACTTTAAAATCGTTGTAATTTATAAGTGTTATAAACTGCGGTAACTTTAACATTGCATTCTCGTTATAGTCAACTTTATATTAAATCATAACAAGAACGACTCCGCGAAAGTCCGCTCCATCGTCGCGTCGTTGTCGCCTACGGGCAATAGCAATTCTAAGCTGATTGTCACATTTCCTGCTGCCTTAAATGCATTATAAGTTCTAATAACACATCACACGAAGCATTTATGCGATATTTATAATACTAATTTATATCCCTGACATTGCTTTAAGTCCTGTAGATTAAAAAAGAAAATATAAATCATAATCGCCACTATTCTTTAAATTATTCTCGCGCTTATTACATTATCTGACAAATTTCGGCAACACTATGGACATAGACTACTGTATATATTTATGGATTAGAAGTAACAGAAACATAAACTTTTTTATTCAATATTGATTATAAATAATACTTATTGAAAGTCACTCTTTTGTTTAATTGCCACTGGTTCGAAAAAAACCTCTGTCCTGGGAAGAACCAGCAAGAAACCCAGCGGGACTTTTATTTTAAATATTTTTTTATAGGATCGAGTGACAAACGAGCACAAAGTCCACCTGATGGTAAGTGGTTGCTGTGGCCCATAGATATCTACATCTATCCTCGTTTGTGAATCAAAATGCAGATGCGTTGTCACTCGCCGTCGTCAAAAATACTCTCCGGTTCTCTACACTCCCCATACGAAACACAGCAGTGTTAAGCTGCTATTTTACGCAGCTATTCAGTGAGAGCGTGGTCTTTCCCCGGTCAAACCGCTACCCATTCGTGCTACAACTATACTACTAATAATATAGCTGCAGCATGGCTCTACCACGTATAGCATGGCTCTACCACAAATAACAGCTAACAATCATGTATGTTACACAATTAACAGAAGTATATAATGTATAAGAAGATGATCATTAAATTTTGTAACATTAATGAAGAATTAGCATGTTCAAATTTAAAAAATGTACGCTATAAGTTTATACTATCAACCCGTAAAAGTGGTTTTGACTGCATTTGGCCAAAACTAATTCTGACCGGAATTTCAGTCAAAGCTATTTTTGATAGAATTGCAGTCAAAGGCAGTTTTGACTGCAGATTTGTTCATCCCAAACAGTTATAAGTAGTCACTATACTAAACAATAGATTATTATGTAATTATCGGATGTATATCTATTTCGAGATACGTCACACGCAGATAAAGCTTACTGAAAGGCGGGCCCAAATTCAAATTTTCATGATCGATAGTGACCGATCAAAGGCATCAGTATCTCGTCTAATGGTTCTATAAAATGTTGTGATCGTATTACACCAAGCCTGGTTTTACTCGATAGTCGCTCGTCGTTTCTAACACTTTATTGTAAAACTTAGAGAATCTTCTCAAGCCCCAATCAGCATTTAACTTTTGCACTGGAAATTTTTTTAGTTCTCTGACACCACTCGTAGTGTACGTTTCGATGATGTGTTTTTACATTTTAAAGAGCTAGACAATTAATTTGGTAAATTATTACTGAATATAGACGACGAGTGGGACTTCATATTAGTAATCTAAACAATGGAGATACATCGAAACAGCGAGTTATGAAAAGGTATTGGACAAGAGCGCGTAAATTGTGATTTATGTTCAGTTGAACGGAATATTATTTACCTGTCACCATGAATATGCTGTGGAGATAACTATAATACGGTAGAGTGTTTTTGGTTTGTCTATGCTGTTAATTAGTTCTCCGTACGCTGGTTTGAAAGATATCGATTTACTGTAAAGTTAATAAATACATGATCATCTTGCTTATAGTTTCAATATTCTCCTGTATAATGGAAATGGCTCCTGAGGTACCAATATTTTAGTTACGAGTGCAAACAATTTACGGCTGCCGGTTTTCATTAAACTATAAAAATCGTTTAAAGTATTTTATACATTTGAACACAACATTTGTAAGCGATTTTTAAGAGTTAAGATATACTCGTAGTTGTGTTATCATTCTTGAGGAAAAATTGCGCCTTTTTCGTTTCTCGTCATACACCTAATTAAAAATAGCTATATTGACCTAATAATTGCAGTAGTTAATAATAATACGAATAACGGGTGTTTTTAATACAATGGATTGTGTGAAATCTTTAATAACAAACGTAAATTAATAAATAGCAAAACGATACTTTCACTTTTCTATATTTTTAATAAAAACCGAAATCTGTTGCTTTGGATTTAACGTAGCATCTCTTTTTAAAACAGTTAAAGAGTGCACTTACATACAGACCAAATTGCAGCTTTTTGTTATTGCATCGTCATTTTACTGTAATTTCAGATGAAATACGAATAGCTGCACGGATGTAGACTAACGAATTAGTGGGAAACCCGAAACCTCGCGCGTCACGTAATTTTATAATACTGGGTGAAATTCACTGTCGATATTAAGCCATAACTTTTGTATTTGTTTTGGGATATTCGGGCTTTGTAGACAAATAAATGCATTATTCGTACTACATTTCACAAAAAAAAATATTGCATTTTGAATATACTTCGCTGCATGTTTTATTATTTATTATAAACCTCGATAACAATCGGAATTATATAAGTAGCATAATGAAAGCGAATAAAAATAAAAATAAAATAAAAATAAAAATACCAAATTAGTTTAATTCATTGAGATTTAAGAAGTTTTTCAAAAAGTTATCCATCGATTAAATTATAACTTGACTGAAATATAAAAAGTGAAAGAATTGCATTATTTTATTCATACAGCTGTAATATTAACTTGTTGTATTTTATCCTATGAATAACTGTTTGGATGATTGAAAAATCATTCTCATATCGTATCAATTTATTCAATCAATTAATTCATTATCATATCAATTTATTTAAAGATCCTTTCTAATAGACACTCATATGTTGTTTAATGAAGATATATGTATTTGCTGGATTACGTACTTAATATATGTTTTCGATAGTACGAGTATAGCCTGTTTTGAAGCTACAGAGTTTGTCGCAGTGCGTATTGTTGAGGATGAAGTTAGTTTTTAATTCGCTTTCACGAGAAAGAGACGGAGATAAGGGGTAAATTGTGTCGAATGCGAAATGCGAATCGATTTTTGTGATACGTAAATAAGTAGTAAGATTAAATGCACTACATCTTCAGTTCGACATCAAAAATCGCGAATGTGAAAAGGTGTTATCTTACACTACACGCCAACACTGAATTTTTATATTTAACGTAATTCTTTTAAGTATAAGTTCTTTTAATATTCTATATCACATATTTAATTACATACTTAAATTAAAATCAAAAGATATTTTCGACAAATTTCACGTTTGTGACTTATGATGTAAAACGACGTTTTGCTTTTGATGATTTTAATTTTAAAGATTAGAAAGACTATATATTATAATAATACATATCTATAACAATATAAGCATATTTTAGTATTAGAAAACAAGGTTGTGAATTACATTTGATAACTTTTCTAACGAAGTTCTTTATCGGACGGTACGGGTTTGGCGGATGGGAGCTAGGCGACAAAAAGTATATCTAAGATTTTTTCGTCACTACCCCTTGTGTCTGTAGACGGCCTTGGCGGCGAAATAAGGAAGTGAGATGGAATAATATCCATCTCCCACGCACTTTTCTTATCTTGCCATGAAAGAAATATTATTTTATTTCAAATGACGCTTCATTTTAATTGACGCTAGTAATTAATTTATTTGTATTTGTTAATCAATAATATAATACCTACGTTTATCAATAATAATATACAACGCAAGGAACTTCGTTTCAACCGAGTGTTCCATGACACTCACGCATTTTTTTTAATTATGGGACATTCAAAAATAGATTTTGAAATGTAATTCAAAATGTAAGACATCTTTCTGTCATTTCATTGTAATTTTCTGTGTAAGTATCTATAGGTAATAACATTCAATTAATTAAGACATTTCCATGCAAATTCCCCTTATGGATACAACAGAATCCATCACCTCATCTCATCCTGTGGACATTTCAGGAAATGCCCAATCCATGGCACTTAGTATTTAATAATAATAATGTCCTCCAGATCGAATTTAGCTCATTGTGGCCAGTCTCAACGTAGACTAACCATCTGCATGGGATAGGATTATAGTGCCCGAGTGTTTGCGCAAACAAAAGTGTACTGTTCCCTCATTCGTATAGTCCGATGGGCCGGAAAGCCGACACGACTGGAGAAAGATCAGGCGCAGGACCAACGGCTTTACGTGCATTCCGAAGCACGGGGCTGAAACACTTCCTGATTCCAAGCTATTACTAAGACTAAATAACTACTACTAATGTAAGTAAACTAAAGTCAATAGCTGAGATTTTGGCCCGACCCGAACACTATAGATCAGTGATAGTAAGCAACGAGAAGGATCCGAAACATATCATATTACGATCATCAATTTGTCAGATGAAAGCATATCTATAAATAAAAAAAAAAACATGCTCACAAGTCGTGAAACACTCGGTTGGAACGAAGTAACTTTCTCCTTTGATAAACGTATTATATTATTGATTAACAAATATAAAAAAACGAATTACTAGCGTCTATTAAAATAAAATAATATTTCTTTCATGGCAAGATAAGAAAAAGTGCGAGGGAGATGGATGTTATTTCATCTCGCTTCCTTATAACTGCCAAGGCCGTCTACACTACGTCAGAAGAGGACGTGACAGAAAAATCTTACATTTTTTCCCGCCTAGTCCCCAGCTGCCAAATTCGCACCGTCCGTATAAGGAACTTCGTTCCAAAAAAGTGGATAAATATTAAAAACCTACATTACGTACTCGATGTGGAAAATCGAACACAACACTTTCATCATCGTCATCATTCAAGCCCTATCATAAACCACGGTCTAGAGTCATCCGCACCCATTAACTCAATCTTAAAAATAATGTGTAGAATAAGTAAGCGGGTCGCTTAAACCTAAGAGCTCATTTTCAAATATATCACTGAAGAAACAGTAATAAATTATTTCATTTTCATTTACAAACTGTCATCTATAAGCGGCTTAGGAAGTAAGGAAAATATTTTTTTCCGTAGGCGCCAACTTACATCTCAGTACTTACTTTCATAAAGTACGTTATAAGCAAGGGAAGCCCTTGTGTCCCGTAATAACTGTGAAGTTCTCTCGAGATTGCTCCACAATGCGGAGACGAAGCCGGATTACTTCTCAAACAACTCGAGAATTCGAAATCCATAAAATTCACCTTTTTGATCGGTCGAGTCTTTAGGTTATGAGATGTAACTTTTTTTGAATCTGAGGGGACTGCTTTATACATCATATTGATATTACATATCATACACACTGTAAATCTTATTTGAATTTGTCAAATAGTGTATTATGATGAAAAGATAATTTTGAAAGAATTTTACTTATATCTAACTCTTGCTATATTATCGATTTTTTCCAAGGTTAAAAAGAGGATTTGTCGTAATCAAGACGCTTTGCTGGTGGATTGACGATGGATCTGACGCTGCTATCCGACTCGTCAAAAGGGTAATTTTTACCAAAAATGAAAACGTACCCATCAACCTTTTTAAGTTTATTGCTTCCATAACTCTTTCCATGAGCTGGCAAGTATTTCTTGAGTTAATCATACTCAACTTAAAGGGATGGCGGTTTGTATAATAGAATGGTGCCATGATTGATTTATAAATAATCAAAAATTATCGGCTGCGCAATAGCGCACTACAGATAGGCACTAAAATATGAAGAAATGAAGATGAAGCATCGTTCTAACCATCAGGTTAGGATGCAGTATTGGAGACACAGGAATACAAACACGAAAATCAAAACACACTGACAGGGAACCCAAACCGGACCTGAAAACCAAGTTATGTTGTCCATATTTGGGTTTCGAAACCAGGAGAAGCTTCGTAGTAGCAATGTATTTTTTATGGGATAGGGTGACAAACGAGCACACAGTCCACCTGATGGTAAGTGGTTGCTGTGGCCTATGCTGCAGCTATCTACATCTATCCTCGTTTGCGAATCAAAATGCAGATGCGTTGTCACCCGTGAGGACTAAGATGGAATGCCTCTTTTCCAGTAAAACGGGTCCCCAGCTCTCTACACTCACGAAACACAGCAGTGTTAAGCTGCTATTTTACGCTGGTATCCTGTGAGAGCGTGGTCCTTCCCCGGTCGAGCTGACTCATTCGTGCTACAACTATACTATTAATATAGCTGCAGAATGACTCTACCACGTGTATTGATCAGTAGGCCATGATTCTGTCGGCATTAACAATGTCATCCAGACTAAATTACGGTCACGGTGGCCAGTCTCAACAGAGACTAGCCATCTGCGCAGGATAGAATTAGAGTGCACGAGCGTATGCGCAGAGCACGGGTGTACTCTGTATTCCTTCCCTTTCCTAGTCCGATGGAACAGCAATCTGACACGTCTGGAGAGAAAGCGGGATTTACGTACTTTCCGAGGTTGCTACTAAGAATTTCTTGTCTGAAACCCAATGATTGATATTGACCCGATCCGAGATTTGAAGCATCATGAGCGCGACTGCTGATGATGTGTCGCTTATAACCACTAGACAAAGAGGCAATCCTATGGGACTGCCGTCGATATTATGAGATAGCTTTATCACTTGTAGAGTAATACCAGTAGTATAGTGATCCAGTTATCCAGTGGGGGTTCATTGGATGCAGTAGCCACAAATTAAAAAGCTATGGTAAAAAAAAATGAAAAACCGAATGGGAACAACAGCGTTATCTTTTTGTTGTGGAACCATGCAATTCGCTTTAGGTTTTATGTTAAAATAATGAATAGAACATGAGAACTTTCCCATATATGGTTGAAATTCACAAACTTTTATATTAAAAGTAACCTATTGAAATTCAACAAAACCAACGGCGATCATCATCATCATCATTCATCATTACAGCCCTTCACAAGTCCACTGCTGAACATAGGCCTCCCCCAAAGAATGCCACAAAGCACGGTCCTGAGCCACCTGCATCCATCGACTTCCTGCATGTCTTACCAGGTCGTCACTCCATCTCGTGGGGGGACGCCCTACACTTCGCCTACCGGTACGAGGCTGCCACTCGAGAACCTTTCTTCCCCATCGGTTGTCGGTTCTTCGAGCTATATGGCCGGCCCACTGCCACTTCAGCTTACTAATCCGTTGGGCTATGTCGGTTACTCTGGTTCTACTGCGGATATCCTCATTCCTAAGTTTATCACGCAGAGAAACTCCGAGCATAGCCCTCTCCATAGCTCGCTGAGCGACCTTGAGCTTCCTCATACGGCCAGCAGTGAAGGACCACGTCTCAGTTCCATAAGTCATCACTGGCAACACGCACTGGTTGTACAATTTCGTTTTCAGGTTTTGAGGTATGTCTGACGAGAAGATGTGTCGTAGCTTCCCGAACGCTGCCCAGCCGAGTTGAATCCGTCGATTGACCTCTCGGTCGAAGTTGGACTTACCTAGTCGGACTATTTGTCCCAGGTAAACATAATCGTCAACAACTTCGAGCTTAGTGCTCCCAACAACTACCGGCATAGGTGTGACATGGACATTGAACATGATCTTTGTTTTGTCCATGTTCATCTTAAGACCTATCCGTTGGGAAACACTATCGAGGTCATTGAGCATAGTGCTTAGGTCCTCCAGCGATTCTGCCATAAGGACTATATCGTCGGCAAATCGAAGGTGAGTGATGTACTCGCCATTGATGTTGATACCGTATCCTTTCCAGTCCAGAAGCTTGAAAACGTCTTCCAATGCAGCGGTGAAGAGTTTCGGGGATATGACGTCACCCTGTCTTACACCTCTCTGCAATTGGATAGGTTTCGTACTCTGGTTCTGTACTCGGATAGCCATCGTAGCCCTACTGTACAAGCACTTCAACACTTCGATATACCGACAGTCAACTTGACACCGCTGAAGGGACTGCAGCACCGCCCAAATTTCGACGGAATCAAAGGCTTTCTCATAGTCCACATACGCCAGACATAGTGGCAAATTGTACTCTTCGGACTTCTGTACAATTTGCCGAAGGGTATGTATGTGGTCTATGGTGCTAAAGCCCTTTCGGAAACCGGCTTGTTCGGGAGGCTGGAAGTCGTCAAGTCTGCGCGCGAGACGATTCGTAATGACTCTCGAAAACAGCACGTAGACGCGGCTCAGAAGGGAAATCGGTCTGTAGTTCTTCAAGAGAGCGTTGTCACCTTTCTTGAAGAACAAGACCACCGCACTTCTGCTCCACGCCTCCGGTGTAATGCCACCATGGAGGACGGAATTAAAGAGCTTCTGAAGGACTTCAAGTACCGGTCTTCCACCCACTTTCAGAAGCTCCGCTGTAATTCCATCCTCGCCTGGGGCCTTACCGTTTTTAAGGTGCTGGAGAGACATTCTAATCTCGCTCAGACTGACGTCCGGGATATCTTCGGAATAGTGTCGGATGAGACTCGCTCTTGGATCGTTACTCACACTTGCGTGTGGCTCCAACGATGACGTGTACAGCTGCCCATAGAACCTCTCAATCTCACTCAAAATCTCAGGTGTCCTGGAAACGATGCTGCCACATTCTGTCTTCAGCTTTGACAGGTGGCTCTTTCTGGCAGACAGATCTCTGGCAAAGACTTTGGAGCCTTGGTTCCGCTCGATCGCTTCTTTAATACGAGCTGTATTGAAGTTGCGTAAGTCCCGCCGCATGCATTTGGAGATCTGTCTGTTCAGATGCCTGTATGCTGTCAAGTCTGTTGAAGAATGTAGCTTCATCTCCCGTCTAACAGCCATGAGATTAAGAGTGTGATCGGAGAGTTTTTGTGTTCTTCTGCGGCGGGTCTTGCAGAACTTAGCTCCGACCGCATGGACAGTTTCCACGAGCTTGTCATTCATAGCGTCCACTTCATTGCAGTCTTCTAGGCACTGAAAACGGTTTTGTAACTCGAGCTGAAAGGTTTCGGGACTTTGGAACAGAGCACGAGGGGGACGGAGCGTTGACTTCATTAGACGAGACCTCTCCAACTTAACGTTTAGGTTCAGTGTGCCTCTAACCATTCGGTGATCGCTACCAGTTTTCACCCTCGCGATCACGGAGACATCACTGAACAGTTGTCGTCTGGTCGTCATAATGAAGTCAATCTCATTTTTTGTCGAACCGTCGGGGCTCGACCAGGTCCACTTCCTGTGGGGCCGCTTTTGGAAGAAAGAGTTCATCATAAAGAGTCCCTCTTTCTCCATGAAGTCGGCCAGCTGCTGGCCCCTTGGGTTCCGTTGCCCTATTCCAAATTTCCCTACTTTCAGCTCACCGTTCTCTCTTGTGCCTAGTTTTGCATTGAAGTCTCCCATTAACACCGTATATTGGGTTTTGGAGGAATGCATGGCTCTAGAGATATCCTCATACATTTCCTCCACCTCCCCATCGGGATGTGCCGAGGTTGGTGCGTAAACCTGTATGACCTTCAGCGAATACCGTTTGGTAATTCTGAGTATAAGGTACGCAACCCTCGTCGACACACTCCCGATCTTTACAACGTTGTTAACGAGAGACTTGTGGACGATAAATCCGACACCTCCTTGGGACAGATGGTCGCCCTCCCGGTGATAGAGCAAGTTGCCGGATTCGAGGATTACCGTGTCCTCCCCCTCTCTTCGGACTTCGGATAATCCTATAATATGCCAGCGCAACTTGTCTATCTCTTCTTCCAGCTCCACGATCTTCTCGTCAGTCCTCAGGGTGCGTGCGTTGTATGTTGCCAGGTCGAGTCGTCTAAGGTGGCAACCGAACCTCCACCGGAGATTCTTAGCACCCCCTGCCCCGCCGTTACCATGGTCGCCACCGTAGCCAGGAATAGCGGGGCCGCCGGGGACTGGGGGCCGTCTCTTTGTTACATTCATAGGGGGGTATTTGCCATAGTTGCCACGCTTGGCGAGCGGGTTGGCAACCGCAGTTTTTTATTATAATTTTGGCTATTATCAGGAAGATGCTGCTGCCCATCTCCTGCCTGTTTCCCTTTGTCGCCTTTTACGACACCCACGGGAGGATATGGGGTAGTGGTATTCTTGACCGCCACTACACGCCACTAAACGGCGATCGAAAGAGAAAAAAGGTAGAGAATATGCCTTCAGGAATTCTTCTGGAAAAAATGTTTAGGAAATGAACACACTTCAAGCATATTCCACGAAACCATTATAAAGTGTTGCTTTTTCTATATAATTTTCATCACTGAAGGCGTGAACGCTAAAAATGTTAGGACACTCTTGGGTTGTCTCTTCGATTTGAACAAAGAATAACATATTGCAATATCATCGAAATCGGAGAGGTACATCTAGGAATGTGCTCTTTGGAAGTGAATTTTAGTTTTGTTATGTTTAATTTTCGGCGGTTATAGCAATATTATAATTAAAAGTTCTTATATTATAAACTTTTACTTTGACGAACAATGACTTGATAGTTTAATGCCGGCCAACGCAAAAAAAGGTCAAACAGTATGGGCAATGTATATTAGGGTAATGAACATGACCTTGATCAGAATTTATCCAACAGCTCACGAAGGCTTGTTTCAATTTGTGGCCTAAGATTTGGCCGCAACTGAAACTATGGCTGAAACCAGCATTTTTGACCAGACAGAAATTTTAGTCGGTCACTAATGATTCAAATATATTAAACCGATAAAACAATTTTTAATTGTATAGGAAACAAATGAGCCGTATTGTACTTAAGCATCCAATAAATTAACGAGAACGTGGGAGCGATCGCTGGAGGCAGTCGCACTAGTTACAATCCGCTTGACCCAAAAACGCGGTGGAGTGGCGCGGGACGCGAACGATCGGGCCGATAGCGCGCGACTCCACCGCGCTCGGTGTTCGCCCGCCTTTGTTATCTGTGCTAATAATCTGCACTCGCTAGTTCCTACGACAATGTCGATACAACACTGTTCATTAGTGATATGTTTTGTTTCAGTAACTGATTGAATGCATTTTTGTTTTTAATGTTTTCATGCTCTTTTAAAAAGTAATAATTGTGAACTTCATAAAAACTTGGAAGTGTTTACTTAATTTTTTTAATTGATTAATCATATTACTGAAGATTATAATACCACATATAATATAAATACATACACGGTGTTTTTTAATATAACCGACCTGTCCATAAACAATTTTACAATTTAAAAATTGAAAAGTTCTTAGAATCTTTTGTTTTCGGAATTCAAATTTGGAATTCATTTATTTGGTAACGAACAACCCAAACCTTGCTCGAAAACAAATGTTTCAGACTTCATAAGAGCTAAAGATTGGTCCTCGACCAGGCCATATTTGAACCCGTTGGATTAAAAATTGTGGTCAGTATAAGAGGACATGGCCCACTTAAAACGTTACAACGACACAAGAAATCTTAGGAATAGCATGAGTAAATTCCTCATAGATACAGCAGCATCCATGAGGATTAAATCGAAATATTTGTGTGCAAAGAGAAGGCCTGTATCAGAGCCAAACGCTGTCACTTTAAATAAATTTGTTTTTAATTAACACATGTTTTTATGTTTATTACGCTCTGACTTTAAAAAATATATGCATTTTAATCTGTAACCCGACTTATGAAATGACCAACCAGTAGTGTAAAAAAAATAAATGGATATTTCTTGGTAACAAAGTTCCGTTATAAAACTTTCATAAAACAGTAAGCAGCAGTGGTTAGAAA
Organism: Parnassius mnemosyne; assembly: GCA_963668995.1. Lineage (NCBI taxonomy): Eukaryota > Metazoa > Arthropoda > Insecta > Lepidoptera > Papilionidae > Parnassius > Parnassius mnemosyne. The sequence continues at coordinate 27,223,970 of CAVLGL010000115.1, forward strand.
TAAAAACAAAATAACCTCAAAATTGATAAAATATGAGAAATGCACTGTCAATCACGACGTGCTTCTTTGCCTTTACTACAGAATCACCACAACGGACAGAATCATAACACCGATTAAGGCTCATGGGATTGATATGCTATGATATTAAGTAGAAGTTTCGAGTTTTACACCCACTTCGTTGTATTTTATTTTATTTTCTACCCTCATTCATCATAGTACATTAGATGGATTAATTAAAATTTCTTACAAAAAATACATATTACACTATCGAAAACAGACATTTTTAATCCTTAGGAATAAGAACAAAAACTAATTATATTAAAACATAGTTCACAGTTAATATCTGATTACTTAACGTGCCATTAGATTGTGTCGCTATAGTCTTATTTCGCACTGGAGCCAACGAAACCTTCGTTCACCCGTCTGAAACGCGCGGGGCGGGGACGTTGACCTACCCTTCACCCCTCGTTCTCCTACATTGGTCCTGTACGTAACTCTAGGTCACGTGCAACGAATGTCAACCTTATTCTCAACCGCTCTGAGGTATTTATCGCTTACAGTTATCAAATCTTATAATTATTGGAAAAGAAATTGCTACGGTATTCTCGGCTGTATTTCAAGTGGATGGAGTGTGAATTATGCTGTAGCATTGACTGAAGGAAATAGAAGTGGAACTTACCTTAAATATAAAGAAAGTCGTGAGAAATAATTTTTGTTTAAAATTTTTGGATTTTAAGAGGAGGAAAATTGTTATTTTCCTCCTCTGAGGTTAATAAAATGATTAGAAAAATTGATCTTCTTTTAGATCTATATGAATTGGTAATATTACGAGTAGTTTTAATTCTTGCTTGTATCTTGTTTTTTTTTTCATGCTTTTTTAAAAACGTTACCCCATACTAGGAATTGAAATAGTTGTATTTAATAAAATATTACCGATGCCTAAATTTCTTGACGTTATTTGGCACTACGTGCTTAAACTCTGAATACACTAATAAAATAGTTTGGAAAATCCAAAAGTGCATGCCTCATGAGCGTTTAAAATAATTTTGAAAAAAAATATTGTATTCCTGACTTTTAATATATTATTTACGTGTATTAAATTTAGTGCTCTATTATTTTAACAGGTAGTGTTATCTACAATGAAAAAATAATAATGTTTAGCAAAATAAATCAATTACACAAAGTATAAATTCGATATAGGCTATATGGTACATTTGTCCTTGTCTATCAAACGCTAAAAAAATATATGATAACGCCTTTAAGTTTTAATAGCAATAAGACATATAACAGTTGAATATAATTTTATTAACAAACTACGCGTACTAGGCTATAGCTATATGAAATAGGGAACCAGTTCCGAATTACATCAATATTCTGAAGCTAATAAAAAAAAACGGTCTTGATACGTCAATTTTTTCGGGAGTTATCGTGACCACATACAAAATCAACATCCGGACGTCCACGGAATTTTTTTTTCAAAACGTTTTTTTTTTCCAAAGTAGCAATATAAATGTTTTTTTTAGAAAATATAAGATGGATTAATTAAAGTAGCGAGAGTAGAACACACCTATATATAAATAAATATTTTTTTTCATATTTCTTTTTATCAGCATGTAAAAAGTTGGCTGAAATCCAATGGCTGAAAACTGCTAGACATGGGCCTCTATTATTACAAAAGGACTCACCGTAACACTACGCTTAACAGGTGAATTGGCAATCACAATAGTCTTCCTTGCTTGGCTTGACTGGAATTTTTGACGAAAAATATTGTATCTGTTAAGTTATTGTACGATGGCAAACAGTATTTCTAAAATAATTTTTCTGAACATCGAATTTAGAGCTAAACCCCTACACATGCGAACCAACCACTGTTTTCGATTAATATTGATATCCATGTGCTTTAATTGTGTTTTTAATTTTATAATCTTTTCAGAGTAACATGTTATACTGAATATAGAATTTTTCAAGAATGCACCAAATAACACAATGCCCAACAAAATAATGAATTTATTATAAAATATTACTTTAGTTAATCAGTATGGAAAGAATTGCATTTCCATACATTTTTGTCTCTTAAATATTGTTGTCAAAAGATTTGATTTACAATTCAGATATCTCTTGCTAAGAAGTGTCTCCTAACATTTTAAATTTCTTCTAAGGATCATCATCATCATCATCATCATTATAGCCCATCACTAGCTGAACATAGGCCTCTTCTAAGAAATGTCACAAAGCACGGTCCTGAGCCACCTGCATCCACCAACTTCCTGAATCTTTTACCAGGATCTATAATCTTTTAAGGATGGATGGCAATATGTTATGTAAGAGATGGTACTATGTAATGTGGATCCGGCATAAAATCACCCTTTCCTATTTATTTATTTATACTTTATTGAACCTCACATCGGTACAGGATCAAAAGGCGGACTTAATGCTAAAAGCATTCTCTGCCAGTCAACCTTAGGGCAATGATTAAACTACGAAGGCTGTTACATAATAAATTTATGTATAAGCATATATGTATATATATACATAATATACGTAAGATATATATAAGATACATAATATATCGATTAAACTAAAACTGAGATAACTACTATAAAGATGTTTGTTTGCTGATAGGTTGCCTTAACTTTTCAGGTAGGTCATTCCATAGGCGCGCGGCTCTATTAGTGTTATTAAAAAGGCCTATATAAAAGGACAACGGAACTGATAGAAGTATCTTGAGCGTCAGTTCATCATCTCGATGATGCTAATGGCGATGGTGATGTTGATTAAAAATTACCAGTCTGGATCAAAATTTTTGTTATTTTTCTTTCAAATAAAAACTCGGAGTAGAGTAGAGTAGAGTATGTAGAGTAGTGTAGTCGCAATACTTGCAGCAGGTAAGCAATAGGTAAGAGGAGACGAATAGGCGAACTCCTAGACAAAAAAGTAATAAATCAAATCGAAATCACCTAAACTAAGCTCTGTCGTATTGTTAGAAATGTCGGGCCATTATGCAATTATCTTTAGACTCAAAATGTATTATTTACGTAACCCATATGCGTTGGCTTCGAAGGGGATTCGAGTGGTAATTAAGTTTAATTAATAGTTAATACCCAAGACTACCGTAGTTATGTTGGCTGACAATTTCGGCAATTTGGTCAGCCCTATACATAAGTAACGACAACTACACTACTGTTGTATGTACTGTTTTGTCAAAAATCACTAGGTGAAATTTAAAGTCGCATGAAATTTCAGAGCCCTTCGTTGTCGAATCTTGTCACGTTCCCTTTTAAGTTACAAAATAAATGTTATAAAATTAGAAGTAAGAAAAGGCTACCGAAACAATGCAAGTTATCGACAAATATTATACGTGGTAGAGCCATGCTGCAGCTATATTAGTAGTATAGTTGTAGCACGAATGGTTCGGCTCGACCGGGGAAGGACCACGCTCTCACAGAATACCAGCGTAAAATAGCAGCTTAACACTGCTGTGTTTCGTATGGTGAGTGTAGAGATCCGGAGACCCTTTTTACTGGAAAAGAGGCATTCCGTCGTAGTCGTCACGGGTGACAACGCATCTGCATTTTGATTCGCAAACGAGGATAAATGTCTATGGGCCGCAGCAACCACTTACTATCAGGTGGACTGTGTGTTCGTTTGTCACCCTATCTTATAAAAAGAATATATTGGTGTTTACTATAGAGTAAGCGTGTGTAATTTTTCTAATCAGAACGATCAGTAACAGTCATGGTTCTTTCATGTTCTTCACATCAGATCCATGAATTAGATTCTTCTATAATAAATGGCACTAATTAATTTGTGCACAACCATATCGTAACCACTTAAACAAAAATAATATGTTGTTATGTTTATATTATGTTATATTGTATATGTTACTAAATATACGTATTGTTATATATTGTAAAATTACAATTGGCCTACTTAAAGTAAATTAGCCAGTAATTTTAAGCAGCAAATTTATTTTTAGGCTTGTAATTTTATATGTATTAAAACCTTTAACATTAGGAAAAAAGATTCATGCGTGAGTAGTTAATTGCTTTTTACGTTAAAATAATCTAACGCAAAATTAATACAAAAAACTGTAGCGGGAGCGTTTAATAAATAAAGATTTTATAAAACTAATGTGACATTAACGGAAATAAATTCATAGGCAGTAAAACGAAGGAAACAGTTAAACATCATTTGGCACAGCATTTCAAGATTATGCTGAGAGTTGCTGCTATGTAGAGAGTCATCGCGTCAAGGGTTATGCTAACCGTAACGATGATAGGCGCTCTGAAATAACTTAAACTATCGTGTTCTTTTTTGTTTAATGAACTGCAATATTTTGCCGTAATTATTTAATATTTTGCCAAGTCATACTGTTGAAAGTAATTTATATTTTATTTAAAATTTTTCAAGAAGTATAGATAGCACATATAATCCATATGTTTAAGAATGGTACATAATATTTTAGTAGCTCGGAAGCTAAGAGCTTGTTGTGAATTTCATAGTACGTCAGCAAATTGGTTTCGATCCCCACTTGCATCTGTGAGATAACCTGCATGTCTGAATTAAGAAAAATTATTTCGAAGTGTGGGGAGTATAGCTCTCTATATACTTAAGTTTAAAATTTTGTTACTCTTTGAAAAATAACCCTGTATAGTAAAAATAAATAGAGCGAGCAAAATTTATTATTGTGCTATTTATGAAAAAATAAAAAACAAGTCTTACATACAAAATATATTTGAATATGATATTATCCATGAAGAAATTACTGATTGTTTGGTGTCAAGTAACTGGTATTATTAGGTTGTAGTTGTTCCTCGTATAATTTACAGAATTTACATCACTACTTAAAAAAAGAAACGGTTTGATTTATGTGTACATACATTAAATTTTCGAAAATGTACTGAGAGGCTAAAATATTGAACTTCGAGATTTAGGTACATAACAAAAAGCTATTATGGCTCTCTTTTGCAAAACAAAGATAGTTTCAATGTCAGTCGCATTACGTCAAAGCAAGATTCCATAATATGACATTATGCTATGGTAATATAATTATAATCTATCTGCTCAACAAAAATAAGGCTCTTAATATTTCTAACAGTATACTTATGCTACAGAACTAAGTCTAATTAATAGAATCAGGCGTTACTTTGCCGAAATCCATGATATTAAAGATGTTAAAATTATTTTATTATACTATATTAAATTTATTATATTATATTAAAAATGATGTGTCTTATATAGTTTCAAGAGCACCTCCCACCCTCCCTAAATTGCGTGCACTATCCCCGTCACCACGTATCCCAACACCACTACTCCCAATACCGCTAAACTAAGAAAGACACATAACTGTCAATGATACGACACGTGTTTCGCCTCTAAACGAGGCACAATTAGGAGAAATAGATCCGGAGATGGCTGACCGCGAAGAATTTTTACGCGGATCTTAGCTGAATAATCTCAACACCTTTAAGAACTAAGTCTGCCGGCTAGTTTAAATATACGGGGCGCTATTGAAGCATCTCGTCCAGAGTGATTCCCGGAAAATCTGTAGTATCAACAAGACTCATCTTCCCCATTCAAACATTCGGTGTTATAAATTTAATACATTTCGTTTTACTGTCATTTAAAAACAATTTTTACGTTAAACCAATTTACCAATTCAGACATAATATGATAACATTATCGAATGAATCGGTCGCGTCCGTAGGCTTCCACCACCTAATCCTAGGCCCACCCTACCCGTGTCTCCCGGGGGTGCTAAACGAGTGACAAAGCCGAAAGAAGAGACTCGGCTCTCGCCGTGTGGTAGCGGCGTAGAAGGAAAAAGAAATAGCCCCGAGTTCTCGGCGCCCCTTTAATGAGGCAATGTTGCGAAAAATTTCCGGGAGTAAAACCGGTGACGCGGTTTGCCACCCGTCACGTTCTGTCTCCCGGAGTGGCGAAAATTGGATTGCGGAAGCCCGTCTGGCTACGCTAAATATATGTGGAGCAATGAATGATAAGATAGATGAAGTATACGAAATGATGTATGATAGAGGAATAGATGTGCTATGTGTAAAAGAGACGAAACGTAAGGGAAAGGTGCGGTATCATCCTGTCAGAAAGAGTGGGTCAATGTGTGCAAGAGGAATGAATGCCCCAGATATGTCTAAGCCCACTTATATCCGAGAGCAGTTTTGGGGGATAGTAAAGATGGTATTAATGAAATGTAACGGAAATGAAAATATTGTTATATTAGGAGTAATGGAAGGGTTGGGGTGAAGAAGCTTGGTTATGGAAGGGTGTTGGGAACGTTTGGTGATAAAATTATAAATGAGAATGGTGGAAGCCTCCTAACAGTATGTGTGTAAAAGAATATTTTTGTGACGAACACTGTTCACAAAATTCACATGTATACACGGGAAAGAGGTGATGATAGAAGCATGACAGATTTCATAATTGTGGATGAAAGAATGAGGAGAGCAATGCTAAATACAAGGGCTTCAACGTAGGGACGGGTCAATATGCTGAATTAATGGTCTATTCAGACGTTGGCGGCATCGGAAATCTGTGTCTACCACTGTGTTACAGGTTATCAGAACAGAGAGGATATAAGAACATAAAGGTGTGAAAGAGAAGTACAAATATAGACTGAGAGAAAATATAAGTGGTTTGGATGAATTGTGTATGAATGATTTAGACTTGGAGACTGTGTGGCATAATGTTAAGAAAGGTTTGGTGGATGTAGCTATCAAAGTATGTGGTGTAAGTAAGAGAAAGAATGAAAGGAAAAATAATACGTTATGGTGGGATGATGAGGTACGGATGGAAGTTGAAGCAAAGAAGAGAGCATGGCTAGATTTACTAATAACCAAGGCTGGTAATTCTGGCGGTATGAATGATGTTGAAAATGATGTTGAAAAAAAGGCAGTTTTTGAATATCTAAATAAGAGAGTTAAAGAAGTAGTTGAAAGGAAAAAGTAAGAAAGAACGGATAATAATGATAGAAGAATATTGAATAACTTCCAGGCCAATATTAAAATGTTCTTGAAACTCGTAAGAACTGCCCTGGCAGTCGAAAGACTGATTTTTGTTTCTTTCAAAATATCATTCAGAACAGCCTAGAATGGATATTATATGAGACCACAATAGCTGTGTTGTGTAAGTTTCGAGTTTAAAAATACTTTGAAAACCTGTTTATGAGTGAAAAGACATTTGAATTAAATTAAATAGACATTCCTAAAGAAGAGGACAGAGATAGGGAGATAAGTATAGATGAAATAATGAAAGCAATAAAAAGCATAATAGTATGTAAGGCAGACGGATATGATAGAGTATCACTTGAAATGCTAAGGGCTGGAGAGGGAGTGGTGGTAGGCCAGCTGTACACCTTATTTATTTATGTTGGGAAATGAAGAGGGTACCGGGAGACTGGTGCAAAGCCGTAATAGTCCCAATATATAAAGGAAAAGGATCGCAGCAGAACTGTAAAAACTACCGTGGTATCTGCCTTCTTAGCATTGTGGGAAATCTGAATGTTAAGGTACTAATTGAAAGGGTTATGAAAGAAACTGATGGAAAAATTTGGGATGTGCAAGCGGGATTTACCAAGGGCATGGGTGGGGTGTACGGATCAGGTATTTTCCATGCCCAAGTATTCGACCAAAAACCAAAAGGATTTTTTGTGCGTTCATGGACTTGGAAAAGGCTTATGACAGAGTGGACAAGGACGTGTTATGGCAAAGACTGAACTCATTTGGGTTGAGATCTGGCTTGATACAAGCACTAAAGTCTATAGTGAATCTAATGCTTGTGTCAGGATGAACATGATGGTTTGGCATCCATAAAGGCGTCAGACGGGCTGTGTGGCTTCTCCGTGTCTATTCAACCTAGGTATGGACAGTTGTTTCGAAAATTAGAAAATTGAAGAATACGGCTTAAGAATGGGTGAGTTAATCGTCAAATGCTTTTTGTAAACCGATGATCAAGTCATATTCGCGTCATCGGCGGCCGAGTTGAAAATGGTAGTTACATTAATGAACAGGTGAACGCAAGTAAGACGAAAGTTATGGTTTTTGAGAGAGAAGAAAGTAAGACGATATGTAAAATAAGAATAGACGGGGAGTTGGTCGAGCAAGTAGATGAGTTTGTGTATTTGGAATGTGTATTTAGCAAGGATGGTAGATATGATAAGGATATAGTGCAACGAGTGAACGCAGAAAATAGAGTAAATGTTATTTCCTTATATTATATTATGTTAATCCCTATTTTAATGTATGGTAGTGAAAATTGGGTATGGCAGAAGAAGCACAAGAGTAGAAGGAATTCTGTAGAAATGCGGTCATTAAAGAGTATTTTAGGGCTAAATATGAATACCGGGGTGAGAAATTATGTGATAAGAGAAGAGTGTGGTTTGCAAGATGATGTTGTGACCAGTATTAGGAAAGGAATGCTTCGGTGGTTTGGTCATGTAGAAATAATGAATGAGGAAAGAGTGACAAAGTAAATTTATGTTGCAAAAGTGAACGGCAGAGTCGGGAAGGGACGCCCTAGGGGAAAGTTTATCGACCAAATTGGCGATATATTGAAAATGGGTCACATTAAGAGTACCCTTAAACGACGGACATGTATGCGTAGATATATGAATGTGGAGGAGGCGAGAGAGGTGTGCCAGTATCGTGCCTAATGGAAGTCCGTAGTCTCTGTCTACCCCTCTGGGTGACAGGCGTGAGTGTTTATTATTTTTTATTATATTATTATTACATAACATTATTCACTTTGTCATATTTTACTAAATTTCTTTTAAGCTTGGAAATGAATGAAGTATCATCAGCAGATGATACTATATCGTGGCCGTCCCTTTCAACGTAAGGTTTATATAAATTAAAACTGGAGTGGGCCAAGAATTGAATTTTGAGAAACACCCATTGTTACTACTAACTCAGAACACTTACCGTTGTTAACAATTTTTTGAGTTCTATTACTGAACTTATAAATTTAAGTGCAGTATTTTTTAAAACATAATGCTTCTTGATTAACAAGGCCTCGAAAAGATAAAAAAAAACCAAAGCATTCTATGAATTCCACAAGGCATTAAAATATATTTCATAAGCTCAACACCGGCTTCCATTGTCGAGCGATCGATTGATTATTTTGGAGTAATTTTTTACTATTAAAAACTTTAAAATTAGTTCCTAAATATTTTTTTGAAAAATTTTACTCTTAAATGAGTAGAGCCCTATATGCTACTAGATTTAAATAAATGTATTAAGCTTTATTACGTTTCATCAAATCAGCGAAAATTACCGTGCAGTGGCGGTTTAAGAATACCCACTACCATACATCGTCTCGTGAATGTCGTAAGAGGGAAACTGTAACAGAAGATAGGCAGCAGCATCCTAAAAACAAGTCAAATTTATTTAAAAAAAGCTGCAGCCAACCAGCCGTACAAGCGTGGCAACTTTAGCAGAATGCCGCCTATGAGGCAATATATGGGAGATGCCTATATTAAGAAGTGGACTATTTAAGCCGTAATGGAAATCGGAAAATACACCGGATTCGATACTAGCATTAAACATAAGTTGAGGGGTGTATAGTTCGTAGTTCCATTACAGCCTATTATAGTTCACTGTTGAACACAGGCCTCCCCCATAGATTGCTTCATAGGTGTGATATGTCTATGTTCAGCAGTGGACTTTAATAGGCTGTAACAGTAATGTTTTGCAGCTTTAGATTTGCGCTCTATGACTGCACTCGCGTCGACACTAATCCACTATACCGTATTGCAGGTGGCCGCCTATCCATGCGGTGACATTGCCTTAACATTTTGGCGCACTGCCATATTTATTTTATTTTAACTCCTAAAATGGACGTTGTTGAAATATTATATTTGCCAATAATTTATAATACACAACATATTTCTTGTAAGTGACAGTCACAGAGTACATTGTATATACATGAGGGACAGTTACTATGTTGAATTTATTTTGTCAAAACCAGCGATGGCATTTTTTAACCATTCGTGAAGCTGTCACAATTTTTAGGGTTCTGTACCTAAAGTGTAAAACAGAGCGGAGCCCTATTAATGTTATTGTGATGTCTGTCTTTTCGTCCGTATGTCACGAATCTCTAGCTTGTAAACGGAATAAGTAATAGACCTGAAATTCCGATAATTGGTGTAGAATGTTGAATAATACCGAATATTGAACTAGTAATTCAATTAAATAATTTTTCAGGGATCCCTTGATACCTTTATTTTTCTTACGTGGGTTATCTACAATTATATTTTTTATTATTTTGTATCTTATAAAAGTTTGGGGGAATGGCGTCAAAGTGGTTGGTTTAAGACAGTTTTTATTACGGAGTCTCATAAACGAAACTAGTTAGGAATTTGAAATTTCTGTAAATCATATACTTTATTTTTAACTAGCTATTCCCCGCGACTTCTGTGTCTTCTTCGATCTAATTTAGGTTTTTAATTTTTTTTGCGCGTTACCCTATTTTTTTTTTCTTAAATAATAGTAGCCGAGTTACTCCTTATAACATTGGCTGTCTGCCAGTGAAAATCCATCAAAATCGGTCCAGTAGTTTCGGAGATTAGCTGGAACAAACAGATTGACAGACAGACAAAAGTTTTAAAAATTGTATTTCTACATTAATATTATAAAGAGGAAAGATTTCTTTGTGTGTTTGAATAACTCAATCGAAAAAAAAAACTGCAAAATTAACCATAAAATTTTAATGAACTTTAGTAAGATAAACTACAACAAATTTCACCGGTTTCGCGTTCGCATGAAATATTTAGTTTAATGCTTATTTTGACCAAAAACTGATGCTCGCACTAATATTCTACGTAAACACGTGTAATTAAATCATTATCTTTCTTTACACTAATTTTTTTAAAATATTTACCACCATAACACATCACAGTCAATGTGAAATAATATTTGTCATTTATGTTCTGTCACTATAATTCTTATATAGGTATATTACGTAAAATACCTGTAAGCTACAATCGCGTCGCAAATTCTATTAAGGTGTCACAAGAACTTCTAGTATATCTTTTAGCTTAGTATGCACATTTGTATCGTTTTACAAATTCACTATGCCGCTATCGTACCGCTACTGTAGCACTGAAGCCCGTATAAAGTGCGCATTTTTCAGTGGCATAGAAGCGATTGAGAAGTTCTCTATTGCTACTGTAGTACTTACTTATGAAGGATTTTTCATATACCTGTTAAGTGGCTGCTGTAGCACTGTGTTATACCACATGTGTACTACGTGAGAATGAAATATACAATAAAAATATTTTACGGCAAATAATTTATTTAAAATGATCACTTTCAACCACAAGTGCGGCATCTTACTAGCTGACCCGGTGTCCCGAATAGCAGAATAAGTATTAAAAAAATTAAAGAATCGACTGTTAGGCGGTACGAAGTTCGCCGGGTCAGCTAGTAATTTATAAGTTTAATTTTACAGCAAATAAACGTTACAATCCTTGGTTTTAGATATGTAGAGTCTAAAGTTTAGTGTGATAAATCAAAAAAATATTTTCTTTCGAGTAAAATTGATTTACAATAGCGGCATCTACTTCATTTTATAGGCAAAGTCGGTAAAGGTATCGAACAAAAATTTATTGACTCTCAAGGTGTTACGTAAAATAGCTAGAATAAAGACGACTAATTTAATATAATATCCTATCTCATTCTCTGGCAGACTAAATCCGATAGATGTACATATTTGTCTCTTTCATCGAATTTCAAATCACAACGATTCTAAAGAACTTCAAAAAACTTCAAATAATATCATACATACTTTGTAATGTACATAAATTATAATTTATTTTAGCATGCGGATATTAGCAAATTTGTTTCTTATCTTTATAACCTCTTCCTTCTTAATTTCACTTCTTAATTAAAGTCCAAACCCTTAAATGAACAGGTATTGTGGATACTCGTAGGGCTGCAATAATTTGTATAAAGGTGTGGCACAATGTAGGGTACTGTCGGATCGATGGTAGACACGTGCAGCGGCCTGCAGCACCGCGGCGCCCTCTCGTTGCGGACACGTGACTACGCAATTGATGACTTATAGAGTACTCCACCTAACATACTCACGTACGTTAACTCTATAGTTACCTCACGCCTTGATATTTACACGAGCATTGGAAAGGTTTGTTCAAAATTTAGCTCCATATTACACATACTTCACAATACACAATACGTTATTTTAAAGCTCCCACTCAAACTTTACATAGTATAAAATATTTAAAAATTTCTTGCTGATATATAATACGACAGTCGTGATATCGACTTTTTAGGTCTATCTACTACAGGATTAAATATTTTCAAGAATGTGCCTGTTGTCGAACATTACTTACAAATTTTGCCTATATTCATCATCAGACGGGTTAGTGGATTACTAATATAGTAATAGTAATTCCCATTACTAGTCTGTAGAATTTTTGTTCAGCGTTTTTCGATGGTTCACCCGCCATAAATCAGTGGCCAGAGCCTCATCCCTGAATCAGCAGGGTATATTTGGATGTCTACTTTCAGCAGTGGACTTGTGAATGGATGTAATTACGATGATGATGATCTCTTACATCCCTATAAGTAATATCTTAGTGCTCTTAATAAGCTTTAAGGTCAAAAATTTTACATTACTTTATTTCTAAATACCTTGTCTTAAACTAGTACTAGGTTGATCAATAACCGTTTAGAAACGCAATGAAACCCTAGGATAAGTACCTATATGTAAACTTTATTTATTTAATTTTCAACGTAAACGTCTTTTAAGCTAATACATCTTGAATAGCGTTTTGCAATTTGGTTATTTCCCTTGGAAAAAAGACTTGATCCGGGGGCTCGAAAAAGGCAGTTACAGCACACATCACCTCATCATAGCCGTCGAATTTTATACCACGCAAGTGCTTTTTCAGGTGAGTAAAAAGTGAAAGCACTTAGAGCTAGGTTTGGAGAATATGGTGGGTTCTGGATTGACTGAAAGCCAGCAGTTCGGCTGGCAGCGCCTGCAACATAAGATCGATGGGCAGGTGCATTTTCATAATTAAAAAGCAGTCCAGCACGCAATTTTCCTCGACGTTTATTCTTGAGTTATACGCGTAGTTTTTTGACTAATGATGCATAATAATCTGCGGTTATTGTCTCTTCTTTACTTAAATGGTCGATCATTATCATACCTTACACATTTCAGCCCGGCTAGCATGGGCGGGGGACAATTTTATCCCCGGGGAAAGGAGAAAATGTTTATCCCTTCGCTTAGTTTTATCCACCCTTAGAGCATGGGCACACCGGTGGATATAATATCCACAGTAGATAAATTGGGAGATAGACTTACACTTAGATAGATTTCTTTAATGAATGTAAACTTCAACCCACGTCCAATGAACTAGGATAAAGTTGTCCCTTTGAAATGTCAAAAAAAACAAAAATTTTTATCATTCATTTGGCTCCATGCTACGGACGGGGGATATAAGTCTACATGTTATGTCCAACGGGGATATACTTCTCCCTGTTTGACATAACAAGATAATTTTATCTCTTGTCAGTGGATATTATCGGGGGATAAAATTTTTGTCCCCCGCCCATGCTGGCCGGGCAGAAGACAGATGCCATTACTTTTCCATCGAACGCAGACACCTTGAATCTTTTGGCTGGATGCAGTTCTTCAAAAACAATTTTTGCATAAAAAATAATTCACCAAACACCACACAAAGTTCGAGTTTCTCCATTAAGTATAGGGATCAAATTAAAAAAAATTGGGTACAGTTTTTAATGTAGTTTTTCTGCCCTTGACTACTAACGAATTTAAGATGCGAAAAAAAAATAGAACACATTTCTAAAACTCATTGAAAAGCGTCCTATTATTGGAGTAGGACACTTATTGATCAACTAGTATAAAATAGTAGAATGTGACGTATTCTAAATAATCCCGAAGCCATCGACAATTTATGTAAATATAAACCTAAACCATGCCATAGGAGCACTTTTATAGTAAATAATAAAATGAGTCTTTATTGACAGACCCATAAGAATATTTATTATAACTGAAATGTAAACTGAATTTAAACTTTAAGTCGATGGATGCAATCTACTTTTTAGGGGGTATATTCTGTTTGATAATTAACAAAAAATTAAAAATTATATTTAATCAATAGTATTATTCGCAACTAAAAATCGTTTAAGCAAGTAAAAATAGTTAGGAAAAGAAATTGAAATAAACATTTGAATGCATGAAAACCCCTATTGGTCAGTAAAATTAGTAGCGCGTGAGCAATTATTAAATCAGTTTTTAGTTTTAAATTACATATTTTTGTTTATTCTTACTCTTTATTGCAAACACCTTAAACTGAGGATTACAAAGGGCAAACTTAATACCGCAAAGCATTCTCTACTAGGAAATGAATCAACAAATTTTTTTTTAGGTGCAAATTAAGGACAAATACTGAAGAATAATAAATAATACTTAAAAAAAAAAACTAAAAAAAACATGCTTTTGTAGAAAACTGATCTAAAAAGTAGACAATAATTTTAAATAAGTGTAAAATAAGAAAATAGTGATTAACCTAAAAAATAATTTTATTGTAAAAAGCGTGGGGCGCTTGATGTCATTTGTAGTAAATATTTTTGTGAATATTTGTAAAATTAGTGTCATTATAAAACATCTGAAAAAGCATCCCACATTTTTTTACAATAAAATTAATTTTATATATTAATAACTATTTTCTTATATTAAACTTATTGAACATTATTTTCTACTTTTTAATTCGGTTATCTACAAAAAAAGTGTTCTTTTAGTTTTTTTTAAACTATTATTTATTTTCTATTTTTTAGTGCAGCTAACTACAAAAGCATTTTTTTTAAACGAATTTATTTTTGCAGCTTTCAGGGTTTGAACTGGCATAAATCGTAATTGAGTTATGAATTATTCGCAAATCCGGAAGATGCTGGCAAGGATAAAGGAACAAACTATTTAAATTATTACATTGTCATCGGTCCTTGATAAGTGTGCGAAGTTTCGTTTTGAAAGGGATGAAAATTACATTGAAACATTCCGTTACATAGATACATACCAAGCTAATAAAAGCGTGTTATAATAGTTTTATCCACATAATTCATACATATTATAAATGTACTCAGATTTGAGTGGCCCAAGAGTAACCTAGGCCGCCGATCCACTAGTCGCTGATTTTACTTGATAAGTGCTTTCGTATATTTAACAATAGTGACTAAAGACATAATTATTTTTATTATTATTCTACCTTACACTATATTGCACACCTTAAATTATTTGTTAAGTTACTGGAGCATTAGTCACTTGTTATGTAATCACCCGAACGAAAATTTGTTACTCATCTCAACCTAATAACGTTTGGATTTTATGGTACGCAGAGAAATGACGAACTATTTATTTAACTGTCCAATCACTTATCACTCAAATGATAATTGTGCACAGTATCGTTTTAAACTAAGTACTTAACGAAACGAACATCATCTGTACTGGTACTACGGTTAAAGTTACCACCAAAGCAAAGAACATATGTATATAGTAATATATTTATTAATACGTAACCAGTCTATAATAGTCCTAGCAAAATACTTTCAGGATTATTTTAATCATACTGCCTAAAAAGTTTATTCCTGCTTGTAAAAATCACTAACCTAAATATCTTAAACACTGCTTAGTAAAAACTTTTGCTTAAAAACGGTCTATTTAACCTACTTCAAAAAGTAGGAGCTACTCAATTCGAGTGAACGTTTTTTTATTTGTGATACTTCATAACTTTTTTCTAGATGAACCGATTTCAATGATTATTTTTTTATTTGGAAGCTGGTGCTTTTTATGTGGTCCCGTTTAAATTTGATCAAGCTTTTTGAGTTATCCTTAATAATTTATATTGAAGTTGGTTGTACAAAATTTTTAATTTTATCACTTGTTATTTCTGAAACTTGTAGACTCCTAGGGTACAGAACCTACCTTTGGTAAAAAACAGACAGATGTTTCGGAACCTAAACTCAACAATAGTATCCGATGCAATTATAGATTTGCTGCCAAGCCGAGTTGTGTTTATTGTATCGAGCTGTTGAGTTGGGAACGGGATTTCCATTTCGGTGCTCGCCGAACTGAGAAAGGTACTGAAGTAGCACAGTGGAGGCAATATGCTGCATATTTGATGTGGCGCTGTGCACATCAACAATTACGTCGACGCTTACTTAACCGGCGTCTTGATGTGTCTTGTGGGGACGGTAATAGCTCAAATATGAATCCCAATTTCTTAACAATTTGAGTTTGTCCGCAATATATTTTTATATTTTTGAGAATATTTATAAGAACATATTGCTGGGAAAATTCACATTCTTATATTAATAACAACACATTACTATTAAAATATAAATATTATTATCATAAGATTTATCGTAATATAAGAAAATGAGTTATTCATCATATCAATGAGTTTTCTGCACCGAGTACAAACTTTCGTAAATTAGTAATTTAAGTATTCAAAATAGTAACAATTCTTTTAAAGATTTGCTTTTAGGGATCTTTATTATCGTAACGTATACCTACTGTTACACACTGTTTTGGTTGAAACTTGGACTAATTTACACCATTTGATATTTTTATATATATAAAATTCAGGTGTCATGTGTTCGTAATACTTCTCTTCCTAATCTGCTTGACTGATTTTGATAATATTTATGGGGTAGTAATTAGGGGGTTGCCGGATGATTCTTTGCTATAGTTGGACCAAACGGGCCCAACTGTTCAGGTGATACTTGTGTCACTGTTATCGAAATTCAGAAATCACCTATAGGAACCCGGGGCGAAGCGCTACTATTATATATAATCTTTGAGTAGGCTTGTGTTCTACGTGATACATATGTAAGCTGTTAATTATTTTTTTATTTCAATTTATGGCATATACTTCATAATGATCTCTACCGTTCTTCTTTCAAAGTTTACAACATTGTGAATAGCCATATCTGCCTACTAACAAGTATATATTAATAAGGTTTATTGCTTCAATCTTCTGATACACATAAGTAACCAATTGGGATTTGATTGATTTACACGATCTAAGGTTGATTTCAACGATTAGATACAAGTTATTCATAGGACAAGTTCAATATTTTATATTATTAGCTGTGGTTATAGTTTAATTGATGAATTACTTTTACGCTATAACTTAAAACTAATTAGGAACTTATTTATTAAGGGTTGTTTTTTCAGTCGTCAGATTTTTTTCTGTGTTATCTGTATTTAATATCGTATATAAATAATTATAAAAGAGAAAAAGAGAGCTATTTTATTCATAATTTTGAATTTGTTTATATTGTATTTATATTCTACAAACTTTTAACTGTGATTTGAAAAACGGCTTTTGTTAAGGCTACCCATAATAAGTTTCAAACGGTGCGACCGTTTAAACCTAAATTAAGCCGTTTCGATGAAGTGCCTGGTAGTATTATTGTTCGTCGATATCTGTATTTACTTGCAATATCTTAGACGTAACATTAATTTTGCCTGATGTTTCTGATGTCAAATCGAGTCCCTTGTTTACTTACTAACTATGAAAGCTTTTAATAATTGCAATCAAAATTGTTTTTCACTTTCTATTTAATTAGATAATTATTACCTTTTATTTAATTTAACAACTAAATGCGTATGCGATAAGGTCGGGTGAATAGACTAATACCATGTCCTAGAGGTAAAGACAAAGATAATATTATCCATATTGGAAAATATGAAATAATGTTTGAATTATAATACTGGAACATTTAATTTTAACAATATTTAAAATTAAATTTTTCAGTTGTTAACAATCTATTATTATTTTTTATCAGAATAAAGTGTGTAAAAATATGGCGACAATATGTGAATACTGAAATATATTTATTTTTTATGAAATAAGGATGACAAACGACTACACAGTACAGTTAGTGTTAGTGTATTCTGTGGCCCATAGACATCATCTATCCTCGATTAAGAATAAAAATGACGAATGCGTTATCATCTCTAAGGACTAAGATGGAATATCATCTTTTTAGTAAAAAGCGTTTCCGGTCCTTTAGATCAACCATACGAAACACAGCACCAAAAGCTGCTGCTGCTGTAACATATGAAATTGTATTTTGTATGATATTTCGTATCATGGACCTGTTCCTTTTTACGTTGGTATTCTGTGAGAACGTGGTCATTGCACCGTTCGAGCCAACACTTTCGTACTACAACCCTAATAAAGTAGCTCTACCACATAAAAAATATGTTTTGTGTATCGGTTGGATGGTCCTGGACAAATTTTTAACAAACCTTTAGATATAAAAAAAATGTCAAACCATTAATGTTGTCCAGAAAAATGTTACAACAAATTTTCAGGGCTGACGAGAGTTTCGCTGGCATCTCTTGCGACTCACTGATCATGACGTAGTGGTGTTTTAATATCAGAATCATACACGGTAATTACTACGAGGGCAAAAAGCATGATCCGCTAAACTGCTCCACTGCCATGTATAATTATGAATATTGCAACTTGCCTGCTCGAGAAATTCTTTTACGAAATTTTTCTACATCTCTGCAAGTACGTGAAAAATGTACTTATTGTAAATTAAAATGTGCCCTCAAAATTTGCAATTCATATTCTTTTGTAATACTAGTGAAATTTTAACAGTCGTGCATTTTTATTTCTTAAAAAGGAAATTATTATTTTACGTCAGCAATGATAATGTAGTACATAATATCACAATGGCTACTCAGCTCCTGTTTGGGTTTAACTCTATCGCCTCTTATGATATAATACCCACGGTGATGACATGATTTTAAAATATGGTTAAAACAGATTTAATTATATTAATGATAATACGATCCAATATTTGTGTTATTATTTTCGTTATATCATTTCCTTTATTATTAAATTGGGTCACAGTACTTTGATAGGGATATTCTAATAAAGCTAGCGCAGAGAGCTAGAGCGAGTTAGGAGTTTATTATTCGCAAAGGATTCAACAATATGTGTATGTTCTGTTTATAATTAATTTAGAAACTCTCGTTTTTATGGATGATGATACTTTTGAAGGTATGTTCTCAATTTTAACTTATTCACCGACGCTATCAGTCGTTTTGTAAAAAGTAAAATATTTTTTTTTAAATGTATTTAATATAAGTGATTTTATTGGTAAAAGCACATATAATGATGTTATATGATAAACACTCCATTTTTAATGTACTGTAATAAGTAATATAATAATATTATAAAAAATAAGATGTCAGAGGAACGTACAAAATACACTGAATATTTTTTCGTAATGGCTAATATTATAAAACCAAAGAGTTTTAAAAGTTTTATTTACTACGACAATAGTTGTTATAGACGAGGCGGTTTCAACAACCTGCCGACAACTAACAAATTGTTACAAATTGCGGTGTGGGCTGAAGCGTTCGACAGGAGGATCCGGCGCACAATGACTGTCGCCTGCGCTCAGTTCTATTCACAGCGAGCGTTCCCCGACAATCTGCAGTCGGAGTAGCAGACGCAAATTTCCTTTAAATCGGTTCTTCTTTTTAAATTTAAAGTTTTCTTTTGTGTCAATTTACAGTTTAAATTTTAACGGAGTTTTAACATCATTATTATCAGTAATTGATTAAGATATTAATATTCTTTTAGAAATATTATTACATTTTATCATTACTCTTTTAATATTTGTCGGTGATAGCTGGTTTGATAACTGAATGAGTCGGCTTGCATGTTCTCAGGAGTTTTTAGAGCGGTTTGGTGACGACTCAACAAGTGTTTTCGATAGGATAGTTACAGGAGATGAAACGTGGGTGTTCCACTATGAGCCTGAGAGTAAACAGGAGTCTATGCAATGGCATAAAACGGGATATGACCCTCCCAAACATTTAAAGCCACTCCATCGGCCGGTAAAATTATGGCCACAGTGTTTTGTGATTCCAAAGGAATAATTTTGATCGAGTACACAAAAAAAGGTGAAACCACCAACGCAGACGAATACTCAGCCACTTTACGCTATTTGAGAGAAGCAATAAAAGAAAAGAGAAGAAGAAAGCTGACCAAGCGCGTGCTGCATGACAAACCACCGGTTCACATGACGCGGCTCTCCAAGGCTGCTGTACGAGACTGCAGGTTTGAGGAAATTAACCACCCACCGTACACTTTTACTTTTTATTCCCAAACTTAAAAAAAGACCTTCGGGGAAAGCTATGTGCTGACGATAATGAGCTCAAGTACCCTGTAAATGATCATTTTTCAGGTCAAGACGAAGAATATTTTTTCAAGGGCGTAGAAAAGCTTTTTTCACGAACAAATAAATGTATTGATGTCATGGGGGACTATATCAAAAAATAAAAAAATAAAATTTATAATTTTATCTTTTTTCTAACATACCCATCCGAGAATACATTGAACCTCGTAAATGGAAAAACGATATAATGAAAAATAATCAGAAGCATGGCTTGTTAGATTTTTGTAGGTTGGCTTAATGCGTTACTCAAATGGAAAACACGAAAAAAAAGTACAAAATAACTTTTATTATTATAGAAGCAATCAGATTGATTTTAAATAATTTTTATAGATATTTTTATATGATATTTAAACTTTATAACAAAAAAGTATACGTATTACGTATCTTCTATACAAATAAATAAAATTGAAGTGTTTGTCATATCAATATAACAGCTTTTTACTAAATGCATGTGAATCTTTAATAATCATTCACATGATTAAAGAGAGAATTTTTTGCATACCAGTGTTACATGTGCTGGTTTTCTTTGAAATCGGACAATTAACTTCTGAGAAGTTGGCAATAAAAAATGCATCGGAGCTAGGAGTTATCGTAAAAGGCTATGATACGCTCCGCACCAATTATGCCGTAATGGCGAGTCCATTTCAAAACATTTACAACCACGTACTTTTTATCTAAAACATTTCTGTCATCTGAAAATTGACTAAGGGCGGTAATAGTACTTCTACACTTTCTAAACCCTTGCTGAACACCGGTGCTTTTGTAAAAATGTATTTCATTTTCCTATGATAATAATGATCCTACAATTTTATTTAATAACCTTGCTTTATGATTAGTCGTATTAATGCTTTTTAACTTATGTATTTTATTGCATTTATGAAGTTACATTTTTAACATATCTATCAGGAAGATACTGTTGCTCATCTCTATTTATAGTTTCTCTATGTCGTCTCTTACGACTCCCACGGGGTGATAATATGGGGTAATGGATATAGTAATAAAAAACTGCGGTGGTCTGTCAAACGTGGCAACTGAAATGGAAAATATAGTTACCACGCTTGGGGAATTTAATCTCAATGAGGAAGTAGTATATACGAGAGGCCTGTATTTAGCAGTGGACTTTTGATAAGGTGTAATGAATGAATCATTAGTATATTCAGTACGTATACAGCTAAAGGTGTTTGAGTAGTTTGATTTCTATAACTTTTATAATTTTTCTTTTCTACCTTGAATAAAATATAAACTAAAGTAATTGACGACATGTGAAGCTGGTCACTGAAAACGTAGTCCGTTTTTGTCTCCACCTTAAAGAAATCTCAAGTAATGCTATGTTCAGAATAATCTTTCTGGCAATTTTCTTAGGGTTTAAATTTTAACTAAGCTACGTCTACGACTTAATCATGTCGCTTACATTACGGTTTAAATGCAACGACAACGAGGAATGAAAAGGTGTGCCCTATTTAAATATGCCAATGGAAGCTTTTTTGTTTTATTACTTGAATTGATCATTGTGTAGTGTAGTTTCACATTAAGCAACTAGGTCAAAAGACCCAGGTACAAATTATTTGGTGTGTATGATTAAAAAATATGAAACGTACTTTGTTTGGTTTTCTCTTGTTTTACTAAATAGTTCAACTGATAAATAATGAGCTAGCGATATTGTCGACCTAAGCTTTAGTTAAGTTTAGTAAGATGCTATAGTAAAATGCCTTAAGATTATGGGTGTGGTCAATTCATAATCGTAAATTCATCCAAAAAAGTGTTTTGTTCATTTTAATAATTTTAAGTAAAACCGCACTAACAGATGGAACCTTACAACATTTTTGCGAAGGAAGCAAATGTAAGTCCATTATAGCCTATAAAGTTCACTACTGAACATAGAACTTTCCATAGATTGTCTCATAGGAGTATTTTGCCATAGTTGCCAGACTTGCTAGGCGAGTTGGCAATCGCAGTTCGTTATTATTTTGAGTTGTTATCAGGAAGATGCTGCTGCCAATCTTCTGTTTTAGTTTACCTCTGTCGCCTCGACGACAACGTCCAACGGGACGATATGGGGTAGTGGATATTCTTGCACCGTAACTATACGGTTAAAATGTAAGTACGATGTAATAAAATAATAAAAAAAGAATAACGTAATAACTTTTCATCCTATTTTATTTTGTGTTTTATATAAACTATCTGGCCCGGTGCGTTGCTGCCGCAGAAGAAATAATTGTGAAAATATCGTTTTAAATTTGGAATTAAATGATATATATAGCTTTCAAATAAATATGTCAGTACGAAACGCGCAACACCTACTGTAAGTTAATTGTACTATACCTATGTATAACCTTCGCGCAAGTGCAAGCAATAAGTTGACAAAGTTTTAGCGCAATCCGCTAAACGGTATGGCAGCATATAAAATATGAACAAACAAAAAATATTTTTATCACCTACTCGTAGTGTAAATATCATTTCTAGTATTTTTTGTTTCTTTAAATCATTAAAATAAGATTTTTATATCGGATAAATAAATATAATAGATATAATTTTTTATAACAATTCTATTTTCGAAATCCGTCATTTTGTATTTTATGACTTACTAGACGCTACTATAATTTGCCTGAGTATTTTTATCTATTTCAGCAGCTAAGAGGTATTGCACTCGCTGTTTTGTTCTAGTTTGGAGAGCTATAGAGCCAGTATAAGATTCAAGGCTACAATGAATAGGCTTTTGTTTAGCTAAGCCAGTGCGATCTACTATCCGGCTACATCACAAAGTACCATCCGGTGGGACAGTAATCGGGCACTGACTTACGCAAGTTAAAAAAACCCTGTAAGGAAATTTCAAATTTCACCAACATCATCTGGATGCTTGGCGGTCCCCTACTGTGTAATTTACTAAGACTTTTCTTCCTCACAGGACTACTTTGTGGAATCGTTTACCATCGGTGATTTTTCTGGACCAATACGACTTAGGGACCTTCTAGAAACGAACTTACTCCTTTTTAAAAGGCCAGCAACGCACCTGCAATTCCCCAGGTGTTGCGGTTGTTCGCGGGCGTCGATCGACACTTACCATCAGATGAGCCTCATGCTCGTTTGCCCCCTCTTCTATAAAAGAAAAAGGTTCTTAGTCATGTCAGGTGCTGACAACGCACCTGGAGGGTTTTTATTTAAAGTCGGCTATAGGTGAACATGGGATGCGACCACTTAGGTTGGAAGCAGACTTCTTTTTTAATCGGTAGATACAAGTGAATATTGTCATCCCAAGGTGTTTCTTTTCGGGATAACAATATTCAGTTAGCGCGGAATAAGCTACCGATTTGCCAGCAGTCGTGTCGTTGATGCTGAGCGGGGATTCGGCTTGGAGGCCCGTAACCACTTTCTGTGAATCCGTGATGATTCAGAAGGAGGCTGCTGAGCGGGATCGAGTGAGAGTGGATGCCGCTCGTGGCGAGGGCCCCGAACGACGATGATTCAAAAGTCGTCCCGAGACATCGTGATAGCACTGTGAGGGTACTGGGGACGGTAAGGACTGCCCCTAGTATCGTGCTTTAATAAAGCAAAACAAGAGAGGGGGCTCGGTTGCAATCCGAACGGAGATACCGGGATCTCTTATATACGCTGATGATCACCACTGTGGGGTTTTATCCGGTAGGAGTCCGGCATAACCATTCTGTTGCCCCTGCAGCGGAAGGTATCCATGAAGATTTCTCTACGATAAAAAGGGTGTACCTTTTTCTTTTTGTCTGCGTAATTTATTTATTAGAAAGGTAAATGCATATCAACACCTAATACTTATTCTTCTTGTTCTGCTTCACCATCCCGTAAAGGTCCAGCGTTGGACATTGGCCTCTCCGTGCCGTTTTAGCCGGTAGGAGTCCTGCATAACCTTTCTGTTGCCCTTACAGCCGAAGGTATCCATGAGGATTTGCCCACGATAAAAAAGGGCTTCTTTTTTTGTAGGGAGGACACACGGATTGGCGCAATACCAGACGTCCCGCACTATTGGCACTGGTGTCCGTTGCCGATCTTTCAGATGGCGAAAACTACTTACACCGCTATCCATTTGAAACAATAACATTATTCTGCAATTTTCCATAGTCGCCTCTTTCAACACTTATGGTGTTGATTCCTAGATTAAGCATGTACGTACCATGGATCCTGAGTTCGAATCTCAAGACTAAGTGAATTAGAATCTTTTCTCATTCACATTCACTCATTGAAATCCTCCTCTCCAAGAGGCTTGATGCTAGCTGCTTGAAATGC
The DNA here is from genome assembly GCA_963668995.1 of Parnassius mnemosyne. Classification (NCBI taxonomy): domain Eukaryota; kingdom Metazoa; phylum Arthropoda; class Insecta; order Lepidoptera; family Papilionidae; genus Parnassius; species Parnassius mnemosyne. The sequence goes on from CAVLGL010000115.1 coordinate 27,248,488, forward strand.
TTCTGGACAGTTTTTCATAATTTGTACTGCAGACTTGACACTTCCGTTTATATTTAAAATTTTCAGCGTAAGTGCATCGACCTTGAGGACGATTTATTACATATTATTAAAACTAAATAAATCAAATCAAATATCTTTATTCATGTAGACTTTAAACAAAGCCCTTAATTTTTTTTTATAGGATAGAATGACAAACGAGCACACAGTCCCACCTGATGGTAAGTGGTTGCCGTGGCCCATAGATATCTACATCTATTCTCGTATGCGAATCAAAATGCAGATACGTTGTCACCGTGAGGACTAAGATGGAATGTCTCTTTTCCAGTAAAAAGGGTCTCCGGTTCTCTACACTCACCATACGAAACACAGCAGTGTTAAGCTGCTATTTTACGCTGGTATTCTGTGAGAGCGTGGTCCTTCTCCCGTCGAGCCGACCCATTCGTGCTACAACTATACTACTAGTATAGCTGCAGCATGACTCTACCACGTAAAAAATATTATGAACGTCAACATATCATAATAATAATAATTGTTACTTAGTGTTCACACTATACTCTCATAGAAAAAATAGCTACGACGAAATACGTCCTTGGCCAATTTATGTTCAGTACAACTTATTAAATTTTCCAATGAGATTGTATATGTGTTAAACTGAAAGAAATTAAGACCAAGAATCTTTACCTACAAGATAGTCGTTGACTGTGTAATATGCTTTATTTACGAGTAAGTATTTCCAAATTTTTTAAAAATGTTTAAAAGTTTTTTTTCTTTGGGTATCTTATTGAAGAAATTTTGTATTGTATTGTAAGTATTATATATTGTAGAATATATTTAAAACCTCCAGTACGTTAAAACTGTTATAAACCATCTTTCAGGTGTTTTTTTTTACAACCGCTACGCTTAAAGGAGAAATGGCTTAAAAACTACTTCGTAAAGTCCATATTTATATTTTTTTCATCAAATAAGAAAGGCTGACAAACGAGCACAAAGCGTACATCTATTCTATACCATCCCATCTATCCTCGAATAAGAATAGGAAAATGTAAATGCGTTGTCACGCCAGAATACTAAGATAAAATTCCTGGCACCAGTAAAAAGGATTAACGACGCTGTACACTCACCATACGAAACAAACTAGCATTTTAAGCTGATTTTCTTAATTTCTTAATTTAATTTAAAAAAAAAAACGTTACACTAGGGTATTCTCCTGTATCGTGGAGGCAGTTTACAAACACAAATTGCACAAGGACAAACATCCAGACCCGGAACAATTATTTGTAGGTCATACGAATACTTGTTCCGCGCGGGATTTGAACACGCGGTCCTCAGCGCAGCAACTCATTGCTAAGCCACTGCGCCACGGAGCCGTCGAAAGAGCGCTTGGTCCTTTCCCGGTTGAACAAACCCATTCGCGTTGCAGTCTTAATAAAGCTGCAGCATGGCTCTACCACAGTGTACTACCACGCATATCATAATATTATTTCTGATTCCCGTTTATTAGCTATAAGATAATAAAATCATTTTCTTGTTTATTAAATTTAAGGTAATAATAACTATTCCTGTATATTACGTTTAAGTCAATATCTACCTAGTCAGGTCATAAGTATTGTCACACAGTAAAAACTTTTCTTTTAGAATGCTGGCCACAAAAAAGTTTATTGAATTCGAATTTCGAATTGTTCATGAAAATAAAACTGTATACTTTTTAGAATTTTACTCATTTTTAAATATGGAGTGGACGCTTAAAGAAGACCGTGTAGCAGTTATTGCGTTGCATCGTTGCGGTTACGCGCCAATTCAAATTTTTGACATACTGAAAAACTTGAATATAACCAAAAGATTCGTTTATCGTACCATCAAACGATACAATGAAGACTCTAGTGTAGATAACAGGTCAAGAAGTGGTCGCCCTCGATCTGTTAGGACTCCAGCAGTGATAAAAGCTGTGAAGGCGCGAATTCAAAGAAATCCCAAACGTAAGCAGAAATTGTTGGTCCTTCAGATGGGGTTAAGCAGAACCACGGCGAAAAGGGTGTTAAATGAAGACTGAGGGCTTCGGGCATATCGAAGAAAAACAGGACATCGTTTGAATGCTCGTCTAATGGACCTGAGACTGAAGAGATGCCGCGCTTTGTTGAAGCGGTACTCGGGAAAAAAATACCGGGAAATTCTTTTTTCGGATGAAAAAATTTTTACCGTAGAAGAGAGCTACAACAAACAAAATTATAAGGTGTACGCACACAGTATTGAAGAAGCGAGCAACCGTATTCCGCGTGTCCAACGAGGTCATTTTTCATCCTAGCTCATGGTATGGTTGGGAGTTCCTTATTGGGGTTTAACAGAGATACATTTTTGTGAGAAAGGTGTAAAAACGAATGCAGTTGTGTATCAAAATACAGTCCTGACGAACCTTGTGGAACCTGTTTCTCATACCATGTTCAATAACAGGCACTGGGTATTCCAACAAGATTCGGCGCTAGCTCATAGAGCGAAGAGCACACAAGACTGGCTGGCGGCGCGTGAAGTCGATTTCATCCGGCACGAAGACTGGCCATCCTCCAGTCCAGATTTGAATCCGTTAGATTACAAGATATGGCAACACTTGGAGGAAAAGGCGTGCTCAAAGCCTCATCCCAATTTGGAGTCACTCAGACATCCTTGATTAAGGCAGCCGCCGATATTGACATGGACCTCGTTTGTGCTGCGATAGACGACTGGCCGTGCAGATTGAAGGCCTGTATTCAAAATCACGGAGGTCATTTTGAATAAACTTTAGTGTCATAAGAATCTATGTTTTGTTAAGTTCATTTTGGTATATAAATGGTTACATAATGAATAAACTTGTTTCAATTATATTAACAGTGGTAGAGCCACGCGGCAGCTTTTGCTGTCGCACGGATGGGCCGGCTCGAACCGGGGTGGTACCACGACCTCACAGAATACCAGCGTGAAGTAGAGGTTTACCTCTGCGTTTCGCTTGGTGAGTGCAGGTGGCCGGAGGCCCTTTTTACTGGAAATGAGGCATTCCATCTTAGTCCTCACGGGTGGCAACGCATCTGCATTTTGATTCGCAAACGAGGATAGATGTAGATGTCTATGGGCCGCAGCAACCACTTACCATCAGGTGGACTGTGTGCTCGTTTGTCACCCTTATCCTATAAAAAAAATTTATATTAAACATATAACAGAATTTATGACCTGACTAGGTATAATATCCACAGTGTAATTACAACGAATGAATTATACGACAATAAATAGAATATAATAAATTTATCTTCCTTTTTCATAAATTTAGTTACTTAATGTCATTTCTAATACGAAGTATAAAATCTATAATAGCCTCTATGGGTGAGAAAGAATGTAAAAAATAGTGAGTTGCGCGGAATATATGCTGAAGTATGCAGGGGCGATAGTGAGCTCCCATTTATCTCCTATATTCTTATCTTTCATCTGACCTCTTATTTTCATTCATTGCTGTCTATAAACATCTAAATTTACCATCGATTACTAATCGAAATGCGTTATAATCCCTGACGGTTAGGATCTAATAGCTCGTTATCAACAGTTAAAAATGGGTTATGTATATATGGTAATTCCCCGGTTCTCGTCTCTACGCAAAACGTAGCACTGCTGTGTTCCTGAACGTTTAAGAGATCTATTATAATTACAGGCTGTGACCATCGATCACTAATAAAAAAACTAGATACACAATCAGCGACAAAAATATCCTTACCGCTCATTCGGTATTTAATTTGTACGTAGCTTTCTGAATACAACTTTAGGCAATGCATTTAAGATTGAATTTACATTAGTGTATATTTATCTGCCGACTTCCAAAAAGGACACGGTACTCAATTCGACTGTATGTTTTTTTTGTGTGTGTTACTTCATCAATTTTTACTGGGTGAACCGATTTAGATGATTCTTTTTTTGTTTGAAAGCTGGTACTTCTCGTGTGGTCCCATATGAATTTGATCAAGGTTAGACTAATTAGTTTTTGAGTTATTCTTAATAACTCGTTTTGAAGTCGGCTGTGCAAAATTTTTAATTTTAAATTATTTCATCTAGAATTACGTCAAAACAACTGGCGACAGTTTTTAGAGAACTTTTGCATGGGATTGTGTATCTAGTTTATTATTAGTGATCGATGGTTAAGGATTCCATCTCAGTTTTCAGAGGTAATAACGCATCTATCACATTCTTTGTTTAATGGAGGTTTTATACGTGATAGAGCCATACTGTAGCTATGTTATGGTTGTAGCGTGAATAGGTTGGCTCGACCGGGAGGGACCATGCTTTCACAATTTACCAGCGTATATAGTATCTTAATGCTGCTGTGTTTCGTTGTGTGAGCGTAAAGAACCAGAGACACTTTTTACTGGACATGAGGTATCTTAGTCCTCACGGGTGACAAAGCATCCGTATTCTGCTTCTCGAGTAAAGGATAGATGTAGACGTCTAGGGGCTACAGCAACCACTTTCCATTTAGTGGGCTGCGTGCTCGGTTTTTTGGCCCTTATTCTATTAGAAAGGTGTCTATGGGCTGCAGTGGACACTTACCATCAGGTTTACTGTACGTTCGTTTGTCACTTCAATTTTATAAAGAAAGAAGCATAATGCTGCAATTTACGGTAGTATTCTTACAGTGCAAGGTACCTCCCCGATCGTGTCAACGCACGAGCATTACTGGTATGGTTATAAAACAACAGGAAAATCTAGCATTAATTTTTTTTAATTACTAGCTTTCTTTTTCATCAGAAAAATATATTAAATTTTCTGATGAAAAAGAGCTAGTAATCGGGGAATAATAAATGTTTTCTTGGTCTCCTGTAATTTTTTGAAAAATTGAGATTCGACCCTTTGCGGCGTCAACGACGAATTGTAGGCGTTGAAAAGAAATTACAAAAATATTTGTTTTGAAAATGTGATTTTGGTTCCGGTACATGCGCCTCAGTCCGAAGGTCGCGCTCCGAGCCGCACGCTGCGGAAACGTCTGATCAACGCGTCCGGGATAAAACGATAAGAGGATTAGTCGCGGCAGCCGGGAAGCTGCTTGTTTGCCTACTGTTTATTTTGTTAATTTTACTCTTTATTGCTACCATCTCATTTTATCCCGTGCTTTTTCCGCGGCTTAGCTGCTTGGCAACCGTCCTACAGTTTTTCACTGGCGGTAATTAATTTAGAGTCACAATAGGCGGCAGAGATGAAGAGATTGAATGAATTTGTAGTAAAAAAGTAATCAATGTAATTTAACAAATATCTAAGTAATTAAATTTGAAAAACATAGTTTTAAAATAGCAGTCCCGGGGGTAATTGAACCCAGATTGCTCGCGTATTGTAAATTTTATGGCGGTACTAATGTCCTGAGCTACCACGCCTTCCATTTTGTAAGACCAATTAACCCTATCTGTTTAAATAGCACATGTATTTTTGCGAAGAGTTTTTTTTTATTTGGTTATGCAGAGAATCTACACGATTTAGTAGTAGTTAGTAGTTAGTAGAGTGTATCGTATGTAAGTGAGATTGGTATTCAATAAAGATGCTATGGGCAAAACGAATCCAAAACCAAAAACGCGAACTGAACAATAATAATTCTTATCAATTATTCTTAATTTTAAAAAATGCTCTATTCTGTATAAAATTTTCTAGAGAATATTCAAGATTAAGATTTTCTTTAATTAATAAGAATTTGAAAATTTTTAAATTTTCAAACATATTCTAGCAACAAAACTATTAAAAACGATTTATCGCATACAAATATGATAGCTTATAACAAAAAAAAATGGAATTGTTTCAAGAGAATAGAAGTTATTACAGCGGATTGAGATGTAGGTTAGTTATATTCTATTGTGATACGACGGCAGCCAGCGATCTGATTTGTTCAGCGTGACGTAGCACTTGCCTGGCTCGATCTCATCCATCAAGCGGCGGATATTATATGCTATTCACTAAACTAGAAACTCCAGATTATTGAGACGATGTAATGTCGTATTAATAAGAACCGTTACCGAATGAATTGTTCGTGTAAATAGTTCTTTTAATAATTGGCTAAGTAAGTGTAATGAAATAACCTCTTATCACATTAAATGACATAGACGCTTTAAAACTTAGAAAGTTATTTAATATTTTGGATATCCGTGTCTGTTTCATTTAAGACAAAATCGGGTAATGTGTTTCCCTATTCAAATACATTTACACTTACAATAAAGTGCAGTAATTTTTCAAATATGTGTGCTCTGTACTACATGTGTGGTAATAGTTATGAAAGTTCTATGAATATGTTGTAAGAATCCAAACGACATTACAAATTCGTTGTCACCCCTGTGAACTAAGACGAAATCTCTCACTGTCTGTAATAGCACTGTCTCTCTTACCCTCAAACCTTACACAAGTATAGATGTAATACTGCTTGACGATAAAAATAGGTAAAAGTTTTTTTTTAAACAAGAAAAAGAAAATGGTTGATTCCAACACAGACGAACTACTAGCCGAAAAAGTAGCCATGCTTAAAAATATTTTTGGAACGAAGTTCCTTATCAGACGGTCTGAATTTGGCGGATGGAGGCTAGGCGAGAAAAAGTGTAAGATTTTTTCCGTCACGTACCCTTCTGACCTAATGTAGACGGGCTTAGCGGCTATAAGGAAGCGAGATGGAATATACATCTCCCTCGCAATTTTTCTTATCTTGCCATGAAAGAAATATTATTTTTAATGGCGCTTCATTTCAATAGACGCTAGTAATTCAATTATTTGTATTTGTTAATCAATAATATAATACATGTATCAATAATAATATACTACGAAAGGCACTTCGTTCCAACCGAGTGTTCACGACACTCAGGCATGTTTTTTATATATTAATTCGGTGTTTCGTCCGTTTGTGATCGTGTAACTTCTGAAAGAATTGGCCGATGGAGGTCATATTCATACATCATATTTGTTTTCTCAAGACGATGCTAGGATTCGATTGGAGCTAAATATAATTTACATTTTGATACAAGTACAAACCGACTTCAAGAGATAGCAACTAGAATGTTGTCCTAGAATTACATTAAAATCTTCATCCCCCATTTATGTAACCACAGCGTTGGAATGTGTTCTTAAAATTTACATCGGAGGATAATCTACTTAGTAAATAAATACGCATTATCAAGGATAACTCAAAAACTACTAGTTAAATTTGGATCTAATTTATATTGGACCACATGAAAAGCACCAGCTATGAAATAAAAAAAGAATCATTAAAATCGGTTCATCTAGAAAAAAGTTACACATAAAAAATATAGTCGAATTAAAAACCACCTCCTATTTTTGAAGTCGGTTAATTTTTTTTTTATATTTACACTAGCTGACCAGGCAGACGTTGTTCTGCCCTTTCCGACGACTTTGCTTTCCTAAAAAAACTACTGAGATTAGCAATAAAAAATTTAGGGTCACTTTTCGGGATAAAAATTATCCTATCGCTCAAGTTGGACCAAACTGCTTACAGTGTGCAAATTGTCATTGAAATCAGTTCAGTAGTTTAGGAGTTCATCGCGGACAAACAATGTGACACGTAATTTTTATATATAAAGATTGTAAAAAATCCGGAGACAATTCAGAGTGAAACTCATCGTACGAAAAAGACAGAACTACGTCAATCGATCCAACTATATTATATAATAAAGGTAATGTATTAATATGTGTGTTTTATATTCAAAGAGCGAACCGCTTACAATTACTTCCTTAAAAGAAATTGAATGATAACAGTGAAATGGGCGTTTTATTGGTCAAAAATCATTGTCACGTATAAATGGACACTAGAGACCGCAAATTGCTGGCACATTATGAGATCGTTAACATACATACGAGATACTAGAGATGTAAGTATCAAAGGAAGGACTAAATTGTGTTTTTTATAACACTGCAGTGATAAATAAACATACTGTCCTTCTAATGGTAAGTAGTTGCTACAGTCCATGGATACCATGGTGTTTTAAAAAGCTACGTGAATTTTATTTCTTTAAATAATTTTTCATCATATGAAATTAAAATATATATGGAATTGTTGAAATTAATGGAATTTAAATATAGAGGAATATAAATGTCATAATTAATCATCATCATTATACAGTTACAACAAGAACATTTCATATTAAATCCAAGGGTCTTTAAACCGCAAATATTAATTTTATCTTTCCCGCTTTATTCAGTTGAATAGTATGTCGATATTATTTTCTTTTACAACTGCATTTTTATTCACGAAGAGTTATTATGAATCTATCTCACCGTATAATTATAATTGCTTAATAATTACTACTCATACAATCATCATCGTCATCACAACCCTTCCTAGAAGCAGACTGTTGAACCTAGGCCTCCCCCAAGGAATGTCACAAAATACGTACCGGAGTCATCAGCATCTATCGACATCCTGCATGTATTGCCATGTCGTCACTCCATTTTGTGGGAGACCGCCCTACACTTCGTTTACCGGTATAAGACTACCTTTTGAAAACCTTTCTTATCTATCAGTTGTTGGTTTTCGGTCATTGCCACTTCAGTTTACTAATCCGTTTGGCTATGTCGATTACTCTGGTTCCTCTGTGGATATATTCATTAAGGACTTCATTCCACAGAAAAATTCCGAGCATGTTCCTTAACAAAATCCAAACATAGCCCTTCCAACCATTGTCTATTTAACTTCGCCTCAATTATCCGCAACACGGACGTACCTAGGATTAAATTTATCAAAAATAAAATGTATGCTCATTCAATCACCATATAAAAAGCCGGAGAAACCGATAAAAATATAACCTGGTCCTGAGTCACCTGTCTTAGCAGGTTATCACTCCTACCGGGGTTCGCCCTACACTTCGCTTAAAGGTTCGCCCTACACGACGCTGCCATTCGGTAACACTCATAGGTTGTCGGTTTTTCGAGCTACATGGCCGACGAATTGTTAAGTGGCAATTACTGATCCGTTGGACTATTTCAGTTACTCTGGTTCTACTGCTGATATCCTTATTTCTAATTTTATAACGAGGAAAGTCTGCGGACATTAACCTCTTCACAGCTCGCTCAGCAACCTTGAGCTTTCTCATACGGCCAGCGGTGGAGGACCACGTCTTAGATCCATAATCATCATCGGCAATACTTATTGCCAACAGTGATAACACATGGTTGTACACTCTTATTTTCAAGTTTTGAGGACTAACTATATTTTATACCACAATATTTTACATATGTGTTTATTAAATTTATTTGAGGATTTTCCAAAAACACTTGCTATTTTATAATTACCATCATCATCAGCAAGTTTATTTATCAGCAGTGCTGCTATTTTAAAAATGATAAGAAGTTTTGGAACTTCCCGAAGTACTAAATCATTCGTTTTTGTAATTTTTTTATAAAACTGAAGTGACAAACGAAATTACAGACCAATTGATAGTACCTAAGTGATCACTACAGCCTAAGTACACCTGCAAACAAATTGCGTTTTGCGTTGCATTTTGCGTTGTTACCTCTGAGGTTAGTCCTCATGATTTATGGTTACACAGCAGTTAGCGGCAGAAATAGGTAAAAGAGTGATGATACCTGCCCAAACGGACATCTAGGCAGAAATGACGTCCTACCAAGAAAGAAATACTGTGTATTTTCTATCCGTAAACTATTTCTCAAAAAAAAAGATTAATCAATAAACTAGGTTTAACTTCAACATATTGTTTGCTCGTTGGATTTACCTCTCTAATCTAAAATGCGTTTTGAACTTTCACCTATGCGGCCTATTGCAAAAACTTCCAAATAGTAAATGCATGAGGCTAAAAAACTCATTGGTGACATCATCAAGGGAGCGTTTACTTTATAAGATCAGTTTCTTTGTACTAGGAATTGCTTTTTTGATTTACGAGAGATAATAATAGCGCATGGAAAAACAAAAACAAATTAAAACTTTAATACTACGCCGCTCAAAACTGCTACGCCGTAGAGCAAAGAACAATGCCTGCGAACAAAGTGACAAAATCCTGCAGTATTGCGTAAAGGATAGCTGATTTAACTACGATGAATTAGATAAATAACACATCTTTGACGTTTCTTTTCGCGTTTCAGAGACTTATTTTTCATATCAAAAATATTATTTTACTATTACCTTATTATTATTACTTATTATTATTTAGTTAGTAATGTCTTTGGTAGCTTGTAGGGATAGATCACGGGTTGTATTATAAAAATCAAAACAAACGCCTCCACTGTAATTAATGGATTAAAAATAACATTAAAAAATTAAAATGTATTCCATTTTCAAATGCGATTGTGTCACGAGAATATAGGTCTTTTATCTGTACATCATAAACGCTCTAAATAGTTTAATAGCTCAACTTCAACCATTAGAGTAACACTTCAACATGAATAAGTTATGTGAAGCTATCGACGTTGAACACCTAAGGTAATTAATGTATATCTAATTTCATCTAACCGAGAATACTGGGCTGTGGTAATTCAGGGCTATGAACAACTTATGAATAGGTAGATTGTTACATTTAAACCACTATAATAAAATGTAATAAAATTCACAAATAAAATAAATATCATATTTACAATTTTAAATCATTAAAACACTGAAGAACCTTGGACCCGTGCACATAATTAAATTTCAAAAAAAAAAGAACGCAATTTAATATTGCACGCTCAGTAACAACTTATTCGATGAACGACAAAAGGCTAATGTCCAGTAATGGGGTTTTTAAAGTCCGTAATGTTTACCGCAAGTATGATGTGAAGACGAAAAACTTTGTGAATACTGTACTACTGTAGGTTTAATACTGTAGGTTTGAAATTATTTAAGAAAAAAATCAGGAAATATTTAATTTACTTTTATGAACTGAGCAGCGTCTTGATTTCGTCTGTGCTCTATTCTAATTTCAAAAATAATAGAAGGCCTGTGTCCTACAGTAGCGTATATATAGACCTTTACTTTTTATTTTGAGTTTTGTTTAATGGATTGGAGTATTGTTAGAAACTACTCAAATGGTAAACGAGATGTAGTGCTGTAGCATCTAGTAGCCATATGACTTACAATATGATCAGTCTTTTTGATCAGTATGATAAGTAAAATACTTACTAACATAGTTTTCATACGCCTAAGTAGGCATGGGGGCAACTTTAGTAAGGTATCTTCAAATGTTGTAAATTACGAGGAAGACGTGTAAAGTGCTGTTTATATCAAACAAACACAGGTCTCCCAAATCCATTCGTCGTCATGTTAAAACGATATCTGTTGTCTTGTATCACTGGTGTGGACAAAAAGACATTTTATGAGAGTGAAAAGCCCACAAACGACCGCTTAGCAGTGAGTTTTTGTCAGGTAGCATATATAACTTCAGATTTATTGAAGCATTTGCGCAATGTTCATCACAATTATTTAAAAAACGAATTGTCCGATTTAAAAACAAATGTCCGATTTCAAAGAAACTTAGCACAAATAATCCACTGCTGTTCAGACTTTTTTTTTATTGGTAATAGAATCAAACTTTTGATTTTATTTTTTATATAAGACTTTGTTGAGTTATTTGTTAAAAAAAATAAGAACAAATAATTCTGAAAGTATACAAATAGTACAGATTAAACAATACTTAAAAATAAAGGCTAGATAAAAACCGCAATGTCATCGAACGCGTTTTAATGATTGATTGAAGCTTGGAGGCGATCACGACGTACTGCGGCGCCGCGCCGCCTTGTCAGCCTGCTGAGACAACTTTGTTCGACATCGGTTACATTTGTTGTGATTTGTCTGGCATCACACTTTAGTGAATCACGCAGACATTAACGATTAGAAAATACAATTTTCATTATTTGAAATATATTACGTTAAAGCATCGTCAAAATATAACTAGTTTCGTTTAAATGCAACATTCCTAGAAACCTTTAGAGGGCCAAAAAATTATTTCGTATTACTAAATAACTAACATTAAGCCTATTAAAATTATTAAAATCATGTCAAATTATGTTAATTTTCCATTTGTCAAATAATATTATTTTACCTAGAAGAGCTCTGCAGTTATATTATGGTTGCAGTATGGGGTAACGGAGTAATAGGTCATCTCCACCTGCGAATGACCACGTTCTAACAGAATACTAGCATTAAGCCCTTTTCTACCGACTGCAAAAAGAAGGAGGTACTCGCATTTTTTTATATGTGTGTTATGTCATAACTTTTTTCTAGGTGAACCGATTTCGATGATTACTTTTTTATTTGAAAATTTGATCAAGGTCTGACCAATAGTTTTAGAGTTATTCTTAATAATATAAATATATAAATTAATATTGAAGTCGGTTGTACATAATTTTTAATTTTTAATTATTACTGGTGCTTTTTTACTGTTGGTCCTACAATACTCTCAGAAATCCGAGGAGGCTTGTGCACAACAGTGGGATGTATATAGGCTGATGTATGAGGACTTAGTCCTCAGAGGTAATAATAACTCATTCTGAATTTTGATTTTTTAGTCGAGAATACCTGTAGATATCTATAAGCTACTTACTATCACGTGTACTCTGTGCTCGTATCTCACCTTACTAGTATAAATAAAAATGTAACAAATATTTTGAACAGATAAAACAGTGCACAAACGACCGCTTGGCTTATGCACAATTTCTATGTTTAAGATAGAATTCGTTATTTGCTGCGATCCGCTTTTCTTACTTAGGAAGTGCATTCAACAAACGGTTTAATAATAAAATATTCGTTAGGAAACTCGTTGACTTAAAACAGTTCAACTTTAACCATCGTAAATTGTTGTGTCCGTATTTTGTTTAATAAATAGTTTTCTCCTGGACTTTCTGCTCTCTACAACGTATCGTCAGGAAAATATTAGAAAAGTTTTTTGTATTCTCTTTCGAGCATGGTCCTTCTCCAATCGAGTCGAACCATTAGTTCTGCAGCCTTAATGTATAAATAATAAAATGAATAAATCTTTTAAGTCATTTATTTTTATCCAATTAATAATATTTTAAAGACACCCCGTTAACTTATGTTTTAATAAAAATATTTTTTCTTAGTGTCTATTAATCGCTTGCCAAGCGTGTCTGTGTCTGTGACGCGTCAACCAGAAACGGCAACTTTTGGAGACTGTCAGGAAAAGAAAAGTTGCATATCTCGGACACGGGTTTAGGCATGAAACTTTTGCAACTCATTATGATGGGAAAGGCTGCCGGAAGGGGAGCTGTTGGTCGCAGAAAAAAGTCTTGGCTGCGCAACATCCGAGAATGGACGGGAATCAGGAGTGCTGCCGAGCTCTTTCGCCTCGCGAAGAACAAGGAGTATTCAAAGCTGACTGCCAACCTTCGCTAGTCGGAGAGGCACTCGAAGAAGAAGAAGCGTGTTAAACACAAGTGTTTAAAGTGCTTATAATGCAAAAAATAGACTTTGTTTAGCACTGATTAACATTGTTGGAAACAGTTTCTACTGATAATTTCATTAGGCTTATATCAATAGGCTATTAGAAGAACAAATAATCGTTAAAAGGTAATTATAGTAACGGTGTTAATTGGCGCATCAACTCCAACCTGTTTGTCCAATATGTGGTCGGACATAAGCGGTTATATTATGGCTTTATTAAAGATGTTATTTAATAGATATAGTATGTATATATATATATACACTACTCAATAAAATCATCTAACAAGGCTATTTATTATATGTAGTATTTATTTTTATTTTTTTTATTTTTCGTACGTTCATTACAGCTTATCAAAAGTACACTGCTGAACATAGGCCTGTCACATAGATTGCTTTGTGGTTATCAACTACACTTTCTTTTATTATTTACGTTTGTTATTCAGAAGATCATCAGGAGATTCTGTTTCACTTTCCTCAGTCGCCTCTTACGACACCCGCGGGATGATATGGCGTTGAAGAAATACTTTCGTCGTCACTACATACTATAATTTTTTTTTGTTTTATTTTAAATGTTGTATTCAATAGAGGCGTAATGTAATGCTCATTTTAATTGTTGAATAAAATGCTTGTTAGTGAAAATAATCAAAATTTATTAGAAGAATCTAAAATATTTACGGAATTTTTTTATAGGATAGGATGACAAACGAGCACACAGTTCACCTGATGGTAAATGGTTGCTGTGGCCCATAGACATCTACATCTATCCTCGTTTGCGAATCAAAATGCAAATGCGTTGTCACCCGTGAAGACTAAGATGGAATACCTCTTTTCCAGTAAAAAGGGTCTCCGGTTCTCTACACTCACCATACGAAACACAGCAGTGTTAAGCTGCTATTTTACGCTGGTATTTTGTGAGAGCGTGGTTCTTCCCCGGTCGAGCCCACCCACTCATGCTACAACTATACTACTAATATAGCTGCATCATGGCTCTACCACGTGAAAAAAAAATTATGTATGTATATAAATTTAATGTATGTTTACATAAACAAAGACAGTTTTAGTAAAAAAAAGTGACATACGCTCTGTAAACACTAGGAACAAACACAAGCTAGTGATACCAGTCTCTCGACTCCACAGAGTCAGTAATTCATTCTTGGGGCAATGTATACGCTATTACAACAAAGTCCCAGAAATTATACAAGGTCTCTCTATTACCAAGATTAAATATTTAATTAAACGAAAACTGTATAAAAAGGGTTATTATAATATAAATGAATACATGGTTTATAAAAACCTCTGGGAATGAGGTTGTCGCTTCCAAGCAGTTTCTAAAATAAATTTTGTAATCATTTATGTTGTAAAATTTATTTAAAAAAAAGTCCCGCTGAGTTTCTTGCTGGTTCTTCCCAGGACAGAGGATGTTTTGAGAACCAGTGGTAATCTAAAAAAATATTTTCAATTGTAATTACTTGTAATCAATATTGAATAAAAAATATTCTATTCTATTCTATAACGGAGGAAAAAACGTCATAGCAAAATTTTCGAAATTAAGACAATCGATGGGGGCAAGTGCATTTGCAAGGACATGAAATCCTCTCTTGAAAGGCCGAACTGTAGTCGGTGAGGGATGAGCATCGGTTGCACAACCTCGTCATGATATGGCTCCGTATTTAATTACCTGGTATCCGGACAAGATATGTTCTCCCGCTTTTTTACAATACTGAAGTGATAAACAAGCTTATAGTCCATAAGTGGCTGCAGCCAAATTCAAACAAAGAAGGCTATAGATCTTTTGTCACTTCAGCGGTATTCTGACTTAAGAACCTCACACCTGACACCTTGTAATTATACGGACTAGCTTTACTCTTCAGAAATAGGTAAGAGGGAAACTTAAACTAATCAATCGCTATGTAATAAACTTTTAAAAAATTTAAAGCATTTAGATTTTTTTCGAACGGGAAGAAACCAAGGTACTGACATTGTTTTAAATAAATTGCAAAGTACAACACATAAACGTCGAGGTACGATATTAGTAGGCACGATGTTCGTTACGCGCCTCAATGTTGAGGATAAAGGGGAGCGGAGGAGGGAGGTATTTAATTGCAAAACGTCGTCACTTGGCAAAGCAGAGTTACGCCACATTAGTAAATAAACGGAACAGAGATAAAGCTTCATACAACCGCTCGAATCGGTTGCACTACTACAATCACAAGGGGCATGTGTGCGTGACCACTGGCCGCTTGTCGCGTACGCGGCGAGACTGGAAAAAACCGGTTATGCTAGCACAGCCAGTAGACAACAATCTCAGGGTCAGTGCGACGCACGTTGTTTGTTTAGTTAGTTGCAAGTTTGAATATTTTAATGTAAAATGTAGTATTATTATTAATGGTTGTTTATTGTACAGTGTGTATGAATAATCCTAGAAAAAATAAAAATATACCGTACTTTAACTATCCCAAGAAGTACGAGGTAAGTAACTATTTGATTATTACTTTTCAAGTAAGTACCTTTATTTTATTGTGTGATCCTTGTTTTAATAAGAACAAGGTACTACACGGTGTGTTTTTACCTTTTTATGGATATTACAAGCTTTTACTAAACATTTGTAGGTATGTGGGTGGGTTGGTATGTAGTAGGTATGTGTGTTAGGTTCACATATTGCAAATAAGATTAGTATCACTTTCCGATGTCTGATTGAGTTGAAATTTTGTATCCGTAACTTCAGTGACAATGCATTAATAGGATAGGTAAGTATTATCTTGTTTAATTTGTCTTCACCTATTGTGACAACCCTACTTGTAGTAATTTTGCACGTTCTTAGGAAGCTTTGCCTCTGTTCCGTTTATTTACTCATGTGCGTAACCACACGCCTTGCGGCCCGTTGTCTCCACCAGGACTAATTCATCTCAAGATTTCCTGCCTACATAATACATACCTATAAACATTATTACTAGCTAAAGGCGGCTCTTCACGTTGGCTAACATAGTGGCGAATGTGATAATTTTAAAGAAGATATTAGCCAAGAGTTTGTGATGGCGTCCACACGTTGGAAGGTCGTTCAGTTTGCTTCGGTTCAGGCCTATGTACGGACGAATTTATTAAAATAGATATTGAGGCGCTAACGGCTGCTGCGGTTTTATTTACAGCATACCGCTACTATGTGAATGTGTATAAGAAAAGGGTGATCAAAAAGAAATGGAAAAAAAATATTTCTTCTGTTTCACAAACAATTTTCGGCTTGGTAGAGCTCTATAATGCGAAAAGTTTCTTCATTGGTCATTATTACTGCCATTTTGTAGACACTAGCTACGATACGTAAATATAAAATTTAAATCAGGAATATATCTCCTGGTGCGATCAGCCTGGGAGCTCGTAGCAAACTAAAATGCGCCCAACGTGTGGACGTGGCGGCCAATACTCTGCCACAACCCTTTGAGCTTTTGTAAGAAACCGACACTACACGGATGTCGCGCCAACTTGTGGGCCATCGTTCCAATACATACCAACGAAAGCACAAACACCCGCTCTACACGATGACCATTGATATTGGCCAACACATTTGCCACTATGTTGGCCAACGTGAAGAGCCGCCATAAAAGTACAACTTTGTAATGGCTCGCGAATTCTTATAAATAACATTTAAAGAAGAATTGTTCTGCAAAAAATATATTATTGACCTTGGCTAGACCATAGATCTGACTAAGTTGGCCCATAACAATGTCGGAACTTGAGAGATTATCCGACATTTTTTCATCACGTTATGCTCCATTCATAATTAATAATCAGCGCCATCTAACGTGGTACTACCACAAAGTACTTTTTTAGTTTTTTTACAGATGGTGATACAATAAATTAAAAAACATCATGATATGTATTTCTTTATATTTGGAGTATGGCAGTAAGCTAAACTTATAGCCCCATTACAATTGGTGGATATCGTATGGTTCATTTAAAGAATTTCTGAAAGGTACCTGACAGTAAACTATCTAAAACAAAGAGAGATCCAACACACAAATAGCAACGTCTAATAACTTCTGAAACGACTTGCGACTTTTTACATACTGATGATGATTTTCAATATCCAGTTGTTTAACAAAAATAGGCATTATCAATTTAGGATAATTGACACTTACCTTAATTTAAAGCACGCGGACAACCCTATTTCGATACCTGCCGTTATTGAATCCATTTCAAGGATACTTTTGAAGTACGCAGCAACGCGGCGTTATCTTTTCTACTTTATAAACTACAAAGATATAAAAACAGGCATGTCCTGCATGTCCTGCAGGTCCTGTATGTATAAGAAATTAAAATAAATATTTCGAAGACATTTGAAGCCCGCCCGCGCATATAGGGTCAGCACCGCGGGTAATACTTTACCCTAAAACCCTCTCAGAAATAAAAGTAGGTCTGTGCCCAGCAGTGGGAAGAATATAGGCTGTAACTTTTTTTATCTTACTAAATTCAAGTTAATTTATTGCATTGACGAACTATGTCAAATACCACGTTTAGCTATTTGACTGCTTTATAAACAGTCTTTTTTGTTTTACAATATTTAATCAGAGTAGTATCAAATATGTGAGGAGTTTCAGACAAGTCCATATATTTGTATTTTTGCTGGCATATCATATCATTTTCGTGAGATAAAATTTTGCATAGCAGTAATTAAAAAAGAAGAACGGATTAAGCAGCTGCTTTGAGAAAATTTTAATTTAGCAACGTCGCAATAAAAATTGGCGGCGTCTGTTGCATGCGATACAGATCCGGTGCGGTGCTCTGCAGCTGTCGCTGGATAACTAATTAATCACTGCCTCAGCAAGCCGACTGAACAACAGCGGAAAATGCCGTATAACGATAAAAGTGAGAAGGGTCGGGCGCCGGTACCAGATGTTACCACCGCAAGGTGCTCTGCTGCCTTGTTATGTCCGTACACCTCGTAAATCTTACTATTTCCTTATAACGCTATAGATCTTTGCCGAAATTTTATCTACGTAACATATGAACGTGATATTGCCTGAGCTTTATTTACTTTTCAAGTATCTTATTATACGCGGTAGAGCCATGCTGCAGCTATATTAGTGGTATATTTGTAGCACGAATGGGTCGGCTCGACCGGGGAAAAACCACGCTCTCACAGAAGACCAGCGTAAAATAGCAGCTTAACGCTACTGTGTTTCGTATGGTGAGTGTAGAGAACCGGAAACCCTTTTTATTGGCAAAGAGTCCTTATCCTATAAAAAAAATATATCTATTTTATAATAATACAAAATTAAGTTACAACGTTATGTAACATTTTATATTAAGAGACCCAAGTATCAGTAAATAATTGAAGGTGTGGTTTGAGGAAAATCATAACAATGTACAACTTTTTTAAGTTATACGATTATAAAATTTCAATAATATTAGAGTGCAAACTTTTTTTAATAGAATAAGGGTAACAAACGAGCACACAACCTACCTGATGATAACTGGATGCTGTGGCCCTTAGCATCTACATCTATCTTCGATTAAGAATCAAAATGCAGATACGTTGTCACCCCTGAGGAATCGAGTAAAAGGTTCTCCGGTTCTCTACACTCACCATACGAAACACAGCAGCATTGCGTGGCTATTTTATTCTTGTATTCTGTGAGACCGTGGTATTTCCCCAGTCGAGCCAAAACCTCCGTGCAACAATTGTGAATTGTGATGATCCTTGTGAGATTACTAAAACAATCGTTATCTAATCATATCATCATCGAAAAATAAGTCATCGATTTGGAAAATGTCTGCAAATTTCAGATTACACAGACGTCCGGAAGTGGGTGAAAACTGAATTACAAAATTCCGTAACATTCTAACATACACATATACATATAGATTAAGCTAATAGAAAGCGTGTAAAAAGCAAATCATAATTGTTAATTTATTTGTTTAATAATAGATTATTTATGCATATAAAATTGTCTGTCTGTAATATCGAAATAACTGTGTTATTTTGAAAGATTATATGCATGCCAATAACACATGTGTAACCATTTTAAAAATTTTTGTCTGTCTGTCTTCTTGTCTTGTCTGTTTGTAATGAAACTTCAAGAACAGATTTAATTGATACTGATTTTATCCGAATAACTTGGACATTTAAAAAAAATGATAAAATAAATAGTCATTGATTATCTTAAATCTAAATAACGCTACAATAATAGAACCTACCCAGGCGAAGCCAGAGCGGGTTGCTAGTATTTACATAAAACATCAAGTACTGCGCTTGTTGACTATATTCCAAAGGTTCTTAATTCTTAGAATAAGGTCAATTAGTAATACTGCATATATTTTTGGAACAAAATTGACTTTTATCATTTCTTTGGGTTATGTTCTAGTTATTCTTGCTTTGCTAATGGTAATAAGATTAAACCAAAAAATGAGAACTTACAAGCCATTCGATTTACCATTATACCATTATCAAATTCTCAGATTAGCAGTGTGGGATCACTTTTAAATCTCAAACGTAACCGTATAAAATTAAAATAAATATTTTGTTAACGTCACACATGTCAATGCTTACAGGAGACATACCGACGTTGGGCGTGTAGCACGATGGTGCCGCTTTGGGTGGAGGAGGGGACGGAAGAGGGAGCGGAGGAGGGCGGGAGGTCGCGTCGGACGCCGGCGGAGCACGCGGCGCGCTGGCACGCCCGGCACCTGGAGCGCGTGGGGCACCTGGACCGGCGGCGCGGCGGCGGAGTGGTGGGTCGCTGGGTGCGCGCCGCAGCCGCCGGACCGGGTCGGCCCCTCGTCCGCCTCAAGCCCTGCCTGTCCGTGTGCCAGCTTGTCGAGCAACACTGCCCTTACTTCCTGCCGGCGGACCGCGCGCCCGCCTACCCCACACAGTACGCTGGCGAGCCCACGTTTCTATGCCTCGGTTAGTATTTTCAATCAAGTAAAACTATTTTATAATTTCATTAGTGCCGGCGGGGACGGAACCCGAGTTGGTCGTGTACTGTGAAACTTACAGCGAGCGCTAACCATCTGAGCTACCACGGCTCTCTGAGCTCGTGCTAATTTACCACGAGCTCGGCGGTGAAGGAAAACATCGTGAGGAATTCTGCATGTCCGAGAAAGAAGAAAAAAAATTCGTAGGCATGTAAAGTTCACCAATACGCATTGGGGCAGCGCGGTCGACATTTCCTTGCCCTAAAACCCTCTCAGAAATGAGAGGTCTGTGCCCAGCAGTGGGACGTATATAGTCTGTAACTTTAACTTTTAAAACTATTTTATAATTCCGTCTATCGATTACAGTCTATAAAAGTCCATTGCTGAACACGGGCCTCCCCCGTTGAGTGCCTCATTGTGGTGATTTTTTTTGTCATAGTTGCCAGCTTGGTAGTCGGACTGACAACCACAGTTTCTGATAATGTTGACATGTTATCAGGAAGACGATATAAAACCTATAATAGGCACCAGTCGCTCACAACACTAGGTCCTTACTATGTACATCGATATTTTTAACCAGGCAGCAAGTTGTGAATAGATAAATAAACTGAATTCAATTGAATTGAATTGAATATCTCGTTTCAGTTTCCCTCTGTCGCCTCTTACGACACCCACAGGACGATATGGGCTAGTGGATATTCTTAAAACGCCACTACACAGTTAATTTTACAATTAACATTAACATTATTTAAAAATACCGTTACCAGTATATTTTCTTTACTCATAATCGGTTCTTTCGATCCTCTGTCAATCTTACTCTCTCTACTCCTTTGCACCGTTCCTCTTTTTTCAAGAAATCTTTTAGTGTCATTGCTGTGCGTTTGAGGAACTCTTTGCCTCCATTGACTCTTCGTTCTAAATCTCTTCATTCTTTAACAAGTCCTGTAAAAACGTATTACTTAGAAAGCTGTTAGATAAATTACTTTACCTTTTCGTACTCTTTTCATTGAAATACTCTAACATATTGAAAACCATTTAAACATATATATATATATATATATATATATATATATATATATATATATATATAGATATAGATATATATATATATATATATATATATGTATTTAGAAGATTTGGATATAATATATAATTCTGGACTTTCAATTGAATTTTGTGCCCATAGTCAGTCGTTAGTGTTCGTCAATCAGATTTGTGCACGGCACGCAGGTGAAGTTAGTATTTGGAGAAAAGGTATCACATTTATTCGTTCCTTTAAAGGGGAGATGAGGAGTATTTGCGTTTATGCACTGAAACCCATTGGTGATGGTGTATCCAGCTTCTCGTCCATATAATATGTTATGTATTTAAAGAATTAAGTTTAAATATGTAAATTTCTTTACAAAAGATAATGAAAAAGTTTATACGTGGTAGAAGCTTTTTACTGGAAACGAGGCATTCTAAATTAGTCCTCAGATGTAACAACCTTTGATTGGATTGAACCTTGATTCTAAATCAAGGGCAAATGTAGATGTTTGTGGGCCATAGCATCCACTTACCATCAGGTGGAATGTTGTTGGTCACCTGTATTCTATAGAATCATTTCTCTCTGTAGGGCACTAGATATTGTCACTAGGAGAGAATCCGTAGAGACCTGTGTCGACTAATCCATTTATATGACAATATGGTGGCGAGAATCAGGAGCTCGCAAAAGCGTGTCGAGAGCGAGGAATACGCAGCACCAGCAGCTGCCTGCAAACCCAAAACTCACAGCTCGAATGAGGGACCTCACAGCAGGTCACTTCTAGTACAAGATATTTACAATATTACACCACATATCGCAACCAGGCAGTATAGCCATCTTAAATACGTCAGACGTAAAAAAATCTAGATGGGAACGAGTGGTAGAGTAGCTAGTAGCTCTCAACAATTACAGGAGAGGCTAAGGTCTAGCTATGCACTGGTTAGAAGTAATGGTGATGGTGACAATACATCTCGGTTATACTTAATGCAAAATTTAACGTTATAACTTTTTATAGAATAAGGGCGACAAATGAGCACACAGTACACCTGATAGTAAGTGGTTGCTGCTGCCCATAGACATCTACATCTTTCCTCGTTTGCGAATGAAAATGCAGATGCGTTGTCACCCTTGAGAAATAAGATGGAATGCCTCGTTTACAATAGAATAGGTCTCCGGTTCTCTACAATCACCATACAATACACAGCAGCGTTAAGCTGATATTTTACCGTGGTGTTCTGTGAGATCGTAGTCCTTCCGCGGTCGAGCCGACCCATTCGTGCTACAACTATACTATTAATATAGCTGCAGCATGGCTCTACCAAGTAAAAAATTTGAGAAAAGGGGCCTTAAATTTTTTCGTTGAATACATTTCCCAGTCCTCAACTTTGTCATCATCATCATCATCATACAGCCTATTACGACACTCACGGAAAGGCTTGGGGGTGATGGATTTTCTTACACCGACCTTACACGGTATTATTAAAATAATTATTTATGTACTCAAGTGGTGCTTTATACTTCTCTAGAAACTCCATTCCATTCATGAATATGAGTTATTAGTTGAAAATGTTTTATAGTGCTTTTTTAAAAATTTCAAAAAATCATTGTATATGCGCACGCACACTGACACCTAAAAATGAAACCATCAAGTTGTTACGATGCGCGCGTACACTGTCACCTAAAAACGACAACTTCAGTGAATAATTGTCTCTCAAGTTTTTTTGTTTTGTTACACTAAAGAAGTATAACTTCCTACGTGCGTACATACGTACACACACACGTTTTTTTATATAAAACTGAAGTGACAACTTGCAGTCCACTTGATGGTAAGTGGCCAGTGGCTGTAGTCCATGAACACTTGCAGGCAACTTCAAACAAAGAAAGCTAAAGATGCGTTGTCATCTGTGGGGACTAAGATGGAATGCCTTTTGACCCGTAATTAAACTGGCTGTCTATACACTTCGGACAGGAACACAGCCATTGCACAGGTGCTATTTGCCAGCATAAATAGGTAAGATGTTACCTACCCAGACGGACTCCTAGGCAGAAAAGTGGTCGTAGCACCTATAATCTTCACTAATTTTATTATTTTAATATTCAAAATATTTCTTCTAGCTTGTAAAAGTACATTTTTGTACATAGGCCTCTCTCGTTTTAGGGAGCATTTGTCTTAATCGCCACGTTTGACAAGCGAATTAGTGGTCG
The DNA here is from genome assembly GCA_963668995.1 of Parnassius mnemosyne. Classification (NCBI taxonomy): domain Eukaryota; kingdom Metazoa; phylum Arthropoda; class Insecta; order Lepidoptera; family Papilionidae; genus Parnassius; species Parnassius mnemosyne. The sequence continues at coordinate 27,272,007 of CAVLGL010000115.1, forward strand.
TAGTACCAAGCATTTCGTTTAGTTTAGTTTCACACCTTTGACTCTACTGCGCCGCCGATGTTTTTATAGGATAAAGGTGTCTGATGGAAAGTGGTTGCTATAGCCCATAGACGTCTACATCTATCCTCGATTACGAATCAAAATGTAGATGCGTAGTCACTTTGCTGCTTACAATATTACCTGGGATGAGGACTAAGATGGAATGCCGCGTTTCCAGTTTACCGGTTCTTTACACTTGCCTTAAGAAACACAGCAGCGTTAATCTGCAAAATTTACGCTGGTACTCTGTGAGAGCGTGGTCCTTTCCCGGTGGAGCCGGTCCAACTGGGTATTTTATGTCTACCGTTAACGAGATGGTTACAATGCCATCTGTCGAAAGTTACACCCAAGCGGATTTTCCCACGCCACCGCCCGGCAATCAAAGAGAGAGAGAGAGAGAGAGAGAGATCTCCATATTTCATACAATATATATTATATATAATGAAAATATATAATACAATGATTTATTCATAATGAAAATTGGAATGATCTTTACGTATTTATTTTCTCATTAATTAATTAATTATGATTGAACACTCTAGGTCCAAACATATTTTTAGTGTTATATTAATGTTAATTAATTTTACCCCTCTCATTTTAAACAATGTTTGTAAGACACTCGACGTTTTCATTTAAATGGTAAAGCGTGAAAGGCTTGCGGTCTGAAATATAAAAAAATGCTAGATATTTTCGTACGTAACAAAAGGTAGCGATTGCAGTGAAGTACACTCATTCAGACAGCGGGAGAGGTTTTGAATTAGGCACGATTAGCAGCCACCGTCGCTTGGCCGGGGTTCAAAACAAGAACTCGAAACAAATAGCGCCTTCTGCTGAGAATGTAGACGTTTTTATTTTTCTTTTCACACATCACTGTAGCCAATTGTTGCTTTTGTATTCTTTATGACTCTTGCTTTTGTTTTTGTTAACCGATCATGGAACTATTGCGGGGCGGCTCCAGATTGTTTTTTATTACAGTAATTAAAATGTTACATTAAACGTAAAAAACGTTTACTTTTCTATCAATGATATTGTAAAGCATCTGTAGTTGCAAGTAAGGCATGACTAGTATAATTGCTAAACCTCGCTGACAGTCTTTGGATGCGAGTCTTTGGAGGTGGTTCAGGATCAACCATTTATGGTGTGGCGTTTGTGTAGAATGTGGTTTGTGGTACTTTGATAAGTCGAATTATGTCAAACTCATTGACTTATATATTACTAGCGTAATAATCGTTTGTCATCAATTATTGATATTGACATCTTCCGTGCCTCTTTTGAAATATTTAAACTTGGACTTTCTTATAACAAAACGTAGTTTATTGATAGTCTTGGACTTTAACTACGGTTTATGAAAATTTTTACAGTTTTATTGACAACAAGTATTCTAATAAAACGGAGTAGTTTCAAAAGCAAAATCGCTCCTGTTAGGCAAGGGGAGGCTTATATTCAGCAATGGATTTTGATAGGCATTTTTATGAAAAAAATACTTTACAACGTAAATAGTACAATATATTTATCTGAGAAATTAATGTGTGCATTTATCTGTAAAAGCAAAATCATACTGTCCAATGTTTCTAATATATAAGTTACCTTTATTGTAATTATATATTGATGTTAATATTGTTTCAGAGTTAAGAATTTAACTAATAAATAATACGCGGTGGAAGCCTATGTTCAGTATTTTAATATTTATTTTGTTCAAAGCAACATTCGAATCATTTTTAAATGTTGCTTCGCGTCAACTACCAATTTTTTTTTTATTGTATAAAAATTATAATTATAAAATATATATTGATTGGTAGCAAATGGGAACGTAAAATCTCTGAAGATCAACCTGGTAAATTTATTGCTGCTACCTCTCCCATTTATACATAAAGGAACAGAAACACTTTCATCTTCATTTCCTGCTGTGAAAAATCTGTGTTAATCCAGTCTACCTTGTGACTTTTCCAAGGCTTTCGACTGTTTTCACCGTGAAACATTTATCATAAAGTTACTTCATTATGGTGTCAAAACATAGCGTGTAAACTTATTATTATACCATATTTAAATATAAGAACGCAAACATTTGTTATCAATGAAAGTTCTTCTTAGTTCCTAATGGGAGCTCTTCCGAGTCAGTAGTATCTATGGGTATTGCTCAAGGCTTAATTTTTGACTCCTTGCTGTTCTTAGTTTATACTCATGACTTACCTTAGCTGTTAGGAAATAACTATGATATAATTTTATTTGCTGATGATACTTCGTCAATTTAAACGGCGATTGTTAAAATATGACGAAGTGAATAATGCTACATCAAAATTAGTACGCTGGTTTATCGTCAACAATTTGCTTTAGAATGGTAATACAACGAAATGTATTTAATTCACAATACCAAATGTCAAATAGGTTAATAATACCAGTGTACTTTTAAATTCATGCTGAATGCATGTTGAATACACTGCCTTTCTCGAAACTACAGTGGACTCGAAGCTTCAGTAGAGCCCAAATATATTGCAACTAGCTTTTAAACTTAATTATGCAGCATATGCTGTAAAAAAGATGAAACTTACATGTATTGATACAGCTGGATTATGTAGTTCATTTTAGTTATTTCCATAGCAGAATATTTTATGGAACGCCTTGCTATGGGGTAATGCAACTGACATTGAAACTTTCTTTATATTGCAGAAGAGAGCCATAAGAGCAACTTATAACCTAAGCCCAAAGGATACATAACTTAGGATTATTTATATAAAAATTAATGTACGTCCATAAAAAATAGTTTTCTTAAATAATTAAAAATTAAAAATTTTGTACAGCCGACTTTAATATAAGTTATTAAGAATAAATCGAATAACTCAAAAACTATTGGTCTGACCTTGGTAAATTCATATGGTACCTCACAAAAAGTATCAGCTTTCATATAAAAAAAGAATCATCGAAATCGGTCCACCCAGTAAAAAGTTATGAGGTAACACACATAAAAAAAAACATACGCGTCGAATTGAGTACCGTCTCCTTTTTGGAAGTCGGCAGAAAAAGTGATTGACATTCTGTAAATACTAAGAACAAGCACAACAACCAGTAATATCATTATTACCATTACCATTTCTTCATGAGATAATGTACACGCTTTTACACCGATGTGGCAGAAAATATGCAGAACCTATCTATTAAAAAATATATATATATATATATATATATATATATATATATATATATATATATATATATTTTATAGAATTAGGGTGACAAACGAGCACACAGTCCACCTGATGGTAAGTGGTTGCTGCGGTCCATAGACATCTACATCTATCTCGTTGTCAGCCTTGATGACTAAGATAGAATGCCTCTTTTCCAGTAAAACGGGTCTCCGGTTATCTACACTCACCATACGAAACACAGCAGCATTAAGCTGCTATTTGACGCTGGTATTCTGTGAGAGCGTGGTCCTTCCCCGGTTGAGCCGACCCATTTGTGCTACAACTATACTATTAATATAGCTGCAGCATGGCTCTACCATGTAAATACATGCAAATCAATGTTTAAAAAAGTCCCGTTGGGTTTTTTCCCAGGACAAAGGTTTTTTTTACGAACCAGCGGTAAAAATTAAATGGCTTTCAATAAGTATTCTTGTGATATTTAAATAAAATTAATTAAGCTAACAGCCTATTACCGATAAATCCAATATATATTTTTATATAATATCAATATAGTCAATCCCTATGTAATCTGAAGCTTAATTACGCAAATTTTTTATAATGGTGTTCAATGTTCTAGACGCACGCATACCGGAGACCGGTGCGCAGGCGAACAAATCTAACTACGGGTCAGACGAGTGCTGCTACTGGTACTGTGAAGGTCGGCTGTGCTACCGGTGTGAGTCACGGCTGACTGAACCTTCGCGCCCGCAAGCCGAGCAATGTGCACCGGTGGAAGACCGGGCGCCCAGTTGCTCGGTACCTTACCAAGTGGGCGCGGCCACCACTACAATACCATGTGCCGTGTTACTGGTAGCCACTCTTCTTGTAACAATCCTCGTGCCGTCACGGACCCGTTGGACGGCGCTCACACTAGTGAATGTGCGCGACTCGAGGTTATAGTTTTACGTTATCGTGCGTCGCACTCCCAAGTCTCGCGGTCGCCGGACCACGATCCGAACTTCTATTAGTGCATTACTTATGATAATAAATAGCGAGACGTATTGTTCGATGAGACCCGCGCCTCGCAGCAATCCCGTGAGCGCGCCGGTGCTGCCTTAGACTGTAAGTTTATGTACTCGTATGTGCATGATTGTTCAATACCCTCAAACAGAGAAACACCAAATTTTTTTAAATGATTGGTCATGGGTTTCGTCTTGTGAGCGTTACAAACCAAAGTTCCGCTCTAGTATATACATATATATTAATAATTTGGCACAAGTATTTATCGAATGAACACAATATTTGCGTTAAGTGAAGATGATTGTATATTTAAAATAGTATTTTACAGTTGAATCGTACACTGTTTGTGTGTGCTGTATTACCTGTTTTTTGTTATTTTTGCTAAACATAGTTTAAATAAAAATAGCAATACTTTATACCGCACGGAACGCGTGTCATTGAGGGGTGTACAGCAGCCACAAAACATGCCCTTTTATAGTAGTTTGTACGTTGATATTTTTTTACGTGTGAAACAATTGTTAGCGTCTTATGTAACAGTGGTGAAGATACGCTTAACTTGACCGACATCAACAGTTTGGGTTATAAAGCACATTAATAATACGTGACGAAGAAAAAGATTTCTGCATTGGTTTACATACAGAGATTGAGTAGCTCTAATATTAGTTTTTGGGAACAGCAGTTTAACACGGAAGTCTCTTTTTTCAACACAAAATGAATATGAAATAACTGATATTGATTTTTAGAGAATTATTTTTATAATGTTACATAATTAAACATGCGGAGACTTTGTGACAAGGACGCCAAGGCAGCGCTGATGATAATGCCAATATGGAGCAAAACTGATTGGATATCTTGTATTGTATATTTATTCCCGGTAATCTGAAAAGATTCGTCTTGTCACAATATCTAGCCGCCTGCGAGCGCCTAAATTATTGATACCATACCCGTAATATTGACTACATTTATATTAGGATTACTTAAAAGTAGTTGTTGTTTTATGAGAATAAAAGTATGACTTATGCATATAATTAAAATTATGTGCGTTATTATCCGTCTGATGAATTATCATTGAGCATGACTAATGCAAATGTAACGTGGACCACGTTATATTTGTGTTAGTACGATAATTTTTATATGAATTGATTTTGAATATTTATTATTGTACTTGTATATTATATTGAGTATATACTGACTATGCAACCTTCAAAATGAGTGCAGTCGTTCTCATATGGTAGGTACAAAGGTCTTTGTTAATTCGTCTTGTTTTGGAAATGTATTAAAATATAGTGGTGACGTTAATAATTGTGTGATCTAAAACAAATTATAAATGAATGGTTATTAGGACTTTATTGAATGAACATTTGTTGAAAATGTTGTCCTCGAGCGGGGATGTAGTTGTTGTAATCAAATAAAGATAATAAATAAGTGAGTTATTTTTTACGTTTTTATTGTGTAAATATATCAAAATGCGGTTTGCTGTTTCCACTCCCGTACCTAAATTCGAGTCACCGAAGGTGCTATATGTCTATTAACTTGTGTCTCTCTAAGTGTTTATTTGTTCCACTCCTTTCATATTATAACCTAATCTGTTTTTCGGTCTGTTTGATGTAGGATAATATAATTTTACTACCAATACCAAAATTTTGTGCGCAAATGTGTATCAATCTGTTTGCTTTTTCAATTAAAATGAGCAATAGCTATTTCAGCATAGTAAAATATTTCAGTAAGAAGTATTTTCTGTGACATACAAGCTTGGTATTTTACACGCGGTATATGGCGCGTGGAGCTAAACGGTGGGTCGTATTGTTTCAATCGATTGAAAATTCACTCTAAAAGTGATACCTAGTGCCTTCACTTACCACGAAGTGAAAGCCTCGCATGCTAGGTACTCAATACCTACGCAATATCAGCTTAGTTTCATTTTAGTACAAACAAGTCATAATTTTCAATTTAACAAAAATGGCTGTAATTTCTTTACATTAAACCATGTCCATTTTTCAAATTTTTTAAATTTCTAAAAGATTAACACCAAATTATTTACAATTGCACGAATAAAAGTTAAATTAATAAAAGCATTATATTACTAATGTAAAAATAGATTCGATTACATTTCGTCAGTCGTACACAGTTTAAAAATATCTGTCCTCATCAACGAATATTTTATTTCTAAATAATAATCTATGTATTAATAAGAATATAGGAATATAATTTAGAAGCAGTTTACTTGGTATTTAAACACTTGCGCAACTAAAAGAGTAGGATATTATAGTAAAGTATGGTTTTTTTTTAATTATATTTTTCTACCTTCTTAATAATTTTTGATTAAAGTACATGCAAAGTGAAAGATTTTAATTTATAAAATATCGTCAAAATATGACGGTATTATTAGATGAATTGCTGTTTGGTGAACGTTTTAACAAATAGATTCAATAGGGACATTATTGCCCTCTTAGAAACATGGCGGTTTTCGCGATATCTACATGTATATGTATAAATTGTCAAACAATTAGCGTTAGAGAATGAATTATTAGAACATAATTGGAACAATTTCGAGCACTCGTTAAAACTTACACATTGACCGTGAATTCCTTCTTTGTGGATATTTCTACTCTCACTCTTAATCACTCTTCACTCTTGTCCACTGTTCTAACTATACTAGAGTAGATGAATAAAAGACCAAAAAAAAGGAGTTCGGCTCACACTTTGTGTATGTATTTATAATCTCGCCTCATGTAGAAGTTATATTTCCATGAATGGTAAAAACTTTCGCTCTAAAATTAAGTTTAGACACTTTCGTATTCTTAATAAACTTGTTACATACAAAAACTCCTTTTTAATAAAATTAAACAGTCATAATTTTATGTGATATTATTTAATATTTTAAGGGCACAAAAGCTGGCAATAAAATAGAAAATAACTATTCTATTATCCATCTTTAAATGTCTTTCGAGTTGCAAACTGTTTGCGACCGCGCCGCCAGACATAAATATTATGTGTACTTGACATAATAAATAGTGTCCGCGATCGCGCTACCAATATAAAAGAAATAAATAACAGAGCATGAATAGGTATAGCATAACATAGGTACTAATATAATTTCATTAGCATACCTAGCAGTCTCAAAGCCGCACTTAACCTTTTCTGTACTCTATATGTACCTAGGCTTTGTATACACAAATGTCATTTCATATTTCGTTCAACGTTTGGTGATAGTGGATACATTATGTTTTTAAATAAAATACGTATATTTTGATGTATATAAATAAAGTGTAAATGTTTAACGCACAAATAGTACGAACAAATATACTAAGTATGTGAAACAGCATGCGAAAAAGAATTATGTATTTAGCTGTAAACTATTACAGAAAAAAGAACGATAAGAAATACGAAAATAGAAACTCTCTCGTACCGCCTGACGCTAAATGTTATTTTTATCAACTTATTATTTATTCAGAAGTTGTCATGATCTTCGATATCATGTACCAAATTACGGTGGCTTCAATTCCTGGCAGCACATACGGTTCATTCTTCACTGTAAATTACAAAATGGAAATTAATAAGTGATACTATAAGTCAGTTTTTCACATTAGGTTATGGAATAAATCAGTTGACTGTCATACACACGCACAAAACATTGAGAAGTTGCTTTCGGGGTTATCTATGAATATTTTTTAAAGAAAATTTTACCGGCGCGTTTTGTTAATATAGTGTAAGGAGAACACCAAAACTTAGCCTTCTTATACTGTCAACAATCTGTAGTATATATAATAGTAGTAAAATTCCACAATCACGTTGATGTTATGACATTTTGTACTCTGCAACAATTTTACTAAACATGGATTTGCGGGATAGATACATTATGGTAATTTTATATAGAACAGATACGATGTTCGAAACTAAAATAGTGTATAGAAAGAGCAGTATTCGTTCCGTGTTTACGTGTAAATGGTACGGGTATGAGAAAAGTGTACACTGCGAGGGTTAATACTTACTTTTAAATAAAGAAAAATATTTATAAACAACGAATAAGTTTCACGATATCCGATTTTCTAAGATAAATATTATTTGAAGACGACGAGTTAGTTACCGATCACCAACGAATAAATTCTAATATTCCCAAATGTTCTATCCTCACATTGGGCAGCTCCCGATGAAACTATGTTAAAAATTATTATTAGAAAACAACAACACCAGTTTTTTTTAAGGCGTGAACGCAACAAGAGTTAGTTAGAAAAGACAGAGGCATAAAATATGTTTACGGTTTATTTTGGTCAAATTCATCAACAGGAAGCGTTCAAATATATTTTACATCAAAAATATACGTACGCCAAACACAGAAATAAATCTACAAATGTTTTAAATATTTTTTATATTTTAAGATTATGTTGCGATCATTTTCAGCCTCATTTATATTACGAGTATCATCTAGTATATTTTCGACTTATTTTGAGCATCCTCGTCGACCCATATTCTGTTAGTTTGTGTCACTACTGGAATTTTGATATTTCATCGCATAACCTTTTGATTTAGGGAATGAATTCCATTGGCGTTAATTATGAGATTCCTTTTTTCTTTTTGAATTTTTTGTTAAAGTGTTTTTTGGATTAGGCCACCATGAAGCAATGTTCGTTTATATTTTCTTATGCCTTAATCAGTTACCGAATAACCAAATAGTGACGTTTTCTTAACCCTGTATGAATGTTATATATATATATATATATATATATATATATATATATATATATATATATATATATATATATATAACAATTTAAACAAAAATATCAATGTGTGGATAGGGCATAGCAATATAGGTAAAATTCATTATGCAGACAACATCTATAAATGGTATTTTTTCCATCAAATCTCGTCTTTCAGAAAATTATTCTCTTAGTTAATTGTAACAACCAATAGTATGACATGGCCTTTTCTAAGTAGTTAGTGTTATAAGAAATGATGAAATATTAAAGATGTCTTATGATAAATCATAAAGGTATTTTAAAAAATTAGGGTTCGAACGCATTTAGAATGTGTATTGTTTGCAATTACCCCGAAAGTTTCTCTTATATAGTTTGAAAAAATTATCTTAAGATCTAATTTACTGTTTAAATATTATTTATATTCTATGGAATGTTTTGTATGTAGTCAGGTCGTAGCTAAAAGATCAGTTAATAGTTAGGAATTAGTATTTCAATTGCGCCTGTTTAATTTCAAGAGTTTTAGCAATCCTAGCTCAATTAAGGCAACGTATACTAAACAAAAAAGATATAATCTGAATAACTTATCTTTTAGCTACGTGCAAGTTTGTATAAGTAACTATTGTTTTAATGTCTGTTCATAAATTAGTATAAATATAATGCATGTAATTAGTGTCATTTCCATTTAAATGTAAATGTTTTATATTAATTTGATAGCATTATGTTGGTCTAGATACAAGTTTATAGTTGTTGAGAAGCATATGTTAAGTTAAATTGAATAATACTTCCTCACTCAAGTATCTTGTACTGGCACACTTCGTTCACGTGTCTGCTGTGATGCGTTCCACTTATGTTTTAGAGCAATGCAAAGCTCGTCTCTAACCGTATTATAAATTAATCCTTAAAGTTCTAGATCATATAAATATATATTACTTTTCAAGACAAAAACAAAAACAGAATCCTTTTTTTTATAATATTTGCATAGACTCACAGACTAAATATCGAACAAAATTATATTCATGCACAGGACCGCTCGTTCATAATTTTAATCTATAATTATACTATTAAAACCTAAATCATAGTGAGAAAGGTAGTGTAGTGTATAATGTAACTTAAACAATAATACATTCGGCGCGCGGCGCCGGCGAACACTGCCACAGCACGCGGGCTATAAATATATTGATATGATCTAGGATGTGTCGTAGGTGTTTTCGAGTAGTGATTGTGTACTAAGTCTTATGTTACGCCTTCTAAATGATGTAAATGGTTTACCTAGCACAGGCGTAATCTCTATACAAAATCACAACACGCTATGCCTTAGTAACTACACAACTACGTAGCTCGCAAATTATTCTGCTACATGATTGTAGCTTACGCCCTGCGTAACGCTCTTATTGCGTAGCACGTAGCACTACCAGAAAAGCTCAGCGTAGCATTCCCAATTGAGCGATACTACGCCTGTGCCTCTAAACCAAGTAGGACGTTCGACACTCGAAGTAAGATTAATCGCGTTCGAATTCGAATAATTGTAGACAGATTTTGAAGTTTAATATTATTTGCATTTTCCTAAGAGTTAGAACGATTGAGACAGTAGGTCAAACGACCGTGTTATGGTGAATTGTGGAGATGTTTATTAAAAAAATACGTTTATGAAAATGAAATAAAAACGAGAAATATTGTCATATAAACTTGTAATTACTAACATAAGAGGAATTATTGGAAAAAACAGAAAAACGTTAAATAAACCAATTAAAATACAGTTGTTTGTCAATTATATTACCTTTGAACACACCCTATTTTAGTTATTTTTTTGTAACATGAAAATAAGGTAAAATGAAAAACAGGAGCCAATTTGAATATTTTAATATAAAAATGGTCGCTTACGTCAATATCACACTCGAACTTACATCATCTATTTATTTTAAGTATAAAAACTATGACTTCGCATTAAATTATTGTTCTCACAACAGTATAAAAATCATTCATAATCACAGCAAGACGTTCGCTATATACAATACACCGAACGATGACAGGCACACAACATGATCACAGTGGAAGATGCGGCGAGGCGCGGCGCTACGAGCTCGCCGCCGCCCCCAGTAGCGCGCACAGCGCCGCGAATAGCGCCAGCAGCGATGGCCGCGCCGACCCGCCGCCGCTGCCACCACTGCCACCACTGCCACCCGCCCTTTCACCTTCATCTGTCCGACACAACTGTATATTAATCTCTGTTCTAATCACCCATCACTATGTGCAAACGTGCAGGCTTTCGAGTTACATCACACAATACAGCTACATATTGCAAACAATTCGAATGTAATGACTATAAGAAGCGCACGTTTGAAAGTTAATGAGCCGTAAAATTCGTTGAGTGTTAGAAGCATGCTTATAGGGAACGGATTTTACGGAGATGGTAGCAAAACAAATGAAATGGAAACCTACGATACGGGTGAGTGACGCCACGGCGGAGGACGTTTGTGCGCCCTCCTAATGTATCGGAGCCTCGAGGTAACGAGTAACTACAGTTTAGCTCCATCAGATTGAATGTTGGCAACTGAAAAATGAATTCGCCTTTAACAAAGTAGTTTTTATTACCGCAACCGTTTCCCGCGGATTCTAACTACAAAATCAAAATCTAGAACTACTGACATTATAACTCATGCATTAACTTCGTAACAATATTGCAATTAATTATTAATAACTGCAATAAAATACTGTGCTACATATTGAGATAAATAAGATAAATAAATATATATATACTTAATTAAAAACTTACTAAAAATCGTGTTATTATTAACAATCTAATTATTTATTAATAGAAATGTTAAAAAAAAACTACTTGACGTTGTTTGATGTAGTCATCCTCAAACATTGATACATCAACGTATTAGTTACGATATAAAAATTATTAAAAATTAGTTTCCAAATAAAATGTTAAGTACACAAAGTTAGTGTTACTGTAGTAGTATACACAATTTCTTTTTTTATTGTTAAGCAAGTGCAATACGTGACGAAAATAAAGGGGTACACTCTTTATAAACATTGAAGTATTTCTTACGTTAAAATAATTTGAAGTATTACGAGTACGACAGAAGTCTTCCGTTATAGTTTCAAGAAGAAAACGCGTAGTTTTCGTATATTTGTATCTAGAAATTCAAGGATTAATGTATGAGTGACCTAAAGAATAATATATCAAGATTTTCTCTCGTCTTTAAATAATTTAATAAATTAATAACGGTAATTTCAATACAAGTTTACTCCGAGTTAGCTCCTTTCGCTGTTATCATTAAATTGGGTGAGAAAAAGTTAAGATGAGTTACTGTAAGAAAAAATCGCCATAGTTAAAAATGTATTATAATAGGGACACGAAAATTCCATACTGTCTAACAGAAAGGTGAGGTTATACCGTTAGGAAGAAAGGTCCGTTGTGAGTAGTAGTAAATACATATTCTTCGCGTTAGAAGTTATTTATACTTCTTTGGTACTAATATTTTTTGTGACATGAATTCACAATTATGGTCCATAGCACAACCTTCTTTTACAAGCATTTAGAGAAAAAAAGCGTAACTGCCACCCTTTTTATTCGGGATCGGTAGTTTTATTTTAAACTAGCATTGTTCCTCAGCTTTGCTCACGTAGACTTCGCTTTACCACCATCGTTAATGTATCATTACAATATTCGTAAAGCGGAACAGTTTTGTATGTCTATCACAAGCGTCCTTCTCAGTGATACATACCTAGATGATTGAAAATTGACATTGTTATAATATGCGGTTACCCAAAAATAGGGAGTGGAATTATGTAAAATAGAAATCTATTTTTATATCGTGAGGGATATCAAAAAAATGTAGCACCTTTTCTAAAATATATTAGTCTTTTATTTTAAGTTTTATTTTATTTTATATTTTTTTGTAAAATGATTTTATTCTATTTTATCTGCAGTCACTTACCCAATCTCCAAAGGTGACCAACTTATCAAATTTGCATTGTTTCATTTCTCCTCTTTTGTTTATTTATTTTATAAGCGACATGGTTTTTTATTGTCTCTCGCTGAGTATTTTTCTTTTTTTTTTTAAAGTGTTGTTTTTAAATTGTACAAAGACACATCCAGACCCGGACCAATTATTTTTAGGTTATGCAAACACTATTCCCGTACATGTTGAACGCCGTACGGGAATAGTGTTTCTTCCTTTTTTTGCTTAACCTTCCTTTTTTACACTTCCGTAAATGAATAAAATTTTGTCCAGGGTAATTAGCTACCTTCAAACTGAATATCATAGAAATACGTCCAGTATTTATGGCATGAATCTTTTTTTAATATACACACAGAAAAAATCTATAAATAAATAAATTGGCTTCAGCATCCCTTATTTAGTACCCTAGATTTGTTTTTAATACAAAGTATTAGAATTACAGACAGGACATTTTTTCCTAGATAATTATTATGTATAGATTGTATGGAGACTAAAGAAATAGATAACCTTTAGAATAAACCTACTTATATCTTTCTTCTATCTTATTGATCCATGTTATTATTTCCTAAAAGTATTTAAAAAAACTGTCAGTCGTAGGACTGCACGTCAGAATTGAAAACTTCTTAGTTTCACAATCTTTGTAAACATGTTTTTATATATGAATCTGAGCGTGACGGTCACGCGAGTTCCGTGCTTTTTCCTCATACCAAAAGTACCTAATGTGCCTAAAGAAGTTTTCACCTCAACAAATAGCGTTTACCTAGCTGGCAAGCCTGCGTGCAATAATTTCCATAAGCCCCAAGCGACGAAGAACATGCAAAAACACATGCAAATGTGACATGAATTAGACGTACAGGTGGCGCGTGACAAGCTCGCCGGTACTAAAATCACCGCTTATGTTTAAATCTCACTGGTACTCATATGCTCTCCTATTTTACTAATTGAGTCTTTGTTCTTTATGTTATTTCTCTATGTACAATGTTCAGGAACTCTCCACCGAAGCTATTTCCTGAACCAGAAGAATGATCTGGGAGCAGATGATTTTACACCTAGAAAGACAAAACACACAAACACACACATAACGCAAGGTGAACGTGTGACATGCACCTTCACGTATGTGCCACGGATACAAACATTGAAGAACATTTTCAAAGTGAGTGTAACGTTAACGGTGCAACGTTTAGTCAAAACAGTGCTTTTTCAATTATACAACAATCATGACCGGCTATTAAAACAATTATTTAAGTGTATTACATAATATTATATAAGTTATTTATTTTAAAACGTATGTGCTAAAATTAAAAAATGCCGATCAAAAACAATTTGCTTTAAAAACCATTTAACTTGATTATTATATTTTGTGCATTGTGTACCAAATGTACTTAATTATGTAAATAATATAATTTGTATAATTTGTGTTTGTGTGGTAATACGCAAAAATACTAAGCACATATTTTTAAACTTTATTTTTAAAGTAACAAAATCCTTTAAAATTGTGCCAAATATTTTCGCGCGGAATACGTAGATAGATTCAAAGGCGCCCAGAAGCCGCGTTTTTATTTAATCAGGACTCACCGTCAACCACTGCCCCAAAACCTAAGCTGACGTACAAAGCCAAGCGAGCGAAGATCCATGTATGGAGCATTTATATCCATGTAAGCAGTTTTATATAATATAGTGATGTAAAATGATGCGGTTAATACGTTAACATGTTAAAAGCTTTGAAAAAAAAATTAGTTTCACTTAAAAACAAGTTAAACTATGTTAATGATTATGTTTGACGTTTAAATAATGAATTACGATAAAAAGCTGTTAGTTCTTAAAACCAGCGAAAGAAATAAAACGATGCTAATTTAAATATGGGGATGAATGAACCGGTATCTGAAAATGATGAAATTTAAAAATAAACACAGAAATAATACAATCATAACAAATGACACAAAAATACAATACATATTATTATTATTACGTGGAAATGTTGGAAAATAATTAGTGTCTAACCTAATAGTATAATTTCATGAAAAAAAAACACAAAGAAACAAGTACAAAAGTAATACAAGACATTCACACAAAGGGCAAAACAGCAAACATTAAACAATGGCGTCGGCGACGGTCATCCCTTCTTTAAAACTGTAACACGAGTAATTGATAGCTCTTGAAACAATACCTTACTTTATATTGAGACTGAGTTTATAGTTTTAACTGCATTCTTCTTAAAAACTATAATTAGGTAATAATATGTGTAGAAAAAATTATTAAATAAATATTTAGCTTAATAAATTAACTTTATGAGAGATCTCATAATAGAAGATACTAGGAAGATATTTCGTAACTTAATAAAATATTCAATACCCTGATAATGACTTACAATTTTAGCCTGCTGTAAGTCAATTGCAATGTACAAAAGACACTAATATAGTCCAATATATATTACTCCTGTAGTATGTGAGGGTAATATGGTCATTCGGGCCCTGCTTTACGACGCCATTACGACAGTTGACATTATGGTAAATATTTAAGATGATTTTAGTATAGTGTATTTTACATTTTTTTAGTTAAGTTGATTTTTCGAAGTGTTCTTAAATATTGTCAAAGCTTGTTTGCTATTTTTTTTTCTGAATATATTTGTTATAGTATACGATTTTGTGTTTTTGTCACTGTCCTTCTTCTAGTTTTGGTTTTATAGGGCAGCAATGCTTAAGGTGACCATTTTATCCTCACGTACATTAAATAGTTTTTAAATTTAATTGAATACACTATATTAAATGCAAATAGTAGGTGTCTTTTGGCATCCTTCAACCGATTATTTTTGTACTAAATAGGCATTATAAGTTATTGTTTTCAATCAAGAGCTATCGTGCGTCTGGGCGTCGATGAAGCTACCTGCGTCGAAGATAATGTCGCCGACGTCGTCGTCGTCGGCGGGCGGCGGCGTGTATGTGGCGGACAGGCGCGCGTTACCTCCGACGGTGCCGCGCGGCGCGCCGCTGCAGCCCAGCCACCAGTACGCCGTCGAGCGCGGGAACGCCGTCTTGTCCGTGTCCACCTGCACATTCAACCCTTGTTACGTCATAGACCCATGCTGCACATATATAATGCTTGTAACACGAATGGGTCGGCTCCACCCAGGATGGACCACGCACGCTCTCACAGAATACCAGTGTACAATAGCAGCTTAATACTGCTGTGTTTTGTAATGGTGAGTGTAGAGAACCGCAGACGCTTTTTACTGGAAAATAGGCATTCCATCTTAGTCCTAAGGTGTGACGACGCATCTGCATTTTGATTCTTAATTGGGGATAAATGTAGATGTCTATGGGCCACAGCATCCACTTACAGTCACTTATTCTATTAAAAAAAAAGAAATGAAGACAAGAATCTAATAAAAGTCATAACTTACGCTGAAAGTTCTGTCGTTAAATCTCCAATATGAGGATCCCTTGAAGAAGTACGTGTACCCGTTCGTGTATTGCAGAGCTGCGTCGATGTTATCCGGAATGCCCTCCCAGTTAGAAAGCGGCTTGGGGTATGTGGATTTGACCGGAGGGCGTTGAGATGGATCGAACCGCCAGAATTTGGAACCCTTGTAGAAGTAAATTTTACCGTTGCCTGACCAAACCAACGCCGCGTCTATGTTGTCTGGTATACCAGTAAACCCTGAAATGGAGGCGAATATCATTTTAGCTATTTTACAAAGAATAACTAAGCATCGTGTTGATGACAATTTATTACTCAATCTTCTTTATATACATATTAACTTGTTGATAAGTCCGTTAGAAATCGTGCAATTTCTGAAGGACT
Source organism: Parnassius mnemosyne (assembly GCA_963668995.1). Taxonomy (NCBI): domain Eukaryota; kingdom Metazoa; phylum Arthropoda; class Insecta; order Lepidoptera; family Papilionidae; genus Parnassius; species Parnassius mnemosyne. The sequence continues at coordinate 27,288,660 of CAVLGL010000115.1, forward strand.
TGATGGGTTTGAAGCCATGTTCACACAATATATGCGTTTTCTCAAAATAATGGTTCAATGACTCATATTCACAATATATTGCCATAAACGTAAAATACAAAATCTGGACCTGGATGGTAGTGCTGTGGTCGACTTAACTACACTATAATTTTGTTTGGTATATTAATTTTATTGTATTAAATTTTATATTAACACTGTAAATGATACTGACAGACAACGAGATTTTGTGTAGCAAGTCAGAAGAAAAAACGCTCCCGAGATTATTTATCCGCGTACGCTGGTATTATGGTTAGGGATACGTAAATACAATGTTCTAAAAAAATATAGATTTTTACTCCGTCTAAAAAAAAAGTGCGATACCATATGTCTATTTCTTATACATAAGCCATAATTAGGTATTTTGTGACAAAAAATATTGAAAATTTAAAAAGTGATTTATAAGCGTTATTATTAGACATTTTTTTTAATAGGATGAGTTGTCACCCCTGAGGACTAAGATGTAGCCTCTTTTCCAGTAAAAAGGGTCTCCGGTTCTCTACACTCACCATACGAAACACAGCAGCGTTAAGCTGCTATTTTACGCTGGTATTCTGTGAGAGCGTGGTCCTTCCCTGGTCAAGCCGATCCATTCGTGCTACAACTATACTACTAATATACTTACGAACGAAAGTTATTTCATCATCAAGACAATTTTATAAAGATAAACTTTGTTCTTTATACCATGTTATTTGGACGCATAGTTTAAGAGATAATGTCAAATTAAAATAATTCAATACTTGTTATAAAATGCTTGAACTAGGTCTTGATGATGAAGTAACTTTCGTTCGTGAGGATAAATAGGCCATGCCTAATAATAACGCTCATAAATCACTTTTAAATTTTCAATAATTTTTTGTCACAAAATACCAAATTATGGCTTATGTATAAGAAATAGACATATGGTATCGCGGACTATTTTTTAGACGAAGTAAAGGTCTATATTTTTTTTGAACATTGTATTTACGTATCCCTAACGATAACACCAGCGTACGCGGATAAATCATTTCGGAAGTGCTTTTTCTTCTGACTTGCTTAACAAATATCCATATTTAAGGCTAACTGAGTAATATAGCTTAATGCTAGATAGCCTATACTATTCCACATGAATCTGGCTATAAAATACAAAAAGAATTTTTCAAATCGGACTGATAGTTCCATAGATTAGCGCGTTTAAACAAACAAAAAAACTCTTCCGCTTTATTATATTAAGTACGAGTATAGATATAATAGAAGTATGTAATTAACAAGGGACGGTACCTTCACTTATTTCCTTCGGATAGTCGCCGTCGATGTTTTGTCCCTTATATCTCCAATATTTGGAACCCTTGAAGAAGTATGTTTTCCCGTTCTTGTATGTGAAGGCGGCATCGATGTTACCGGGCAAGCCGGGCCAGGCGCGCGAAATCAGCCGAGGATAGCCCGCCGCCACGCCAGTCTCTGTGAGCCGCCAGTAGTGCTCGCCTAAAAAAATACCTTTTCTAATAACAATTTAACAACAAAATATTCATAGTCATCTAGGACTAATTAGAATATCACAAAAATTCTGCGTCTTGTAGAAACTTGTAGCATCAGATTGGCGCCGGGGGCCTCCTAACTTATGTCGGGTAATTCAAAAATTTGTATATTACATAGATAACTAACCTTTAAAAACAAATGTTGCACCGTCAGCAGAGTTAAAGATGGTGTCAATGGTCGGGTCTGCGCACAGGGCTGGATCTTCGGCTGACGTCGTCGGCGTAGTGGCGCGAGGCGCTGAAGGAATGCCGCCGATATCCAGTTGGGTCTTGTGTCCGTATAAGGCCTTAAAACAAATACGAACCAACACTTTAAATATGTTTTGTACTTAAATCGCTACTAGGGACGACCCGATTCGTATTAAAGTATATTTTGATCAAGCTACAGCAGAGCTTGGCGCACCTGTTACAGGATTATCGTGGAAATAATTGGCTTGTTCAAATATATTGATAATGTGTATCATCATCACCATCATTGTATCCCATCACAAGTCAATTTCTGAACGTAGACCTCCTCCAAGGAATGCCACAAAGCAAGGTCCCGAGTCACATACATCCATTGACTTCCTGCATCTCTTAACAGGTCGTCACTCCATCTAGTGGAGGGCCACTCCATACTGTGCGATCGATAGCTTAGTGGTTATTTGGGTCGTTTACTCTGGTTCTACTGAGGATATCCTCATTATAAAGTCTATCACACAAAGAAACTGAGCATAGCTAACGACTATATACGCATACCAGCAGCAAAGGACCAAGTCTCGTGTCAGCTTACTACACGTGTTTTATTATCACTCTTGTTTTCAAGTTATGGAAGTACACGTGACAAGAAAGTATGTCGTAATGACCTTTATATGAAAGTATGTCGTAATATTAAAAACCGACACTTATGTGAAGTGTGACAAATCGAACAACACCGACATACCTTTCTTTTTGGATATGCATCATTAATTCTACACCTAACAAAAGTCCACCGCTGAACATAGGCTTCTCTTTGCCTCATTTATTTTAATTTTATTGCCTCATAATATTTTACAATAATTGCTACGCATTGTAGGCAGATAAACAACCAAAGTTTTTTTTAGGTGTGTTGCTGCCTATCTGCCTTTTTATTTTACTCGGTTGCCTCTTAGGACACTCACGGGACGATAGTAGAGATCTTATGCCGCTATTACGTAGCATTTCTCCGATATTATCCTCTTATTATATAGATAATTTATTTAGATAGTGTTATCTTAGGTTTTTAGGAAAATTAATAAAAAGTATTTTAACGCTCTAAAATATACGAAAGCCTTCTCAAAAATGAGAGAAGGCCTGTGCCCATTAGAAGGACGTAAGTATATAGATTGTAACTTTAGTTTTCTATGAAATTAATGTACTTACAGAGATATAAAACTAGCCCACTAATACAAACCTGAATTCCTTGCACGTCATCTTGGTCGAGCTGGAAGGCTGGGTCGTAACCTCGGTAGAAGGGAGCCATGAGTGCAGAACGGATGTCACTATGAGATAACCCTAGCGAGTGACCAAATTCGTGGGCTGCAACCTGTGTGAAGCAAGAATTAGAAATTATAAATATTACACATATTCATTATAAAAAGTATTCTTAAATTCAATACCATAATCGCTATACAGGCTGGGCCATCTAACGTTTGGAATTGGAACTATAGGTTATTTTGAGGTTGGAAGGTTTGATGATATTTTCGATGTGACAGAAAGTTAGTTTTATGTTATTTATATTTATGACATTTATGAAATGGGTCGCTTTTCGCTTGAACAAAGTTGGGAAATAGTAAAAACTTATTTCCAAAGTGCTTCTACTCAAACTGTAAGAAATTTATGAAAAAAATTTGACAAAAAAGCATGTGCCAAAAATGCAATTTGTGGATCAATTTGTGAAGAGAGTTCATGAAACTGGATCGTTGTTGGATAAAAAAAACCCGTGTAAGATGCTTTGTGGTAAATTCGACATATTTTCTGATTAGTTGATATGATGCATATTAAATAATTTTTTTTAAATCTATCTAAGCTTACAACAAACTCATGTCACTTTTATTTATTGAAATACATATCCTAATTATTTTGTTATTCATCTTATTAAAATGTCTTTGCGTTGCGTAAATACCATCATTAAAAATTTGACATATTTTTCTTCTGGATAAGGTATAATTCCGATTAATTTCGGGGTAAAACCGAAAATTTGGTAGTGTTCCTTTTTGACTTTCGACAGAAAGCTTAGATTAACTTTTTGTTCGTCTATACTCTCTAGGCTCTACAAAAAGCATTGATACATACTTTGTGTTTCTAATTTAACTATATTTTGCTCTTCAACAATTCATAGAAGAAATTAACTTTATCGTAAAACGTCACGGGACTTTATTATTCGTATTTTATCAAAGAATATAAAATAATAGTCCCGTTTGAAAATAACAATTCAAGTTTAAACATTTTCCTCATGGCAACATGCATTTATATCATCAGTACGACAATTTGAAGGGAATCGCATAAAAAAATTGATGTGGAATAGTTTTCGGTACTCATGCACCTATTCCTTCTGGACTATGTCTAAATATTTGGCATTGCGGTAGGTACGCCTTGCCAGCTGCCGTTGGTTAAATTCGCGAACGTGTTAAACTTATCCAAAATAACAATTTATGCTGACGAAAGATTGACAGCCACTGGAAACTACAATGGAGAAGTAGTTCGATAGTCCATTAATTCGTAATTAACCCTGTGGGGTATTTCCGAAAAAAAAACCACAAAAACACTAGCTGGCTAATCCTAACCTATAAAATAAAGCTTTAAAAACGATTACCTATAATAGAATCAAACAATCATTAAGATTACTTAGCAAATTCCTAAGATAATGAACGCGGGGTAATTCCGAAATACCGAAAAGAGTTGAAAAATGCTGTTTCCACCGGAAAGTTAACTTTGCACGCGCACTATTGAAAACAAATGAGACAAATAAAATTTCGTCTAGAATAAAGTTACCAGAGCAAAAAAAATTGCCTAGTTAAGCCGTAATTTGTAAATATCGGAATTCCCCCATTTTCGTAATGACCCCAAAGCACCTTACGTCCACTCGTCCAGTGCGCTCAAGCGAAAACATCGCTGCTGTTGCTCAGAGTGTGCGTGAACAACCATCAACATCAACTCGTCATCATTCTCAAGTATTGAAACATTTCACGCACTCAAAGATATCGTTATGAATTCGTACAAAGTTCAATTAGGTAGTTTTCGGTTTGATCATTGGACCAACGACCGCTTGATCGAAGATGAGCATTTCTACCAAAAAATCATCTTTTCAGATGAAACTCATTTCCACCTCGGAGGATACGTCAACAAGCAAAATTATCGTATCTGCTGTCTGTAGCACCCATGCTAAGCGATTTTTTGTTTCCCACAATTGAAGAAGATAACATAGACGACATTTGATTTCAACAGGACGGACGGCGCAACGTGCCAGCGCACTGTTTTCGAAAATCGCATAATCAGCCGAAATGCTGATGTCAATTGGCCATCTCGAAGCTGCGATTTTACTCCGTTGGACTTTTCTTTGTGGGGAGCCGCTAAGGACAAGTGTTACAATTGACGACGAAAAATGAAATCGAAGTTGCCATTGACGAAATAGAGGCCAAAACAATCGAAAATGTACTGAAAAATTAGACTGATCAAATGGGGTATTTTGTAAAGCTAGCAGTGGCAGTCATTTGAATGATGTTATCTTCCATTTCTAAAGGGATAGGTTCAATCTTTCTAATAAACTCATAACTTTGAAAAAATATTTAATCGTTTTTTTTTTATAACCGATTCAAATTCGAAATCTTAAATGGCCCAACCCTTATATGTTAAATTAGTTTGATTAATTTTGTACGTAGTAGCGCCATGCCGAGACTGCCTTATAGCTGAATGCAATATAATTAGAATGGGACAGCTCAACCAATGAGGGTCCAGGTTTTCACACAATACCAGCGTTAAATAGTAGCATAATACTACCGAGTCGTTGAGATTCTGAGATCCTTTTTATACGTAACGAGGCATTCCATTTTAGTCCTCAGGGATGACAACGCATCTGTATTTCGATTCTTAGTCGATGATAGATGTTACCCTTATGTGGACTGTGTGCTAGTTCGTCACCCTTGCTTGTTTAAAACTAATATTTTAAATTGCATTAATAGTAACTAGTGTTTTATTAAATAGTAAAGTATTTGATTTTGAATGTTATATATCTTTTCGGGGAATATTTTTATATATTTTTTTGTATATCGAGTATAAATTATATTTTCTTAAGTGTGTTCAATTGGATAACTCACCTGTCGTTATTATAATCATGTATCACACGGTTAAACCCTTCATATTATATTATGTGCAATTATCGTAACTGTTCATTAATTTATGTACGTACCTGGAAGAGGTTGGTTCCGCGCCGTGAATTAATGGACCATACTTCAGCATCGTCGAAGTGAGCGTCGCCGCCATAAACCTGATTAAAACCACATTTTCATTGTAAATTACAATTAGTCCATTCGTTAATAAACAAACGAAAAATTAAATAGTCAAGTGCAAAAGTGTATTTACAAACAATTTTATCATAGGTTGCAAAACGTGAAAGTGTCACGACTACTGTGGTAACTTAATTTGATTGATAACAATCTGTTACTAAAATTGAACTAAGCAATCATGTCCGCATTTCTCGTTTTCCATTTCAAACGTGTCCATTCATATTTTATTTCGTTTGCTTTGACCACCCGACCACAAAACATATTATTACTATATTACGTCTACAAAGAATACAATCATATTTATCATAAAAGAAATCTAACGCTTTCCGCTCAAAATCGAAAATTCGCTATTTCCGCCATTAAATGTTTATTTCGCCAAGTATTCAAATTGAGGGGATATTGGGAATGCTTCTAAGAATTAATTGTTACATTTTTAATTTATTTCCAAAAATAACGCAATTGATTACTTATTTAAATTTCAACGATGATGATTCATTATTAAGGATGATAATATCCGTTAAATACAGACCTCAACAAGAACTTAACATTAGTGACGTGGATTAGGTACTTATAATCTAGTAACAGCTGTGGTTTAGATTAAAATCAATTAGGCTTCGTGTATACACTATATCAAATAAGTTTTTTAATTTATTTTTCTTTTTATATGATTCAAAGAAACAATTTACATAAAATTATTAACAAGAAGAATCATTATTTTTAATAATAACGTTTATCAAATGAAAAATAAACATCGAATCAGGTTTAAGCGCCGTTTTTCAGTCCGTTGTTATTTAGTTGTAAGTCTAACACGAAGTTAGACCATAATATGTCTAACTTCGCGCTGTTTAGTCGAATTCTGCGACAATCACTTTACAAAATATAAAGTAAGATCTAATAATATTTTTTTTTAATATTACTCACAGGGAAGTACGCATGAGCAAGAGTTCCACCAGGTCCGTCAAATGGGTCTCCATCTCCATGTTCTCCCTTTTCGAATCTGTTAGCACAAGAAAGAATAATCAAAAAAACCTTTTTTTATTATAATCACGATGTCAGATGAATAAAATGTTAATGCTCTTAAAATAATTAATACAATTCAAATAAATTATTAATTCCTAATAATTATTATGTTCATTTAATATCCTGACTTGACCTAACCAATGATACTCAAGTTCTTTCTATTATTTTCATTTTTATTACTAATTTAAGCTTCATTTTTGGACGTTACTAATTAAAAAGGTTCCGCCATAACCATGAATACTATAAAGCACACAAAATATCGAGAATCAAAAATCAGTAAAATTAAATTGTTTTATGCATTATTACAATACATATAGTATATACAACTATAAGTTAGGGGACGAATGATTCCTTTCCTCAGCTCCTGGTAAGTAACGGCAGATGCCATGCTGAAATCGGGAAGTTCAATGAAATAAGGAGGATATAACCTATTAAAATATGAACTATGTAACAAAACCACAAATGCAACAAGATATGTTTATCTTATAACATAAACGTAACGTGTAACGTCAGCATCCACACAGTCTGTCAGGCCTTCAATCGCGTGCTAATAATCCACGGTGCCATTAATTTATTATTGCAACGTGACATTCCGTCAATAGATATTTGCAGCTACATTTAATTATGTGTAATGCTTTATGGCATTCCTTGGGGGAGATCTATGTTCAACAGTGGACTTGTGAAAGGTTGTAATGATGATGATGAAATAATATAGTGATTATTTTATTTTATTTATTCCTATCTCTGGCTTAAACAATCCCAAATAATAGCTTAAAATATTTTATTATCTCAGCATAAATCAAAAGAAAAATTAACTACAGATACCAGAACTCTATTATGATTGACTGCCTCGTTGCTCTAGCAGTCATAAACGCAATTGCTGTTCACGAGGAATCCCTATTCGAATCCTGGATCGGTTCAAAATCAGTTATTGGCTTTTTCTGTCAAGAAAGTCTCAGTAGCAGCCCGGAGTAATTAAATTGGCGGTGTTTTTGAAGGCTCCTAAAACTGGCGAAATGATTTTTTTTTCGTTTTCTTCTATTCTAGTCCACGTGTGCCTCGGAAAGCATTATAATCCTGCCCTACGCAGGTGGCTAGTCGGTTGAGACTGTCGTGACCGAAATTCGGTCTGGAGGATGATTTTATACAAATCCATTAAAATATAATAAAAAATTATATTCCCCTTACACATTCCCATACATAAAGTTTAGGTATATAAGATTTTGCGTATACATATTATTTTATTATAGAATATTTTTCTAGGTGAAACATTTAGTTAGGCGTAGTTAGTTAATGATAACCATTATTATTCTGTTACGCAACGCAGATTACCATTGCAACAACGTGGAGTTGTTATGAAATCAACCTTTTGGTAGATTATTATGAAAAAATGGCACAGATTGCTAAACACGATGGAACAATTTTATTGATATAAGTACTTATAACATTTTAATACATTCATCACTAAAAACATAAAATAATATTAATATGTACAGATTTAAATTATTATTTAGTGATTTTTAAACCGAGAACTTGATTGAAAATATGTTTAAATATCGATAAGCATATTATCGATGTTTCTTTAAAGGACCTACCTAATTTCGATATGCACCGGACCGGTACGCTTCTGCGTAAACGTAAGATCAGTGTAGTCTGACCACACAGAGAAAGCTTTGGCTAACTCGATGTCAACTTCGGCGTGGTTCAGACGTGACGGATACTTTGAAATCATGTACGTAAGGTTCTTCACACGCCATCTGGAACCTGAAATAGGATATGTGAAAAATAAACTATTATAAAAAGGAGTGAGAACTAACGTTTTAAATCTATTAATAAACAAAAACAACATTCTTTAACTCTTCTGTGTTGTTTGTTATTATCTTTTTATCAGTTCACTGTACTAAAATCTCGGTACAGTCGAGTCGTAAAAAGCTAACCTTTTTACGACTCGACTGTACCGAGTAATGTTAATTGATGTAACATGCATGAGTTGTTTGTTGAAGCGAATAATCTATACAAATAAATAAAATTGAAGTGTCTGTTTGTAATGTCAAAATTACAGCTTTTTACTAAATAGATATGAAATTATATATGGCACTAATAACAAAAATACAATTTTTAAAGTTTTTGTCTGTTTGTCTGTCTGTTTGTTCCGGCTAATCTCCGAAACGGTTGGACTGATTTTGACGGGATTTTCAGTGGCCGATATCTAATCTCACAAGGAGTAACTTAGGGTACTTTAATTTTAGAAAAATAATTAGTGTTCCGCGCAAAAAAAATTAAAACCCCAAATAACGCGCGGGCGAAGTCGCGGAGAACAGCTAGTATACGTATAAAATTTTTACAAGCATATGCAATTCCTTCACACGTTCGTATTAACGTTACGAGTTATGTGATGTAGTCCCTCTTAAGGTACTCTCTAGTCACTTGTTCCATACAATGACAGTAACCGTATCGGCACATTAAAAAAATATTATTTTACCTATATATATTAATAACTAGCTGTTCCCCGCGACTTCGCCCGCGTATACCACAGGTTTTTAATTATGTTGCGCGGCACCCTAACTCTTTTTCTAAAATATAAGTAGCCTAGGTAGGGCTCCTGCAGGAATCGGAATTATGAACGGTAGTGTGGCTCCAAAATAGGAGATGGAATGCAACAACTTCCTGATAACAACTCAAAGTAACAAAAACCGTGGTCACCAATCCCCCTGAGGCAATGAGGCATATGAGGCAATCTATGAGGAAGCCTATATTCAGCAACGTATTTTTGATTGTCTATAATAAATGGAGGAATGGGAAAAATTAAGAAAAAATTTAAACCATAAAACAATAACACCAATCACCCTTATCCTATAAAAAATCATCTTTAACAAACACAACAAACAAACACAGCACTGGTTTTCTCCGAACTATCGTTTCTTTATTAAGTGTTAGTGTTGTTAGTCTTTTGGCTTTTACAGCTTTTATCCAAGGCTTGAGCCTTTTGTGAGCTATATTGTAATCTTAAAAATAATAATAATAATCCTCTTAAATATTATACTAACCTTGCAACACGTATCTTTTGGCACGACTTTCCCCAAACCCAATCTTATCTCGAACACCACATCGCGGTAAAGACATGAGTTTTGCTGTTTCGTCATCCAATTCACCTGTAAATCATTATTCAATTACTATATATCTACACATGTACATGATATTTTTTCTATCGTTAAGTGTGGAATCACGCAGTATATTGTTTACTCATTTTAATCTCAACGAGTGCATAAAGTAAATATCTCATGTCGTAATAGATCATAAACACAGTTAATACTTGATAGATAGAACTTCATTAGGTGGTTCTGCTGTCGCGGAAATAATTATACATTCAAAGTAAATCGGTGGATAATCATACGTTAACCCGGAATTAATGTTAACTTCGCCAGAAATAATTAAAATTCAATTACATATATGACAGTCACACACTGTTCGAATTAATAATAAACTAAGTTAACTTGTATAAAGATCTATTTATACAAAATACCCACGTACATTTAATTTATGATTCGGCCAACGGAAAAATACAAGTAATTTTTTTCCTCTTTAATAATATTTGGTACGAGTGAATGACGGAACAGGGAACTCGTGTAACTGTAACTGTAAGCATATTCCTATATTGCCTTTACACATTACGAGTATGTGACTCATTGGACATGTATGCTATTTAATTCACTATTCATACAGTGAAACTTGCCATTTTAATGGACTCCTTAAAACAACCTGTGCATTGTCCAACCATGAATTATGTATACTTGGCCCACATTACTGTGTTATTTGCTTACATAATAGCACTGCTCTCGGCAGATAGTGGAATACAAAAAACTACATTCCTTATCCAGACACGTATGAATGCGAATTTCAAGCTCAACCCGAATTATTGCAGGACATAGTAAAAAAGTACAAAACTGATCCATCATGCAGTACAATTCTTCATTGTCGTCATCATCATCATCATGGAAAGTGTGAGAGTGATATTGAAAGAAGAGTGAATGCAGGAAACATGGTGAATGGAGCATTGCACTCCTTTATGAGCAGTCGGAAGGTGTCTAACAAGCCTCGTTTAGCTGTGCATGAGGGGGTGTTGGTTGCGACACTCATGTACACTCAGTTGAGATGAGAGCGTTAATAAATATGATAGGAGTTAAACTGAGTGACAGAATAAGAAATAGTGAGATAAGGAAACGTTGTGGTCTGAAAGAAGTTGTAGTGACAAAAATTGAGAAAGGTATGCTGAGATGATTTGGCCATGTCAAGAGAATGAATGAAGAATGATGAAAAAGTGTAAAAGGCGAGTGTGATTGAAAGTGTTGAAAGGGGTAGATCTAGGCGGACGTTTCTAGAAAAAATCAGGGACGTCTTGAAAAAAGGCCAGGTCAAGAGTACCCTAAACCGAAGAGCATGTATGAAGGGAAAAATGAAAGTGGACGAAGCGAAACAAGTATGTAAGGACCGTAGCAAGTGGAAAGAAGTGGTATCTGCCTACCCCTACGGGAAAGAGGCGTGATTATATGTATGTATGTGTATCATTATCATTACATTTCATTACAAGTCTAAATTAACCTAGTTGTAATGCTACATATGTACAGCATGTGTTCCCTATTTAGTTATAGTCAAAACGATGAAGAAAACAAATACTCTGATTTTTAGTTAATTGTATCATTCAAAAGTAAAAGATATCGTGAAACATTAAATTCGGAGTTACTTTGAAGCTTGATATTTCAAAAATTTTACTAGTGTAATTTAAAAAAGGTTTAATGATGCACTATTAAAAGTCATATAGTATATACGTGCATCACTTAGTAAGTTTTCAAATCGAAGTTTCATGCGTTTGAACCAATTTTCGAAACACTTTTTCCAGTTCGCCTCAGACACGTTTTTCCAAAGCTTAGAAAGTCGGTGAAGTCCTTCATATTAAGCGCTCCGTGGTTGCTTGTTGCTTTCACGAGTTAACAATTCTGATTGAATTTGGAAGTACACCGTTCTACATTGATGCTCCTCCGATTTTATAAAGGAATTGACACCACATCCCTCATCAAAGTGAAAATCTAGCGATTAAAACATTTCCTGTGCTTCCAGATTATTGCACTTTGGTAGGCGTAGGTACATTTCGAAATAGCCAGCGACTGGGGCTTTGTTTCTGGATCGTATTGATAAATCCGAAGTTTATGAATTTTCGTAAATACGCCGAAACGATCCTGCTTTCAAATCTAGTAATCAAATTGTGTCACCATTTCACGTGCGTATGTTTCTGAGTATCGTTAAGGTTGTGTGGCATCCAATGCGAAACTGTCCCGCTCACGAGAAGATGTTGTGAAGAGCAGCCAGTTCTCTTTTAATGCCTTAGCTTTTAAGGGCATTAAGAGATTTCATAAATAATGTCACACAAACGATTCGTATAGCTTTAGGCGACATTTGATATCGAAAAAAATCATCGCCCAAAGATGTTTTAATGTGGAACATTGAGGTTAATTTCAAATAAAATTGTAAAAATGTAAAAGGTAAAATTGGAACATTCGTATTTTACAATAAAAAATAAGTGGGCAGGGCCTAATACAAAAATCTTTTATAAAAATGTCAAAGCTATATTGCTGAGACACAATAAGACATGAACAGACCGAAATTGTACATTGTAATTGACAGCAGTACCATAAACGTTGTTAACTCCTATAAATAACATGGTCTTGAAATAATTTCCTCATAAGATAAATTCAAGCTAATTTTAAATTCGTATAAGAAAATGACTTACAAACAAATTGAGGTGGACACCAACCTTACCAATGTATATAATATATAGAGTAACTCAAGATATCTTCTTATACGTATCGCCCCGCGGGTATCGTGAGAGGCTCGACGTGAGCCTCTCTCTTTGTAAGGAGGATTCACCTTAATTTTCACGCTTAGCAGCCGCATTCACGATCACAATACCAAACTTAGTTCAAATTTTTTATATAATATTATTATATCCTCATATTTTTTTTGTTTATTCATTTTCTTGTGTTTTTATTTTTTTAATACTTATTCGTATTAATTTTGTTTATTAATTTGTGATTGTAATCTGAAGTGTCGGAATAAATGTCTTTACGTCTTTATGTCTTTAAATTTGTTATAAATAAGTCGACTTGGTACCTTATAATTAGATGGTCTCATGTCATATATTTCAATAGGGAGCATGTATACGTCTCGTGTACTCGTATAATTCTACATGTGTATTTTCAGACTGATATATATATATATATATATATATATATATATATATATATATATATTTCCCCCCACGAGATGGAGTGACGACCTGGTAAGATATGCAGGAAGTCGATGGATGCAGGTGGCTCAGGACCGTGCTTTGTGGCATTCTTTGGGGGAGGCCTATGTTCAGCAGTGGACTTGTGAAGGGCTGTAATGATGATGATAATGATGATGATTTTCAGACTGCCGTGTAGAAAAAAACATATGCACTTACATATATGAAATGTGAATTCTTGTACAAAGTATAATTTATCCAAGTTTAATTAAATTTTTAATCGAATGTATTTTAAATTACTTTATATTAATCTAGATAAACAAATTATAATTTAATCGCCGGGAAAATACTTTGACGTTTGAGTTCTCGTTTTTTAAGTCATATCCATTTTAAAAGGCATGTTATTGAATTAGATTCTTTATCAGCTTAATTCTTATTTAGGTCCTTTATTTTTAAAACTTATCAAATAAAGTAACTTTTTGTCCGTCATATGTCGCTGGACAAATATGCATACAGTGATGAAAGAAGCGCTTAAATTTCTTGAACATGAGAAATCCGGGCCTTGATGGTACACATAGTAAGAAGGTTGTGAATTTTTAACCTGGTATTTCTGAGATGACTTATATCATCTATCGGTAGTCATAACACCTTCCTGGCATTCACCATAGTCAACTTTTACAACACGATTTTATGTCTCTACAAACGGCGTCAATCTGTAAATATGCACACAATTAGTCCTGTGTCCTCCTATGCCCACAAAAAATATTGACCCAGTCATGTCTTTAATTTCCAAGTCGTATGATTAAGCCGGTTTTGACACGAGAAGGCGAAACCAGGACACTGATGTATTTGACAATAATAAACTATTACCCCAATTAATTAAATACTATTAGGAGAACATATTATAATTTAATATATTTAATTTCTAATTCAAGTGCTAATTTAACAAGTACTCGGCGGAGAAGGAAAACATCGGGAGGGATCCGCATGTCTGAGAAATAAAATATATTAAGTTAGCCAAAAAGAGAGGAGGTTTGCACCTAGTGTTACGAGTACGTATATAGGCTGTAACTATATTTTTTTACATTTGTATAAAGCTGCACAAAAATAATTAAAAAATATATACCTGTTATATTGAGGCCAGCGAAACTTTGGAATTCGGAGATGGCACGGTGCCACGATGCTTCATCCATTATATGGCCGCTGGAGGGGTTCCGTACTGATGGATTTAAGTAACCATATTGCGCTAAATACATCTGCAAAAAAAAATTGATGAAATATATTATGGGCCAATTGTAAGATTTATAAGGGGACAGCTTTTCAATCCTAGATTCAAAAATCGAATGCAAATAAAATTAAAAGGGTACATTATATATTACAGCTTGTTAATATTTTTTATATAAACCCGTGGTTGCTTCTTATACTTGTCATATCAAAAAGTTGACTGATGTTCATTTGATTGTGAAGTTCAAAAATGGACATTTGTTTAAAGTTATAACAAACTCTACAAATAGAATTTTTTTTACCGCATTCATTTTTTTTATAATAAAAAATAGGATAATAAATATTATATAGAATCAATATAATAGAATCTTTATTTTGTTAATAAGCGAGTAGCGAGATAACTCTAAAAATGTATACTTTTGTAATAAAAAAAAAATTATACGTGGTGTCTCGAAATAGACAGATCGACCGGGGGAAAACCAGAAAATACCAGAGTAATATAGCAGCTATCTGTTTTGTTTGCCGGTTCTCTATACTCAACATAGATTGTAGAGAACCGGAGACCCTTACTACTGGAACTACGATAGAATAATAGAATGCCTCATCAGTCTCAGTATCTTAGTCCTCTAGGGTGACAATGCATCTGCATTTTGATTCTTAATAGGAAGATAGATAGTTTATGGGCCACATCACTTACCATCAGGTGGACTGTGGGCTCGTTTGTCACCCATATTCTAGCTGCAAAAATGTTTGCAAAAAAAATGCAAAACTTTTACACAAAGGCAAGTTTACTTTTATTTAAATATGAGAACATTCGTTAAATATTGAAAAGTCACTTATACGAGCCGCTTCACGTGAAAAAATAAAATCCATGTGTATTATGGTATGAATCAATATCAATGGATCAAATATCGCCAGTATTTTAGGATTAAAAATCAAGAGTCAATAATAATCGCTAGTAAACATTATGCCATGAGTTAAACAAAACCCATGAAATTCCAAATCATTTTATAAAAATAAATAAAAAGAAGTGATTAAAATGAAGCAATACTAATAAATACTGATTAGTTCCAGTACATATTACAAAGAGTAAAAAAGACAATGTAAATCTGATAAGATTTCTTCAAGCATACGTTATTATCTGTATTGGCGACTTTAGAGATACGAAAACGGAATTTTAAAGCATTTTTGTTTTTTCAAAAAATTAATTTTTATTTATGTTTTTGCAATGATGCCTTAATTTTTTTGATCCTCACGATTATATTAAAAAAATTTTAGCTTTCAATTTTGTTTCCCAATTTAATCTTTTAAATTTGAAACTTTATGTTCGTCCTTGGGAAACTGCATTTTTATCGCCTTATTGTGAAAACTTTCTCTGGAAAAACATGACAAACACAACAGAGATACTCGGACAGATAACAAGATGTTCCTAAAAGTGCTCTGCATAGATAATAATAAATATAGTGCCCAGTTGTGCGAATGATGATAACATTAAAAATATTGGTAAAGGAAGTCTACGCGAGGCGAGGAAAGCCGCGGATATACGAGTATTTATATACTATATAAATATACATTACAGTTCTAAATTTAAAATAAATTCTAAATAACATTTGAAAACTATGTACTGCATTTCTGTTTTTTTTTGTATAATATTATGGTGACACGGACCCACAGTGAACCTGACGGTGAGTAGCTTCCGCAGCGCATGGACACCTGAAATCAACTCCAAAGAAAGGATCACCTCTGTGATTCCGGTGAAATACCCTACAGCTGGTAATTTTACTTCTACCTCCTATCTTTCTAACTGTAGCACGGTAGTGAGTTCGCTGGTCCGCTTGGCGTCAGAAGTAGGTACGAATGTGCACTGATAATAAAAGCATCAGTATTTCGTATAGCGCGTCTTTATTTGCTTCCACCCGGGGACTCTTGTCTTGGACTTCTGTCTAGGAGTTCATCTGGTGGCGATCATCCTAGTACCACCCTCTTAACTATTTCTGCCACCAAAAAGCAGTCCTTGCACTACTGTATAATTACAGACTATGCGAGGGATTCCCTCTTATAGTCCTCAGAGGTGAAAACGCATCTGTAGCCCTCTTGAAATATTGTTGACTGACTTCACGGTGGAGAGTAAGGTTTTTGTCACTTTAATTTTATAAAAGAATACCGCCGCCATATTCCTTAATTTTTGTGTCTAAAAAATCTCTAAGTCTTCTAGTCTTTGTTTATTATTTTAAAATGATTAAAGAAATTGTGTATTTTTATACTTTTCCCTACCCTTTGCAAGTGCCCTTGTGTGTGCAAGTTACGACTATTTTCACACCTTTAAATGTAATAGACCATATAAGGATTTACCTTGGTTTGTCTTCTCCATTATATAATTTTATCACAAATGAACGCAAGGTTATCCCTACCCCCATTGTTAATTGTTAATGCATTTGATCATGATAACTCAATCGTACAATTCTGAAACGCGTTAACGTGTTACGCAACAGATATTAACGTGATTATAACAGACCGAATCATTGTGTGGGTACAACGTTTATGTTATTTACTCCAGTGAAATTCAACATAATGACATAAAAAACTCGTTCATTACTTTTGCATTTGGAATTTTAAAAGGTTTACTATTTTACTCGTGTGAACGACATTACGATACTACAAAGCATTTTATCTTTTTCTATATAATAGTAGGTGCGTCTTTTTCGTTATAAGTCACCACATAAACAAGATGCCTATAAGTCCCATACCAACATGGGAAAAATATTTCTAAATTTATAAGCCCAAATGACCCATTTACCCACATTTTGTTGGATTCGTGACAAAACAGAAAATCTGAATCCGATAGGTGGAGGTGTTTTACCAAGTTATTAATAGATTTAATATTTTTAATCTGTAAAAAGTTCGGAGTGGAATACAGTTAAGGGCAAAACAACGCCTCCCGTGCCAGCTAGTACGTATATATGCAGTGTAAAGCTTCCGACATGCAGGTTTGTGATGTAAATAAATCGTTTAAATAATAATTAGAACATTAATGTTCTTAAAATAGAAACTAAAATAGAAAAAACTAATCTAGGAAGTTCATACTAAATTAAAAAACAATCTTTAGTTAAGTTATTCGATTGCTCACAGTGAATAACAGAAAGTGCCAACACTTTTACATGTAATAATTGGTTCTCTGCTTTACTTGGCTCTGATTGCTTTCATGTATTCGTACCGAAAGTATGTAATTCAAACTGCGTTTACCGGTGCTTCAAAATCAACGATATTCAAAAAAAAGCACCTGTAACGGGCTTCAGTAGTGATTTAAGTTGAAGATACCGAGATATTGGCGACCTTGGAGGCGGCGGCGGGGTCGGCGTCGCTGGCCACGTGCCCTGCATGACAATGCGCCGATACTCGTGTCTCCGACTGGCACCACATCGCACTCCACCGTTTCTTTGTTTCCTCTAACATCGCTTCGGGGTATACTATTCATGGTATGATGTCTACTGACGCAGTCAATACTCTCATAAGCTCATTTCCATTGTTTATTTCACGCTAAGCGGACGTATAAAAAATGTCTACGAATCTTTACATTTAAGCTGCCCATAAAAATAAATATAGTCATATTATATATTATAAAATTTTTAATTATAAACATTTATAATCAAATTTGTCGTTGCGATACAGAGTT
The DNA here is from genome assembly GCA_963668995.1 of Parnassius mnemosyne. Taxonomy (NCBI): domain Eukaryota; kingdom Metazoa; phylum Arthropoda; class Insecta; order Lepidoptera; family Papilionidae; genus Parnassius; species Parnassius mnemosyne. The sequence continues at coordinate 27,306,912 of CAVLGL010000115.1, forward strand.
GATTTTAAAAATTATTATCTTTATATATAAAAATTACGTGTCACATTGTTTGTCCGCGATGAACTCCTGAACTACAGAACTGATTTCAATGAAATTTCGCACACTGTGTGCAGTTTGATCCAACTTGAGAGATAGGATACTTTTTATCCTGATAAGTGACCTTCAATATTTTTTTATTGCTAATTTAAGGATTTTTTATAGGAAGGGTCGTCGAAAAGGGCAGAACAACGTCTGCCTGGCCAGCTAGTTAGATTATAAAATTAAATGGCATAGTAGTTCTATGGGCAACAAAACATTCGTATTAATTTTTTTCTTTTTTTGAGGGGTACTATTGGTAGGTAGCTTTAGAAACAGATCTAATTAAAGCACAGTGGCTGAGCATTTGGTTGCGTTGTTTCGGATCGATTTTTTTGAGGAACAACTATTTGTAAGACCTACAAATAAATTTTCGGATCTAGGATGTTTGTCCCCTTGCAATTGATGTATGGAAAACGCCCCCCAAATACATGAGAAATTCGTAGTGGCCCCACCGGGTAATTTCAAATAACAAAAAATACAAAAGTTTATTTTCAAAGTGACAGATTATTTAAGAATTCGTAGCGTACTTATAAAATAATAATAATAAACCGAGTTATTATATATTTTATTTCATTTTATATTTTTATATATAAATAATACTTACATATTTATACCTACATATTTATATTAAAAATAATTTAAATTTAACAATTTTGTACAGCCGACTTCAATATAAGCGATTTCAATATAAGTTATTTAAGAATAAGTCAATAACCATTAGTCTGACCTTGATCAAATTCATATGGGACCACACGAGAACTATCAGCTTTCATATAAAAAAAGAATTATCGAAACCGGTTCACCCAGTACAAAGTTATGAGGTAACACACATAAAAAAAACATACAGTCGAATTGAATACCGTCTCCTTTTTGGAAGTCGGCAGAAAAAACTAACATTCTGTCCTTTATATTTTTTACATTCAAAACGGGTGGTAAAGTATTATTTTAACTGATTTTACTGCACACGCACACATTCGTAAGGGTCGATAGGTAGGCAAAAATGTTGTTGCCCATTAATCACATTTAATTTAGGATAATTTCAAATAACAGTAAGTAGAAGCCTCATTTACTCGTATTTTCAAAACCTGCAATAACGGTATATCATTATTTATATTAATTGAACTTAAGTTTAAAATGTAACTACTCTTTGAAAAATACCCTGTATCGAAATACAAATATGAGTGACTAATGTGTGTACGTTTAATTAAGTTAGTACTATTATTTATACTGTGGTTATTTATATTTAGTTAGTAGGGTGCGCAGGACAATCACGACTTCGTCGCAAGCGTTCGTTGACATCCGCAGCATTGTTTGACGCACGCATCCACACATATTTGCACATAGAGCATCATGTCCTTACGATGATTCTGTTTCAGACTTGTTCCATTACACGAGTTGAATATAAATTTTATCGATATTAAATTACACTACAATGTTGCCTAGAGCTAACGCCATATAAATTATCTTTAATATGATACAAAATTATTATACCTAATCATAACTACAAAAAATTAATGGATAATTTACAAAGACTCCGTAAATAACTTCGTGGTGCAGTAGCTTAGCAATGATTTGCAGTGTTCTAAGGGCCGCGAGTTCAAATCCCGCATACATAAATTTCACAAGGACAAACACCCGGGTCTGGATGTTTGTCCTTGTAAAATTTATGTATGTAAACTGCCTCAACGACACAGGAGAAAATCTTTTTTTTATACTATAAGGGTGACAGACGAACACACAGTCCATCTGATGGTAAGTGGTTGCTGTGGTCCATAGACATCTACATCTATCCTCATTTGGGAATCAAAATGCAGATGCGTTGTCAGCCGTGAGGACTAAGATAGAATGCCTCTTTTCCAGTAAACAGGGTCTCCGATTCTCTACAATCACCATACAAAACACAGCAGCGTTAAGCTGCTATTTTACCGTGGTGTTCTGTGAGATCGTAGTCCTTCCGCGATCGAGCGGGTCGCCATTCGTGCTACAACTATAATATTAATATAGCTACAGCATGGCTCTTCCGCGTATCACGGCGTGGAGGTAACGTTTTTATAAAAAGATTTAAACAAGTATTAACTTTTATATTACATACATCTTTATCTCCAACAGCATCATTTACTGCTGGACAAGGGTATTATTTCGCATTGAAAAATCCTCCCTGATTATTACATGTAATATAATCATCACTCATCAACATCAACATGAGATATTTCTGGCATTTCTCATTGTCGTCTTTTAGTGCGTTCATTGAACAAAATGTAGTGATCAAATCTCATAAACAGACACCACATGACAAAATATGGTTAAATAAGGTAATCTCTTAGCCTATATATATATATATATATATATATATATATATATATATATATATATATATATATATATATATATATATATATATATATCTCCCACCTGTGCACAGACCTACCGCTTTTGAGAGGGTTTTTGGAGCAATGGACTTCACAGGACCTCGATTATTTTATTATTACACTATGCGGATTTTCTCATGATGTTTTTTAATATCGAATAAGGGTGACAAACGAGCATACAGTCCACCTGATGGTAAGTGTATACCACATACTATAACCCTATAGACATCTACATTTATTCTCAATTAAGAATCAAACTGCAGATGCGTTGTCACTCCTGAAGACTAAAATGGAAGGCCTCGTTTCCAGTAAAGAGCGTCCAGTTTGTTTACACCCAATATACGAAATCCAGCAGCATTAAGTTGTTATTTTACGCTGGTATTCTATGAGAAGAACGTAATCCTCCTTTGGTCGAATCGACCCATTCATGCTACAATCATAATATAACTGCAACGTGGTGCTACCACATAAAAAATCGACGTATAAAAATTAGATGCTTTCCTTCACCGCCATACACATGGTAATTCAGTACTTCAAAGTGCAAGTAACAATTTCTTTGGTGTTGAAGGGAATCAACTCGTAGACCCGATTGCTCGTGTACTGTGAAATTTACGGCGAGGTCTTAGCACCTGAGCTACTGTGGCTCAAATAAATAATTCAACCTAAATCGAAAGTAGATATCACAAAGCCGCATCTGTTTAAAACTTGAACGGGAATTCGCCAAGTTCTTAAATAACAATTTAAAGTAAATTTTAATTGAAGATTTTTCAAACTTCACCTTAAAATTTATATTAGTTTAGGAATTGTTAATATGAAACCTTGGAAAAAGTTACATACCAGAACCATTGATTTATTCTCATTCGAAATTAATTATTATCTTACCAACCTAACAATACAATATTTACATAATATGTATTATTTGTATTTGTTTACCTTAAAACGTACTACGTACGTTTTAAGGTAAACAAACACCACTTGCGATTTTAAAAATGAGAGCAACTAAAAAACGTAAAGGATTTAACTGATGTTAAAGAAAACTCAAAAAAAAGCTAGGCTCTTTATTTATTTTTAACAGTTCTCGGCAGGCAACGAAAAGTAGCGAGTTGTTACAAATTAAAGTATTTTTTTTAAGTAATTAACGGTGTACTGTAAGTATAATGACGGATATTGGGTATCGACAAATGAAAGATACAATAACCGTGATAGCTGTTCTTATGGGCGTATCGAGGTTAGTGTGTCCTAATGAATAACGGTCGGAAGCTGGGCCGCGCCGAGCTTGTGACCGAACTGTTTGGACAACGCCGCGGTCTGTGAACCACGTGAATACTTTGACTCATGTGCGTGAACTGACCCACATAATAAATCTGAAAGATGACCGGCGGCGACGCTTCTACATTTACTAATGAAATATTATTCTTCGAATGACTGTGTGTACGTGTTCTTTTTATTATTATATTGGGTTAAGTAGGTACATAAATATATTAATATAAAGAATATTAAGTTTAAGATAAAGCTAAATATAATAAGTAGAATACATTAACCATTCATAAAATGTAATAAAATAACTAACTAAATAAATTTTATTATAATTATTTATATTACATTATTGTGGCTATAACCAAAATCATAAAATTTATTATAACGTTGTGATTTGAAGATTAATACGTTTTTAGTATTTTCATCCCGTCAGGCGACTCCCGTGGGTGCCGTAAAATGCCGGAAAAATCATTTAGCTTCCGATAGATGAAGGTATATACTATCTTGCTTACATCAGAGGAAAAATACTCAGTCGACGACGGGAACAGCTGCCAAGATGCGATACATCTGGTGCGATCACTAATGGGCCTGCCGAACATGATGACTTATCCTCTTTATAATGAGAGAGACCTAAGTTCAGCAATAGACTTTAACGGGTCAATAAAGTAAGACATAAGAACGTTATAAATTAAATATAAAAATTATACTTCCTTCGAAACGATAATACCTTACATAAATTTGAAACCTATAATTATTCATTCACAATAAATAAGAAAGTCAGGAGATGACGGCTGATAGAAGCGAATGGAAGAGGAATTTTGTAAACGATAAATTTAAAAATTACTAAAAACCATAAATCAGCTCATATACAATCAAAGTCTCATCAAAACGTCGCCATTAATAACAAAAGGCGTTTACGGATATACATTATTCATACTTGCATTTTCTGATATAAAAATAAAATAATTTTCATATACTCGTAGACAGCACTCACTTCCTGCGAGGCCTACCTTTGTTTGTTTTATGAGCAAGTGTTTGAATCATTGTTGGGGTGCGTTTTATCGCATTTATGCAAAAACATTTACCAGTTTTTATACTAAAAAATTATTAATTACATTAACATTGGGAAAATAATTTAATATGTATCATTTATATTTGTTTTAAATTTTATATTCATATTTATTCTATCATTTTTCGATTGACACTAAAAAAACTATTAGTAGCCATTTTCCATTAATTTTAATGCAATATTTTTACCAAAATATTAAGTTGCTAAAATTCATAAATTATACCAATCATTGCTTAAGTCGAAAAGGTAAGTCGGATTGAAGGTCAAACACAATTTTTTTGTACTTATAAAGTGGTCCCTTATATTGGTCTACATCACGGTCGATGCTCCAACTGCAAATTGATCTGAATTTTTTACTCAAAAATATACTTTTTATGTCATATAATTACAAACTAAGGATTTCAGTGAGTTCTTGTTTTTTTTAAAGATGTTTCATTTTTGTATGAGCCTTCGGCGGTAGCATGTAGTAACATGTACACCCTTATGAAACCTGGCACATGAACCCTTAAATAGATTCAACTAACGATTTGTATATAGCTCGGAGTATGTATATACATATTTTCAAAATAAAAAATTAGAATGTTTAACGTTTGTCGTAAGATAGGTTAGCAGTTAACGCTGTCGTAAACATAGATTTATTATAAACTGACTCTATGGTCGTAAACGATCCGAAAAATTAAATAAAAATAAAAATCGTGCAATCCATATGGCAACTAGCATGCTGATAATATCTCAATGTAATGGCCTAAAGGCCATAAACTCCAAAAAAAATTATCTCAATGTAAAGACAAAATATTAAAAATACGAATGTTTCCTTCAGAAGTACATTCTAGAAAAAGCAGTACAATATTTTTTTAAATTATATTGTTATGTTGACATCGGATCTACTTATAAATAATACCCTGTAATATATTTAATGTATTTCTGATATTTATCTTTTTACTGTATTGATAAGGGTATTAATTGTAAAAATAACACATATTAGTCCACAAAACTTAAATACACGATATAATATTTTTCTTCGATTTAAGACATTTATTTCTCTTTTTGAGTAATGCTAATACCCTAAAAATTTTAATGAGTTTACGACTGTCCAATTATGCAAAAATGGCCGTATCTTTGATTGTGTTGATTTGAAGCTTGGATTTTTTTATACCTGTAAGAGGCCGTACTATTCCGTCCCCGACTCGTTCCTGAGAAAAGATACCTTGACCAGTTGAACATTTATACTAAAAATTCAGAAATAATTAGCACTAAAATAGTACTTGTATAGTCTTCACCTTTTTATTATTATTATATAATAATAAATAATATTACTAAAAATATGTACGTTTGATGATGAATAACATGGCGGGATGATTATATACCAGTAACCGTTTACACGTTCGTCATGCGGGTATTTAATGACACTTCAAGTCATTATAATATACTACGAACCATGTACGTTGTAATTGTGACTTTACAATAAAAAAGTAGATAGTGCGGACGTTGCATAATCTTAACAATTTTCAGTTTTTTTTTAAACTTCAGTTAGAATATTTCAATACAATTATTATAGATTTCAAATAACAAGAAAATGGTTGCGTAAAAATGTACTACCCCATATCACTGTGTCGTTAGAGGCAACGAAGAGAAATCAAATATGAGACGGGCAGCAGCACCTCCCTTATAATAACTACAATAATATAGAACTGCGGTTGCCAACCGTGGCAACTATGGCAAATATCTCTTCTATAAGGCATCTATGGGGGAGACATTATGTTCACCAGTGGACTTTTGATCGGCTCTAATGATTATGATAATGATCTCGTAGACTAAGTAAGTAAGTAGTAAGATAGTTAATAATAATATTCTAGTTATGAGTAATATTCTAGTAGTCTATAATATTCTAGTTAGTATCCCTGTGGTAAATGATATAAGCATAATATTATTTATTAATATTTAGATGCATTGCGGTTTTCTTTATAGAAGTAAGGGCTGATATTTAAGTCATCAAATAGAAGTTATTAATATGTTATAAAACGAATTAAAGAAATTTAAAAGTGGAGTTGTATGAATAAAATAGTTCAATAGTTTCACTTTCATATTCAGTCAGGGTATAATTTATTTGATGGATAACTTTTTCTGATTGTAAAAAAAGCAGCCCTAAAAGTGACAAGCAATTAGACCGTGCATGGTAAGTCAAAACTGTAGCCCCTAAACTCCTGCACATCTATCCCATTGTAATAAATACATAATTAGCGTCCAAATTATAAAACATAAAGTTAATAAAAAATAACTTACGTAAAAACATTAACTAGAGTACGTGAGGGTAATATTGTATCCGGTTAATATGGTCACTTTCTTATAATTCAAACACTACAGCCTTGTTTGCATAGATATGCTTGCTTGCATAGGCTTTGTGAAACGATAGATCTTCATCAGTCATTCAAATAATAGAGGGTCAAAAGACCGCCGCTTTATCGACGCCATTTTGACATTATAGTAAGTACGTTTATTGATATTATAGTAAGTACGTGAGGGTAATATGGTAACCTTAAATATATTAAGAAAAAAATAGCAAACAAGCTTTGGAAATAATTAGGAACACTTCGAAAAATCTACTTAAAAAACTAACTACACAATACAAAAATCGACTAAAATATTTACAATAATATCAACTGTCAAAATGGCGTCGATAAAGGAGCGCCTTTTTGACCCTTCATTATATTATTTGATAGACTGTCAAGAGCTATCGTATCACAGAAGGTTCTATGCAAACGACACTGTAGTTTTTGAGTTATAAGAAAGTGACCATATTAACCGGATGAACCTCACGTATTATAGTAAGTTTTTTTTAAAGTTGATTTTTCGAAGTGTTGCTAATTTTTGCAAAGGCTTGTTTGTTTTTTTTTCTATATTAGTTATAATAGAAATATATGTATTAAATGTATACGACATTGTGTATTTGTCTCTGTCCTCCTAGTTTTGGTTTTATAAGGCGGCAAAGCTTAAGGTGACCATATTACCCTCACGTACCTTATCAAATTTTAAACAACACCTTTAATTATATAAAAGCTTTTTATATAATGGATTTCCGCAAAGTAACGCCTGATTCTATTAATTAACACCTTTAATATTGATTCAAATTATTCGTCAATGTTGTAAAGACAAGAGCTCAAGAAATACTTAGTATTTGGCTTCATTTATTCGTATGAGCATCGTGCGCTCATTAGATGATGTTGCTTATATAATTTAGACGATATCATGCAAAGAAGTTCTAGGAAGAATGCATCGGTTCATACCTATCGCATCGATATGCAGTGGACAAGACAAGTCAAAAGCGTGCAAATATTTATAAATACTTCCTCGTATTATTATTACCTACTCCTTATTATTAATATATTTACTTTTATAATGATAATTTTATGATTATTATAATGTGATAAAACCTTTTACGTGAAATTAATAGATCTTCAATTCTTATTTTAAACATTTTCACAAATAGAACACATAGTTTATAAAATAATCCAAAAAAAACTTCAAAGTGGTTTTTCAATAATTGAACTACTTGATCTGCAGTTTTTAATCTTTAAATTTCACAAATAATGAAATATTAACTGAGATGACATTTTATGTTAATCATTCGTTAGATTTACAGTAATATTCTTTACAATACGTCCTTACAGTAGTTAACACATTATAGCATTGGAAACATTAATTAAAACTCATTATATATGAAATTCTCTTAATAGCCTTGTTAGACTCCTCGTAAGAAAATAATACTGGATCGCATTTTTAGGTATAGTTGCATTGTTAATCAACTAATGACATGTCTACAACATTTATTAAACGCATCAATTAACATCCCAGTTTCTATTAGATAAAATATATATTTGTTACTGTGACCGTATATAAACGAACGAATGTTATTTTCACTTGAAAGATATTTTTTCTAGTACATTCATTTTTCATCGCCAATTTGGTCGATAAATTTTCGCCTAGGGCGTCCCGTCTCTGCCTATCCTTCTGGGTGACAGGCGTGAGTGTTTATATATATAGTAAGATAAAAACCGATGATTCACTCTTTCATAATTATTAACAACTGGCAATGTGTAAGTTAATAATCAACTGGTACAAACTTACAATATATATCATCTGATTTGTATTACGGATGAATAACAAATATATCTTACCTACAAAATTATCATTCTATAGGTAAATACCAAATAATATTATTTCTTCATTAATTTTATTTTCCTCGCACGTGCTTTTCAATGTTGCAGAGCATAAATGAGAATTTGCTGCTGCGCCATAGATGACTCGTGGACTCAATAAAATTTCTGTGGACTGGTCTCAGTAATTGGTACACATAAATCCTTTACTAATACATTAAGGTATAAAATTTTCATAAGACGTAATAAATAGAGCGCGTGTTAGCATAATTTAAACTAACAACAGAATTGATCTACGATCTACGATCTACGATCTCGTATAGCGTAGTTAAATATTTATCAACACGTGTTAGTAAGCGTCGTTTTAAAAGCTTTTAATAACGAGTTGTATGTGTGTAAGTTTTGAGTAAAATAAATAATAGTATGAAAAAACCTAGCGTTTAAAAAATTAGCGTCATCATAAAAATATTTGGAAAGGCACCCCATGCTTTTTTAGAATAAAATGTATTTTTTTTATGTTAATCATTATTTTCTTATTTTAAACTTATTGAATATTATTTTCTACTTTTTAGTTCGGTTATCTACAAAACCGTGTTTTTTTTAGATTTTTAAACGATTATTTATTTTCTATTTTTAGTACGGCTAACTATACAAAAGCGTGTTGTTTTTTTTTTTGAAACGAAGTTCTTTTACGTGGCTTACAGTAGATTGAACTGGTAGAAATCGTAGTTGTTTTATGAATTAATACTGAGAACCCTGGCAAGGATAATGGGCTATTAAAATTTGTGCATTGTCATCGGTTCTTGATAAGTGTGCGAAGTTTCAAATCAATCCGACGTTTTGAAGGGGATGAAAATCACATTTAAAAATTCCGTTACATAGATACATACCAAGTTAATAAGCGTGATAAAAATTGTAAGAAATTTAAATTATGCATACCTTTACCCGTTATAGCAGTCTACTGTTGAACATAGTCATAGTTACCACGCATGGCAGGCGATGCATGGTGGGTGGGCATTCACATTTTTTTAATTTGTTATTAGAAAAACGCCGCTAGCTATCTCCTGGTGTGTTTTTCCTCTGTAGCCTTTTACGACAGCCACGGGACGATGGGACAAGTGAAAAATCTAACACTACAAATGTACGGTCGGCGCGCTAAATAAGTTATATGAATTTGACGTCTAATAAAATAAGAAAAATAAGTATATTATTATAAGATATTAATATATTTAAACGTATAACTTGAGTTTTGTATATCATTCGATGAACATAATAATTTAACTCTAACATTTTAACATATTTTACATGATAAAATTATTTACATTTAGTTATATTTTTTATATCGTCTAATTTATTCAATGCATAATAACCCAACGCATCTTGTTACACCGTTTGTTTATTATTGCAAACTTGTTGTTAGTCGAACCAGGTGTAATCTCGTAAATTACTACAATTGCGCAATATATTAATCATTATTAATAAGTAATTATCTACTAAGTTACACAAGAATGTTTATTAGAAGCCTGAAGTAAACAAACATCCTCAGATGACTACATAAAATGAGATAAATAAACCTTCGCCCTAAGGATACCAATAGGTATTTAATATTATGCATATGTATTAAATGAAAATTAAACATTTAGCAGCGTGTTTTTATTTATTTTTAAATATAAGAATTATTGTGGGAAAATTGTCTGACTCTTATCCGCAATCTAAAAGTATCAACAACCACGTTAGATCCATATAATAAGCAAAATGGTGCATCACCATTTTTGTGATGCACCATTTTGCTTAATATATCTAAAAAATATGTGTGAAAAACTGATGCAATAAAGATGTAAAAATTTGATAAATTTGTTCAGCGGAGTATTTTTATCGTTTTCTATCAGCGTTTTCGATTGTAGAAAGTAACTATCACCTAAGTAGAACTAAAACTATAACTAGAACTAACGTTAACTAGAAATTAAGTAACTACTTAATAGTTGCTTTGTTACGAGTATGTTTCATTTTGCGACCAGGATGAAGCAGTAAATGATAATAAAATCAAGGCAAGCCTTCATTACTCGGTATTGTCTCGTCACCATTTTTGTTAAAGATTTTTTTTTAACTTCCCATAATCGCCAATTATAACTTAAACCTCTTTCCCTTCTACTACATGACGATTGTTAATCATTTTAAAATAAATTTTCTATTGATGCTGTAATTAATAATTTTGTTGTAATTGAAAGTACGATTGTGTCGTACTTTCAATACGAAGTACAGGCTATCGCTAATCAAGCCACCTTATCCCGCATTAATGTTCGATGTAATTCATCTGCACACGCAATAAATAATGGCACCAATAATTACTTTTAATGAAGTAATTTTCAATAGATTAAAATAGGATCTATCTCGTGTGAACATTTTCCCATAGAAAAAGGTAGAGAATGCTATCGCAGTACAAGTCTGCCCTTTGTCCGTACCACCCACGTTGGTCACGTGTACTGAGATGCATTGTCTTTATTTTTCTGATATATGTCTATAGTATAATAGACTATAATAGACTATGATCTCTTGATTACCTTCGACCAACAGTCTAAACGTGCATTATATTTTAAAATTGTGCTATTGCATTACAGCCTTGAAATCATGATATTATGTAACGTAGGCAGAGAAAAAAGTGGTTGTTTTGTTATGTATCGTGTTTTCGGATTTATCTTTATTAACCTTGATTTATTACATTCCTTACAACCAATGAAAAGTTTACTGCTGATCGGCCTCTCCTATAGATTGCCTCATTGGAGGGAAATTTTAATTTATACATTTCATTATTACCTTTACAACCTATCAAAGTTCACTGCTGAACATAGGCCTCCCCAAAGATTGCCTCATAAAGGGGATACATGCCATAGTTGCACGTTTGGCAGGCGAGTTGGTAACCGCAGTTTTTAATTTTGTAGTTGTTAATAGGAAGACGTTGCGGGCCATCTCCTGGTTTGTTTCCCTCTGTCGCTTGTTACGATACCCACGGACGATATAGAATACTTTACTTTTTTGTTTCTACACTTTGACCGCTACCATTTTTATTTATCAACAATTAAGTGTCTTTTTTTCGTTTATAAGGTTGCCTCTATACTATATTCTTTATTTGCATCAGTCCCCTACACGAAAGGTTGTCTGGTAAAGATCACTTTCAGAGTTGTACATTTTTTGAAATTGTACTTCCATTTCGTATTTTGTGTTTTGGTGTAATATAATGAATCAATGAATAAATATCTGCCATATTTGCCACGCTTGGCAGGCGAATTGGCAACCGCATCTTTTCAATATTTTGGGCTGCAATCAGATAGATGCCGCTGCCTATTAACTGTTTTAGTTTCCCACTGTCAGATTCGCTTACGAGTACGCCTCCACTGCACGGCTCAATTTTTATAAAAAACATTAATATTGTACGATGTTACAATATTTTTTTTATGCCACAAATGCATCGGTATTCATAACCTCGTAACTCCATGTGATCCCATTTGATTCCACAGATTAAAAATAATTTCCGCGACATCAACTATGGCATAAAGCTGACGCGCGAACAATGAGCGGGAGCGTTGAGCGCAGGACGGTGGCCGTGGTAGCTAGCGCGTGTTTGAAGGTCGTCGGATGCTTCCTGCGTGCGTGACGCGCATGCGCGATCTGTAGCCGCCCGTCACCGCAATACCGCATCATGGCTTGTCACAAGTGTCAATGGTTAAAACGTTTGCCGAATGTGCCATACAGGCACGTTGACCGTTACGAATACACAAATGTTCTTTTTTTTGTATTTAAAATAGACGTCATGATAATATTTTAATATTAAACAGTTACATGAAAATCAGATGAAAATGAGTCTTGCTTATTTTCAGAATTCGTATACAATAAAATAAACTTCAGAATAATCATTCGCCTGATCTCTTAGATGTCGTTAAAGGCAACTTAAGGAAATGCCGTGAAGATTTTGTTGTCTCTTATAGATAGCGGGGATCTCAAGCAGATGAAAGCAACATTTTGCAACGTATTGTATTGCGGCCGCCAATCTACAAGCAAGCGTGGCAACTATGGCAATTATCCGAGGCAATATATGGGGGGAAGCCCTTTGTTCATTGGACTTTTAATAGACTGTAGAGTTAGTAAGTTAATGAATAAATGTATGAATGCATAACAGTATCTTGACTTGGACTTCATTACAAAAATAAGTTGGATTGCGCTACCGTCGAGGTAACTCGGTCGCTACATGTGTCTTTGTTTGGGGTTAATATTTGTTGTCATATAAATTCAATTAGGTATAATCACACAAATATCATCCTTATGATAAGAACTGCTAGTCGTCTTTTACTTTCTTTCGTATTTTTTTTCAAAAGTGTATAGGCGAAAGTGCGATTTACCATCTAGGGTTACTTCACCACTTACCGCTTAGATAGGATTGTGGTTAACCACTGGCTTATAATAAGTATTAAAAAAATATCACTACTCACGATCGGCTCATTCTACCACAACTCAATTTAAGACTAAAATCGTCCTTCATCTCCATTGTCCGCAAACGACATGCTCGTTTTCATTCTTAGAAGTTAGACCATTTTGTTTCATCAGCAACATCTCACAATACTTAACAGTTCTCCTCGCACTATCTTTTACTTCCGCGAAACGCTTGAAAATATTCTTTTCTTAGGATTAACAATCGCGATTCGGGTTAAAAACTTCTATAATGTAAAAGATTTAAAAGCCGATGTGGTTTAAAAATAGTTTCTTACATTCGCGTTTTTCTACTAGGCTACCATTGTACAACCTTAGATATCTTTTGTAAGATCTAAGATAATATGAAGCTTTAAAAACCACGAATTAAAAAAGAACAAGGGTTCTTCAGTATGCACGACACGTTAAAAAAACTAAGCGGCAATACATTAAAACACTATGAAAAAAATATATAAATCTGCCATATCGGGAAATCTTTAGCAGATTTTTAACTTTTCTCACTTAAATGTAAATTGTTCGCAAGTATTGCTCGAAGGCCATAAGGGCTATGTTCAAAAGTTCAATGTTCTGAACTACGTCGTAAGAAATTTTATAAGAGATGTCCGTTTGATGGCGCATGAGACGAATTTTGATATTGTATTTAATCGCAGAGGTTGGTCCGATGAAAACAAAGAACATTATAGGTTCCACGCACTTTCTGCCTGGGCATTGTTCTCAGCTCAGGAATTTATCAGGATAATGACCCTACTACAAAAGATATGATAATCATAACAGTACATATTCAAAAAACAGGAAGTGCATTCTCAATTTGGATATGTAAAACTTAATTTATGGGTCAGTAACAAAGAAGGTTTCATGTTCTGGGGCATAAAATACACATTGCTCTTCGCTAGTTCATCGTATCCTAGTAACGAAACTCGAAATTCAATACTTTTTGTAACTGTCGATTCACCCTTTCTTATTATATTACGTCATCATATATGTATGTTATATGAAATGAAATTAAAACGAAAATGATACAATAACTCTTTATTTTTCGACGTAAGAAATTAAAATTTCGTTTGTTAAACGTCAACATATTTTTTTAAATTATTACCGTTTCAAAATTTGTTTTTTCTGTCTGCAGAAGAAACGGCGAGAGAAACTCCACTGGTATCTTCTTAAATTTTTAGACAATTCTTTATCAAATTGATAAGGAAATGACCCATTGGTAATCAAAGTATGTTCTATAGTTAAATTAAACACAACAATAAAAAATATGCATAATCAAAGCTAATAAATGTATGTATTGAGGCAATATATAATTATATCTGAGTCATAAGTAAACGCATTAGTATTTCGGTTATCAAGCCATGATAGATATTTCAATGAGACAAACATATTACCACCACGTGGACAGTGCGCGTTCTTAGAACGATGTTATTCGAAGGGCTCTGATCTCTACAAACGTTTTCTCGATTTTCGAGGCTTGTGGAACAAGCCCAAGCAGACCAGTATCCACAAGCAGCACCTATTCGCAAGTATGTCGTATGTAGCAGACATTGCCCATATTATACTTCGACTTACTACAGAGTAGTAGAAAACCAGAACAGACCAAATTCCTTTAAAACCAATAACTTAAAACATTTCATTCAATGCTCCGATTGTATTCGATACAAACGATAATACAATTTCAAACGTTAATGTGAATTGACATAGAATGCGAAGTACATCAAGATAAAATCAGATTGAGAGACAGAATCACATTTGCCGGGCGGATTTTCAATGACAGAATGATTATGACTTTTTGTAGAGGTGTACGTTTTTGTGAGTATTTCGTTTTTTGTAAGTATTAAGCAAATACTAGTTAACCTAAACGATAGCCTATACATAGACTAAAACCAGTTTATTTTGACCTTACGGTTATAAGTCGTTCTCCTTGCCATAATTAAAACGAGACTATGTCCATGTTCATTTTATGTTAGTATAAAATGTGTCCACGATATAGAATAAATTCCAACAAGGGTGGCAAACGAGCACACCGTCAACTGATGGTATGTAGATGCTGTGGTCTAAAGATATCTACATTTATCCTCGGTTAAAAATCAAAATGCACGTGCGTTGACATTCTCACACTCACCCATACCAAACCCAGCACGGTTAAGCTACTTTTTTATAGGAAAAGGATGACAAGAGCACACAGTTCACCTGATGGTGAGTGGTTGCTGTGGCCCATAGACATCTACATATATCCTCGTTTGCGAATCAAAATGCAGATGCGTTGTCAGCTGTGAGGACTAAGATGTAATGCCTCTTTTACAGTAATAAAAGGGTCTCTGGTTCTCTACACTCACAATACGAAACACTGCAGCATTAAGCTGATATTTGACGCTGGTATTCATGTGAGAGCGTAGCCCTTCCCCAGTCAAGCCAACCCATTTGTGCTACAACTACACAATTAATATAGCTGGAGCATGGTTCTATCACGAAAAAATCATGTGATTTTTACGCTAGCTGCTACTTTATTCTGTGAGAGCGTAAATCTTTCACCGGACGAGCACATTCATTCTTGCTGCAACCATAAGATAGCTGCAGTGTGGCCTCGCAACAAAAAATAAGTCTTTGTGTAACAAAAGCCTAGTAAGGAAAGCCGAACCGGTAGGGAGAGTTCAGATCGGAAGAGTATTTAAGGCAACTATATTTATTTATCATCTCATCATCAAATGGACTGTCAGCTCGTTTCCAACTGAGGATATTATAATTTTAATCTCCTTTTAAAATTCATGATTTCTTAATCAACGTAAACCAAATTTACATTGTTATTTCACTTTTGAATTTGAATTCGTAAGCGTATAAAACTTAAAAACAAAACGAAAAAATAAGCTCATATTTAACATTACATTTCACCATGAATAAAAAAGAAAAAATATTAAAACTATAAGCTTTCTTTGTGAAAACCTTTGCGCATTTTTATACGCAACAATAATAATTAACCAACTGATTTGAGCCGAACTTAAAACGGGTTAGTGGAACGAGTAACCTTGACATCAGTGGGTTATTTGTTAATCTCAAAAACGTATTGAAAAACAAATCGATTGTCTGAACACAGGTTGGAAAATATTTCGAACGAGATTAAAAATTACACAGAGTTAATTTGCATCAGAAATATTTAAATGAATTGCTTTTCTAAATTAATTACATTTGAACATGGTAGAGCTACACTGCAGATATATTATGCTTGTAGCATAAATGGGTCGGCTCGACCGGGCAGAATGCTGCTGTGTTTGTACGGTGAGTGTAGAGAATCGGAAACCCTTTTTACTAAAAATGAGGCAAACCAACTTATTCCTCAGGGGCGACTACAAACCTGTATCTTGAGTCTTGATTATAGTTTTGATAGATGAAAATGTTTATGGGTCACAGCATCATGGACACTTACAATCAGGCGCACTGCGTGCCCATTTTTCACTGTTATTCTAAAAAGAAGTAATTATCTAAAGTACTTCATAATACTCATTGAAAGATTATTTTTTGTTATTTGCCACTAGTTGTAAATAACAAATAAATACTCAGTAACTAATAAAATTGTTAATAATGATCCGTATATGGAACAAGAAATTGTAAAAATGGTGTTAATGATATATAAGTGGTCGGTGCTCTATGACCTAGAACTTGACGGCAAGCGAGCTAAGAAACTGGTTTGATGAGTCATGTCTCAGCTGCCGATTTCTGAGAAACAATGTTATTTTATAAGTGTTTCCTCCCGAACCCCAGTACATACGGACATGCGTACCTTCGCTGGTTAGTCATGCGATTGTTGGTGACCAATTTATATAATCTTTCCGGATATCGTATCCGGTAATTCGATGTGATGAATGATATAATGAAAATACTTTTGCAGTTAGTTATAACTTCACATAGGTATTATCGGTACATAATGTTGCTAAACATACTAATATAATAATAACTCATGTTTTAGATATAACAATCCAATAACAATTCTTAAAAAAATTACATTTGAGTGCAGATTAATTAAGCCACCAATATCTATCAATATCAATCAAATAGAAATATATATTTAATGAAATTATTTAATACTATTGTAATGACATTTTTTCTGCAATTCAATTTAATATAAAATATATTAATACTTCCTACATATTATGTTTTTTAATTTATATTAATTATATTAAAGTTAGGTTCGTATGAAACACAAAGGGCTTTGGACTGTGGTCATAATGTATATATCCGCTGAATCATAAAGCAAATGCTCATATTTAATTACTACTGTACAAAATGACGCAACGATCATTGAAAATATATACCTCTAATGACCAATACCAATCAATATAACATGCTAAACATAATGACTCAGATTCATGTATAATGCTTACGATAATAAAAGAGGAACACATGTTAATGAACGTATGCAGATTGCGAGCATTTTATCTCGGCCGGTTATGATCCTATTTCTGAATGAACGGAGTTTTACTATCGGTCGTGAGGGGCTACTACAGAATCACTCGGATACAATTTAATATAATGTAGAGGCGCTCAATGAGCGTAGTTCTCAGAACTAAATGAATCAGCGGTGACGAACGAGATTACTTCCGATCTTGGTTCTGATAATTCATCTAGGTATTCATCGTTCGATGTTGAATTTAACCGGAAGCTAATAAATGCTAATTAGTCTTTATAATACCCGTGTAGTGGCGGTGTAAGAATATTCACTACACCATGTCGTACCGAGGGTGTGGTAAGAGGCGATAGATGGAAAATGAAACAGGAGATGAGCAGCAGCATCGTCCTGATAACACCTCAAAATAATAAAAGAACTGCGGTTGCCAATCCGTTTGCCAAACATGTTAACTATGACAAAATCCCTCCATGAGGCAATCTATGAGGAAGGCCTATGTTCAGCAGTGGACTCTTATAAGCTGTCGTTTTTATAGACTTTTATATTGTGATAACTGCAAAAACTAAACATTTAAACAGTCGTATGGAAATACAAGTAAAGTTTGTTGAAAGTTATTTTAATATAAAATCAGATTAATATCACTTTATTGCCAGATTAATAAAAAACATCTTTAAAATACTAAACACGTAAAGCTAATAAAATGTAGACAATCATAAGTGACTCAGACATTTGCTGACACGGGACAATGATCCCATGTAGCGCTGGTTTTTAGGCATTCCTTTTTTGTTATACGGGAGTCACGAAAATTAAGGATTAAACAAAAATAATATAAAAGTAAGTATTAATAAATTATTTTCATAAGAATTAAACAATAAAGTTACACAAAATAAAAATGGCAAAGTTACCTCGGTATATTGTGCTTCACCGCCGATGTTATGGCTGTAGTATGTATTAGTTTGACCGGGTAAAGACCACACTCTCATAGAATACCAGCATAAAATAGCAACTTTATACTAATTTGTTTCGTTTGGTAAGTGTAGAGGACCGACGGCTTTATTGGTAACGAGTCATTCCTTCAGGGGTAATAATGCATCTACATTTTAATCTTAATCTAAGACAAATGTATCTATGTACCACAGCATCCACTTACCATCATGTGGACTGTGTGCTCGTCTGTCACCCATATTCTGCAAAAAATATACAAATAGGGCTTCTATAATTAAAAAGCATGTAAACAATACTTACCATAGCCTTATCCGTGTCATGAAAAGTTGGAGCAGCGCTGCTTTTCGTCAAGAAAACAAATGCCGCCGTCATTGTCCACAATATCCTTAAACTGCTTCTTAAACTAACGAACGCCATGCTGTTTGTTAATATGCCTTCTCTTGTACTACCAAGTGAGCTCATTTATTTATGTTTTTTCAAATTGTAAAAAAAATACGTTTATATTCTCAATATGGACGGAATTTCATTCCTATTACAATTATAATTATTCTATAAAATTATTATTTATTTATTGCTTTCGTCGATATGTTTGAGTGCGAGTTTAGTTGATCTGTAACAAAATAAAAAGAATATAAGATTAAATTAACCATGATATGCTCTTATTTACTATAAATAATTAATGACCTTATTCTAGCATTTACGCATCTGCTTTGATATAATATGTGTTATAGAAAAATGTAGATATTGAATATTGCAACGCGGTATGAATCCTTTCATTCTTCCTTGAATCCTTTTGCGTTCGTCTGAGATGTTACTCTCTTTTATACGCAGTAGAGCCACGCACGCTCTCACAGAATACTACACTGCTGTTTTTCATATGGTGAGTGTAGAGAACTGAAAACCCTTTTTACTGGAAACAAAGCATTTCACCTTAGTCTTCAAGAGTGACAACGCATCTGCAATTTGATTATTTATGGATGATAGATGTAGATGTCTAGAGGCCCCAGTGTCAATTTACCAACAAGTGGACTGTGTGCTCATTTGTAACAAAAAACTCTCTACTATGCTATATAATATACCGCAGCTTTATGGATAGCAATAGCAGTTTTGTGTTCCAATTTTAAGGTACAGTATGATTCCGAGCAGTTAGGCTTTCTGTCTTAGAGGTGACAGTTTATCTGCGGCCTATGTTGCTGTAGGTGTTCAATATATCTAATAAGGTGTAATTGTCATTTAGTTTCCAAGTTTAAGTCCACTGTTGAATATACGCCTTCCCACGTGGAATGTAATAGTTACCACGCTTACGAGACGTTTTTTATTATTTGGAGTTGTTCACATCACCTGTCACCTCTTACGACACCCACGGGATGATACGGGATATTCGTCTATATATATACTTTCGTCAGCTGTCACTGCATGGCGTACATACATAGTTCATAAAATTTCGATAATATAATTAATATGGAGTCCTGTACTCCTTTTCTACCTACCACAAATACACAATTCAACACAGGTAACATGTGATTCAGCACTGCAGTGCAGATATTTGAACGAAACATTTTATTAATTTATTATTTTACTTATGCTTGACTTAGTTGAGCTGAAGTGATAACAGATAGCATCATAATCCCCCGCGATACTTTAAGAATAAATACAACTTATATAGAAGTGATTCATTCGCGTATGTTTACATAATTTAAAAAAAAACATGCGTGAGTGTCGTGCAACACTCAGTTGGAACGAAGGTTTTTTCGTAGTATATTATTATTGTTAAACGTATTATATTATTGATAAACAAAAACAAACAAATGAATTACTAGCGTCTATTAAAACGAACTGTCAATAAAATAATATTTTTTGCATGGCAAGATAAGGAAAAGTACCAGTGAGATAGATATTATTCCATCTCGCTTACTTATAGTCGTCAAGGCCGTCTACACTACGTCAGAAGGGATCGTGACTGAAAAAATCTTACACTTCTTCTCGCCTAGCCCCCATCCGCCTTATTCGTAGCGTTCGATAAGGAACTTCGTATAGAAATATCTCACTTTGAGGCAGTCTATGGTGAAGCCTAAGATCAGTAGTAGACTTTTGATAGGTCCTAACAGTAACGGAAAGCATACACATCACTATTTATAAAAATCAATTGTTGTTCGTTGATCTCGCTGAATCTCGAAAACAGCTTGACCGATTTGGATGAAGATCATTGATGTTTTTTGGGCTCGGTAGGTGGCACTGTTGTCGAGATGCAGAAAATATCTGTGCGATGCCGGGGTTTATCGTTAGTTCTTAATAAACTTCTTATTTATCCGTCATTGGTCCAAAATCAAAACTTAGGAAATTGCCTAACCTTACAACGCTGCGAACCACGGTTTTGAATCCCGCATAGGACAAGTATTTATATGGCCATAAATAATTGTTTCTGGTCTGGATGTTTGTCTATGTGCAATTGATATATTTAAAATACGCCTGTTCGTACAGAAGAAAAGAAAGTGGGAAACTTACACTTAAATCATTTAAATACTGAAAAGTTATCCGTCAATGAAAAAACATAAACCGCGTTTAAATGTTTGTCTCTGATAATAGTGCATTTTGCTTGATTGTGATAACTGATTAACTGATATCTTGTTACAATTAAGGAAAATTTATTTTTCTATAAATTTTATCGTTGAGCCCTTAACAGTGTACTAGCTTACTATAGATAGATTAAATAAAAACAATTTCAATGCGTACATAGCCACTTAGTCTCGAATACACTTCATATCAGAAGTCTTGATGCCTTTTAAAGATTTTGTTAATAAAAACAGTTATGTTCTTAACGAGTTGTATTCACTCGGTTGACCTAGATCCGTCGATATGAGCAAGTGCTGCGGGCTTGTCATCAAACATTATTATCAATGGGCAAAGATAAATTGTTTCATTATAATTAACCGCTGTTTATTTAGTGTCTTAAAATACATCGATTTATTAATCTTAAGTATACAATAACATTTAAGGGTTAACTTATCTAAAATTCAATAAAAGGTTTGCAGAAGCCATTAATATCATTGATGGTTCTAGAAATTAATGGAAATGAAAGTGTTTAGAAATTAAAACCGGTTGAGCCGTAAAATGAGCACATAAAAATTAGATACGCGTACAATATACAACCTTCTTGTTTTTGAATCCCGATAAAAAATACATGACTTTAAAATGTACTTTGAAAGATATGTCAAAAATGGTCATCTTCCAGCATGAGTTGTGGTGAAATCACAATGCTTATTTTCAGTAATGACCAAAGCTTTAGAGAACACAATCCTTTCGTAAAAATGGGTGGCCGTCAGCTCATCTCGTCGTCAAATAAAAACAAATTTATTCAGTGTATACGTTATAGGTATATTGAGGTTGCCTATACATCTGTCAAGCCTAATAATTATGAATTCGTATCTACTATGCAAAATAATTGCGCAGAACACAGTAATCTATTATGGGCTGTTGAAAAGAAGGAGTTTTCTTAAAACGCTCGATGAAATCTTACTAAACCAATTATATTTGAAATAAATTGCAGAAAAAATCAATCAACAAAATCAATAAACCGTTACCAAGGTTGTTTTTTGTATCTCCAGACTACAACAGCAATTAACGTTAAAAGAAATAACCGTTTTAAGCAAATTTGAATATCTTTAACACCTAATTTTCTAACTCTAATACTACTTTGAAACTAAACCATTAAAGCTGGTCAGTGATCGAAATACTTGACTATTATGTCGCAGTTCTGGATTGAATCCTCATAGCCAACTTTTTTGCGACATAAATTGTTGTTTTTAATCGACTTCGAAAAAAAGGGGATTTTTCATGTGTGTTACTTCAGAACTTTTTTCTAGGTGAACCGGTTTTGATGATTCTTTTTTTTTTCATTGAAAACTGATGCTTTGATCAATCAGAGGTCATAACCGAAAGCGCAAATCAAAGAGAGGTGTCGCCAACAATGTTCCACTCACCAGAGCGTGACCGGCAGTTTCACCGACGGCATTGGCTTCGGATGTCTTACCTAACTCCATTTATATATTTTTTTACCATAGAACTCTTGCCTATTCGAACGGCTATTGCGATTCAAATTTTGGCACCGAAAATCCAGCAATATCTAAAAGTGAAATTAAATAACTGGTGACAAATCTACTCGGCCGTTAGAAATGATCGATCGACTTTGTAGTCAACTTTCAAATTGATGTTTTTTTGTAATTGTTATTACAATTTTTCTAACAAGGGGAATTTATTAATTACCACAGAAATAAAGTTATGCATTATAAGTATTTTTATTAAAATTAAAAATGGGTCTGTAAACTACAAATACTAAATATCTTTGTTTTTATGCGCAATTAAAATTCAACTCTCCATACATATTAAGGAAATACTAAAAAAAAAATTTGTTATTTTTGAATGCAGAAAAAAGCTATCTCAAGCATGACTAATACTAATTACGCAAAGCTTGCGGAAGTCTTGTAATAAACTATTAACAAACCGACATTCTCAAATGAAGGGCTTAACTATTAGAAACTAAATCCATTAAAATTTTCAAACCATCTTTCTCTTATAGCTGAGATTCGCTTAAAGATTATTTTGCATACTCATATTATTAGCGCAGAGTAGACTAAATTAATTTATTAATTATAAAAATTACATACATTTACAAAATTATATAAATTAATAAATTTGTTTCGTGGGATCTGTGCTAATAATACAAGTAATATTTTTTAAATTAGTTAAAACAATTTCAAAAAAAATGACGTCTTGTTACAATTATTGTTGGTGTTTAAGGTAATCCATCACCATGCCACCCACTACTACACCATTGAGTCGTGGAGTAAGAGAATTCACCAAGGCATATCGTCCCGTGAGTATCTTTAGAGGTGACAGAAGGAAACTGAAACGTCATATGGACAGTAGCATCTTCCTAATAACAACTCGAAGTAATAAAAAAGTGCAGTTATCAACCTGCCTGCTAAGTGTGGTAATTACATTCCTAATTAGGCAATCTATGAGGGAGGTCTATGTTTAGCTGAGGAATTCGATATAATGTAATGATGATAGTAAATAATAAAAAATAGTGATGATAATGCGCCCTGAACTAAAACCTATTTAATAAAAAACAAATCATTATATTCCTTTAGGTAATTTCTGAGAAATCGGTGAACATACATTAAAAAAAATCTACGCGTCGAATATAGAACGTCATCGTTTTTTGAATTAGTTTAAAATACAGCAGACTACTTACTGCAAGTCTTCCTGTATATGAGAGATATCTTTGTTTAATAGTAGCTTTTTACGGGCTGATGATGAAGGAAATACTTAGTATAAAGCTTTTGTAAAAAAAATTAAAGTTTTTTTTTATAGGATAGGGTGACAAACGAGTACACAGTCCACCTAATGGTAAGTGGTTGCTGTGACCCATAGACATCCACATCTATCCTCAATAAAGAATCAAAATGCAGATGCGTTGTCACCCGTGAGGACTAAGATGGAATGCCTCTTTTCCAGTAAAAAGGGTCTACGGTTATCTACACTCACCATACAAAACAGAGCAGTGTTAAGCTGCTATTTTACGCTGGTATTCTGTGAAAGCGTGGTCCTTCTCAGGTCGAGTCGACCCATTCATGCTACATGGCTCTACCACGTAAGAAAACTTTAAAATCATCTTAATGTTATATTTAGTTATTTTACCTTAATATATAAGTTAAATATAAAAAAATAACAGTATTTTTCAACGAATTATAAGATATATTCTTACATTTTATGGATTAATGTATTATATCTCATAACACCTGTGACTCATCATCTCTGAAATTTACATTTATATTACATTGTTTATTAAACCCTCAAACATAATTATTATAAACCAAAGAAGATAAAAATCTCATTTACTATACACATATCAACTTCTTATTATTTCCATGCTATTTTATGCAAGGACTAGTGCCCATTAAGAATATCAATTAGTTTGTGTTCAGAGACACTATGTTTATACTCTCTCGAGGCTGAAGCGTACAAATTCGCATCAGCACAGCCCTGATCAAGACTTCCCGCTTCCGGACACTCTTGACCAATACCAATAACATAATAATGCAGCACTATGACTACCACTTCAATCAGCATATTTATATCGCTGGATATTAGACTTTGTTTAATTTAACCCAACGAATGTGTAATTCGTGTTCCAAAAAACTTAACTCATTAATCATTGTAAATCTTCATCATCAACATCAATGTCACTTCAGCATCAACGAAAATTAAGAGTGACAATAGAAATTAAAAAAATAGAGCCGAGTCAAAGACTAAATGATGAGTAATGTAATGTTAAGTGGCGACTAGCGATAATTTATGAGAAAGAGAGGTTCTCAAATGACAGCTCCGTAGCCGCAACCGCGGCGTAGCGCTATCACGCTGGTTCGATTTTATTGTATAACTAAGGGTGACAAATAGCATACAGTTCACCTGATGATTTCTAATCCTTGATTTTTTTATAGGATAGGGTGACAAACGAGCACAGTCCACTTGGTGGTAAGTGGTTGCTGTGACCCATAGACATCTACATTTATCCTCAATAAAGAATCAAAATGCAGATCTCCGGTTCTCTACACTCACCATACGAAACACAGCAGTGTCAAGCTGCCATTTTACGCTGGTATTCTGTCCTTCGCCGGTCTACTATACTACTAATATAGCAGCAGCATGGCTCTACCACGTACAAAATTTTATAGAATAAAGTTGACATACGAGTATAAAGTCCACCTGATGGTGAGTGGATACTGTGGCCCATAGACGTCTACATCTATTCTCGATTAAAAATCAAAATCCAGATGCATTGTCACCCCTGAGGATTAAGATGGAATGCCTCGTTTCCAGTAAAAAAGGGTCTCCGGTGCTCTACACTTACCATACGAAACACATAGCATTACGCTACTATTTTATGTACAAGTCATAATAAAACTAAGGTTCTAGTCCTGGACCTCCTGAACCACCTACATATATCTAATTCCTGTATTCTATTTAGTGGGTGGATGCTCTACACTCCGCTTACCTGTACGATGCTACTTCTTGAGAGCTTTCTCCAAAGGTTATCTACCCTAGAAATGAGCGACAGTATTTTCCTGGAGTATCAACTATATACTGCAGTTGCGATCAGTCTGCAAAGCGTGCCAACTATGGTAAGCATGCCCGGTGAGCAACAATACACATAATTTCCCCAGTACCGACAATTTTTAGACGTTATTAATCTATAAAATTACCCATAAAAATAAAATGCCGTGTAGTATCTGTGTAAGAATATCCACTACCCATATCATCCCGTGGGTGTCGTAAACAAATCAGGAGATGGGCAGCAGGTATTACACGTGGTAGAGTCATGCTGCGGCTATTATTAGTATAGTTGTAGCATGAATGGACGGGGGAAGGACCACGCTCTCACAGAAAACCAGCGTAAAATAGCAGCTTAACACTGCTGTGTTTCGTATGGTTAGTGTAGAGAACCGGAGACCCTTTTCACTGGTAACTAGGCATTTCATCTTGGTCCTCACGGCTGACGACGCATCTGCATTTTGATTCGTAATCCAAGATAGATGTAGATGTCTATCGGCCACAGCAGCCACTTACCATCAGGTGGACTGTGTGCTCGTTTTCACCCTTATCTTATTTTAAAAAAAACCAGCGTCACATACGTAGAAATCCTTACTATGTGCCAAAAATTGCGGTTGCAACCTGCTTGCCAAGCGTATGAGGCAAATTATGGGGGAGGCCTATGATCAGCGGTGGACTTTAATAGGTTGTAACGGTACATAAATTACTTTTCAAATCATACTAGGTGACCAAGTTGATTACTGTTTAGCATACCTGACTACAGAGTTCATGAATCCGATTCGCAACCGGTGCTAACATTAGGATTAAAATACTAAGTTTATCCTCACTGGAGATTGTGTGCATGGGCGTGTTTTTTTTTTTTTTTTTTTTTATAGGAGAGGGGGCAAACGAGCATGCGGCTCACCTGATGGTAAGTGACTACCGCCGCCCATGAACAACCGCAACACCAGGGGAATTGCAGATGCGTTGCCGGCCTTTTAAAAAGGAGTAGGCTCTTTTCTTGAAGGTCCCTAAGTCGTATCGGTCCGGAAAAATCGCTGGTGGTAAACTATTCCACAAGGAAGTTGTGCGAGGAAGAAAACATCTTCTAAATCGCACAGTGGTGGACCGCCAATCATCCAGATGGTGTGGATGGTATCGGGAGTTCTGCCGCGATGTGCGTTCGTGAAATATGGCGGCTGGGATTAATCCGAACAATTCCTCAGAGCACTCCCCATGGTAAATGCGAAAGAAAATGCTAAGAGATGCAACATCTCTTCGCAGTGCCAATGAGTCGAGCCGATCGGAAAGGACTTGGTCGTCGACGATTCGAGCCGCTCTGCGCTGGATGCGGTCAAGTGGAAGAAGCTGGCACTGGGGAGCCCCAGCCCAGAGATGGGAACAGTATTCCATGTGAGGCCGAACCTGCGCCTTGTAAAGTTGCAGGCGTTGAGCCGGCATGAAATACTGTCCCGCTCTGCTGAGCACGCCAAGCTTTTTAGAGGCCAATTTGGCCTTCGCTTCCAAGTGACCACGAAACTGCACGCTACTCGATATGTCGACGCCGAGGATTCCGATACTGGCTGAGGCAACAAGGGGAGTACCTTGAAACTGAGGAGATACGACAAAGGGGTTCTTTTTAGCGGTAAACGCGCAAACTTGTGTCTTCTGAGGATTAAACTGGACTAGATTTAGTCGCCCCCAATCCGAGACTTTGTCCAGCAAAGACTCGACTTCAGACACAAGTTTGTTCCGGTACTCGGTGACGTTTTCCCGAGAAATATTGGCACGGCCGGTGTATAGAGCATCACCAGTGCTGTCATCTGCATAGCAATGAATGCTACCAGCTTGCAACATATCATTGATATGCAGAAGAAACAGCGTTGGTGATAGCACGCAGCCTTGTGGAACACCAGCGTTAATAGGCTTGTAGTCGGAGCATGCACCGTCTACAACGACCTTGATGCTCCGATCTGCAAGAAAGCTGGTGATCCAATTGCATAATTTCTCGGGAAGCCCATAGGAAGGGAGCTTCGAAAGAAGCGCTTTGTGCCAAACCCGATCGAAGGCCTTCGCAATGTCCAAACTAACGGCCAATGCCTCCCCCTTGGACTCTACTGCCAACGCCCATCTATGAGTTAAGTAGACCAGAAGATCACCAGCTGATCGACCCCGACGAAAACCGTACTGGCGGTCACTAATCAGCTGGTGATCCTCAAGGTACCGCATGAGGTGGCAGTTTACAACGGATTCCATTATTTTGGATTCCATTATTTCGTGTGGCATAGCGGAGTGTTTAGTCAACTATTATTATGTATTCTGTGGTTTGGTATAAGTACATTTTGGGCGGTCGATAAGAGCGTGTGTTTAAGATTGTATCCTCCGCAGCGTAAAGTATAGCGTATCTGAGCGTAGCAGAGCATGCAAAAATTTTAATCGACTGCCACTGGAAACAAGTATGCAGTTGTTATTCATGTCAAACGCTCCGCCCCACTGCACGCTCGTCACCTAGTTTCCTGTACCTACATCAGTCTAACGCTGCATCCAAGGCTACTACTGTATTATTTAATTTAGTCGGAAGCTGTCACCATGGTCAAAGCAGACATAAGAATATCACATATGTACAATATGTATCGCATAGTCGCCGTTTTTTAAAATCCACTGCTGGACGAGGGTCTTTTCAATAAAGCATCATCAAGAGTTGCCCATGCTAATGGATAAATGGATATGTGACACTGGCACTGATAACGCTATCTAATCTCCATTTTTTTTTTCAGAAGTAAGGGTGACTTTTGTAAGCATAATCCAGCTGGTAATAATGGATGTTGTATTTCATACCCTTGATTAAAAATCAAAATATAGAGTCGTTGTCACCTGATAAATAGGTTTGAATGTCTCGTTACAAGCTATTCTTCAGTTTTCTGTGACTCAACATACTAAACACGGCAGCAGTATTCTAATAACAATTCAATATAATAAAACATTGTGGTTGCCAACCCGCTCGCCAAGCTAACGATGGCGAAATCCTCCCTATGAGGCAATGTAAGGGAGAAGCCTATGTTCAGCAGGGTACTTTATAGGTTGCAATGGATCGATGGATGGAGTCACAAAACGCTATAACACATTAAATTTAATATTAGAGCGGATATTAACATTTTTTCTCATAACAATGCTAATTTTCTTTAGGCTAATTTGACTACGTCGTCAAAATCAATACTATTTATGTTATTTTGAAAATTGATATTGCAAACATCCAGAGGCCCTCAATTGTCCTGTTATTAATTTTAGATACCTGTATATCTAATGTAAGTTTATTAAAAACAAAAAGATCCCAGGTTAACTTAAATTCAGTGTCGAAAGCACAGGGAACATCACATTATGGCCAAACTTTAAAATAATATTTTTGGTTTTCCATACAGGGTGACAGATCTGTAACGTTGCATCTGAATGCGCGCTTACGAATAATTATAATTATGCAATACGTCTACCTAAATATGTATATTTTTTTAAAGAAATTAGTTTTATAGTTTCAGACAGGGCTATCCTTCTAGGATTATTAGAATCAACAAATCCTTACTTCTATGCTATACTGAGTTATACTTAGTTTAATCTGCGCACCTGGAGCCGCGCACGTTTCCCAGGCTGGACCATATCGTTCAAATAACGTCAGACATACTACTAAAGTATGCAAGGGCGCGTGTCTTTACACGAGAGAACCATTGAACGTGCTTACCTACAACTTTTAAAATACATAATTCATACATAATCCTATATTCAATTTGATCCCGATGATATGCAGTACTATTATCTATTCTGTGATATGAACTACCTAGCCAACGCTACCGTCGGCCATCAACGCTGACTGACCATATTATCAGCCTTCTTTGCTATCTGACTGTCTGCAAGCCTGCAAGACCAGAACCTGCATCTCGTCTGAATGCACGTGGGCGGAAGGAAGACTATTATTAATTTTACCCATAATAAAATAAAATAAAAATGCGTTATCACCTCTTAACACTAAGCGACAGTATGGTTAATGGTTATGAGTGTAAACTGTACACTCAGAAAGACGGAGTCTTGTTTGAATGCGCCATTCAACTTCTGTGGTGAACTATGTACTACCAACACAAGCATTTAAAGCTTACTTGGATCGGTTATCGGTATTCTTTTCATTTAAATGGATTCTCCCATTAACAATGAAAGTGGTGCCAGTTCTCTTCTGCATACTGAGCGTAGTCTTTTCCCGGTTTATCCAGACAATCTCTTTATTACGTACAATATTTTTTTTACAAAAAAACGCGTACTTGTTGGCATATACTTGAAAAGGCCTTTTTCTAGTTGTGGATTTAAAAAATAGTTGATAGTAAAGTAGAAGAGAGAGGGTATAAACACATAAATATTCGTCTTTCGTAATGCGTACAGCAAAGGAGTGTGATGAATCACCGGCGTCTGTCTTTCCGACCGATTACAATCTGGGTGTCTTTAAAGCAAGAGTGAATAGGCTTTTGCTACACTAATGCCCAAATGTTCAGACGCTGCTCAATTTTAAGACACAGTTAAGTCTGTTGCTATCTCTATCACTTTAAGTCAAAGTGACTGTGACACCACGACACTTACGACCATCTTAAAATCGAGTAGCGTTTGAGTATTTGGGCATAAGGCCCGTATTAATAAACGTTACTCAACGACGAACTCAAGTGCGTGATATCAGCATCTCAAGATCGTTGCTAATTAATAAACACATAAAAACAGTATCTCAAAACACTGTAGTTAGGAATACTGTTCTGTGACTTGCACTCAAGTACACACACTTGAGAGTCGAGTTTCGTTTTTTAATCAGTGCGTCACTC
Source organism: Parnassius mnemosyne (assembly GCA_963668995.1). Lineage (NCBI taxonomy): Eukaryota > Metazoa > Arthropoda > Insecta > Lepidoptera > Papilionidae > Parnassius > Parnassius mnemosyne. The sequence goes on from CAVLGL010000115.1 coordinate 27,337,604, forward strand.
AGCTGATATCGTAAACCTCAGCCGCATCTTGAGCCGCATATATTTATTAATAAGATCATAACCTCAAGATTACTCAAGTGCGTGTACTTGAGCTGAGTAACGTTTATTAATACGGGCCTAAGACAGTACGATTAATCATCTTGGGCTTCAGCATTACTTACCACCAGGTGAGATACAATCTCATATAACAAATAAAAAAATCTTTCAGCTAATAATCTACTCAACTCTTATGTACTTAGACAACTTAGTAGTGTCGTCGTCAGTCACTGCTGAACATAGGCCTCGTAATAAATAGTCCTGATAACGTATTGAACGTCACAAGTTTTCTTTCTTATAATATTTTTGGTTATACTCTGTATATAATAGGCGATGGATTCTATAATAATATTTTAACTCAGTAATTTCTATATACTATAGAATACAAGTGGTAAAATAATAATTTAGTACAACCGATTTCAATATACATATAATCTATTGTTGATTTTTTTTTAAACCGCTCGACTCAGTTCCGTAAAAATTAAATAGAACCACCTGGGAAATATACCCTTTGAAACAAAAAAAAGAATTATCCAAAACGGTCCAGGCGTCTTCGAGTAATCGGTGTACATACATAAAATAAAAAGATTCCTATTAATCGTAAACCTCCTATTTTTTGAAGTCGGTTGAAACTAGATAAATTACTCTATTGAATCTATATTTTAAACTGAGATTTAAGCCTACACGTCACAAACGATTAACAAATTTAGAGTAATGGGATTTGAGACGCTGTAAGAAATGGAATGTTGTTACACTTACATTATGGTAGGCACAATATGAGCGAGCAAAGATAAGGGAGGATGAGGCATAGATCGTAATAGACACATAAAACGTAGTTATTTATTAACTTTTTGGTACAATGTGAGACTTCCTGTTATATTACTATGCTCTGTGCTTAAGATACTCTGTGCTTAACCACAAGATAGAACAGAGGTATTAACGTACGACGAGTGAAATGTGAGAACAACGTTTATTTGAAGAAGCATTCCCATAAATTATTAGGAGGAATTTATGGTAAAACTATTTCTTGTATGCTAAATAAATATGACTCAACAGTAATTCTTTGACTCTCACGTGTTTAAGCCATTTGACCTTTTAAAAAGCAAAATACCTCTTGAATCTTATCACGTTTTTATTATTACGTCAATAACGTGATTCATACTGTGTCGATAAAAAATTTAACAAAAAAGAATAATTGTTGAAGAAACCCTTTGCAGGCTTCCTTATTCAAACTACGTCTGCGTATCTAAATTATAATATTTTAGATATGTATATTTAAATTATAATGGATTAGGCAATAATAAAGTTTATTATTTTATATGCAATTTACTTTCCCATCTAGACTCTACTAAATGACTTTTTAAAAAATTTGGAACGTATTAAATTTATCTCTTTAAAAAAAATCCGCATTTGTTTTGTTGTTTTTTCATGCTTGAAATAATTTTTCTTTGTTGAAACTATATTTCTTTTTAGAATTCCCTCTACATTCCATAACGTAAGATCTGACGTTATCAGCAAGATAGCGTTTAATGGCCTTATCCGCCAAATTTATCTGATAATAATGCTCGCGATACTCTGTTCTATTTCGTAAAACAATAATTCATCGTCTTTTGTCATTTATATGTTTTGAGCATAAAAATTAAAAATACGACGCGTTATTGATATTTTTTTTCAATATTTTAAAAAGCATGAGCTTAATATCAGATGTAATGAATAATCATAATGCATTAAATATCGTTTATTTATTCGGTACAGGTAAAAGAGGCGATTGACCATCGAGCTTCGCTTTGCAATACGTTTTTTTTTTAAACGTTTAACGTCGCATCTGAGAGTGCATACGTTTGGGTATCAATGGAACTACCGTAAGATATAGGTACTGACAATAGTCCTTATAGTGGCGAAGAATAAATGACAATTTTTAGGTTTAAACTCTACCCAATAATTATAATAGGCCTTAAAAACATGTAAATACAACAACTATATTTAATCACATTTATACTTCACAACAGATATAATATAATTAAACGTAGGTGGACTAAAGAACATTTTACAGTTCTCTATATAAATGTCTTATTCCTTATTTTAAACTATACTTTCTCCTAATTTATAATTATTATATTGTATATTTATTGAGGATATTATTAAAATGCCATTCCATACCAGTGCTTAATAAATATATAATACCTTAGTTTAGAAAATAGTATCTACTTGCCTTAAAACTATGTTCCGCTAGAGACCAAATAATCCTTGCTACTCGAAACATTCAAGTCCACAAGTGCGATCACGCTGTAAATTTTCTATAACATTGGTATAAAAAAGGAGATTATGTAAAAAAACACAACGCACTAAGGCACCGAATGTTCCGCGATTTTCACTTTTTTTCTTTGCAATTGCGCGAATTTTCAAAGAAAATGTGCGTGTCGCGTGGCGGGAAACAGCGACTGCGATCGAGGCGCCGTTGGCACGACCTACCGCAGTCCGCGACTTTGTCTGAGTGTGCGGCGCGAGGCAAGCCCTCATTTATAAAAGAGCGCGCCTCACCGCCCGCCGTCCGTGGCGACGTCGCAAAGCCTCCACTTGCCCCTTTACCCAACTAAACTTTATTTTACTGCGAAGCTCAAAGTGCTTTCGAAGAAAACTGTTTTTCCTTACTTGTGTTATTCATCGAAATATTTCGACGCTCTATTTTCTTTAGAAACAAGTTATCAAAAGTTAGGACTTTTTATTTTTATTTTCCGTAGTCCATCGCATTTTTCTTACAACTGATATCGTATATAATTATTTTGTTAGGCCTTCCCCCAAGGAATGTTGTCAGTAATACCTGAATATGATTAATTGAGTAGAAATTTATTTAATTTTTATAATATGAAATTTCAGAATATATCGTTTTTCGTTTTATCTTTTTTCTTTATTTGTAAAATTTATTATTTAGAAAAAGTAATTTACCATGTGTGGCGGCGTATGGGAATCTATCGCCCAGTTTCGTCGCGCGAGTGTCGTAAAAGGTGACTAGGAGAAATGCAGAAAAATGGAATAGAATAGAATATTTTTATTCAATATATATTATATTTAATTCTTTTTGAAAATATTTTTTTTTTATTTTACCACTGGTTCGGAAAAAAAACTGTGTCCTGGGAACAACCAGCAAGAAACCCAGCGGGTCTTTTTTTTAAATTATGCAATATAAAAAATTGTACTAACTGTTTAAAAATTTTATTTTAGAAACAGCTTAGAAGCGACCACCTCATTCCAAGAGTTATTATTAACCATCACTTATATTATAATAACTCTTATTATACAGTATTTATTTAATGAAATATTTGAACTTGGTAATAGAAAGACCTTGTATATTTTCTTAGACTTTGTTGTAACATCGTATAGGTTGCTAAGAACGAAGTTGACAAGAACGATATAACTATCCCGTTTACGTCTTACGTAAAATACTCAGACCAGCAATGAACAACAACGTCAGAGACGCGAAACGTCTGGTAATACAATTGTCAACCCGCCTGCCAGCGTCTCCATTAAGGCAACTTGTCCCTACAACGGCTCATTCCCAGCAGCAGTTTTCTACGTGATAGAGCCATACTATATGATACTATATACAAACTATATGCAACTATATTATGGTTTTGCACGAATGGGTCGGCTCACTCGGGGAAGGACCACACTCTCATAGAAACCTAGCGTAAAATAGGAACTTAATGCTGCTGTGTTTCGTATGATGGGTGTGGTCAACTGGAGATCCTTTTTACTAGATACGAGGCATTTAATCTTTCGCCACAGAACTGACAACATCTGCATTTTGATTCTTAATTGAGGACAGATGTAGATGTCTATGGGCCACAGGTGTCATCAGGTGGTCTGTGTGCTCGTTTGTTACCCTTAATCTATAAAAAAAGACTTTTATGGGCTATATTATTGTTCGTATTTAATTTTTGATAACGATAACGTCTCCCGTATCAAATTCATTTGTTGGTAGGTTAGGAACCTACGCAAAACTCTTAACGTGAATTATAAACACATGGTCTTGCCACTTCTCAGGACACTGTAATGTTTGGGCAGGCCACCAAAACACAGAAGGTATGCCGAATGCACTGCTATGCTGCACGCACCGCCCCATTGCACGCCTCGCTAAACGCTTCACGATGTCTAACAGGCACAGCCCTAAATTTTAATTAAATACTTATGGTACCAGCATACGGCGATTCATTAAAAATTGTTGTATTCGTATTTCGTTAATAAGTTACATTGTACTTTCAAAAAATCAATTCAAAGTAGTGAAACCGATTTTACAATTTTTAAAATAAGTCAAATATACGAGAGTAAGATTAACACTGTTTTAAAAAGTTTCGAAAAAAAAGAACAGCTACATATTAGGGCAATGATAAACGAATCGTAAACAAGTCCAGTTTCTTCTTGACGACCACGGGGCAATGGTCCAAGATGACGCATGCTTCTTAGTACTAACACAAAACAGGTCCCGAAAGATGATTCAAAACATTCCATTTACCTTTTTAAATATTAAATAGATATAGGTTGTATATTATAAAATAAGCAATAAGGTCGACGAAGGTTTTCACCACGGCAATATGTTTTAGTACCTAACTTCTTACCCTCTCAATCATGAGCACTAGACATGAGAGAAGGCTTGTCAGTGAGACGCAAATAATAAACAGACAGTTTTTTTTTTTCATTTTTACATAAAATAAATTCAGTAAGGATTAGAGACAACTAACAACATTGCTAAGTTTAGACATTAATTCTTCCTTGTTTTATTTTTCTTATTTACCAGCATTTCTTATTCCAGTGTAAGGTATCAGTTTCTTTTTTTTTAATTTTTCTATCACTGATCAAGCATTATGTGAGCACAGAGCCGATATATTCGATTGTTGATGCTGCTCCACATCACCGAGCAGTGCTGTTTGATTCATATAATTTTATATCCATTACAAGCCAGTTGAATGGTTTTGAACTGTTCCATCAGAACCACCAATCGCCGGGATCTCGTTAATCAGTCAGAAGGTCTACGTGCGCAGTTGAGCACATTTCAGCGTGAATTTGTTAGACTGTCATCCATCCTTTTATCAGAGCAGACTTCAAAAAAAGAAGGGGGGCTTACAATGACTGGCTATATACTATACAATGATGAAGATATCGTATATTATATATATACGATATCTTCATCAAGTGTAAAATTATTTTAATGGTTTTTTTTTTTATAAATAGATTATACTTCAGATGTGGTCCCATATAAATTTGGATAAAATATTCCAAAATAAGGATGCCAAAATAGTGAACAAAGTTTTTATTGTAACTATTTAGACGAGATTGAAATTATGACAGACCATAGTCCACTCAAAAGGGTAAAAAAACATGTAATAAAAAGTATAAACCAAATTCGAGGAACAAAAAAAGTATAATAGTATAATAGCTAAAATGTTCTCGTTCAACATAATCTTAATGAGCAATAAAATGGATGCACTTGTGATTCGATTGCCCCCACTATAAACATTGCTTTGGTGACTAAGTTATATAACCAATACTTACAAAAAGTATGCCTGTAGTTCTAATATTACCTGAAAAGAAAACAAATGCAGGGGACTCATAGGAAGGACTTTGCTATTTTGCCAAGCATGGTAGACAAGTAGGCGACCGAAGTTTTCGTTTATTATTTTCAGTTATTATCAAGAACATGCTATTGTCTATCATCTGTTTCTATGAATGACATATAAAATTATGATTTTTATTATTTAAACCATGCCATGTCTAAAATGCGAAATTTGAGATGGTCTAATAAAAATTAATTTATGTAAATAATTGTTTGCGAATATTAGAAAAACCGTAATAAATTTATAGTTTAAAACGTGCTTTCTTTCGCATTATTTAACAACGGTACCATCAATCATTCTCTATCGCATTTATCACAGAGAGTGCCCAAAGAAATTGTTGAGAATAATTCCCCACTATCTGGGTGCTTGGCGGTTCATCACTGTGCGATTTAGCAAAAATGTTTTTCCTCCCACTGCTTCTTTGTATAATTGGTTATCACCAGAGCTTTTTACAGACGTTAACGAATTAGAGACTTTTAAGGAAAGAGCCTTTTTAGAGGCTAGCAATGTACGAGTACCTGCAATTCCCCTGGTGTTGCAGTTGTTAACCGGCGGCAGGCAGTAATTACGAAATATCAGGTGAGCCACAAGCTCCTTTATACTCGCTTCTATAAAAAAACTACTTTTTATCTAACTCTCTATGTATCTTTTGTAATCACATATTCACGTGTTTTTTTAAAAAAGTGAATTGAATGCAATATATTTTAATAGAGAGCCGTGGTAGCTGAGCTAAGCGCTGGCTGTAGATTTCAAACCCGGCACCAATGAAATTGTTAATTGCAATTTTAAGTGCCGATTTATCACCTACTCAGCGGTAAAGGAAAACAACTTGAGGAAACTTGCATGTCGGATAATAAGAAAAAGAAATATTTCGGGGACATGTGACATTCGACAATTCGGGGCACCGCGGCGGACATTTTCTTGTTTAGGACAAGTCTAAAACCCTCCCAGAAATTAGATGGGGTCTGTGCCCAGCAGTGGGGCGTATATAGGCTGTAACTTTAACTTTAACTTTTTATTTTAATATAATTTTGTAATACATATATATTTGAATTATTAAGAAATATGTACTTATGGTTTTACTTAAAACTATCATAATAAGCACATAAAATTGCTATCGAAACGATCACGTGCCCGTCGGTGAAGGTACTGTTAATTAAGAAAAACAATGGTAAAATACACATTATTGTACCAAAATAAATAAATCAAAAGAGTAAACAGTACATAAAACAATTCTAGACAATTTTAATGCAATTTATACCTTATTATCTATAATGGAAATTTTTTCAGATTTTTGTATTAGGATATGGTTGGAGACAGCAATTTTAAAACATTGTTTCTGTAATATGTGAAACAAAATAAATAAAAAATAATGATTTATGTATTTCGAATAGCGTTTTGTAAATATTTTATCATTATTTATTTTTTATTATTATACATTCAATTTCAAGTCTGTAAATTTTGTTTCATAAAAGTTAAATAATTGCATCTCGACAACGAGAAATTGGTTTCTGTTTGGCGAATTTAGAAGTCAACGCTAGAAAAGCCGCGGAAAAATCGGGTGCATTTGAGCTGAGGAGAGGTCAGTATGAAAATTTCAAACAAAATCCCTGCAGGAAAACTTGGGGTACAAAATATTTGAGCATATTGCGCGCATGGAAGAGTGTGAGATTCGGCATGGTTAAAGTTTACATGAACAAAAATTAAAGTGCAGAAAGATAAAATTTATATACAATACTATGTGTCATAAATACATTAAATTTAAAAAAATAAAACATTCATTGGTACGTCCAATGTCAAACGCTTAAAACTCTGTCGTTTGTTTGCGTTCATACTGCCAATGTCACGCACATAATAGTCTGTGGCGAAACAGTTATTATCTTTTTAATTTTATTTCTCTGTTAATAAGAAACAGATTTTCATCGAGTTTTCATCCTACTTAATCTAAAAAATTATACTAACTCTAGATAATTTCAAAAACTTAAAGATAGTGTAGATATAATGAGGGCTAATAAACTTACGCTCACCAGATTTTGCTAGTTTTGTTTTAGGTGTACTTATTTGTTACGCAGATGATCACACGGTGTCATCATCATTGAAAAGTTGAAATTTAATTAGAATTTATTCAACTTCTAGTGTATGTAGATACATAAAACAACGCCTCATTTATATAGTCTTTAATTTTTATACATTTTTAACTTTTTTAATTATTCCACTTTTAGTAACATCCGTAGTTTGATTTGTCTATTTCAAATCAAATTCATATGCATTAGTTATATTGTATATAAAATATAACTAATATTTTAGAAAAAATCATTAATTTCTAAATTTTTTTATTAAATTAACTTCTCCCGCTTTTAAATATGTCAAATATTTCACCTCATTCCAAAGTAGCGCTGCCCTGGTGGCAAAACAGTTTCAAGTGTTGAAGATTAAGGTTATTATTAAAATATTGTTTGTAGACTTCAACTTCTCGATTTCGCTATTTATATATAACTAAGGTCTTTAAAATGTGTTATAATTATTTTGTTCAGTCGATATTAAAGACTATTTTAAAATAAATTTAATATCTATGTATCTAGATTTTGGCACAATTTAACAACAGCGATAATATTATAATTGTTTAACACAGTATAAAAATAATAACTTGTACAATGTCGCGGGAACTTGTACTATCTCGCGGTAGTACGAGACAGTTTGTACTTTGTAGTTTGTACATAAACCTGTTTCCGAGAAATGGATGGTGTCTCAGTCTACTAACTTGAATGAAGACATCAACTTCAACTTGGTATCATTTGTTTCCTGTAAGTTATGGAAATGTTTGTGTAGCTGTACAAATTTTGGCCCATTTCATACCAACACATGACAGGGTTTTATTTTTGAAACTTCCACGTTGGCCCGTCAGTTAAAATACTGTTTAATACGTTCAAAGAGCTAGTTAACTATAGTTTGATTTTGTTTAGAAATATGCAATAACGCGTCGAATAAAATTGGTGTAGAGATGGTATCATATTTCTTCCTGCTCATACAGACTCTGTAAACATCAAAGCGTGGTGTATAAAATGTTGAAATTCAGACTTTATTTTCATTTTTTTTTTATCCGAACCATTACTAAAACTTTCAAAAATGAACAGTAGACTAACTAACTAACATTTCTAAATATTGTTGTAAGCCATCACCACGTATCAAAAGTGCTCAATTTTAATGGGAATAAAAGTAAAATAAAGTTATAGCCAATATACTAGCCCCACTTCTGTCACAAGTTCCGTCTCATTTATTAAAAAGGTTATGGAGAAATTAGATCACTACGCTGTTCACTATTTAGTACATATTGGCTATCCACCTAATATTTTATTCCTTAGTCATGCTTCACGATGTTTTCTTTCACCGCCTAGAACGTTGTCAAGCAGCACTTTTATTAAGTACTATAAAAAATACGGGGTGAGCTTAGTCACTAAGCTGCCACGATACTGGCTAAAACATTGAAATTTTTATTGATTTTCTATAGAAATATTTATGTTAATACGTGAACTACGGTGATTTCCTTGAAATAATTTTTAAATACCTTGGACAATAAGTAAAATATGCTCAATAATTGATAAGTTCACGGAAAGTGTCCTTGCCTTTCGTCCTTATCGTTATCAAGCTCATAGCTAACAAAGAATTGCGATGAATATCGTTGGGTGACGATATATCGTGAGGTGTATCGGCGTAACCTTCGCGGAACCTTTCCGACATCGCCATGACAAAGCTATTGTCTGCGGTGACTAACCCGAAGGGTGGTTCCTGAACGCTGTGGAGGTAATGGCACTTGGCTATGGTGAAATCACCACTTAGTAGGCAGGGTCAAGGACGCTTTTGTTATTGGTCGTTCTTTATGACACGTGCATAACAACAGTACATTACACTTAAACATAGAAAAATAATACATAGCAGTTATGCTAATTTCTAATTTATGTAAAATATGCGCCTAACATGACGTGCTGGCAGCATAAGAGAAAACAACACCTAATTTCATTTTGTAGATTAGTTTTTATAGAATATGGATGACAAAGGAGCACACAGTCTATATGGTGGAGACACGCTGTGGACACGTGGTGCACGTGGTAGAGCTAGTCTCATTTACAGTAAAAAGGGCCTCCGGTTCTCTATACTCACCATATCACTTAGTATTTTTGTAAATATTTGACTTACTTTTTAGGGTTCCGTATCCGATATGTAACCAACGAGACCCTATTACTAAGCTTCCGCTATCCGTCCGTCTGTCTATCAGCGGGCTGTATCTCGTGATCCATAACACGTAGAAAATTGAAATTTTCACAGAATGTTGAAAATGTTGCTCTGTTGCCGGTATAACAAAAATAAAAATAAAATAAAAATTAAAGGGAGCTCCCCTTCTATGTGTTTTACGATGGTACGCAACCCTTCATGTGCGAATCCGACTCACACTTGGCCGATTATTATTTTTATCTCCTCTGCTGTACCACTATCATAGATTTTAGGTGGAAAGATTATATAGTCCGGTGTGTAGACCACACACCGACTCTTTAGAAATTAATATTAAGCGCTGACCCTCACACTGATTTTACATTAAGGATTCAAAGCTTTTCCCATTACAATATTTAAATGTCTCTACCAGGTTGTCCACAGCCACAATGTGTTCCTTTATCTCGTTTTATACTATCTTATATTTATTAGACAGTTTGTAGAGAGTAAGAAAGAGATAAAAGTTCAGAACTTTTATCTCCTATTTTATGAAGGCACTCTTAAACTCAAGTCTTATAACATTTCTAATGTTATCCAAATGAATCGAATACAACTTAAGTTAATAATACGTCGGGATAAAAGTTTCTTCGTATTTTGTTTGTATAAAATTGAAGGAAAATCTCTTTGGTTGTACTATTTGTGTCTGGCTGGTTTTAATATTGTTACAAGCTTGGGGTTCGAGACAATTAAAAACTGCTGAGTGAATTACCAAAATTGACACTTTAATTACAGAACACTTATTATAACTTAAAACCACACTAATAACAAAATACAATTGTACCACTGCACTGGTCACTTTAGTTCGCAGTTGTATCGCTTCGAAGTATTCGCTTGTATCGCCAACTCAACGGCCAAGCGGTCTATACCGGCTTTTTATAGGGCTTCAGATACTTCCAGAATCTTCTACTGTAGAAACATCTAGAATGTACGAGTACATACCGGTCCCGATTGACTAGGTGTCGATAGTTCTAGAAAGTTCTTCCATGGAAATTTCTAGAAGGATCTTGACTCTCCTAGTTCTGCTACTCGATACTAGAAGGCGCTAGTGGTAACTAGTGTCATGTACCAGTCATTAACGGTGGCGCACAACAATATCAATACACATAGGACATTAAGAAAAATAACAATAAAAAGTTAAAAAAAAACACTTTCTCGCCGTTTTTCAAATGTTTTCTGTACGCCAAAATGAGTGAATCTAACGAAGAAATTCGATACATTCATTCTGAAGTTTTATTACAAAAAATGAAAAATGCAGTGTCAGTAAGGAAAGCACAAAGTTGGTTCAAACGTTTTCAGTCCGGGAATTTTGAAGTCAAAGTTTCGCTCTGGTCGCCCTCGTGAAGGGCATTGTTAATTATGAGCTTTAAAATTAATATATTAATTTCCTTAAATTTTTGTCCGAGCAACTTTATAGGTTTTAAATCATAGATTTCTCTCATGGACCTTTTCTGTAAAACAAATATAATTTCAGTATCAGTGGCGTCTCCCCATAGCAAAATACCATACGTCATTATGCTATGGAAATAGCTAAAGTAAACAAGTCTAGCTGTTTTCACACTGGTAAGATTTCTTATCTTTTACAGCATATGCTGCAGAACTAAGTCTGCTTGCTAATTTTATTCCATTTTATTCCAAGAAAAATTGTGGTATCGACAAGACTCAGATCCTCATAAATTACATTAGTATTTATTTGACATTTGGAGTCATGAATTTCATACTAGTTGCTATTTAAAAAGAATTCAATTTCTAGCTCTTTGTCTATCATGCCTTGTATATTCTGATGCACCATGTGTAAAAAAATATTATCACTTTGTGGAGCCATACCATTAAGGATTTGTAAGCTACATTCTAAATTATTTAAATTATTATCTTTATAAAATTATTATAATTAACTGCTAGAAATTACCTCTATTGTCTCATTTTATAATTTAAATTACTTGTAAATGATTCCAAATTACCTATCAAGTCATTAGACTGCTCAATAGAAGCAGATGTCTGTGTTTTTTTAAGGGTGATAAACGAGCACACAGTCCACCTGATAGTAAGCGGTTGCTGTGACCCATAGACATCTTTATCTATCTTCGTTTGCGAATTTAAATGCAGATGCGTTGTCAGCCGTGAAGACTAAGATAGAATGCCTCTTTTCCAGTAAAATGGGTCTCCGGTTCTCTACACTCACCATACAAAACACAGCAGCAGCTGCTATTTTACGCTGGTATTCTGTGAGAGCATGGTTCTTTTCCGGTCGAGCCAACCCATTCGTGCTACAACTATACTATTAATATAGCTGCAGCAAGGCTCTACCATGTAAAAAAAACCTATGTAGCCAAGACCTTGGCTGAGTTAATATATAAACAATAAGATAGCACATTTGCTACCTGTCTTAAATTATGTTTTGATAGAATACCTATCTCTAGTCAAACAATTCTTAATTATGTCTATTAAATTAATTCTATTATTATAATTATAACAAGTAAATGTCAAGTTTTAATTGTTATTACATGAAAAGTTATTCATTAATAAATTATAATTGTATCTTATTTTATTTTCCTGTGGCCAACCCTGTATGTAAGGAAATGTAAACAAGATAATTTTATGGACATTTATTGTTTTTTGTTTACATTGCCTCTCCTCCCGATAAAAATTATTAATGTGCTATTAGGGCAAAACTTACTAGTTAAAACTTTATTCATTATATGACTAAAGGATGCTCCAGGCATACAATAATTACTAACCAGATGTCGTTTTAAACAGTTATTTAACATCATGCCCAAATGTTTGCCTATGTCATCACAATACTTAATAACTTTATTTTTTTAATATTTAAATTACTTTTTAAGTTAATGCTCTTTGTCGTGGCACTGTCATAGAGTGTAGGTGAAAATAATGAGTCCTTACTATTATCATTATTATTTACACATATTGTCCCCCATGAACATGGTATGAAGCGCTGATACTGACCCTGATGTTTTATTAAGGAGATTATGTCACCACCTACAAGAAAGCAACAAGTTGCTGAACAAAATAGCACATATAAATTATAATTAAATGTACTTAAACTTTGAAAAAAAAATGCCTTGAATTTGTATTTAAAACACGAAGAAACATTTTCCCCGACTTTCTTGCTTTTCTTTACATAAATTAACATAATATTTGGTACCTATTGATCTTATTTTTACCACCCGCCCGGTTTCGCATGGATAGTATAGAATGTAGCGTTGTTTAGACTGAAGATAATCAAAGATAAGAATAAAATAAATTGTTTTACCAAATTTTTTTTAATCTCTAAGTTTTTAGAATAAAATATAGCGTAGAACTCCTGGTATTGCTGTCTATCTGTTCGGTAAGTTTCAATACAATCGCTTCACCAATTCTGAAGATTAGCTCGGAGAAACAAACAGACAAAAATTTTAAAATGTTTTATTTTTTATTTTGCCTGAGCTTAATAGGAGCCAATTATTTCCATATTATAGACAGACACTTCAATTTTATTTATGTAGACTATGTATTTTATATATAGTCATGATTAATTTTTGTATTTTCCTTTCATTCCAAATCAGTGGGGTGTACCATAAATAAAAGCATAAATTACCTTCAATAAGTATTCTCGTAGTATTTAATAATAAAATGAAATTATTATATTCTATTCTTCCTGTTATTAATTAGCATTTCGTACGAACTGTCAATCGCGCTAATAGTCGCGTCAATGAAGATTTGGACATAAACTCTCGAGAAAACGCGGGTTTTTCGAACTTGCTCATTACAACATGCGATTCAAGTATTTCATTTTTTTTTACAAAAAGGAAGTTGTACGTAATTTGCACGTGTTTTTAATATTATTAAAGAAAACAAAATATTATTTAAATTTTAATTAATTTTACGTTCACATTGTAAATCTTCTTCTTCTCTTCACGCACAATTCCTGACGGGGTAGCCAGAGAGAACAGATCGCCAAGTGTCACGATCCTTACATACCTCTTTCGCTTCTTTCAGATTCATTATCTTCTTCATACATGCACGTCTAGGTATCCGAGTACTCTTGACCCTACCCTCTTCGAGCAATTTGCTCACACGGTCTTCGAAAGTTAGTCTCGGTCTACCTCGATACCTTTTAATATTTACTTTCGCGCTATATATTTTCTTCACCATTCGGTCTTCACTCATTCGCTCAACGTGCCCAAACCATCGAAGCACGCCCTTATCAATTTTTGTGATAAGGTCATCTTTCAAACCTGGCATATTGCGAATCTCTTCGTTTCGCTTTCGGTTGGCCATGGTAACGCCGCACATTTTACGAAGAGATCGCATCTCCACTGCATTCAACTTGCTTTTATGCTTCTTCTGGCATACCCAGGTTTCGCTGTCATATAACAAAGTCGGTACCAACACTGCGTTATGTATTGTAAGGCGTGCACTCTTCACTACGCCTTGCCTTTTGATTAACGCAGTCAGGGCACCATTGACTTTGTTGCCGGCAACGACACGCCTGTCCACATCTAAATCACATCTTCCATCCCGGCTAAAAGCACTCCCCAAGTATACATAAATCTAAAATTGTTAAACTTTATACATAATTTACTTATAAAAAAGTATATTATAAAATATTTGCAGAGGCCACTACAGATATCAGCTTTTTCTTACACAAGTACTATCTGTGTAAATTTGTTTTTGTTTCTGTGTGAAAGATTGTGTTTCTGTTTTCATAAAATTACATTTTATTTAAATGGTTGCCTACTTATTGTTTTAAATGTCATTGCAAGTTCTCTGCTGAATATAGACTTTCCTCGAATGATTCCCATCGACTTCCCGCTTAAGGTCGTCACTATATTTCCAAAGCCCTAATCAATTTATATTGAACTAATTAATTAACCAACCCGTTATTTTCACTACAATTATTATCAAATTAAAAAATGTATTAACAGTAGTACTGATTGAAAATGTATCATCACAACTTCTTGAGTCCTTAAGCAAGTCTACCTTGTGAGTGTGAATAATTAAGTCTGTCTCATTTTATATAGACTGCTGTGTCCGTCATTTTTAGGGTTCCGTACCCGAACGCTAACCAACGGGGGTCCCGTTGGTCTTCCAGCCTTCGGGTACCTGCCTACCAGCCCTTATTATTAAGCTTCCGCTGTCCGTCAGTCCGCCCGTTCGTCCGTCCGTCCGTTCGTCCGTCCGTCCGTTCGTCCGTCCATCTGTCTGTCAGGCTGTATCTCATGAGCCGTATTAGGTAGACAGTTGAAATTATCACAGAATGTGTATTTCCGTTACCGCTATAACAACAAATAATAAAAATAAATTAAAAATTAAAGGGGGCTACCCTACTAGAAGCGTGTTTTTTTTGCATACTTTTTATTAAATCTTGTACGGTGGTACGGAACCCTGCATGGGCGAGTCCGACTCGCACTTGGCCGGTTTTTTCGTATCGCAAACTAATCTTTTAAATGCCAAATTTAAAGTTATCATGACAAATGTATTACTTACAGATTATAACTTATAATTAACACCAAAATTAAAGGTATTACAAAGGGCAAACTTCATGCTATTTATTGTTATTTAATAGTCAACCCTGTTTACCTACTTTTGTGATATTTACGTGATATATTATTTTCGAAGCTACTATTATCACTCATCACTTTAATTGTTAAATAATATAAAGCGAATCAAGTAAAAGAATCGCTCTCAGAATGCATATCGCGTGTGGAATATGAGTCGGTGTTTAATCAATAATTACTAGCATTGAATCAGGCAGTGACCTGACGTATGACCTAGGTGGTCGCTAACAAATATCACGAAATGTGAACTTTAGAGTTAACTCGTCATTTTAGTGATTCAGCGTTTAGTAAACACGAACATGCTACCATTACCGTTAAACGTTAATATCAACACAAGTATTATCCCTTAAACTGGTTTAAGCCTAAATTTCTTCAACTTCAAGATACTGTATATTCTTCTCGACCCACCCAGGGGACTTTTAGGATTAAAAGGGGTCCTACTATCTAGTAAATTACTTCGATATTTATTTTTTTAACAGTAAAAGGGACAAAATAGCCAATAGGTCACTTAAAGATTACCTAATCTAGTGACTGTACACTAAAGGTGCTTTTCCACCAAAGATGTGCTATGCAGCTATGCTGCGAGGATGTGAAAGCTAAGCTATGAAACTATGTGACCGTTTCCACTGATGCTAAGCTACGTAGCGGGGCGGGTAAGATGTACGATGAAGATGCACCGTCGCGTTGTAGCTGTGCGAGAAAGATGAGCAGCTCTAACTATGCGATGTCTCGACAGTAGGGAAGGCACGGGGAGCTCTGCTTTACACATATCTACACCACTCGCGACCATCCACCATCCAGCACGCATCCATAGTACGCACCCAGAGCACGCATCCATCCACATAAAAAACAAAGCTTAGTTGAACCTGTTTCCACCAGTGCTAATCTATATGGACCAATGAATATGATTGGTTGATATCAAACGCATCCATAGCAACGTAGCGTAGCACATCTCTAGTGGAAAAGCACCTTATGAAATGCCTTCAAATTGTTCTGGTGTTTCGCTTGCCGTTTCAGCGTACCGCGTGTTCTATTTACTTGGCTTGCTCATTATGGTCACCGGTAACCTAAAATTGTGCAAACAGTTTGTTATATCTCATATCACATAGAATAACAAAATGTATTTTGAACAAATGATTATAAAATCTATGACAGAGACCAAAAATGACCACTTGTTATTTAAGCTCTACGCGTCAATTACACGCAATCAGTCAATAGGTTTCTCTTTTTACCTTATTTAAAAATTATATTAGAAAAAGCGAGACAAGTATATTGACTCAATTTATGCAGAATTGTTGGTTCTTTCTATGCATACATATGTGTGTAATTACTCTAAGATTTCCTCATAGCATTTCTATAGAAAACTTACCTTTGACCATACTTAAAAAGTGTTTCAGTTGACGGTGTCAAACTAAGGGTATTAGTGTTCTGTGTGTCAAACACTCAATTAATTCACAAAAGAAAAATCTAATGGCTTTCGATAGGTAACGATTTTTTCCTATACTAGGTGTAATGATATACCCATCAGTAGGGAAGTAGCGTCAGAATTTGAGACGTTTGGTACTGCGATCGACAATCCGTCTAATATGGAACATCCTCCTTGCTGTGCGAGTACGAGTACGAGTGTTCAGCGTCCTTTTGTTATGTAGTTTGCACTAAGGCAGCAGCCGGGGTTAACTATCACAACCTCAGGATATTGAACATCTTACTGCTCACGTGACTATGGGAGCTGCAAAACCCTTGAAACTTCTTTGAGGGAAATAATGAATACCACAAATTTAAAATAACTAAAGTTCAAAATAAACTAAAATGTAGTCTAAATAGTTTGTTAAGTGAAAAACTTCAATCCTTCATTCAAGGCCACCCCCAAATCATAACCTATTTATTAAAAAGAAGAATCATTTAAATCAGTTCAGTCGTTACCAACAAATCGAATAACATACAATAAAAAAACATCATCAATGTAGTCGAAGTCAATTAAATACGCATTATCAAGGATAACTAAACTAGGGGGATGAGTCGCTCGCGTCCGCAGGCTTCAACCACCTAATCATAGGCCCACCCTACACGTGTCCCCCGGGTGGTGCTAAACGAGCGACAAAGCCGATAGGATAGACTCGGCTCCTCGCCGTATGGTAGCGGCGTAAAATCTACCACCCCTTGGTTCGCACCATGAGCCAAGAAGAAAAAGAAATGGCCCCGAGTTCCCGGCGCCCCTTTAATGGGGCAGGGGTGCGAAGAATCTCCGGGAGAATAACCAGCGACGAGGTTTGCCACCCATCACGTCCTGTATCCCGGAGGGGCGAAAAGTGAATTGCGGAGGCCCGTCTGGCTACGCTGAATGTATGTGGAGCAATGAATGATAAGATGGATGAAGTATGCGAAATGATGAACGATAGAGGAATAGATGTGTTATGTGTAAACGTGACGAAACGAAAGGGAAGAGATGTCACTGCACATGGCATGTATACCGCTTACTGGTCTGGAGTAGACGAGATCGAGCGGGCATGCCAGGGAGTTGGTGTCATCCTTTCAGAAAGAATGGGTCAATGTGTGAAAGAGTATGAATGTGTAAGCCCAAGGCTGCTGTGGATACGAATGAAAGTGGGCTTAAAGAACCACTTATATCCGAGAGCAGTTTTAGGACATGGTAAGGCTGGTGTTGATGAAATGTAAGGAAAATGAAAATATTATGATGTTAGGAGATTTTAATGGAAGGGTTGGGGTGAAGAGGTCTGGTTATGGAAGGATATTAGGAACGTTTGGCGATAAAAGAATAAATGGGAATGGTGAAGACCTCCTCACCGTATGTGTGGAAAATAATCTTTTTGTGGCGAACACTTTCTTTTGCCATAGGATTCACATGTATACATGGGAAAGAGGGGATGATAGAAGCATGATAGATTTCATAATTGTGGATGAAAAAATTAGGAGCGCAGTGGTAGGTACAAGGGTTTACCGGGGGTCCAACGTGGGGACGGATCATTACTTGGTCTTATGCCGAATTAATGGTCTATTCAAGCGTTGACGGCATCGGACATCTGTGTCTACCACTGCGTTACAGCGTATAAGAATAGAGAGGTTACAAGATGAAGGTGTGAAAGAGAAGTATAAATGCAGACTGAGGGAAAATATAAGTGGGTTGAATGAATTATGTATGAATGATTTAGACTTGAAGAATGTATGGAATAATGTTAAGAAAGTTTTGGTGGATACAGCCACCGAAGTATGTGGTGTAAGTAAGAGAACGAATGAAAGGAAAAGTAATACGTTGTGGTGGGATGATGAGGTACGGATGGAAGTTGTAGCAAAGAAGAGAGCATTGCTAGATTTACTAGCAACTAAAGCTGGTAATTCTGGCTGTATGAATGATGAGATTGAAAGAAAAAAGGCAGACTTTAGACGTATAAATAAGAGAGTAAAAGAAGTTGTTGAAAGGAAAAAGCAAGAAAGGATAGATAAGGACGATAGAAGGATATCTGATAACTTCCAGGCAAATATTAAAATGTTCTGGAAGCTCGTAAGAACTGCCAGGGGAAATTCAAAACTGCCTAGAATGAATGCTATACGAGACGAGAATGGCTGCATGCTGAATGATGAAGTTTCGAATTTAAAGATATGGAAGAAAGCGTGTTTAAGAGTGAAGAGTCGTCTGAAGTAAGTGAAATAGAAATTCCAGAAGAAGTGGAGACAGGTAGGGAAATAAGTGAAGATGAAATAATGAAAGCAATGAAAAGCATGAAAGCAGGTAAGGCAGCCGGATATGGAAAAATATCACTCGAAATGCTAAGGGCTGGAGAGGGTGTGGTTGCAGGCCTGCTGTACACCTTGTTTAATTTATGTTGGGTACTCAAGCGGGTACCGGGAGACTGGTGCAAAGCAGTGATAGTCCCAATATATAAGGGAAAAGGATCACAGCAGGACTGTAAAAACTACCGTGGTATCAGCCTTCTTAGCATTGTGGGAAAACTGTATCCTAAGGTACTAATTGAAAGAGTTATGAAAGAAACTGATGGAAAAATTTGGGATGTGCAAGCGGGATTTAGAAAGGGAATGGGATGTACGGATCAGGTCTTTTCCATGCGCATGATCGCGGAGAAGTTTTTGGCCAAAAACCAAAAAGTTTTTTGTGCATTCATAGACTTGGAGAAGGCTTATGACAGAGTGGACAGGGATGTGTTATGGCAAACACTGACCTCATTTGGGTTGACCGCTGATCTGATACAGGCATTGAAGTCTCTATATAGGGACTCTAGTGCTTGTGTCAGGATCAACGGGGCCTACTCGGACTGGTTTGACATTCATAAAGGTATCAGACAGGGATGTGTGGCTTCCCCGTGGCTGTTTAACCTATTTATGGACAGTTGTTTGCAAACTTTGAAAGTTGAAGAATGTGGGTTGAGAATGGGTGAGTCAACCGTCAAATGCCTTTTGTACGCCGATGATCAAGTCATATTTGCATCGTCGGCGGCCGAGTTGCAAATGATGGTTACTTTAATGAAGTGGTCATTGAAAGAAAGGGGTATGAAAGTGAACGCAAGTAAGACGAAAGTGATGGTTTTTGAAAGATAAGAAAGTAAAACGTTATGTGAAATAAGAATAGAAGGGGAGTTGATTGAGCAAGTGGATGAGTTTGTATATTTAGGATGTTTATTTAGCAGGGATGGTAGATATGACAAGGATACAGAACGACGAGTGAACGCAGTGAGTATTTAGCGAAGAGCTTCAAACCTAGTTATACAACGGCATGGTCGACAGTACTACCCTGCATTTTGTGTACTGTGCAAGCCCAACATAATATAATTGGTAGCATTCTTTGTTCTGCAGTGCCGTGACTAAATTTTTCTGGAAATTGTACAGTCTTGGGTTTAATGAGATGAACACCGTCTTTACCGAAGTCTATACGGACGGATGGTATGTCAGTATCATACATTTGTGCTCTCTGGAAGCAGGGCCATATGATTTTTGTAATATATCCAATGGCACCATTCACAAGACCTTTGGACAGTCAAAGTTTACCAACCAATGCTACAGACTCGATTCAATTATTTATTCAAAATACAGATGCAATTCGACCTCAATATCTTATTCGAGAACTCCAAAAACCCCAGTACACCAACATTTCAGACGGATTGACATCATGTTACACACTGATGCTACTCAGTCCTCGGCACGGCCTCGCCTTGACTCGGGTGTTTGGAGGAATGCACTACTTATTTCAGCTTGAAGCTTACTTGTGCCTTACGAAACACAGTTCCAGGTTTGATTTTGGAGTTACCCTTCTTCTAAACAGGTTGCAAACCAATGCTGTTGACGCCTATCTCGCCAAATTACACAAGTCAAAGTTAACCAACCGATGCTACAGACTCGAATAATTCGACCTCAATCGAATCGAAGACTGCAAAAACCCCAGTACACCAAAATTTTAGACGGATTGGAGCTACCGAGTTTATGATCACCATCTTATTTTTGGTTAACTCGCATTCGTATTCTCAGCGAGTCCTTTCATTTGATACCCATATTGTGGGAAAGTATAACAAACTTAGTCCGCCATCTTTAGAAGTCCGCCATATTGGATTTAGAGTGACGTCACTTTATTTTTCGAGTTATACTAAGCAAGCCCTTTCATTTGACACCCATATTGTAGGAAAGTATAAAAAATTTAGTCCGCCATCTTTAGAAGTCCGCCATGTTGGATTTAGAGTGACGTCACTTTATTTTTTGAGTTACTCTAAGCAAGCCCTTTCATTTGATACCCATATTGTAGGAGTGCATTAAAAATAACTAGTCCGTCAACTTGTGTGTTCCGGTATGTTGAATTTAGATGACGTCACACAGCTCAATCGATTAAAGACATCTGCTTCAAAATGGCATAACATAGTTACATTGCAAGTTAAATAAAAGCTTGTAAAAAAGAATCATAAAAATCGGTTCTCCTAGAAAAAAGTTCTGAGATAGAGTTGAGGGTGAGGGTTCCGTAGTTACCCGTTAACAATACGTGACCACAATACGTGGGTTTTCTTGATAATAAGCATAATAAGTGAGTTAGCGGTTTGACCACTATAATGACTAAAAAAGGTCCCAAATAGTAAGATCGTAACTGAAGGACTTATTTTCAAATCAGCCTTATAGGGTTTGTATTCAAAAAAGATTAGAAAAGCTTTTCGATGTTGAAAATAACACAATTTACATCAAATCATTCACATGCTAAGATACAAAGATCATCATAGTTGACTATCTATCTATATATTCCCGGCAGTGCAACACTAAGATATATATATATCACCGTAACGAACCTTCACGTAAATCACCACTGCCTTAAATTATCCAGAAGTCACCCGCGTAAACCAAGAGTGTGACGAATAAAACTGTATGAGGTTATATGATTGTATGAATAGTTTGAATGAGGCAATAACTACCAAATAAAAAATTAGTGAAAATAGTAAGTAAATAAGAAAGGTCATCCCTGCCTATCCCGCAAATGATAAAGTACATCTATAATAGTAATGCATATAATGTGTTTTCTTCATATAAAATGTTTATCGTTTAACTCGTGCGTGCACGTACGTGGTAGAGCCATACTGCAGCTATATTTCGGGTATAGTTGTTGCACGAATAGGTCGGCTCGACCGGGGAAGGACCACACTCTCACAGAATACCAGCGTAAAATAGCAGCTTAATGCTGCTGTGTTTCGTATGGTGAGTGTAGAGAACCGGAGACACTACTTACTGGAAAAGAGGCATTCCATCTTAGTCTTCACGGGTGACGACGCATCTGCATTTTGATTCGCAAACGAGTTTAGATGTAGATGTCTATGGGTCGCAGCAGCCACTTACCATCAGGTGGACTGTGTGCTCGTTTGTCACCTTATCCTATAAAAAAAAACAATTTACAATAACATTACAAAGTTATAATGCAGCTAGTTTTAGGTCATTTTCTATAGAATTGTAACGAAATTTTTACTAATTCAGTTGGTCGATTATTACTCGTTAAGTTCTTAATTTTACTTAGCTGTGATAGTTTTTCTTTTAACTTCATTGTATGTATATACTACTATTTTGTATACTGTTTACATTTCCAAAAACAGCGCTTTAGTTGGTAGAGGGGGGAGGGGGCACATGACACTAATGAAAAATACCACTTTAAAGTGAAATATTTCGCAAACGGACCCCTGAATCGAAAATATGTTGTCCTACACCCCCAGTGCTTTTGAAATACCTATCCAACGATACCCCACATGATGGGAAAGACGGATAAAAAAACCATCCTCTATTTACATGTATGGGGGTACCTAAACTAAAAATGTTTTTTAAGATTTTATTTCACAGTTTTCTAGGCGTGATTAATATCTATAACTATGCCAAATAACAGATTTGTAGCACTTAGGGTCTCTGAGCAAAACCGCGAACGGACGGACATGGCGAAACTATAAGGGTTCCTATATCATCCTATAAAAATACAGTCGAATTGAGAACCTCCTAGTTTTTTGAATTCGGTTGAAAAATATTTTAATCCAATAGTTACTAGGCACACACAATATTCCCGTAAATATACATACGGTTATCCATTGCGTTCCCACGAATAGCAAGGGAAAGGTTTGTCCCCCCCAGCAGAGCCCCGCATGCCAGGGTCAGGCTGGCCTAATTCTGGGGTCGCCCGGTCCCAGGGCAGTGTGGCACGTTAACGACTAGGCTTGCCCCTAGCCATGCATCCATCCGCGCGGCAGACGTTGGATTGGCGGAGAGGGTAGGAATAGGGGAAGGATAGGTGGTGTGAAAAGGAAGAGTAAGGTAAGTTAGGGTGGAAAATAGGAAATATAGAATATTACCGTCCAGGAGGGCAAGGGATAGGACAGTAATAGCTAGGGAAGCCGGGGTTTCATACCCGTATACTATAATACAACTAACGGACAGGTAAATTGGGATGAGTATCCCACGACCAGTGGTCGTAAATATAAGAAATCATTATTCGTAGAACTCGTATTCTGGTAAGGTAGGCCGCCAAACTGCAGTGAATCCACTTCTGTATTCCAATGTGGAGCTAGCATCATTACAGACTGTGATGTGTTAATACTTTGTCCTCGGAGGTGATAATTCATTGCGGCCTTCTTTAAAATTATTGCAGGTGTTCATGAGCTACAGTATCCATTTACCGTTAGGTAGTTTCTTAGGGTGTTTATCACAAATATTATAAAATAAACTTGAAGTCGAAAATCATCTGTTTAAGCTTCTAAACGTTCCCCGATTAACTAACTAACACTACCCGAACTGGGCTACCAGGAAAGATAATAATAGTAACATAACCTGTCTTCTGACCGTTGAGTCGTAGTTGTGAACATGTTTTGAAGTTTTAAACATCAAAAAAATTGTCCGAAACAATAGATATCACCAGAGTGGAATAACACGGCGCACGGACACTCACATCAGGTCGATGGTCGGGTAGAAACAAAAAAAATACCGAATTCCTTCACGATCCGAGGTTTTTCAACTCGACGCTGGTGACGCCGCCCTCCACTCTAGTGCTGGACCCGCCTTATCTGTTCTTATGAAAACAAACCAGCAATACATGCCGATTACACTTTAAGTTTGTTATACATCCTTATTAAGCAGTTAGTAACACTATATTAACAAAAGTATTTAATAAGTTAAACCTACTGAGAATGCTATCCCTAAAGTACTCACAAAAACATCCAAACACTTCTTTATGGCGTTTGCATTTCTTATTCGGTCATAAACCGACCGATTGTAGTACACATCTATATACATTGGCGAACGATCCGAATTCCAATTGACGTGTGCAGTGAATGCTTGAAACGCTATCGAGTAAGAAAAGGCAAAAATATTTTAAATCATTATTCCAGCAATAAATCTAATGTAACATTAAAATAAATCGCGTAACATTCAACAGTTTGTATAATAAAATATGGACAAATGTGACGCCGTTGGGCTAGCTAGGCGCCTAATGGACATGGCTTATGTTTCATGTAACATATAAAGCAAGATTTTTAAACACTTAAACCTTCATCAATCTTCCGTAAATGGACAGTATGTTTTGTTCTATGTCATGCTTTGGAATTGTTTCAAAAGAAAATATTTACGGTACAAAAATAACACAAATCAATTTAGAAGTTTCTATTGTATTAAATGTTTTAGATTAGTTAAAGTATTTACAACCAATTTTTATAAAGCTATAACGAAATAATTATTCTCAAAATTATTGGACCCCTAATTTTATTCATTCACAAAAAGTTATGCAAATATTTGAATGCTATTGACCATTTTTTTTTTAATTTGGCATTTTTAATTTCAGCTCAGTCAGATACATAATTATTTCATTCAAGAATTACCAAGGAAGAAAATCTTAAAAGTTAATATTTAATATGATAAAAGTTGTCAAAGACAAACTTATAATACAGACTTTCAATATTAAGTATATGTAATTCTACTATCTACTGCGTTACTTTCGGCCTTTAAAAAGTGAGTGGTTTTAAATTCGATGCATATGATTTTATGTATGTTGCACCGATTTCCAGGAAAATTAAAAAAAAATATTTAAATATTTATTTTTTATTAAATAAGCTAACTCAAGGGTATAGTATAGGGGTTGAACGATTTATTGTAAATAATTAAGGGACCGAATAAAAAAAATTAACTTTTATTAAAATGTAAATACCAACTTATAAAAACAATTTAAAAAAAAACTTAAAAGCATAAAATAATTTTCACATGATAGCTATGTGGAAATTATAATATTGCTGAGAGCTAGCTAAAACATTTTACGTAAACCTACAAATAAAGGAGGACAATTTTATATGAAGAGAAAGAAATTTTAAATGTTCCAATTATTAGTATGAACGTCTTACTTTCGTGCCTTTATATTCGACCAAAATATTCTAATCTTCATAAGTTCAGTGCATTCTAAATAACGGGACCTACTGACAGCTATCTTGAGAGTTTCCTTTTACACCAACTACTTAAGCTCCACCTTGGACACTTCGGGGAAGACATTAATAAATGTAAAGCCTGTCGCTCAACCAGCTATCGTTTTTCATAGAAGTTAGAGACTGAGTACGTACATTTCCGATCAATTATACATTTCCATTGTAGTTACTAAGTAAGCGCCCTGTTAACAAGTTTGTAAACAATATAGGTTTTATAAAACCACGTGTATATTAATTGACACGTGTTTCTCATTAGTGATCTTCACAATTATTCCTTAATTCGCCGATTATGTAACGCAACTACAATCAATAGGTTGGTATATAAAAGGAAATATTTCTTCAAAAGCCACGTATTATGTGTTAAGCTGTCTAACGAGCAGGACCCCTTTTGTATCACTACATCATAGTTTTGGTGTTTCGATTGATTAAAATAAAATTGAAAAGTTTTTTTTTCAATTTAAAGATAAGAAAATATATTTATATATTTATTTTTCCCCCAAGGATATTACGTAATTATGTGCTCTATAAACTCTATAACATCTTTACGTAGGTGAGCCATGCAGCAGCTATGTTAAGGTTGTAACACAAATGGTTCGGCTCGACCGGGAAAGTACAATGTTCTCACAGAACACCAACATAAAGAATGAACTTTAATGCACATATTACGAGTATATACATTAAGGAGGCAGATTGGAGAGGCCAAAGCTGAAAAGGCTCTGATAATGCTGTTCTTAACACTGTACAAACTATAAAATTTGGTTATGGCCGTTTTGTGAATGCATTTTCCGCTATCAGTCGATGTCAAAACCTCTTGCTTCAATCAGCAGAGTACACCTGCGCACACCATGTTTTTTTTCATAAAATAAGGTTGACAAATAAGCACACAGTCTACTTGATGGTAAGTGGATGCTGTAGCCCATAGACATCTACATCTATCCTCGATTAAGAATCAAAATGCAGATGCATTACCACCCCTGAGGACTGAGATGGAATGCCTCGTTTCCAGTAAAAAAGGGTATCTGGTTCTCTACACTCACCATACGAAACACAGCAGAACTGAACTGCTATCTTACACTGGTATTCTGCGAGAGCGTGTTCCTACCCTAGTCGACCCGAGCCATTCGTGCTACATAGCTGCATCATGCCTCTACCACGTATACGTGCTACTACTACTACACGTGCAAATAAGTTTAGCATCTGGAGGAGAATTTGGCATATTGTCTCTTGCAGCTCTGCTCACACGCTATATGTAATTAACATATTTAAGTATATTATTTATAATTAAACATGACCATTGGTCAAAAACATAAAAGTTAATAATGAACCGTTTCTTTCAAATGTGTAAAAATCAGACACAATAAAATGGCCTCGATACACTAACAATGGCGTGTTGTATCGGTGTTTTCAGCATTTGACCGATTGAAACAAAGGAGCTCGTGCTTATTACGCTTTAAGCTGTAACTGTAAATTTTGTAACAGTTGCGTTACATAAAGCGACGTATAATGCCGCTCGGTGGGTCATGCGGTGACTCACATAGAGCCGTTAAGCTCAATTTGGCACAACTGTATCATCTTTGCTTAATCGATTATTTAAGTTGTTCCTGAATAGTCTCCTAATTGCTGTTGATTTGTCCCGTTAAAGATATCAACTATTTGATTAGTTTTTGTTCTTGTTTTTATAATGATGGAGCAAACTTGAAGTAATTTACTTACTCGTATTATATTCAATTTCTTGATTTTTTTTACACGATTATTATTTATATAATCTTAAGAACGATTCCTGTTATTAAATAATAAAATCTTACCAACAGATTTTTGAGTGTTCTGCAAATGAAATCAACTAACTCATCAAGTCATTAATAATAAAGAAGTGTCTACTCGTAATCGTCCGGCAATCGAAAATTTCGAGTTTTTGCGAGACTAACGGACAGCAACTGGTTTTTATATATTACTGGCGCTTCGCTCCAGCTTCGCACGTTTTACTTCTGGATCTTGACAAAAACGCCACCTACCGGGTCCAATTGTGAATTTAAACTATTCTCTAATCTACTTAATCACACACACACAAAATTTCGTCGAAATCGATCCAGCCGTTTAGGAGAAGTTCAGTCACATACACACGGACAGAAAAATTATATAGTATATAATATGCATGTATTATAGATATAAATAAACCTTTCTCTTAAATCATTGTGTCTATTGATGAAAACCGCATCAAAATCCGTTGCGTAGTTTAAAAGATCTACGCCTACAGACGCCGGGAAGCGACTTTGTTTTATACCATGTAGAGATATATACCTATTTAAAATTTTCTATGGGTGTACATATATATATATATAAGTCTATGTTGTATGTAAAAGTAGTAACGCGGAAGAGGAGTAAAGTTGTCATAGCAAGAAAACAGACTTTTAAGGTCTTAAATCTATGGTACTGATACTGGAGTTGCTTCTGACAATAACTGTAACACCGATAATGCAGTGAATCATTGTAACCACATGTCACCATACAGAAATTCAATTTTATGAATCGCTCTTTCCTGGATATAAGTACAGAAACCCCGTGCCAACAATAAAGAATGTTTTCCGGGTTGGTAATGTATTCACTGATGTATGTATGTGAAGAAGCATAATATAGGAATATTTCCTGTTAATAATTCATTAGATTAAGATTTGACGTTGGTATTTCTATTAAACAATTGAATGTCTGGGAATACGAGGGTGACACTGAAAGTTCTTAGAAAATCAAAAACTGAACAAAGTAGCAAGTTATTAGTTTTATTATATATTTTCGAAATAGTGTCCATTTACATCAATACATCACTGCATCCGATGGAACCACTGAGAAGAGCACTTTGCCCACTCGTTCTTAGGGGTCTCTTCGACGGCATTATGAAACGCAGCCACTGCTTCCTCGGCGTCCATAAAACGTTTTCTTCGAAGTTTTTCCTTTATTTTCGGAAATAAATAAAAATCGCAAGGTGCGAGGTCGGGGCTATAGGGCGGGTGACCCAGTAATTCCACGTCTGACGTCGCCAAGTAGTCGATTGTTTGCTTGGCGGTATTCAACGAGGCGTTGTCGTGGTGAAGTAGAATCCTACTGCGAGGTGACAGTGGAAGACAAGTGGCAAACAGTTGTTAGTGTACCACTCTGCAGTAACTGTTTTTCGATCCTCTAAAACAATTGTTGCGTAATGACCTGTTCTTCCGAAAAATGAGGCTAATATCTTTTTTCCCACGCTTCGACCTCTCTTCACTTTAGTTGGCAACACCCTGATAGCAGACTCTCTCTTAGTTTCAGGATCATAACAATAAATCCAGCTTTCGTCCAACGTATGTCGAACACAGCATTTGCATCACCTCCGTTAAATCTTTGATCCATAATGATTTCTTATATTTACGCGAACACTACACATTGAATAAAACTACTTTTACGGATTTTATCGCATTTAATTAACTTATTTTTATTAATTCCCGACGTTTCGGGTGCTTTACAGCACCCATGGTCACGGGGGACTGAGGTGATTGACGTCCCGATGTCAGAGTTAACCCGGAGTACCTTCAGCTTTTTTAATTATTAATTTTGGTCCGATCTACGCAGAATGAACTTACTGTGTCTTGAAGTCTTGCAGTGATATGCTTGGGTTTAAATTTTATTAATTACAGGATCCCAAGTAGGTGGTAGTACCCAGCCTCCCTCTCTATTGAAATTAGGATGTTTTTAAATTTCAATGCCCTCACGAATCATCCTTGACAGGAATCGATGTTCTTTCGCGAGAATTTGTTGTTTATCAAATCTAATGTAATGGCGGGGGCTGTCTAGGATATGATCACAAACTGCAGACTTCCCGGAACGTTGGTGCTTCACGATCACGATAAAACGATCAATAAAAACCCGCGTAAAAGAACACGTAGTTGACAACTACTATAGCAGTTCAGTATATGTATATTATAATTTTCTTATAGTTATCCGACTAAGCTAAGGTGATGCATAAATCGGGTTATTTTCCTTTTCTTTAGATGTGTTTTCATAATTGCGGCTCATATGTAAATTAGTCATAAGTGAAACAGCTCATATACCAATGTTATCGTGATTAAATAGATATATTTCTTAAAATATAAAATATATTTACAGGATAAACGTTGTGGTAAGTTTGTTTAATAGCGCCTATCTGGTAAAATGGCAAGAAGAGAGAGTAGTATTCCCCTTAAATTAAAAAGTAGTAAGAATACATCAATAACATGACCCACGGTTTTCATGGAGCAGGAAAGTGTCAAACGTACTGCCTTACTGCATGTAGCCGACGCATTTGTACTATTAACAAAAAAACATTAACATTAACAGTGGTAGAGCCACGCGGCAGCTTTTACTGTCGCACGGATGGGCCGGCTCGAACCGGGGTGGTACCACGACCTCACAGAAAACCAGCGTGAAGTAGAGATTTACCTCTGCGTTTCGCTTGGTGAGTGCAGGTGGCCGGAGGCCCTTTTTACTTGAAATGAGGCATTCCATCTTAGTCCTCACGGGTGACAACGCATCTACATATTGATTTGTAATAGAGGATAGATGTAGATGTCTATGGGCCACAGCAACCACTTACCATCAGGTGGACTATGTGCTCGTTTGTCACCCTTATCCTAGAAAAAAAAAAAACATTGTATTTAATAGTAAAGTGCATGTTACTAATGTATATTACTATTTTCTATGAGACAAAATCCTCATTTTTAACAGATGAAGTATTTTTATTTTTAAAAACAAAAACGAAACGATAACGAAAACGATTTACAAATAGCGCTTATGAAATTTTATTCCTATTGGACATACTTAAATCTTTATAAGTGAGAAATTGAATTTGAATTAGCGTTAGCGTTTTGACATTCACCGACAGGTTTCACTGTTCACTGTTTATCTACTTATATCCTCTATATATATAAAAAAGTTGTACTGAGTTTGGAATCCGGAATTTGTACTATAGCTACCTTTTATGACGTAGGCTAAAAGCTAAAGTACTTTCCTCGGATAAGTGTAGATTTATTTTTCATTCGTTTGCAACTTGAGATATAGGTATAGATACTTACGTAATTTTTTAATTTAGATATTCATTGGATTGTAGTTTTCATTTCAAATTTTAATATAAATGGCATTATCATGCCGCAGTACCAATATTTGGTGATGGTATGGATGGTGTTTAGCAGAATCAGTCTCTTATCTATTTTATGGGAACAAATGTTGGCTAGAGAAATTCGGGAGTAAATTCCGGACTACGTTGTTATTAGAGATTTTATAGAGATTTTAGATATATTATAGAAACACAAGCGTATAATTTGCCCAATTCGTTTCTTGGTTCGTTTGTGGGCCTTTCTATATGCGCTTATCCGTTTTTCTTATCGACTGACGAACTGAATGTTTTTTTATCCAGTTTAGTGTCTTTCTAATTCTTCGCGGCAATTCAAAGTACAAATAAATCATCATCACTCATCATAACATAAGTACTGATTCCACGCGAACTAAGCCGCGGGCGCACCTATTGTTATAATAATGTTTTTATGGTATAATAATATTTTAATTGGTAAAAAGTCTAGTTATAATTCTTCCTTAATAATCATCCATTTTGTTGTAATAACAGTATTTGAATAGTCATCAAGAGACAAAAATTACGCCAATTTACAATCAAAACACCAGTCATACGGTCCGTATTTGAACGAGATTAATTAGAGTATGCCATATGGCCAGTACCAAATTATCTATCCGTCCTACATAAACACCATAAACTACGTCAATAGGCAAGAAAAGTTCTTATTTTCCAACCAGATGAGTAATGTTCTGAATCATTGACATGACTCCAATTAAATAGCAATTTAAAGAGTTTTACGAATAGAGCATTATTTGTGATGTATATGCAGTTGTTATATAATTATCTTGATTTATTTGCTATGATACTGTGAATCGATTTTGTTCTAATTACGTTAGTTCAACGGAATAGGAATTTACCTATATTTTA
Source organism: Parnassius mnemosyne (assembly GCA_963668995.1). Classification (NCBI taxonomy): domain Eukaryota; kingdom Metazoa; phylum Arthropoda; class Insecta; order Lepidoptera; family Papilionidae; genus Parnassius; species Parnassius mnemosyne. The sequence goes on from CAVLGL010000115.1 coordinate 27,369,012, forward strand.
ATACATACGCAGATTTATAAGAAAAATGTTGTCGGCATCCATGAAACTCGAAACTGGTAAATTCGATTGACACAAATTCCTACTTTTGTTATCAATTATAACATTTAGCCAACTTCAAAAAGAAAGAATTTTTTATATTCATGCGGCAATATCGATTTACCGATTAGGAACGATTAGGGTTGTGTCGGTCGATCATTTCTTCAAACCCGGGTCGATTGTGACCCATATGTAAAGTGATCAGGTCAAAATGATTCGATCACTTGATCATTCTTACATCACGGAATTTCGTTCACAATATATACTCGTACATTTAATAATTATTATAAGAATTAAATTCCTTCAACAAAAGAGCCTACTCTTTTTTATTTGCCGGCAATGAAGATTCAATATGTACGTAGTAATTACTGAATTATAGTTTATAGTTTGCCAGTAGTTTTATTGTTATATTATTTGAAAAAATTTAAATATTATGGGACATTTTACATTAGGTTGTTCGGAAATTAATTTCGTTTTTTCCAAACAGAGAACTCTTTTTTTCACAGCCAAATTCACTTTGGTTGGTAATGCACCATTATATATTTTAATAGCTAATATCTTAAGGCATGCTTGTGAAAAAATTCGATTGATTTCACGCAGTAGTTTTTGGTTGGTAACCTTTCGAATATGATAAGTGAAAAGCAGAATTTTCGGCATATTTCACTTTTTTACTTTTTTTATAGGATAGAGTGACAAACGAGCATACAGTCCACCTGATGGTAGACGGTTGCTGTAACCCATAGACATCCACATCTATCCTCGTTTGCGCTTCTACCTGATACAACGATCAATTCTGAAGTGTACTGTCATCAGCTAGACAAATTGAATGATTCACTTAAACAGAAAAGCCAGAATTGATCAATAGAAAATGTGTAATATTCCACAAGCTAATGCGAAACCTCATACGAGTTTACTAACCCACCAAAATCTCCATATTCTTCAGATCTGGCACCGCCTGATTATTATTTATTTCGGTCTCTAAAAATTTTTTTAAACGGTAAAAACCTTTGCTGTAAATGAGGATGTCAAAAACGCCTGGATTAGTTTTTTGCCAATAAAGAAAAAAAATGTATGACCATGGAATCATGCTACTGCCAGAAAAATGACAAAAGGTATTGGACTAAAGTGGACAATATATAACTAAATAAAATATTTTTTACTATAAGAAAATCTTTCATTTTCATAAAAAAAAATAACGAAAGGACTTTACGAATAAGCCAATATTTCGAAAACTAACCTATATTATTTATTTATTATTCTTACAGTAAATGTCGTACACAAGACATAAAAATACTCACTTTATTTGATCAGTAGGTATCATTATCCTGTCCAAGGTCGTAAATGTGTGCATTTAATGAGACAGCGCATCGAACTACCAGACGGTAATGAATCGTCGTGATTCATACACGGAATTAACATATTATATGCCCAAATGATTAGCGAAACATAATAGCGTTATATTATTGTACTTTACTTGTATAGTCGTCGATCGTCAGTTATTCAGCAAATAAAATGATATGTTTAGTATAGTATAGTCTACTGCAGTATAGTTCGATCATACAGACATCATAGATATATTGATTACTTTTATCTTCGAACATCAATAACATTTTATATTAAAAATATTTGAAAAATTTTGCATTTACGATTGCAAATATTCTGTTTAATGTTATTTTGAATAAGGCAAAGATGTTGGTGTAAAAACACAGTTTTGGTGTTAATTTTAATGGTCGCATGGTGGAAATAATTACGTACTTAAAATAATTCATGGACTGGCCATGCAAACATAAAATCTTGCAGCCCCCAAAAATGATGATATACCAAATTAAAGCCCAGAAAGCCATGAGAAGCGTCTGATATTATCATCATCATCATAATTAAATCCTATTTAAGTCTACTGCTGGACACGGCTTCTTCAAAGATAGCCATCTTGGGTGATATTTTTTATTATTTCGATTTGTTATCAGGAAAATGCTGCCGCCCATCTCCTTTTTCAGTTTCCCTTTATCACTCTTCTTACGACTTCCATGGGATGATACGGGGTAGTCGATTCTCTTATGCCGCCACTACACCGTGTACTGATACAATTTTTTATAGGATAAGGGTGACAAGAAATAACACAGCTCACCTGATATTAAGTGGATGGTATGGCTGGTGTGGTGTAGATATCTGCATCTATCCTCGATTAAGATTCAAAATGCAGATACGTCGTCACCCCTGAGGACTAAGATGGAATACCTCATATGCAATAAAATGAAAAGGTTCTCCACACTCACCATACGAAAAACAAGAGTATTGAACTGTTATATTACGCATGGCTCCTCCAAGTTTAAATTTTTTTTTTTATAAAAACGTTACCCCCACACTAGGATTTACTCCTGTATCGTGGAGGCAGTTTACAAACATATATTGCACAAGAACAAACATCCAGTCCCGGAACAATTATTTGTAGGCCATACAAATAATTGTTCCGTGCGGGATTCGAACCCGCGGCTCCAAGCGTTACAATCATTGCTAAGCCACTACGCCACGGAGCCGTCAATTTAGTATTTTATGCCCGTAGTTTATACCAACCGTGGTGATTGATTTTTTTTATTAGAATAGGGTGACAAACTAACACACAGTCCACCTGATGGTAAGTAGTTGCTGTGGCCCATAGACATCTACATCTATCTTCGTTTGCGAATCAAAATGCAGATGCGTTGTCACCCGTGAGGACTAAGATGGAATGCCTCTTTTCCAGTAAAAAGGGTCTCCGGTTCTCTCACCATACGAAACACAGCAGTGTTAAGCTGCTGTTTTACGCTGGTATTCTGTGAGAGCGTGGTCCTTTCCCGGTCGAGCCGACCCATTCGTGCTACAACTATACTACTAATATAGCTGCAGCATGGCTCTACCACGTATAAAACACCAACTTAAGGGAAACTATTGTATAATAAGAGAGAAGTCATATATTTTATATGCACTTGTCTTATGACTAAATATTATGATTAGTAATAGAAATTTATATTACCCTATGATAGTAAAACTACTTGAACCGATCTCCTTAACGTCTAAAAAAATTTCTTGCGACTGATACAAAGCAGTACAGTGCTATGTCCTACTTATTTAATCTCTTATTTTACAGAGTATTGATTATGTCAATGTGTGTTAGGTACTCAGAGCTGTCTGAACAACAAACAAAACAACTTCAAACATTGTATCGTCCTCCATGACAACTACATCATCACACATTCACGGTCTTCGAAATTATATGATCACATGTATCTTCCTTTTTTTTTATAGGATAAGGGTGACAAACGAGCACACAGTCCACCTGATGGTAAGTGGTTGCTGCGGCCCATAGACATCTACATCTATCCTCTATTACAAATCAAAATGTAGATGCGTTGTCACCCGTGAGGACTAAGATGGAATGCCTCATTTTCAGTAAAAAGGGCACCCGGTCACCTGCACTCACCAAGCGAAACGCAGAGGTAAACCTAACTTCACGCTGGTTTTCTATGAGGTCGTGGTACCACCCCGGTTCGAGCCGGCCCATCCATGAGACAGCAAAAGCTGCCGCGTAGCTCTACCTTATTTGTACTTAGATTATGTGGGTGTATATTTATCAGCGCAGCTATTTTAACCATTATAAGCCAACGCTTGACTACTATCCTACCTGATGGTAAGTGGTGAGACAGCCGAAAACGAAATACTAACCTTTTTGTCAACTTTGGGCTCATCTAGGATATATTTGTAACAAACAGTGTCACACGTCACGCACCTTTGTCACTACTCTTCGTCATAGTTTGCGCCAGGCGTAAAATGTAATGTTTGCGTATATCAAATTAAGAAACGACGAAATTAATACGAACTTAATTACATTAGACTGGTAAAATAATCTTATTTGGGACGTGGTAGAGCGACGCTGCAGCTGTGTAATGACTGTAGCACGAATAGTACAGTTCGACCGGCGAAAGACTAAGTTCTCACAGTATTCTGATACTAGTATATAAACTTAAATTAAATTTTTAAAAATCTTCGAAATAAAAGAGCTGATGATCTTCGAACGGCTGAACAGATTTTCTTGAAACAAATCTAAGAACACTCTCGATTAAGATACTCTTCAAACGAAAAAATCTTAACAAAAATCGTTGGATTCATCCGTTCAGGAACTATGATGTCACGGATAGACACACAGATACACAGATACACACTAACACTTATAACACCCTTCTGCTTTCATCGGGGGTTAAATAGCAGCATCATGCTGTTTCATACAGTGAGTGAGAGACACGGAGACTAACGTAACGAGGCATTCCTTCTTAGGCCTCAGGGTGAAAACGCCTGTGCATTTTAATTCTCAATCAACCCTATAAATAAACCAATTAATCTTACATAAATAACTATTATTTTTATATTAAATGATAAATAAATTATGTAAGGATAATTAAAAATTATTCATATCAAAAATCTTCCAGTAATTTAACTTATAAATAATAATAAAAATATACTCTTTAATATAATATATAACTCATCATAAAAATTATAAACAAAAAATAAATTATATTCATTAATTATTAAATATATTAATAAACGAATTGTATAAAATATTGTTAAACCTGTAGAAAAATAATATAAAAGAAATCAATATACATATTTAAATCTCTTATTCTTACTATTTCTAAAATTAAATCCTTAGAATAAAAACCAGCTAAAAAAGGAATTCCGCATAAAGCTAAATTAGATATATTTATACGTATCTGTCTATGGCTATGTTTTTGCGTATAATCCAACTTGAATAACCTATATTAAATTCCATGCTGTAACTCTTCTTCTTCTATATCACCAGCATATATATTTCACGGCTGGACATTGGCCTATCTCATTATAGGGATGATTTTCTATTATCGGAGTGACGATCACAATAAGAGACATCTGGCACATTTGAAGCTGCTCTCCGTCGCCACTCTGGGAATTTTACATTTGATGTAAATAAAATGGCTTTACGTCAATCAGAGTACTGGAAATTTTACTGGTATTTCCATTAGGTGGACTGGTAGAGAATGCCTCTAAGCATTAAGTCCGCCCTCTCTTACAGAATAGATAATAGTACAAGTACCTCTGTATATTTTTTATATGGGAATGCAATAACAATTGTAATAAATAAATAAATATTCGCCTACGGAACGAAATAAGGTGATGGAAAAACACTTAAACAAAATAAAACTAGATATTATTTTAAGTTTTTTCAATACAACCATACTGAAATACGTTTTCAAACATTTTTGTGTATGGCAATTTTGTGCGGAAGTAAAAAGTTGGCGGTGTTTTACACCCGTGCTTCAGAAAGAAGACCCTCCCGTCATATTAGTCTATAATGAAGAAGGAAGAGAAAGTGCATCTGCGCTTGCGCACACACTTATGCACTATAATCCTGTCTTGCTTAGATGGCTAGACTCCATTGAGGCTGGCAGCACTCTTTTCATTCTGAGCTTAAAATGGCTGCTCTCGTATCTCTTAGGTCGAGTCTTAGTCGACTCTCACGACCATTATCTCCAATCTGCTGATATAACAAAATAGAACATTTTTTTATTCAATATAGATTTTTACATATTATTTATAAAATTTTTTTTTTCACTTGCCACTGGTTCGAAAAACACCGTTTGTTTTGAGAAGAACCAGCAAGAAATCTACCGAGATTACTTTTTTTAATATAAAAAATTACTATAATATGTACAAAGTATACAAATAACCGTGCTTTGTGGCATACCTTGGGGGAGGCGTATGTTCAGCAGTGGACTTGTGAAGGGCTATAATGTTGACGATAAATATTAAATATTAAATGATGAAAATATTCTATAATAATAAAAGAAGTTAATCATAGACGAGAGACTTGAGATAATTATAGTTTTGGAATGACAACAAATTACAATTTTTTTTTAATTTAGCACTTCCTATTCTTAGTGATGCATATATAACAACGTTCACAAACCTTGAATTTCCAATGGTGTCGCAGACTATGGCGATACACGCAGAATACTGCAGGTAATTAGTGACATTTCCGTAACTCACGTCCGGTTTGATGTGCAAAATTAAGTACTTTATTGAAGGCCATTCAACCGCTTGTAAACCTCATCTCTATGTATTGTTCCAGTACAGGAATGCTATCTTTGAATAATCATTTTAATAGTCATCAAGTATATGCGAATTTCTAAGCTCTCTTATCTTATATGGAAGTATATAAAATACCATAATTAATATAAGTACGAAGGCTCTATTACTTGGACGACTGCCACGAATAGGGATGAAGTAGGCACTAGTCCAACGCTTCCTAGTACACCGACTATATTACCTTCATATATTTGCGGTATACCTAGTGCCTTAGTGCAGTTTGGCTGCGTACACTCATCACGAAGTGCATTCGCATTCCGACCTTTTCTACGAAATATATCAGAGGCAATGACCCCAAATGGTCTTTAACCAAACAATAAACGTCAAAGTCCAAAATTTATTATTCCTTTGCCTCCATTACATTTTTAATTAATTATCCGTAAACATTTGTTTCTTCTTTTTTTACATTCGACAACCGTGTGTGGAGTGGAGTGCGTTTGGAATAGGAATTGGGCATAATTATAAAAAATTAATTCGCTTTAAATTCATGAATATCAAGGGCGAGTATCCACAAAGAAGTGTCCGTGTTGTTCAAGAAGGAAGCACTAACGGCGTAGTAGCTGTGAATCTGTACCGCGGCGACAATGTTGCCTGCGCAGCTTCTCGGATGTCGAGCTAATTCCGCGCGCCCGCGTGGAATCGCTAATCAAACCCATCAGTATTCTGTTAGCAACCGATGTCCAGTACGCGATAGCAAATCGCTAAAAATACGAGATACTACAGGAAGGGCGCCTCATGGCCGACATGGCCTTACTTGATTCACATAATACAATCATCGAATATATTAATTCCTGATTGAAGTTTGATGTGTCAGTCATTATCATATTGATGCATAATTAGTAATTTTTTCGTAAAATATCAGAATAAAATAAAAAAACCACTGGATCTTATTTAAAATTTTATTAAAATCCGTAATAAACTTCACATAGCTCTTTAATCTTATTTCTACATAGGAAGACGACATGTGTATTGCTAATTATTAAATAACAAGCTAAAAAGTAACAAAACCACACAAAATTTGGCAGGTGAATAGGATCGAAAGATATTGTCGATAATAACGCTACTTCGTGGACCAATACTGTTCAATCATATTGCTACGCGTGTAAAGAATTTAAAAATATTTAAGTCTTGCAGTTTATGTTGTTGAGACCTGGTAAGTCAAGGAAGCCTCTTTGGAAGACATCAATATCAGAATTTTCCCGTATTCTCTCAGTAAGCGCCTTCTCCTGAGCGAGTGGATGCCACGCACCCAAAGTGCAAGCGGTATCGGTGCGGGGTGAGTGGTAATGACATCTCCGTGTGGCCCTGATCGATGGCACGTACTCGAACACGCGAACACGATTGCAACGGTGTAATGCAAACCAAACACCTGGAAACATGCATGTCATTCGTATTACTACCTATCTGAGTTGCGATTTGTTATTATTTAAACATATGTACATGTTTCATATAAGAAATGCGAACAAAAATAAATATAATATGTAATAATATGTCTGTGAAAACTGTAAAAAATATTATTATTATAAAAAAAAAAACATTTTAAATTCACCTATGAGAAGATTCAGAGACAATTGGGTATTTAAGAGTTAGAAAACTTTGTTGCCGCTTGATTCCTCATTAACAAAACGGGTTCGAGTCGTTCTTTCGAATTAATCAAAACATGAAACATATTGTTTCGTTCCGGAAACAAATCAACAATCTCCCGTGATATATTGGTGATATTTAAATAATAATTAGTGATAGGTGATAGATAATCACATCTACAAATAAGGAATAAAAAATGTGAAATTTAATAAGCTTTTAATGCGTGATTTTATAATTTATGTCACAACTACCACAATACACAATATAACACAATGTAATAAAACTAAAGTCCGGCCCGATATATGACCAAATTCAGAATATGTGCGCGAAGTGATAGAAAGTGCTTAATGATATATTTATGTCCGCCGTTTTGATGAAATTTTTATGTGCGTTTGATGAAAAATCCAAGGATCAATCCTTAGATAGTTTAGATTGACATTGAACCCGGTAGGAGGCGCTGTTGTCGAGGTACAGAATTTACCCGTGCGAAGCCAGGGCGGATCGCTAGTATAAAATGGAAGCATATACATATACTTTTTCAACATTAATATATTTAGAATAAAAGTAAAATTACAGTCTATAAATGTTTTTCATAAAATAACAAGCGAGCATACAGTCCACCTGATGGTAAGCGGATACTGCACCCCATAGACATCTACCTTCGATTAAAAATCAAAATGCAGATGCGTTGTCACCCCTGAGGACTGAGATGGAATGCTCCGCCATTAAAAAAGATCTCCGGTTTCCACTATACGAAACACAGCAGCTTTAAACTTCTTTTTTTTTATTATTTGACGCTGGTATTCTGTGAAAGCGTGATCCCACTTCGGTCGAGCAGACCCACTCATGCTACAACCATAATATAGCAGCAGCATGACTCTACCACGTGTAAACTTTCTCATCTTACCACAGATGAGAAAGTCAATACATCATCATCATCATCATCATCATTACAGCCCTTCACAAGTCCACTGCTGAACATAGGCCTCCCCCAAAGAATGCCACAAAACACGGTCCTGAGCCACCCGCATCCATCGACTTCCTGCATGTCTTACCAGGTCGTCACTCCATCTCGTGAGGGGACGCCCTACACTTCGCCTACCGGTACGAGGCTGCCACTCGAGAACCTTTCTTCCCCATCGGTTATCGGTTCTTCGAGCTATATGGCCGGCCCACTGCCACTTCAGCTTCCTAATCCGTTGGGCTATGTCGGTCACTCTGGTTCTACTGCGGATATCCTCATTCCTAAGTTTATCACGCAGAGAAACTCCGAGCATAGCCCTCTCCATAGCTCGCTGAGCGACCTTGAGCTTCCTCATACGGCCAGCAGTGAAGGACCACGTCTCAGTTCCTTAAGTCATCACTGGCAACACGCACTGGTTGTACAATTTCGTTTTAAGGTTTTGAGGTATGTCTGACGAGAAGATGTGTCGTAGCTTCCCGAACGCTGCCCAGCCGAGTTGAATCCGTCGATTGACCTCTCGGTCGAAGTTGGACTTACCCAGTCGGACTATTTGTCCCAGGTAAACATACTCGTCAACAACTTCGAGCTTAGTGTTCCCAACAACTACCGGCATAGGTGTGACATGGACATTAAACATGATCTTAGTTTTGTCCATGTTCATCTTAAGACCTATCCGTTGGGAAACACTATTGAGGTCATTGAGCATAGTGCTTAGGTCCTCCAGCGATTCTGCCATAAGGACTATATCGTCGGCAAATCGAAGGTGAGTGATGTACTCGCCATTGATGTTGATACCGTATCCTTTCCAGTCCAGAAGCTTGAAAACGTCTTCCAATGCAGCGGTGAAGAGTTTCGGGGATATGACGTCACCCTGTCTTACACCTCTCTGCAATTGGATAGGTTTCGTACTCTGGTTCTGTACTCGGATAGCCATCGTAGCCCTACTGTACAAGCACTTCAACACTTCGATATACCGACAGTCAACTTGGCACCGCTGAAGGGACTGCAGCACCGCCCAAATTTCGACGGAATCAAAGGCTTTCTCATAGTCCACATACGCCAGACATAGTGGCAAATTGTACTCTTCGGACTTCTGTACAATTTGCCGAAGGGTATGTATGTGGTCTATGGTGCTAAAGCCCTTTCGGAAACCGGCTTGTTCGTGAAATTGCAATCATCAACATTTATCAGTACTGAGGCTCGTACTAGGTCTGTTCGTGTATAATGATTTCTTATATTCATCTTATCCTTCCTTCCTTAAAAAACCTTGAATCCATAAAACTATATAGTTTTATTTAAATATGTTCGTGTACTTATAACATTTTAAATTACCGTCAATGGTAAACTACATAACCATACCTATAAAACCTGAAGAAGGTGGATTCCTTCTTAGACGATAGGGGGATGAATCTTGTAGAACGGTCCAAAGACCCCACAATACTTTAGGGTATAGTAAATGTACATCCGCTTGCGGTCTGATTTCAAGCAATCTGTGCAAAAACAATCATTATTTGAGGAAAAAACATAAAAACAATATAAAGCATATTATTTCCTGAACATACCTTTTGTAAACAGGAAAAAGAGTGAAATCGGGGTGATGATACCATTCGTCCAAAGTGGAAGAATAATTTGCCGGGTCCCATATTAATATCGAAACTCCATTATACAAAGGATTGTCCAAAAAATTATACTCCGGCTTTGTGACAACCTGAAAGTAATCAATTTTACATTTTTCACATTTCAAAACAATAGCGAGCGCTTATGATCACTTCCGCAAACTGCTCTGGTGGTTAGCCGCTAGAAGATTTGAACTCTAAAAGCCAACGATGGCAATTAGCAATCCATTATCCATCCGTTACAGCCTATAAAAGTCTACTGTTGAACATAGGCCGGAACGATATGATCTAATGGATATTCTTGCACCACCGCTGTATAAAAAGAGAGTGATTTTACAAACCTTCAATAATTAATGAATTAATATTACATGATTTATTTTGTACTCGCTGTACCCCGCGACTTCGCTCGCGTGTACTTTGGTTGTAATTCTTTTTACGCGGAACCTTTCTACCTAAATTCTTTTTACCGGAAAGTTACTCTTTATATCATTAGCTATCTGCCAGTGAAAGTCCAGTCAAAATCGGTTCAGCCGTTTCGGAGATTAGCCGAAACAAACAGACAGACAGACGGACAGACAGACATACAGACAGACAGACAAAAATAAAAAAATGTGTTTTTGTTATAAGTACCGTATATACATTTATATGCATTTAGTAAAAAGCTGTTATTTTGACATTACAAATAGACATTTCAGTTATATTTATTTGTATAGATATGCTGTGTAGTGACGGCGTAAGAGATTACAATACACCGCAATATCTTGTAGGTGTAGTGAGGCAGGGCAGCAGTCGGGCAGCAGCATCTTTCTGATAACATCTGAAAATACTAAAAAGTACGGTTGCCAGTCGTCGCGCCAATTGCAAACATCCCTTCTATATGGCAATCTGAACATTAAGTTCAGAAGTTGACTTTCGATAGGCTGTAATGAGTGGAGGAATGAACTTTATAGCATGTTCTTTTCTACATACCCACATATTGTTGTTGTTTTGTTGAACGTCCATTTGTTAGTACATAATAAATATAGTTCATTATTCGACCAATTATGTATATTAAAAAACGCGGGAGCAATACGCAACAATTTACATAATATGAACGAATGCTTAGGTGAGATTTTGTAAATGTCTCTCACAGAATGATGATTTTATGTTTGAACTTTTAATCCCAGTGGATTACGAAACGTATGGCATATTACAGATGTTTTTTTTTAAATTATTTACTTAATTTTTTTAATCTGGTTTTGAAAATTCTTGAATACAGTATAATCGAGAATGTATGTCCTATGATTTAATTGCGTACCTATCTAGTTAATTGGACTACGCCGCCTGCATTTAATTAAATGCCCAAAGAAAACCTAGAGAAATCGTTAAGGTTTAACAAAGGATTGAGCAATGTTAAATGAAATTTTTACAATTTCAGATGAGGTTTCGTTTGATATAAGTCGTTTGATGGAATTCCATTTAATTATTCGTAGGTGAAATCACAGCAATCAGGCAATAAACCGCCCAATGAATAAAGTTCCGAAGAGACGGCCTCCAGTCCCCAGCGGCCCCGCTATTCTTGGCTACGGTGGCGACCATGGTAACGGCGGGGCAGGGGGTGCTAAGAATCTCCGGTGTAGGTTTGGTTGCCACCTAAAGACGATTCGACCTGGCAACATATAACGCACGCACCCTGAGTACTGACGAGAAGATCCTGGAGCTGGAAGAAGAGATATACAAGCATCGCTGGAATATTATAGGATTATCTGAGGTCCGAAGAGAAGGGGAGGACATGGTAATTCTAGAATCCGACTACTTATTCTATCACTGGGAGGGCGACCATCTGTTCCGAGGAGGTGTCGGATTTATCGTTCATAAGTCGCTCGTTAACAACGTTGTAAAGATTGACAGTGTGTCAATTGAGGACGAGACGAGGGTTGCGTACCTTATGCTCAGAATTACCAAACGGTATTCGCTGTAGGTCATACAGGTTTATGCAACAACCTCGGCACATCCCGATGAGGATGTGGAGGAACTGAATGAGGATATATCTAGAGTCATGCATTCCTCCAAAACCCACTATACGGTTTTAATGGAAGACTTCAACGCAAAACTAGGCACAAGAGAGAACGGTGAGCGGAGGGTAGGAAAATTTGGAATAGGGCAACGGAACCCAAGGGGCCAGCAGCTGGCCGACTTCATGGAGAAAGAGGGACTCTTTATGATGAACTCTTTCTTCCAGAAGCGGCCCCATAGGAAGTGGACCTGGTTGAGCCCCGACGATTCGACAAAAAATGAGATTGACTTTATTATGACAACCAGACAACAACTGTTCAGTGGTGTCTCAGTGATCGCGAGGGTGAAAACTGGTAGCGATCACCGAATGATTAGAGGCACACTGAACCTAAACATTAAGTTGGGGAGGTCTCGTCTAACGAAGTAGACGCTCCGTCCCCCTCGTTCTCTAATCCAAAGTACCAAAAACTTTTAGCTCGAGTTACAAAATCGTTTTCAGTGCCTAAAAGATTGCGATGAAGTGGACAATATGAACGACAAACTCGTGGAAACTGTACATGCGGTTGGAGCTAAGTTTTGCTAGACCCGCCGCCGAAGAACACAAAAACTCTCTGATCACACTCTTAATCTGATGGCTGTTAGACAGGAAATGAAGCTGCAGTCTTAAGCAGATTTGACAGCGTACAAGCAACTAAACAGACAGTTCTCCAAATGCATGCGGTGAGACTTACGCAAATTCAATACAGCTCGTATTAAAGAAGCGATCGAGCGGAACCAGGGCTCCAAAGACTTTGCTAGAGATCTGTCTGCAAGAAAGAGTCAACTGTCGAAGCTGAAGGCCGAATGTGGCAGCATCGTTTCCGAGACACCTGAGATTTTGAGTGAGATTGAGAGGTTCTATGGGCAATTGTACACATCATCGTTGAAGCCACACACAAGTGTGAGTAACAATCCAAGAGGAAGTCTTATCCGCCACTATTACGATGATATTCCGGACTTCAGTCTGAACGAGATTGGAATGGCTCTCCAGCACGGCAAAACGGCAAGGCCCCTGGCGAGGATGGAATTACAGCGGAGCTTCTGAAAGCGGGTGGAAGACCTGTACTTGAAGTCCTTCAGAAGTTCTTTAATTCTCCTCCATGGCGGCATTACACCGGAGGCGTGGAGCAGAAGTATGGTGGTCTTGTTCTTCAAGAAAGGTGACATCGCCTCGCATACAGACTCTACGATTTCCAGCCCCCCGAACAAGCCGGTTTCTGAAAAGGCTTTAGCACCATAGACCACATACATAGCCTTCGGCAAATTGTACAGAAGTTCGAAGTACAATTTGCCACTATGTCTGGCGTATGTGGAATGAGAAAGCCTTTGATTCCGTCGAAATTTGGGTGGTGCTACAGTCCCTTCAGCGATGCCAAGTTGACTGTCGGTATAATGAAGTGCTGAAGTGTTTGTATCCTCATTTCTAAGTTTATCACGCAGAGAAACCCCAAGCATAGTCCTCTCCACAGCTCGTTGAAAAACCTTGAACTTCCTCATCCCGCCAACAGTGAAGGAACGTCTCAGTTCCATAGGTAATCACTGGCAACACGCACTGGTTGTACAGTCTGGTTTTCAAGATTTTTGATGTATACCTGACGAGAAGATGTGTCGTAATTTCCCGAACGCTGCCCAGCCGAGTTGAATCCGTCGATTGACCTCTCGGTCGAAGTTGGACTTACGTAATCGGACTATTTATCCCAGGTAAACATACTCGTCAACAACTTCGAGCTTAGTGCTCCCAACAACTACCGGCATAGGTGTGACATGGACGTTATACATGATTTTTGTTTTGTCCATGTTCATCTTAAGACATATCCGTTGGGAGGCACTATTGAGGTCATTAAGCATAGTGCTTAGGTCCTCCAGCGATTCTGCCATAAGAACTATATTGTCGGCAAATTGAAGGTGAGTGATGTATTCGCCATTGATGTTAATATCGTGTACTCACCACTTGTATTTATAAAATTACATCAGTTGTAACTGTTAAACTGTTAACGGGGCAGTGGCAGAGAAAGTAATTAAATTGCTTTAATGGAATAGTTAACGTCTTTGCAATTCGTCTAAATGATTATCAATACTACATATATACCATTTTGTTGTTGTAATATACATAGCGTATTTATTACTTCATATAAGACATGTCTGTTATAAAAATGTCACAGCCTAAGTCATAAAAACTTTAAAATCTTACTTGAGAATTTAAGACACGGAATGTTGTTTTTGATCCCACGTCTTCTGTGAAATTCTCAGTGGGGGCGTTGTTGAATCTTAGAACCATATCATGTGAATCTGTGAACAATCACGCGAAAGGAATTTAGAATTATTTGGTGTAAATAAATATTGTAGGTACATATTTATGTATTGTATATATACGATATTATAATATTGTGGCATTCTTTTGGTGAGGCCTATTTTAAGCAGTGGACTGGTGAAGGGCTGTAATAATGATAATGATGATAATATTGGATATTGTACAAATATTGTTCATTTTCTTTTTTGAAATATTTCCTTTTTTATAACGTACATTCCACATAATATATTAGGCCCTTGCCTATGAAACTAACTTTTTCTGATACTGATTGGAAGTTCGGATACTTTGCATCCGATTTGGGCTTTCATATTCAAATTATTGTTATATGAAAGCAATTGTATGGTATGACGGTGTCAGAGAATCCATCATCACATTTCATCCTATGGGTGTCGTAAGAGGAGACTATGGGATAATGCCAGAGAGATCTTGATGGTTTTCTATAGATGGCGGTACAGCGATCTCTATACGCCAGGCGTAGAATATCTAGTCCGGCGATGGGGAGCAGCATCAAAGATACAAGACCTCTAGTGCTGCGATCGCCAGTCTGACTGCCAAGTGTGGCGATTAAGGCAAATCCTCCCTACAACGGGAGTTATCCATCTCCAGCAGTGGACTTTAACTTATTTTTTATAGAATAAGAGTGACAAACGATCACACAGTCCACCTGATGATAAGTGGTTGCTGTGGCCCCTAGACATCTACAACTATCCTCGTTTGCGAATTAAAATGCAAATGCGCTGTCAGGCGTGAAGAATAAGATGGAATGCCTCTTTTCCAGTAAAAGGGTCTCCGGTTCTCTACACTCACCATACGAAACACAGCAGCATTAAGCTGCTATTTGACGCTGGTATTCTGTAAGAGCGTGGTCCTTCTCCGGTCGAGCCAACCCATTCGTGCTACAACTATATATTATATAGCTGCAGCATGGCTCTACCATATAACAGGCTGATGAAGATAATACTTTTAAAATATCAGTCGTTGGTTTCTTCTCCGTTCATGTTTTAACATAATTATGTATGCGACCATGGAGAAATTGAAAGTTCCCGTCGTCCACATAAAAAGTAATATTTCTAAACTCTCTATCATCCAACGCAGACCTCGTTTCGGTCGATTTCCATTTTTTTTTTTAATTTGATGAAGTTTACAGCAAACAATTTTCAACTCTGATGAAGCGGCGAATCGCCTTTAAAGAAGTCATCTATTCCCATATACAATATTTCAATAGCTCAGCAGCAGCAGCCAGCAGCAGGTATATTTGACTACAAATACACACCGTCAAAATACCGTACAATTTATATAGAAATTTCATGTTGTCCGTTGATAAAAAGTATTACTATTGACACGACTGTTCTCCTATTGGAAGGATGAACTATACTAACCTGTTAAATTAAAAAAAAAAAACTATCTTCGATTTTATGTGTTGTCTGCATTTTTTTATTTAAAATAAACGTAACGATAATCTTATAAGGACGATATAAAAGAAATCGACGTTTATAGAGATTGTCCGTTGATTCCCATTACTACGATGCGCACAGTATAATTGCTAGGCGCACAAGTATGGCAACTTTTCAGCTATAAAACTATACAACTACACTAATATATAGCTACACAACTATATTTTTTCCCGCCAAAAATTTTTCCAAATTCTGGAAAAGTATAAGTTTGTAGGCTGGTTAGTACGGCGGATGACAGAGAGCTTCCAATCCCAGCTCCTGTAACTTGAAGACCGTCTGTTGTGCATTATGAGGTCGCGCGTTGTCGTGCTGGAGTGGCGGGGACGGGCGATTGACGACGTGCGAGCTTCTCCATCATTGTGTTCAGTTCTTCACAGTACAAATCCGAAGTAATGCTCATCGTGTTTGGTAAGAAGCTGTGATGAATCACACCGGCGTTAGACCACCAATCAGTGACCATCACTTTTCTAGGCGTAAGTTTTGCTTTAGAGCATGGTTTAGATGCTGAAGTTGAACGTGAACCAACTTGCTGAGCGCTTGCGATTGTTAAACAGAACAATGCGGTTCAAAATTCCTTCGTTTGTGTGTCTGTTGAACAGTGCAAGGCGCGTCTCGACGCCTACTTCGCGCTAGCGACCATTGAGTTCGTGTGCCACCCATTTGTCGAGCTTTTTTACTTTACTAATTTGACGCAAATGGACCTATGAAATGGATGATGGAATAATATAGTACAATTACTGATGTTAACGTCGAAAGTTGCTACTAATTCAGCCGTAGATTGAGAATCATCAGCTTGCACAATCGCCTTTAATTCGTCATTGTCGACCAAAGTTTTCGGACGACCAAGGGATTCATTTTTAGATCGAAATTTCCAGAAAGAAAGCGGGCAAACCAATAACAGGTGGTGCGTTCGTTCGTAGTATTCGCTCCGTAAACGTCGTTGTTCTTGCGTGCGCTTGTGCTACGTTGCTGCCATGACGGTAACCGCATGAGTAGAAAAGCAATATAGCAAAGCTTTCATATGAAATTAATTTGAATTTGGAATTCCAGGGTAAATGAAAAACATTTAATTTCAAATTTGTCACCATTAAAAATGGGAATATCAAAGAAAGCGTTACAACTTTCAGAAGTCTACTGCTAAACATAGGCGTCCCCATAGTGGAGTCTCTTACGCTGCCACTACATTATTAATTTCATAAACAATCGCATATTTTCTACTTATTACAATTATGTATTGAATATTATTATTAATTATATATTTTTAAGCAGCCTTCGTTATTTTATACATAAATATTGAAATGAAAATGTCTGTTTCAAAATGTCTTTTTCTTTTGGTAGAAACATTTATCCATTCTAGAACAGAACACGAGTATAACACATTGTATTACTAGATCGAGTGCCTAGTCATGTTTATGACTGTCCGCGTAAGGCCCTAATCTGGCCTCACACAGGCAGCAATGAACATGAATGAAACGAACAAATGCAATGCATAATTAAAATACTGCACTTTTTTTATTTCCTTCATACATAAATATACATGTAGAGTATGTCCCTGACTGGTTATATGGCATCACAATATTGTAAATCAAGTTAAAAAATGTGCGTGTCAGCTCCGACGCTTGAGTGCAGTTTACTACTGAAAAGCGATTGTTTTAAAATATATACAACAGACAAGGGAAGTAAATGATCCTGTATATTTATTTATATTAATTTGATAAAAATAAATATATAATATAAATTTTCTTATTTAAAAATATATGACTTATAATTGAGTAAATGTATTTGTGCTTATAATATACTGTGACAATATTTTGTTAACTTTATTAACTTCACTCTATGTAAATACTCGTATGTTCGTTTTATGTTTATTTAAGGATTCAAATAATAGGAACTACATATATATTATTTAATATTTTTACCCAGTTCCTAATAGAAATTTTATATTGCGATTTTTATCGCTCATTCTTGCAAAAAGGGTTGAGCGGATTTAAATTAAAATTTGATAGAGAATATAGGTCATGGGATAATTCTTAGCCTAGAAAAGATCTGTTTGATTTTCCCCACACCTCCCTTACTTGGGTACCTATACGTGCAAAGTCACAGAAAAAACACTAGTTACCCAAAAATTTATTATACCATAGCCAATCTTTGTTTTGACATTTGTGTTGTTTAGAAAAGAAGATAATTAGAGGCCACTGCCATGCTTATATGGAGAGAAAAAAACATTTTATTTAAAACAAAAATAATAGTATATTGTATTCATCTAATGGTATAATATGGTAATACTCTCCTGGCCGATTATTGTCCACGACAACAAAAATTTTCGATTTCATGCGACAACACGTTAACGTATTTTATTGAATTTTAGGCGCTACTAGAACATACCTACGCGATTTGCGCTTAAGGCATGCAAAAAAAATGTCGTTGCCAACCTAAGCTAAGCGTGGTAACTATGGCAAATTTCCCCTTTATGAGAAATTCTCTGGGGAAGCCTATGTTCAGCGGTGACTTTGATAGGCTGTAATAAATGAATGTATAATGGTAAGTAGCTACTGCAACCTACGTTGGCTCAGCTCGACCAGGGAAGGAACACGCTCTCACAGAATACTAGCGTAAAATAGCAGCTTAACACTGCTGTGTTTTGTATGGTGAGTGTAGAGAACATGGACCCTTTTTCTGGAAACGAAGAATTCCATCTTAGTCCTCAGGGGTGACAACTGGCAACGTTTCTGCATTTTGTATATATTTAATGTATTTAAGTAGATTTATGTATATGTGCATCTGTATTAATATATGTACATTTTATGATATATGTACAGAATATCTTATATATATATATATATATATATATATTCGAGCTTCGTTACCTTTTTTTCTCATTATTAGTGTACTTTTGCTGCAGTACCTCCCATCTGTTTGTCTCTGCTAAGCCTAATGGTTCACTGGGAGAGAATGTTGACTGCCTTAAGGAATTAAGTCCGCCATATGTACGATTTTTCTTTTGTGCATAAAAGCTTAAATAAATAAATAAATTTTGATTCTTAATCGAGGATAGATGTAGAATGTAGATGTATATCATCCACAGCATCCACTTACCATGAGGTGGACTATGTGCTCGTTTGTCAATCTTATCCTATAAAAAAAGAGTATGTACAACTACAGCCAACTTCAAACTAAGAAGGCTACAGATGCTATTTTGCGGCAGAAATAGATAAGAGAGTAAACACATAAGGCAGGAACGGACGACTCCTTGGTGCAGTGGCTTAGCAATGAGTTGTTGCGCTGGGGACCGCGGGTTCTAATCCCGCACGGATCAAATATTTGTATGAACTAAAAATAATTGCTCCGGGTCTGGATGTTACCACGATACAAGAGAAATTCCTAGTGTGGGGGTAACGTTTTATTTAAAAATAAAAGAGGAGCCCTACAATCTAGTTATAATAGGCATGTATATCGTTCTTTAAATGATTTTAAAGAAAATTTGTTACGTTCTTTGATATTGCAACTACTTGTAACTTGGCAACTTTTATATCCAACTTAATTGTGGTATAAAGAATAACAACTAAAAAGTTCAATTTTAATTTGTATAAAAAATCAACACGTTAAACATAATTTGCATTAACAATTTTCCTGTCAGCGAAACAGGCACAGTAGTTAAACAATTGAAATGTTCATGTATGATTCATGGGACAGGGAAAGGGTTAAGTTATTCCACTATCCCATATCATCTCGTGGACGTCGTAAAAGGCCACAGAGGAAGATGAAACAAAGAAATGGGCAGCAGCATCTTCCTAATAACAACTCTCGTATTGTAGGTAGAGTCACGCTATATTATGATTGTAGCACAAACGGGTCGGCTCGACCTGAGAAGGACCACTCCTCACAGAATATCAGCGTAAAATAGTAGCTTAATACTACTGTGTTTCGTATGGTGAGTGTAGAGAACCGGCAATAAATAAAATGGCACATTCCAAGTCCTTAAGGGTGACAACTTTATTCTTAACTAGCTGTTCCCCGGGACTTCGGCCGCGTGGAGTTATTTTTCGCGGAACCCTAAAATAAAATCAGCCCAAGTTACTCCTTATAACATCAGCTATCTGCCAGTGTGTATAAATATTGACAAATATTGACATTAATATTTATACGATACTAACGTCACTCAATTGTTTTGCCTTCCCGAAACCCCTCCACTAACACTTAAGCTTTATGGTATGGTAATAAAGTTCAAATTGACTTTTAAGTATTATTACGAATCTTTTGTATGGGAATATACAAAAGTGTTGTTTTTAGACTTTTTCAGGCAAGTTTTTAAATTTTTCTCTCCGTAAGAAGCATCTTCGTATTTCAAGGAATATTATAAAAAAAGAATTAGCCAAAATGGTTCAGCTGCTATCGAGATTTGCGCTTAGCAACACATTCAGCGATTCATTTTTATATTATAGATTAAAGATAGATCTAGATGTCAATGGGCCACAGCTTACCATCAGGTGGACTGTGTGCTCGTGTGTCACAAATATACTATTTAAAAAAATTACAAAAAGCCGATTGCCAACCCGCCTGCCAAGCGTGGCAACTATAGCAAATATCCCCATATATATATGAGGCAATATATGAGGAGGCCTAGGTTAAATGAATATGATTATATATAATGAATGAAAATTAATTAATTTACTATTAAAACTTGTCAAGTTTTACCTTAATTGGTAATTAAGAGACTGAGTCGTTTTAAAAATTCTTTCCCTTTAGCAGATAGCTATGGAATTTTGCCTATTTTTAGGCATCAGTTGCAAAAAGAAAAAATATTTCATAGAATAATATACATAATAAACATTATCACTATTTACTTTTTAACCATAAGTGATTTTATTTTAATTTTACAATTATATTTTGAATGACTACACTCATAATTCAGAGAGTCATTGTCAACCATTGTTAAACCTTGAAAACTAATAACTTATAACACTTTCCGCTCCATTTCAGCAATTTTGAAACAGCAGTGAGGGAAATAAGAGAAATCTGTTTAATGTAATACTCTTATGGTCCAAAACCTAACTTACAATAATGTTTCTGATAATATAGACAGAATTAATACTTAATTAATACCTAATTAATACTTAGAAAATCTTACCATTGCTATACAATCATCCAAAAAAAAATAGTTTTTGCTTTTTTTTTAAGGTCGTTTTACATTAAGTCCATACTTTTGAACGCACACTTACATGCGTTACGAGTTTTATAAACTTATTGAAAAGTTAAATAGTAGCTAAACTAACTGTTCTGTTCAATTATCGTATGTTCAAATACAATATAGCGTAATGATTATATTATAATACTAGCTGTTCCCCGCGACTTCGTCCGCGTTGAATTTATTACGTTACTCCTTAAACTAAGGACAGACCTAGTCCTACCTACATCCATCATATTCCGAATAATTTTAATCACAGTTATTTCAATAACTGACTTTTGTAGCAGGCGGACTATCTACAATATTTTTCAAATAAATTTTGTTGGTATAAAATTAAAGAAAAATCTTTGATTATACTGTTTCTGTTTGGCTGGATTTAATATCAATACATAAAAGGAAAAAAGCGACTCAAGCTGCAAAAAAAAGGGTGACATTTATGGATCTAAAGCAGCGTCAGTAAGAGTAGCACAAAGTTGGTTCTAGCGTTTTCAGGTTCGGGGAATTTTGTTGTCAAAAATGCAGCTCGCTCTGGTCGCCCTCATACGGATAAAGTCGATGCCATTTTTGAAAAAGTGGAGCAAAATTAGCATATTAGTTGTTACGATATAGCCCAGGAATTGAGGACTGACCACAAAACAGTTTTGACCCTTTTGACAAAGTATGGCCGTCTAGCCGCCGCTAAGTCTACCGCTCAGTCTGTATCACCTAAGGTGGATAACTTAGCGGTTAGCCACCGTAGAGTCTATATCACCTGAGGATGCCTCGTGTAGAGGCGAAACACGTGTCGTATTATCGTCAGTGGTGTGTCTTGCCTAGTGTAGTGGTGTTGGGAGTAGCGGTGCTGGGATTAGAGGTGACGGGGATAGTGCACGCAATTGAGGGAGGGCGGGAGGTGCTCTTCATACTAAGTAAAACACATCATTTTATTTTATAACGCGGATATTTGCGAAGTAAATTTTTCTAAAAGCTTTTATATAATGGATTTCCGCAAAGTAACGCCTGATTCTATTAAAGTATGGCTATACAAAAAAAGTGGATCACGTGAACAAGTGAAAAAGATCATGGTCAAAGGGTAGTCAAGCTCCACAGACTGTACCGAAACCCTGATTAACACTCAATAAGGTGACGCTGTGTGTATGGTGGAATTGGAAGAGCAGCGTTTGTTATGAGCTTTTACCGCCGGGCAAAACCATCGATTCGGATGTCTACTGCCAACAACTAATGAGACTCAAGCAAGAAATTGAGTAAAAACGGCCGGAATTGATCAACAGAGACGGAGTGGTCTTTCATCATGTTAACCAGACCAGTCACATCTTTGGCCACTCAGCAAAATTTAGAGAGCATGGTTTGGAAGTGTTACTACATCCACTATATAGTCTTGACCTTGCATCCTCAGATTTTCCTCTTTTTCGGTCTGTTCAGAATTCTTTGGGTAGCGTTAGGTTAACATCAACAGAGGACTGTCAAAATCCCAAGATGTAGAAACAACGGGACTATGTGGCTACCTACAAGATGGCAACAAGTTACCAAACAAAATGGCACATATAATGAACATTGAACATAAGTTTGTCGATTATAGCACTTTTCTGGTAAATGAATTTAGTATTTGGAGACCGTAAATTAAGGGCATCTCACGTGTGCAAGAGGCGAAAGAAAAAGCCGTGACAATTTACGACATTAAAATGGAAAACAAAACTGTTAAATAATGTATGTAGTGCTTTAATAGCAAAATGGTGACACGCTCGTCCTTTTGTTTGCGACGAACTACAGCGTGTTGCGACATCCTCATCTTACCCTTATATATTATATAATATCGGTAATTAAAGGCAAGATCGTTTAGACACAAATTATATTTTCAATTCCGAGGATTTATAGTACAATGTATGTTTACGTTTTTACAACGTTCTTTGAAGCAAATAACAAATTAATTATTTCCATAAGTAATTCAAATCAATTAAAGTTATATTAGAAATACAAACGTAATATTTCTTAGGTTATTGCGCGCAAAAATTATCACGACTACCTCTTTTTGTTCCTATTATCTGCATCATATAAATTACTTTTGTTTTTATTAAATGAAAATGCTTACTTTTTTGTTTCTAACATATACTTCTACTTATATTGCTCGAAGAACCGACAACCGATGGGGAAGAAAGGTTCTCGAGTGGCAGCCTCGTACCGGTAGGCGAAGTGTAGGGCGTCCCCCCACGAGATGGAGTGACGACCTGGTAAGACATGCAGGAAGTCGATGGATGCAGGTGGCTCAGGACCGTGTTTTGTGGCATTCTTTGGGGGAGGCCTATGTTCAGCAGTGGACTTGTGAAGGGCTGTAATGATGATGATGATGATGATATACTTATAACTATTGATTCCAATATTTACTTAATACTTGTATTGTAGTATTTTTTTTTTGGAAATCAGATAATTTTATACAATATCTATCATTAGAGAAACAAACAAGCTATCATTTCACATGGTGGTGAGTTACTCGCTGCACAATGAACATCTACAGTCAACCTAAAGCCTTCTGAAGTATTTAGAAAGACTACAGGTTCATTGTGACCTACAAGAACTTAGTTCATCATAGCTATTAATTCTGGTTCCCTTTCCTTTCAAAAGGTAAGACAATCTGTGGAACAAACTGCTGCTCCGTAAATAGTAAGCGAATTGGCACGTCCAAGAAAAACTTCTAGCCGGTAAAGAGAGATACAGTGTATTAATTTCAAACATTATGCGAACATGTTCATTATTGTTACATATACTACGTTTAACAAGAATATTTATATTGACCTGTTTACACAACCGTTACACGTGTTAATAATAAACAAGCAAGAAAATTTCATTTTAAACTAACTCGAAACATTAATAAAATATTTATATCATATGAAATGCGTAGTTACGCAGAACTGTAGGTTCGTTCAGCAGTCGCAAACACAATGGTCCATGCATATGAATTATGCAGACCCTTTGCACGTGCAGGTTGATGACACGACACGCCTGTACGATGTAAACAATACACGACTGACGTCCTCTCGTCATCTCACATTCAATTAGCACCACATTTCTAATAAGACTGCTAAATATTGTACCTGTGACACTACTAAAACAAAACGTTGTACAAAGCTTGTACTAGCTAGCGCGCGGTGGCCTTGGCACTTCCAGGCGCAACGCAAACTAGCATTTCACTTTATTTGAACTTTTTTATACATTACAAATAATCAAAAATAGAAAATGTATTTTAATAAAATCTAAGATTATTTAAAGCTTAAAATATAGTAAAATTTGTAAAAATAAAAACTGAATAGCTTTTAAGTTTTAACTAAATTACTTGTCACTTTAAAAAAATTGTGATTTCGACGCACGTGCTACACGTCACTTAAGACAACGCGCCAATTGTCTATTCCACATCTGAGCTTTAAGCTCTCACAGATTTTTTAGAAAGGACAAAGACATGGCTTGTGGTTAATGTGTGACTAACGCAATACTTAATAAATATGATTTGTAAAATGAATCATCCGATGCACTTCATACCACTCGTACACAGAAAAATATAGAAGAGTTATGTTGAATATAGTGAGTGTACAAAATAAAGACATCAATACACAACAAAGATAATATGTAAGTATACTGCTCCAACGATATGCCAACATTTGGCTGTTTTCATATTATGAATAAGAACCAAAAGGCAAATGCGTAATCATCCCTGAGGATGAAAACGGAATGCCTCAATACCAGTAAAAACAGTCTTCAGTTCTTTACTCTACCCTTTCTTATCATACGAAAAAGAGTAGTATTATGCTGCTATTTTGTGAGAACTTCCACGGTCGAGCCGACTCATTCTTGCTTAGGTCATAACAGCATATTACAATTATGTGTGGATATTGCTCGTCACCCACTCAAATATTTTTATTCTGATAAGTTTTAAAATCATTGTTCTGCCATTGGTCAGAAACGACGTGAATTTTCGTCGGAATTTTCCCAGTCAAGATTCTCTAGAGGTCACCTTTATTTTTTATAGAATAAGAGTGATAAACGCACAGTCCATCTAATATGGATGCTATAGCTGTGGCCCATAGACACCTCTATCTCTATCTATCCTCGAATAACAATCAAAATATTGTGCATTGTTACCACTGAGGACTAAGATAGAATGCCTCGTTTCCAGTAAAAAGGGTCTCCGATTCTCTACACCCACCATACGAAACACAGTAGCATTAAACTCCTATTTTACGCTGGTATCCTGTAAGAGCGTGGTCCTTTTCCGGTGGAGCCGAACCATGCCTGGTACAACCATAACATAGCCGCAGTGTGCCTCTTTCACGTTATTATTATTCCAGAATCTTTATATATAAAAATTACGTGTCACGTTGTTTCAAGGCGATGAACTCCTAAACTGCTGAACTCATTTCAATGAAATTTTGCACACTCTGTGTTGTTAGGTCCAACTTGAGAGATAGGATAGTTTTTATCCTGACAAGTGACACTCAATATTTTTTTTTAATTAAGAATACAAGGTTTTTTTTATATGAGGGTCGTCGAAAAGGGCAGAACGACGTCTGCCTGGCCAGCTAGTATTATATAAAATGTTTCTTTAAAAGATTTTACGATTTTCCCTATTACTTTGTTTTTTCGCAACATTCACTAAAAGTAATTAGCGCAAAAATTATTCACTAAATAATTTTTATTTTACTGTGTTTTATATAGTTAATTACTAAAAAACTAAAATTAATTTTGCACGCAAATCACCATTTTTACAATAGTCATTGTAATTATTTTCACAATTAATAAATGATTTGATGAATTTTTGTGTTTCTGTACTCGCATTTTTAATAAATAATTGTTTACATAACGGAGAAACACCCCGTTTATAATTTCCTGCAATGTCGTTTGGCTCACAGAAGCTCGTTGCAGCAGTATGGCACTGTAGATGTATATGATGCTAATTTTAACATCTTATCTCTTTTAATCTTAAATATGTGGCTATGCAAATATATTTCCGATAAGAGTTTTTACTAAGTACTAGTTGGATTTTCCAATGCGAACGCGCATGTTTTATAGAGGAGCGCTGGAGCGTTCGCCGTCCGATGTCCGGCGCCAGTGTTTATTTTCAACGGACGCTGCATCAGCATATCGAGACGTCTCGCATACCTCGAGTTAGATTGCTTCGATTCGATCATGAATAAATCAACACCATCCATCGATTTGTATAAGCATATTAGAATTATCTCTAAAAGCAATGCTGTCACGTTCCTCTTTGTGATCTTGTTAAAGTATTATTGCAGAGTTCTTTCGTCTACATACCGCTTTAAATTATAATTGATATACCTAAGACGTAATAAGATAAAGGTAATATATTAAACATTCCATTCGAATTTGATGCTTTTTAATTCTAAGTACGTGTTATGATGATCCAACTAGTATAGTATCTAGGGTTGTCAACTTTCTCTTTTTTTTTTAAATACGCAGTATTTTCGATACTAAAAAATATAATAAATAGCGAAAAAATACAAAATTATGTAGTATGTTTCAATGGATGGCATGGCGATCTGGTTACACTTGCAGTTAGTCGATGGATGCAGGTGACTCAGGACCGCAGTTTGTAGCGTTCCTTGTGCGTTGCCAATGTGCAGCAGTGGAATTGTGAACAGCTTAGACGATGATTTTAAATTGAAATTCTATACTTTAAAGGAATATTTTTACTGATTTTGTCGAACCTTTATTAACAGCCTCAAACAATATTAAAGTATAGTAGTTTCGACTACTTAACGGTCAGCCACCGTAGAGTCTACATCACCTGAGGATGCCTCGTGTAGAGGCGAAACACGTGTCGTATTGTCGTCAGTGGTGTGTCTTGCCTAGTGTAGTGGTGTTGGGAGTAGCGGTGCTGCGATTAGTGGTGACGGGGATAGTGCACGCAATTGAGGGAGGGCGGTAGGTGCTCTTCATACTAGGTAAGACACATCATTTTATTTTATAGTGCGGATGTTTGCAAAGTAATTTTTTTAAAGCTTTTACTATATATTTCTTCTACAATTATAGCATTTAGACCCCTTATATAGTGAGATACTCTATTATATAGTAGGGTTGGTAGCCCTAAATATTATCTGATAAAACAGTCATAAATTCACAAAACTTCGATATATGTACCTTATTACTAGGGTTAGAAACAATGTTCCTTCTTTCTTTTTTTTTTAAGTTTTCTCTCATGTCATTAATAATAATTTTTATTAGGAAATAGCGATCCGCCCCGACGTCGTAGCGATGATTTCTGGATCTTGTGGATCTGGTAATTGTGAATCCAAACCATTCAGGGACCCACTCAAACACATACAAAAATTTCATTAAAATCGGTCTAGCCGTTTTTTTATATATAGCGAGACTAACGGACATCAATTGATTTTTATACCACTTCTCATACTATAGAAAACTGTTAAAGAATAATACTGGAAAATATGTTCTTTCGTTAGTCAAAGAATTCCAATTCCACAGAATACATTTGCTATTCTGTGGAAGCCAATATGTTTCATGTTCCTAAAGATCCTCATCACTACGCGTCGTACACTTTTCCTCCAGTTGGCAATAAATAGTCGGCACTGCGTAAAGGTACCTAGTTGGCTACACTTTTGATTTGTGTCTCTGAGTAATCAGTAAAGCCCCGTGAACAATAGTAATTCACGTAATTCGCATACGATTTGGGACGTTCGGCGAAGGGAGCACTCCGCGCATGACAATGCGCCCTCAAAGAAAAAGATCCGATGCGATAGCTGCACAATACGCGGTCAATCACCTGTCAACACTACTACAATCAGCTTATTATCATATCTACAAAGAATATTCCCGTGCTATTTTAGGACCTGAAGAGAATGCAAAAATTTTCACCACTTGTGCACATTTTAAATGTGGTAAGCACGTAATGGACGAGCCCCTAAGTTACTTAGGCAGCGAGAAATCTTTCAATTCAATTTTAAGTTATTAATGGAGTAAAAGTATAAAATTACTGGACACCCGTCTCCTATTCTGCGCTGCCTTGATGCCCACGCCTCGAAATTCCACAATTTTATAGAATTTAATAATTGAAATATTAGTTTCATTAGTTTACATACTTCATTTACCATGGTGATATCTTGTATGTACTTACTTCTATCTGTACTGTGTTCTATGTTGTATAACGTAACGTAAACAGAGAGGTGTTATATGTGTGTAGTGTGTATCTGTCCCAAGTAGCACACAAGCTATATAAGCAGACACTGTATCGCTCTCTTGCTGTATAACAGCTGTTGAAGGAAGTGTCAATCTTTCTTAACCTGTATATAACAGATTCTTATAAATCTTTGAAAGCAGAGTGATAAAGTAACCGTTTAATAGTGACGATAATGGCTTTGGAGATAAAAAAGGGGTTTGTAGAGTTTTTGTACAGGCGTTGGAATAAAGTCGAATTATAAATATATCTACTTATTAACATTATTAGACCTAATAGAGGAATAAAGAAGATAAAAGCGCTTCAATTAAGTTATAAATAAAATATTGCATATAGCAGTCAAAATAATACTAAGTAGTACTATGTAGTCTACAACTTTAAAATAGATATATGTGAATCTTAATAGCACTTTTACCGTATTGTAGAATTATCGCTTCACAGAAGCACTAACAGCGATACGAGTATATTTGTTAAATATAACATGTACCTAAATATAGCCACTATGCATTAGGCATGCTAAAGATAATTTATACGGCTATAAGTGATTTTAATCTATCCTGTATTACGTTGGTCTGTTAGTAAGTCTGTACAAGAGTTTTAATAATTTCACGAATTACTAATTATTTTGTCTTGCGTGTGTTAACAAAAGTAGTTTAATTTACAAACGGACCCTAAATTTTTTCAATAGTAAAAAGGTTCTTTAGTGCTTTTGTATCCCAAAATTAGTAAAAATACTCCATTTTTCGGTGATTTATTTTAAAATTTCTAAAATAATTATCACTGGCGCCGTACTACTTCTAAAACCGTTATAAAGGATATAGTAGATGTCTATGGCTTTTGTAAAAAGTCGCCATTAAATGGCAGTATTTGTTGACTTATGTATGTCAATAAACAATCAGTTTTCTTATGTTAAAGAGCATACTTTAGTAATAAATAAACCCTTTTACATTTCATGCCCTAATAAATTCACTACAAGTTCCAATAACTCAATCGGAAAGAAACTGCAAAATCACAACCTTAAAATTTTACATATAAATTGCAGCAAATTTCACAGGTTTCGCGAGCGCGTGAAATATTTAGCTTAATTAATGCATATTTTGACAGAAAACTGATGCTCGCACTAATATTCTACGTAAGCAAGCGAAATTAAATCATTATAATCTTACTTTACACTAATCAACTTTTTAATATATTTACCATCATAACACCACGATCAATTTGAAATAATGTTTGTCATTTATGTTCTGTAATTATAATTCTTATCTTTGGTATGCTTTAAGCTTTAGTCACGAGTTAGAGTCGCATCGCAATCATGTGCAAATTCTATAAAGATGGTACAAGAACATCTTATATGTATTTAGCTCCAAAATTCACATTTCACACACCTTTGTATCGCTCTACAAACTCACCATTCCGCTATCGTACCGCTACTGTAGCACTGAAGCCCGTATAATGTGGGCCCTTTTCAGTGGCATAGAAGCGATTTCGAAGTTCTCTATCGCTACTGTAGCACTTACTTAGGAAGGTAAAGCCATTACATATACCTATTAAGCGGCTGTTGTAGCTCTTCGTTATACCACTTGTGTGCTACTTGGGGTGTATCTATGTATATTATGAGTATCTGTGTATATGTGTGTCTGTCAGTGGCATCACAGCTCCTGAACGGATGAACCGAATTTGATTAAGTTTTTCTTTGTTTGAAAAATGCCTTAATCGAGTGTTCTTAGCTATGGAAAATATTTTCAGCCGTTTGAAGATTATCAGCTCTTTTTGTTACGAGGGTTTTGAAAAGTTTTAATTTTAGTTATCTAACACTTGTTACCCGTAAGGTCTCCGGTTCTCTCTATACGTAACTCACCATTAGAAATGCACTAGCATTATACTTTTATTTCATGCAAGTATTCTGTGCGATCACCCGATGCTTCCTCGGTGGAGCCGGCCACAATGCGCAATTATCACACTGATTTTGACAAAATAAAATCTAAAATGTTTGCCTTCGTTGGGACGAGTTTAACTAACATACAGTTCTATTTCTGATTTAGATCGTAGAAACGACTTTTCATACTCACGTGTTACAAATGCGCTCATTATGGGTTATTGCCCCGCGAGACAAAATAAGAAGAGTCAAAATTAGTAAAACTAGTAAGTAACCAAAAATCACATTGGGGACAGTAACAGTAAAAATAAATATGTGCCTATCTTCACTTGTATTCGCACTATTTAGAGCAACATGATTTATAAATTAGCAAACATAAATAAAATTGTTTGATTTGTTTGATTTTAAACAAAAATGCCTTACATAACATTCAATTAATTACTTCATTGTAAGTTACGTTGTAAGCAAATAAATTTCTGGATTGATTAAAAATAAAATATATTTTAACTTAAACAACTTTATGAACTTATGACCTTATGACTATAAGTCTTTAAAAATATGGATTACGAGTGTGATGTGGAGGACTGTGGTTATTTTTACCCACACATATAAACAAATTAAAGTGTATGTCTGTAATACCGTAATGGCTCGCTTCTATTAAGCTAAGGGGGTTGTTTGCAGGCCATTCAATCATGAAGAATCTTTTTTTAAATTGTTGTCTGTATGTCTGTCTGTCTATCTGTCCGGGCTAATCTCCTTAATGGTTGAACAGATTTTGATATTTTAACGAACGGATAGAGAGCAATGTCAGGAGTAATTTAGGCTATATTTTATCATAAAACCATGCAGGTTTTTTTATAAAATTTGAAAAGCTTAAAAAAATGTTTCAAACAAAACTTTCTTAGTTTTACAATTTTACACAAAACGGTCCTTACTTTGTCTTTTGTCCCTTATTTTGATGGAAAATCAATTTGTAATACTTTTTACCTCAACACCATTTTACAATGAAACTATGTGTATTAAAGAGTAAGGTGATTTGAAATATATAAACTTTTTCTCATATTGCGAGATAAAAGTAGTAAGTAAGTACCTTCTTTCCCAAAGACCAATATTATAGATCTGCAGGTTTTTTTCCTTAGTAGGTACTACACGGGCATATACGTAGGTTATTGAAATATTGATATATTTCATTTCAACATATTTTTAAACAAAGTATATTTAAAATAGGTCTTTCAAATTATTGTTATTTTTATGGACATCGATATGGGGTGAAATCTCATCAACTCGTCCTTCTAGTATAGCGCCCTAAATTGCGTTGTCGTCTGCCTTTCTCCTCCATTCGTTTACGGTTCTATGAATTTAAATGGTTAACCCATAGATTTAGTATAAACTGGGTTAACCTATTGCAACTTTAGTTTACTAGTTTATAAAAAAATTATATAATATTTGTAACCCTATGTGTAGTTCTGCTTATTTTATATTCTATTGTACATAATGCATCTATTTCCGTAGTAAGCAAGGAGAATCAGAGACCCTTTAAATTAGTAACAAGTTGTTCCGTCTCAGGGGTTTAAAACTTCTTGATTGACTTTTGATTGAGGATATATTAAGGCATCTATAGGCTAAGCATCTACGTACTTACTATCAAATGGACTACGTGTTCGTTTGTCACCCTTAAATGTATGTAAAAATCTACGGCCAGTACACCCCATAGAATGCAGTAGTCGTTATTTTTTTAAATTGAGTGACAAACGAACTTACAGCCCACGTGAAGATAAGTGGATACTGCATCCCGTGGAAACCTGTAAATACCTTCAAATAAATAAGGTCACAGGTGCGATGTCACCTCCGAGGACTAAAATGGAATGCCTCGCCTGCAACTGTTTTCTACAGACTTCAAAAAGGAGCCGGTACTCATTTAGACTGTATGTTTTTTTTACGTGTGTTACCTCATAACTTTTTACTAGGTGAACCGATTTCGATGATTCTTTACACGTGGTAGAGCCATGCTGTAGCTATATTAGTAGTATAGTTGTAGCACGAATGGGTCGGCTCGAACGGGGAAGGACCACGCTCTCACAGAATACCAGCGTCAAATAGCAGCTTAACACTGCTGTGTTTCGTATGGTAAGTGTACAGAACCGTAGACCATTTTTACTGGAAACGAGGCATTCCATCTTAGTCTTCACGGGTGGCAACGTATCTGCATTTTGATTCGCAAACGAGGATAAATGTACCTAGATATCTATGGGCGACAGCAACCACTTACCATAAGGTGGACTGTGTGCTCGTTTGTCACCCTATACTATAAAAATTATTCTTTTTTATTTGAAAGCTGGTGCTCCACATGTGGTCCCATATAAAGGATTATTCATTCTTAATAATTAATATTGAAGTCGGTTGTATACATTTTTTTTATTTTAATTTATTAACTTAAAAATCTAATTCATTTTTTTATGCATTTATTAATTTAACAACACATCAAAAGGCCAGTGCTGAATATAGGCCTCCCGCGTATATTGCCTCATATGGGGTATACTTGCCATGGTATTTGGTTATCGCAGTTTTTTTATTATTTCGAGTCGTTATCAGGAAGATGCTGCTGCCCTTCATCTGTTTCATTTTTCTCTATCGCCTACTACAACACCCACGGGCCGATATGGGGTTTAATATCTAAGAAACTACAAACAAATGCTGAAAACAATAGGAGTTATGCTTACCTATAAAATCTCCTAAATGGGAGCCCAGTAAGGAGCCTGCACTAGTTACAACAGCACAAGTCTTGAATGTGCGATGACATTGTAAAGGATCCTTAGGAATATTATAATTCAACATTTTAAATGGTTCATCTTCTGCTGTTACCGTTTGAACGGAAACACCAGCTAATGCGCACAAAATGTCTTTTTTTGTCCGCTCCTTCCACTGCCCTCTTTCATAGTGCACGTCGTAAGTGTTTTGAGAATTTAATCCCGATGTAAAAACTTTGCTGTCGCTCATCAAGACTCTATGAAACTCTTTCAACAACAGTGTCTTAAATTCGGCCGTCCGCGCCTCACATTCCGACGTCAAATAGTCATTACATACGTATTTATCACTATCAAATTCTAATATTGGTTTATGTATGTTCGGAAATCTTGGGCTTCCATGACTTTTTCGCACAATATTTGTAAATGGACGGGTTTGCCCGGAAGATTGAGACAGTTTTCCGCTAGTTTTCATTGCAACTATTGACCTCCTGTTTATATGGCCATTTTTCTCTTTTACGATCGTATTATTAAACACTGAGTTAAAGTCATACTTCTCAGAATAAGAAGTTTCTTGAAATGTTATTTCAGATACGCTGCTGTGTTGTGGAATGCTTGGTGTTTTATTGAACAGCCTCTGTCTTTCAATGTTCATCCAATATTGTGACCAGATCAAATACAAATAACCACACATACCAAAACAGAGAAGGTTTATAAAAATCCACACGGACATTGCCGCCGCCTTCATATTTATATAATTACTGAACAATACGCTATACAACTTTACACCTTGTTCTTTATTTATTAAGGACGAGTTTATAACACTTTATAGGAATCACAATATAAGTCTACTATAATTTAATTTAAAATATTAAATGTCACAACCATACAACATATTAAAATAAACAATGTATTTTGCAATAGTTTACGGCAACTAAGGGTGGAGTAAAATCAGCTGATGAGAGTTCTAATGCGCATGCGAAATTATAACATTCACTAATGTAAATTTTTTTATCGATTTTATATGTACATAAATATAGTGCGTCGCATGTTGTATTTAGACTTCAAAAACAATTCAACCGTAGTTACATAATTCCTCCGAGGTTAGTTAACGTAAAAAAATATAGGTACTTTCATAATAGTCTTTTATATTTAACCAGGACCCTTTTTTAATAACTGGAACTGGCATTAATTATGTACATTATAAAGTTATGATTTACTTATACTTTTCCGCCCTACATCTTTCGCATTACATTTGTATTAAAATTATTAGTACTAACATCACATATTCTATGCACTTGCACCTTAACAATTACCTATTTTGCATTCCTTTCCTCTCCCTTAATTTATAAAGGATTAACTAGCATGTGAGAACTGAGCAGCAGCTGTTTTGTATATAGTGGAGTCAGTCACGCTGCGGCTGTATTATAGTTGCAGCATTAATGAATCAACCCAACCAGAGTAGGACTAGTCACTTACAAAATATTATTGTAAAATAGCTATATTCCGTATTCTAAGTGTGGAGAATTGGAGACCACTTGAGGTATTTCATCTTAATGCTTTCTTATATTTACGCGAACACTACAACTAACTAACCAAAATTAATAATTTAAAAAGCTGAAGGTACTCCGGGTTAACTCTGACATCGGGACATCAATCACCTCAGTCCCCCGTGACCATGGGTGCTGTAAAGCACCCGAAACGTCGGGAATCAATAAAAAAGAAGTTAATTATACGCGAAAACATCCGTAAAAGTAGTTTTATTCAATATTCCATTTTAGTTTTCGGAAGTGGCATATTATTCACTTACTATAGCAGAAGCTCCGGTCGTAACTGCAGTTTTAACGATGACTTTTGTATACATAAAACAATGCATTACTGCCAGAACAGTAAACAGATCAGCGTAATCGCTAAGTAGTGCGTCTATGATTGGACGGCACGTGTGTCACGCAACGTAATATAACTAATCATCACGGGCGCCGGCAGTAGGGTGCAAGGAGGTGCACTTGTACCCCCTCTCAGGAAAGAAAATGCATATTTCTATGCATAAAATGCATAGAAAAACAGTGTCTAGGTTACTGTACAAATTTTTCCATCACCTTGTCAATAAGTTCAGTATCTTGTTCTATTCTTTCCCTGTGAACACTGTGAACAATATCGCGCGGCAGCAGGGATTCTCCGAGCAATAATGCCAATTGCCAACTATCGACTACAAAGATGTATGATGAGATGATGTATGAAAAAGTATGTTTTCTATGAGCGAGATATATTCAATCAAATACTCGCGCGATTTGAATTTGACATTACAGATATGTACGTATACATGTATAATTCTATATTTTATACTACCTGGCCGGGCAGACGTCGCACTGCCCTCTTCGACTTTGTCCTATAAAAATCCTTAAATCCGCAATAAAAAATATTGTGGGTCATTTAGCGGGATAAGAACTATTCTATCTCTCAAATTGGACCAAAATGCACACAGTGTGCAAAATTTCATTGAAATTAGTTCAGTAGTTTAGGAGTCCATCGCGGACAAACAACGTGACACGTAATTTTTATATATAAAGATTAGTTAATGGTACAATGTGGAGATTCAGTTGCACCTCCCTGAAAGTAATCCTGGCAGCGCCCATGCTAATCATGTGCATATACGTCCCACATTGCTGATCACGAGGTCTCGGGTTCGAATTCGCAAGTCGGTCCAAAAACCATTTATTGGGATTTCTTACAAAAAAAAAATGTCAGTGGCAGCCCGGAGTCAGGAAGTTGGCGGTGTTTTACCCCGTGTCTCGGGAAAGTACGTTAAGCAGTTGGTACTGCGCCAGATCTCTCCGATCGTGGTATAGTCGGTTAACCATCCTACCAGACTATGACTATGAGAGGTAACAGAGTGCACCTGTGCTTGCGCACAACTTGTGCTCTATAATCTTGTTCTATGCAAATGCAGTCTCCGTTGAGACTGGCAGCAGTCCTTACCGATAGTTAGGAGGACATTATAATATTTATTATACGTCCCGCAGGTGCTAATACCAGACATCTTTTTTTATAGAATAGGGTGACAAACGAGCACACAGCCCACCTGATGGTAAGTGCTGGCTGTGTTAAGTGGATGCTGTGGCCCATAGACATCCACATCTATCCTCAATAAAGAATCAAAATGCAGATGCGTTGTCACCCGTGAGGACTAAGATGGAATGCCTCTTTTCCAGTAAAAAGGGTCTCCGTTTCTCTACACTCACCATACGAAACACAGCAGTGTTAAGCTGCTATTTTACGCTGGTATTCTGTGAGAGCGTGGTTCTTCTCCGGTCGAGCTGACCCATTCGTGCTACAACTACATACTACTAATATAACTGTAGCATGGCTCTACCACGTATAAAATCTTGCACCAATGACGCAGCTCTGTGTAGGTTTTAACATATCAGACTTATTGAATTGGTTTCTGAACATCTTTTAAATATCAGTTGACTTTTACGGCAGCTAAGAGATAACGAGGGTGATGTACTTTTTGCACGGTCTAAGCACGCCATATTTAAAAAAAAAAGTGACATACATACAGTTCACTGGATGGTAAGTGGTAACTGCAGTCCATGGACAGCTGCAGCCAACTTCATACAAAGATGGTTACAGATGCGTCATCACCCATGAGGATTAATGAAACTAATGAACTCACAGCTCTTCAGACAAAAACACAACACAGCAATGCAAGCACTATTTGGCGTCAGTAATAGTTAAGAGCCCTACCTCCTGTATATATTTAATTTTCAGAGGCGTAGCTAGCGGCGTATCAGCCTTATCAATGATACGGGGCCCCCGGGCTACAAAGGCCCTGAACGTGCATAAGCAAAAATTCTAAGGATTTCTATGGGACAGGATGTTGGTTTGAATTGTATGGCTAGCTTAGTTCCTAGGCGTATTA
This sequence comes from Parnassius mnemosyne, assembly GCA_963668995.1. Taxonomy (NCBI): domain Eukaryota; kingdom Metazoa; phylum Arthropoda; class Insecta; order Lepidoptera; family Papilionidae; genus Parnassius; species Parnassius mnemosyne. The sequence goes on from CAVLGL010000115.1 coordinate 27,406,092, forward strand.
ATTGTAAGTAATAACTTATAATCAATATATGTATAATTAAATTTAATTCAAAGCGAGAGTTTTTGTTCCTTTTGAAAAAATCTTTACCCTTCATTTGGGCCCCCCGACAAATTTTGATACAGGGCCCCTAAGGCATGTTACTGCCTCTGTTAATTTTGTTCTTGTTTTAATATATCTAGGGTCACAATTAAGACTATATGATAGATTGATTTATTGATTAACTGTTTAGCTGCGGTGTAAGAATACCCACTAGCCCATAACGTGTCGTGGGTGTCGTAAGAGGCGACAGAGGGAACCTGAAACGAGATAGGCAGCAGCATCTTTCTGATAACAACTAAAAATCATAAAAAGTTGCTGTTTTAAACAGCCTTCCAGACGTGGCAACTATGGTGAAATACCCTTATGTGGCACCTACCCAGACGGCCACCAAATTAGAAGAGTCCCTACCACCAAGTGAGCATAATATGTGGTTTATTTAAAGGAAAGCGAGAAAAAATATGAGTAAGAATATTTTAACAAGATGTGATGGAGAGGGCGAGGAATAGTTAGTTGTTTTTATTTCCGTTTGCCGCACTCCAAGTTTGTGCCCTTTTTTGTGCCGTGCACACTATCAATAATATTTTAATTGGAAGCAACAACAGCTCTCTAACTGTCGTTACTTTAGTATTATGTATTATATGAAAGGTTAAAATTAACGTTAAAGTTATAGCCTATATACGTCCCACCGCTGGGCACAGGCCTCCCCTCATTTCTGAGAGGGTATTAGGGCAAGCGCCCTAAACTTAATACCTCTCGTTTTTAACCACTAATTTAGTAAGATACTAGATAATTCATATTCTTTCAACATTGCTAAATTTATTTATTCGTGTAAAAATTAAGTGAGTAAATAAAACACGCCGCATTTAAGTGGTATATTTTTAATGTCGCATAGTGACAATATTAAAATTTTCACAACATTTAATAGTGTTATTACTAGAGAGCAACTCCTCTTGTGATTAGGTACATAATACAGTTAAATATATTTATTACATTATTAAAATCATTTTACTAATGCCTAAGTGTTGTAATATTTTATATCCAAATATATTATTTTAATGATTATTTTCACAATATATTTATATCCTACTAAAGACGTGTAAAGATTGTTTTATTACAAAAAGGTAAAAAAACACTTAGGAAGAAAAAAATTCGTTCACTTTCACACACACACACACACACTGAAAGTACCTGGTACCTACAAGGTTCTAAAAATAGCAGTCAGTTTTAAGTACTAATTGAACATTTATAGTATTACTAGATTTTAAAATGACTAGCGTACGTAAAAACTTACCTCATATAAATCAAGTATGTTCCCCATTATAGAACAACCACCTTACAAAAATCTTAGAGCAACAAAGAAAGACCGAGCGCTGAGTACATTGCAAGTAATGCAAAACCAAGCCAAAACTATGCTCAACTTATTCTAAGAACACTTACGTACACATGTGCATCTAAATTCTTTTGCAACCAAAAACATAGTTTAAAGTGCATATGCTTGCAACTAGCAGTGAACTTTTGTGGTCTGATAGAAAGAGAAAGAAGAAAGATGTGTACGTGAATGTGAAAAGGAGAGCATGGATTCGTTGTAATTTAGTAGCACCCAAACTACCAATCACAACTAATTAGCGCTAAATGTAAGAAATCTAAATTTATGATATAATTTTTTTACACTATGTTGTAAATGATGTCTTTCCATATTTTATCCTATATATTAAAAGTATATACAGATCCTTGTTCTTTGGCACTATGAGCTTGCTTAGGAAGTAACTTAGAGAACAATAATAAACCTTATTATTTAAGTATTTACTCACTTTTTACCCGTGCCCAGGTCTGCTTTGGACAATTTTTTCAAATTTTTCATTTTTCTTTGCTTTGAAAAAAAAAAGAAACTTTGCGCCCGGTGGATACCTCATAATTTGACAGAGGCCCAAAAACTCCGTCGTGTTCATTGGTGTCGTGAAATGGTTCAAAGATTTAACGGAGGTGACTCAAATGCTGTGTTCGACATACTTACGGGTCACGAAAGCTGTATTTATTGTTATGATCCCGAAACTAAAAGACAGTCTGCTGTCTGGATGTTTCCTTCCGTGGAGTTGCAGACTAAAGTGAAGAGAGGTCGAAGCGCGGGGAAAATGATGGTGACCTCGTTCTTCGGAAGGACAGGTCATTACGCAACAGTTGTTTTAGAGAATCGAAAAATAGTTACTGAAGAGTGGTACACTAACAATTGTCTTGGAAAAAGTTCGGGAGAAACGATCTCGCAGTAGGAACCTCCTTCACCACGACAACGTCTCGTCGCACACCGCGAAGCAAACAATCGACTTCTTGGCGACGTCAGACGTGAAATTACTGGGTCACCCGCCCTATAGCCCCGACCTTGCGATTTTTATTTATTTCCAAAAATAAAAGAAAAACTTCGAGGAAAACGTTTAATGGCCACTATTTTGAAAATATATAATAAAACAAATAACGTGCTAGTTTGTTCAGTTTTTCATTTTCTAAGAACTTTTAGTGTCACCCTCGTAGTGTATAATATGTGCACTGTTTTTTACCAGTATAAATATGGGTGCTGTAGGTTTTGGATTTCAGAGATTTGTTATTATTGGAAATTCGCATAAATTTACGTGAGGGAGAATAAATCGAAGTTTTTGCGAAAGGACTCGATTGCCATAATTTCTCAAAACGAGAGTTACCAATTCCCAAGAAAAATATATAGAGGGTTATTCTTTTAATAAGCGCATAAATTAAGGTCACGACAACAATTTCCAACATGAATACGAATCTAGAAAGTATTATATCTTAAGCCTAAAGTACAAGATTAAAATAAGAAAACATTATTTAAAAAAATTATCTCAAACATATCACTCTAGACCGCTGTGGTATATTTCTGTATATGATATATCTACAATCGTATTTTTACTAAGGTACAACAATGAAAATCCATTCTCTGTTCTGTCTGTTCTCTTTCATGTTTTCTTTGAAATTCAAGAAATTTGCATGCAGTGTGTGTGATTAAGTAAAATATAAATCATACATAAACACTCACGCCCGTCACCCAGACGGGTAGGCAGAGACTACGGACTTCCATTTGGCGCGATCCTGACAGACCTCTCTCGCCTCTTTTACATCCATATATCTACGCATACACGCTCGTCGGTTAAGGGTACTCCTAGGTAAGAGGGATGAGTCGCTCGCGTCCGTAGGCTTCGACCACCTAATCCTAGGCCCACCCTACACGTGTCCCCCGGGTGGTGCTAAACGAGCGACAAAGCCGAAACGACAGACTCAGCTCCTCGCCGTATGGTAGCGGCGTAAAATCTACCACCCCTTAGTTCGCACCATGAGCCAAGAAGAAAAATATAAATCAATCCAACAAAAACCAGACATTTCCTATTCCTCGGCATCAGAATCAATATTAGGTAAGTTAATTTGTTTAAATATCATTCAAAAGAATAGAATAGAATAAAATAGAATCATTTTTATTCAATATTGATTACATGTCATTCTTATTGAAAGTCATTTTTAAGAAAGTTTGGAAAAAGCACTTGTTCGGAAGAAAAACCTCTGTCCTGGGAAGAACCAGCAAGAAACCCAGCGGCACTTTTTTTAAAGCATAACTAAAAATATATTATTTATACAATTGTTATGAAAACATTTAGAAACAGCATGGTAGCGATCACCTCATTCCCAGGGGTTATTATCAATCATGTACTCTTTAGTAGTATAATAACTCTTACTAAACAGTTTTTGCTTAATAAGTATTTTAAACCTTTTGATAGCGAAGATCTGTACATTTTCTGAGACTTTGTTGTAAAAGTATTTTGCAACAAATTATAAATATACAAATTTAACAAATTATAAAAGTACATTGTCCCATGAAGGAATTCATGACTCTTTGGAGTCGAATAACTGGTATAACTAACTTGTATTTGTTCCTAGTATTTACAGAATGTACATCACTATTTTTAATATAAAACTATTTTTGGTTTTTATGTACATACATTAAATACATTGAGAGGCCAAAGTTAATATATTTATTTCTTTAAAATTTTCTCTAAGGGATTCCTGCGGACCTAGGTTATAAATTGCTGTTATGACTCTCTTTTGCAATTTAATTGATTAACCGATGGTATTAACTGTATTAATTAATAAAAGCCAGTACGCTTTACCATCTAGTAGCGGTGGCTATTGAATCAACGGATGACTTTTTAAAACAAAATCAGACAAGAATTAACTGTTTTCCATTGCTTAAAATCAGCTAGAAATAAATTTATTGCCCCTGATAAATTGGTTCCAAAAACTTAAGCCATTGACAAACGAATCATTTAAAAAAAACGATTTTATTTCAACTAGCCGTAGACAGAGAATAGAGATAGACATGCTATAAAAATAATTGCGAAAGTAAGACGACATTAATGGAAAATGTGTATAATGATTTCTTATATTTACGCGAACACTACACATTGAATAAAACTGTTTTTACGGATTTTATCGCGATTATTTTACTATTTTTATTCCCGACGTTTTGAGTGCTTTACAGCGACCCATGCCCCCCCCCCCCCCCCCCGTGACCATGGGTCGCTGTAAAGCACTCGAAACGTCGGGAATAAAAATAGTAAAATAAACGCGATAAAATCCGTAAAAAAACACTTTTATTCGAAAATGTGTATGTATGAGCAGGACGTAGCATACTTTTCCTATAGTGTATATATATTTGCGTATCGGTTTTTTGTTGTTTGCGACCATTAGCCTTTGAATGCAAACAAGTTGTGGTTTCAGAATATTTTCTTTGATAAAAACTGTACGCCGATTTCGGCGTAGTATTTGTTGCCGCATTTTACAAGAGCACCGGCGGTATCTAGTCAGAGCGCGCGATGACCTATCATTAATCTATGGTGAAACACTTATTTTGTAATCAACCAAACATAACCGTTCATCGGTAAGTAGTATTTTTTTATCTATTACAGCAAGTAAATCAAAGGATTATTGTACTTAAGACTATTTTATGTCAAAACCAAGCAAAATTTGTTGAAAATTTAATGTAAAAAGACGATAAAATCCTGACTTTTTTTTATATTAACCGACCAAATTGTGAATCACTTTTTTTTTATAGTATAGAGTGACAAACGAGCACACAGTCCACCTGATGGTAAGTGGTTGCTGTGGCCCATAGACTTTGCGAATCAAAACGCAGATGCGTTGTCACCCGTGAGGACTAAGATGAAATGCCTCTTTTCCAGTAAAAAAGGTCTCCGGTTCTCTACACTCACCATACGAAACAGCAGTGTTAAACTGCTATTTGACGCTGGTATTCTGTGAGAGAGTGGTCCTTCCCCGGTCGAGCCGACCCATTCGTGCTAAAACTATACTACTAATATAGCTGCAGCGTGGCTCTACCACGTAAACTTTATGTTAGGATAGTCTAATCTACGTCACTTCATGTCATTTGTCAATAGTCGGATAATAGCGTGACAGGGACACCAGCTATTGATTATTTTTACCCCTAAAAGTATTTAATTTTTTTTTTTTAGTTTTCCGAATGATCCATTTTCAAGAAAAAAGCGGATTGACTGTACAGGCTGAGTTAACTGACATCCAAGTCGTCACTCCCGTATTTGCTCATGACATTTTGAGGAAAGTTGCTTTCGACAAACATTAAATCGTACCCACTTAAATCCACGTGCGCTACCCACACTTTTCGTCCAGGTAAAGTAATTATATTACTTAATTTGTTCTACACGTTCAATTAACTTTGAGACGTGAAAATTACTGTTACAAAATAACGAAATCACAAATAATTTTAACCTTTATCTATGGACGTTATTTTTTGTCACACTACCATGGACACGCGATCTCTTGGGCCGCTATGTTATGAAGCCAAAATATTAATTAAATATTTATTTTATGCGATTATATTTATTATTTTTAAGCATAATTCGGGTGCTTTTAATTAATGTTTATTTATTTCTTACATAATTGAAGCATATTAACTGTTAAAGGCACTATTTGGCAAAAACTTGCTTGAGATCAGTTTTAAGACTGAAAACTTAAATCAATTAAACTTTTAAGAAAGATTAACATTCTTTTCTTTAAATCTAAGGCTAGTACTTACATAAAAACAAATTGAAATATAAAATTCTGACAATGATACAATATGTATCAAATTATTGGTAGTCCTTGCACAAGGGTTTGGAACTCTGTAATCTGTTTACAATTAATACAACTATAGTTGGACTTCCTCTTTAGTTTTGGGGAACATACGACATGTTTTTTTGTTTGATGAATCAGTCTCCTGAGTAGGAGGTTCATCTGGAGGCATATCTATACCTAAAACTCGCTTCAGTGTTATTTTTAGTTCATTTGCTATATTTGGCTTTATTGTACGTCTGCATATGTGGAAGAACTAAACATCATGCAATTTTTTTCAGGATACCACCTTTTTGGCCGAATACTCACTTTATAGAACATAAGCATGATACCACATAAGTCAAGAATTCATCGACTCGACAAATTTTACTCGAACGCTGTTGCAGTGGTCAACATACGTTTCGCCACTAAAACTAAAGTCACTGAGCATCTTAGAACGCGTGGAGCGAGGGGAAAGGGGTAAACATGAAAATTGCAAGCTGCGAGCGACCTGTGAAACCGCGCGTCCACAGTTAAAGGTTAAGCGTCACAACTAATTGTCAACACAAATAACGTTGATAATATTGTTATTATCAACATTATTTGTGATGAATTTTTCTTTTTTGATATAGAAGCAAAGAATTATTTGGTACCTATTATTTTATATTCAGTATTCTATATTATAATATGTACTTATTTGGGTGATAAATGTTACAAATTTAAAATAATAATCATATTTTTCAGCTTGACGATTCATCCATGACAGATATTTATGGTCCTACCACAGAACACAATTACTCTTTAGGTTCTACTAACCTATCTTTACTGTCAGAAGAAGTTGCTATGGAAATTGAAATAACGAATAAGTAAAGTACTATGGTAAGTTTATTCTTGATCAGTCTATTTTATGGAAATTGGTTCAGCACGTCGAGCAAGTATTGCAAGACAACAAGCTTCGGGTCCCGCGCCTACGTCACAGTGACCGAGTGAAGCCGACCATAGTCGAGCGTGTGCCTGCTGTACTACCCTATGTCAGAGGAGTCACAGACAATGTTGGCTACATTTTGAAGCGAGCTTCTATTAAAACATACTTCAAGCAGTCGAAGAAGATTAGTCAATTTTTACCATCCGTCAAGTGTAATATCCCTCTACAAGATGCAGGAGTGTACAAGCTTGATTGCGAATGTGGTGTCTCTTACATAGGACAAACAAAAAGATCCATTAAAACCCGCGTGAAAAAACATATAGCTGACGTGAGGCACCGATGCTCTGGGAAGTCTGCAGTCTGTAACATATTCAAGATCGTCCCCGCCATTACATCAGATTTGATAGACCACAAATCCTCGCAAAAGAACACCGATTCCTACCAACTTCAAGATACTGTAAGTTCATTCTGCCTAAATCGAACCAAATAGTAATTTTAAAAAACTGAAGGTAGCCGGGCTAACTGCGACATTGGGACGTCAAACATCTCAGTCAACCCCCCCCCCCCCCCCCCCGTGACCATGGGTTGCTGTAAAGCACCCGAAACGTCGGGAATTAAAATAGTAAATTAAACGCTATAACATCCGTAAAAAATAGTTTTATTCAGTGTGTAGTGTTCGCGTAAATATAAGAAATCAGACTGTAAGATATCTATAAAAAGTTAAAAATAAAATTTTGATGCAAGAGTCGACGCGTCGGGAAACCACTAGGTACTAAAATAATGTAAAATACAACTAACGAAAATGTGTATAAAGGATAGCGGCTGTTAAAACTTTCTATTTCATTAGCGGTCCTCCCGACCGACGCGTGGATCAAAATATTATTTTTTTACTTTTTAAAGATGTCTTACTGTCGGGGGTTTTCTAAATTCGTTATTTTAACTTTTATTCAATACATAGATCAAAGGAATGATTAGTTTACCCTTTAGTCCTAAGTATAATTTTACTATGTATACTTTTTACATTCAAGTATTGAATTGAATTATACTTAATCAATACGGTTGTTTTATTACGATACGGTTGTATTATGCGCGAACTGAATGCATTCGGGGCTATGAGTTGATTATGATTTATTTAATTATACTATTTACGTGTTGAGCTATAAATATAGAATAAACACTCGGAAGCCCACGAGCTTACTAAACCCGGTCCTAAACGATGTAAATTAGCCGCGGCTTCTGAGAGGATAAACTATCTTAGATAAATTATAACAAAATGATCATTACAACTCATTTCATTTCGCGCTTTACGTTCATCCCGGAGCCATTCAGTTACAATCAAATAGTCATAAATATGTCCCCCTAGAAAAGAAAATTAATTAAATTAGTCGTAGACGTAGTACAACCAAAATAAAAAGAACTAAATTACCCACACAATGGTGGTAAAAGTCTAAGTATGGCAATTTAAATTGCATGTAATTGTAGTAATGTACTTATGCCGAACTATCGCTATCTCTTACTGACATACTCTGAGGTCTTGCCTATCTTCTCTATTCTCCGTCTACGCAACTGGCGTTCATTATTATTTTGTAACAGTTTTTGATCGAAATGCGTTATCACGTTATTGAAGAAAACGTTAAATTAAGCAGTTTTAAAAATCTGTTATAAATTGAAAAAAAAATACGGTTACATTACATTGGCACGAAAATATTCAAAGACCCACCACTGCAATACCATCAATATCAGACTGTGCCTACATATTATCTACTTACTATCAAGCGTTGTAGTCGGTGTTTGTTTTTACTACTATGGTATAAAAAAGATAAATAAAATGGTATTTTGTAAGCAATGAACGCAAATAAATCATGAAAATATTACTTCAAGGGAATTAAGCTCGCAACATAGCAGAATATTTCAAACAAACTCACACAATGAAACTGGTTATTTTTGCAAATCGGTACGCACAATAAAAAGTAGAAATTAATTCTCATACGTAGTATAAATCGATTACAAATTTTATTTGACGTCATTGTGCTCGTCTCTCGTCGCCAGGGACGTTTTATGCAATAAATTGCAATACAAATTATATAATCAATATATAAAAGTGGCGGTATTTGAGCTAAACTCGCTTGTAGCGCAACATAGGTAAGCCACGCCGAGCGCAGCTCAATTTGCGTTAGGTAATTTTACTTTTTTATTTACTCGCTTTTGATGTATACACCCTTGTTTCGCCTGAACAGATGGGTCGAATTTGGTAACTAATTTTAAACCGACTTCCCGAGGAGCTAGTGACTTGAAATTTTGAACATAGCTCAAAATCGGATGACAATATAAGAATATGAAACGTGGTATATTCATTTTTTAATACATCACTATTTTTCGAACTGTTGTAAAGGAATGTTTCCATGTTTTATTTGCGTTCACTGTTTGTAAACACACCGGTTTAGGTCTCATGTGGGTACGTGATGCGTTGTGCGTTGTAACCGTTACTCATCAATACTGACGTCTCGAACACTATGAAAGTGTGGTCACTATGGTCTAAGCCATGAGCGCGGCGCTGAACAGCTGCGGGAAGATCCGAGCGGACGCGAGTTAGCGCACATCGCCCCACCGCGCGTACCCCTCGCGCTCTGCCTCCTCCTCCCGCCGCGACAGCAGCCGGGAGTAATGCAGCAGAGGCAGCGCAGCTCCACCCAGCACCATCAACCCGAACAACGGTTTATGGATCAACCTGAAGAAAAGTATTTACTTAACTAAAAAAAATACCGCCGAGTTCCGTCTGGAGTACAGAGTTATTTTAGTAATCAGGTAATGAACAGGAGATGAACTTTTGAAACTGAGGCACACGCTGGCGTCTCGCCAGCGGTAACGTCAGAAAAACTCGCGTCATAGCTCGCAATGCGATAGACGTGGTTTTTTTTTGTTCGTGATTAGTACAGTCTACATATTTAATAGTTTTTTTTTTATTTATAATGGGGTTGTTATAAACTAATTTGCTTAATTCCGCGTAATGAAAGAAAGAAAATGATGTGTCCTGCCCAGTTTTAAGGGGACCTCCCACCCTCCCTCAATCGCGCGCACAATTCCCGTCGCCGTCAATCTCAGCACTACCATCCCCAGCACCACCACACTATGCACGACAAATCACTCTCGAAAATACGACACGTGTTTCGCCTCTACACACGAGGCATCCTCAGATGAAGTAGACTCTGCTGAGGCTGGCCGCTGCTTTGAGTTATTGTGTAGACATTATGAAATAAGAAAGATACGTGATTTAAATTTTGAGAATTAAATTAAAAAAATAATCGCGAAAGGGAATGTTAATAAAATAATTACAAACTTGAAACATGTTTGTGTACTTTCGTGATTCCTATAAGTAATATAATGATTTAGAATTTCTTTGCCAACCCTATTTCGCTCTAGTACCGTAATTTTCATTTAACTTTGACAAGGTTCCATCCCATTCTGATCGCGCACAGATTATATAAGGAGTTTGCCGTGTAGTGGCGGCGAAAGCGAATTCGTCGCCCCAACTAGTCACGTGGGCGTCATATGAAGTGACTTAGCAAAATACCAGAAATAAGTCATGACCTTTGACAGATGACTTTGTCATTTACTATTTTTACCCGATGTAAAACACCCAGACCAGAGCGGGAAGCAGAGAAGTTTCGTACAGCAACTGTCAATCTCCCTTACAATGAGATAATAGCACATCATCTCTGCTATAGGAGAGGCCCATGTTTAGCGGTATACTGTTACAGGTTGATGAAGAGTAGGAGGCGCATTCACATTCAAAGACACTTATGTCATGGTAACTTTTGGAAATGGTGGAGGTAAAATAGTTTTGTTTTTATTTTACCACATGACAAATTTTTTCGACATATATTTGAAGAAAACTTTTACGTTGTTTGATGAATGTAGCTTGGCTTTTGCCCTTGGAGCTGTAAAATACAAACTCAATAAAAAGTTTCTGTTTTTGTGTATTAGAGGCGGATTAAATATCGACAACGCCCTTTGCTAGTACCTCATCGGCGCCTCTCTGACGGCCATATATGATAAATTATATCTACTTATTTTGCAAATAAAGTATATTATAATCACTTTTAATCTCATGGGAAATGAAGCTGCAGTCTTCAGCAGATTTGATAGAAGACATGCAGGAAGTCGATGGATGCAGGTGACTCAGGACCGTGCTTTGTAGCATTCTTTGGGGGAGGCCTATGTTAAGCAGTGGACTTGTGAAGGGATGTGCTGATGATGAAAAAAACTTAAACAACACGCATTGGTTGTGACAAAAAGCTGTGATGATCCTGATAAAACATTTTTTTGTATTTTTTGTGCTTAATGTAAACCGGTCATCTCTGGCCCTAAAAATTAAACAAAACCTAAATTTAAACTCAAGTTAAAAAGTTGACAATTTTTTTTTTTGCATTATGGAATAACGCAACATTACGCATAATTAAAAGTTAAAGTTAAAGTTACAGCCTATATACGTCCCACTGCTGCGCACATGCCTCATCAGTCATAAAAACAAATTAAAACATTCCAAAATTCTCTTTTTTTAATAGCATTTACTAATGTTTTGGGCAGTACGCAGGATAATTACAACAGGAGAAATTAAAACTTTTTGCAAAAAAGTTTAATTTCCAAATAATTAGGACACGTAACACGTGGGCGTGAAAAATGTGGATGAGAGAGTGAGGGCGATGTAGAAGTAATCAAGTAGACAGGGCCCGCATTGGAAGCTCTACATCTGCATTATATTTTTTTATTTTATGCAAGTACTAGGTAGTACTAGTAGGTACTCACTTATTTTTTTTATTTATAAACTTCCGCGTGCGCCCCTTTGTAACCTTGCGCCCTAGGGGGCCACGTGTCTAGTTTTCCTTAAGGATAATCAGCCACTGTGTATATTACAATTTTGCTACTGTAACTACTTTTAACTCTAGTGCTTAATTTGTGACTTTTGTGTTGTAAATATTTTTTACTAGAAAGGTTTTGTGTGTTGTCACTAGAAAGGTAACTTAATTTTAAATAAATAGGTATATTAAACATTTTTTATTTTAAAGTTCATTTTAATCGTTTACATCATCAGCATACCAGTCTTTCAGAAGTCCATTATTGAACATGGATCTTCCCCAGTAAATGTCATGTTGCTGAGCCACCTGCATCCATCCAATTCCCTGAATCTCTTACCAGGTCGTGACAGGGCCCGCTCTACACTTTCCGTATCAGTACGAGGCAACCCATCGATAACCTTTCTTTCCCATCGGTTGTCAGTTCTTCGAATTATATGGCCGATCAATTGCCAATTTGCTATGACATCTCCATTTCGAGGTCTACCACGCAGAGAAACTCGGGGCATAGCCGTAGCTCGTTGAGCGACATTTACATTGTCACGTCATTTTGTCTATTCTGCTTTTTCGAGCTAAACCTTACCGTTACCGTTACGGTCTTTTAAAAGATTACTGCTGAACATAGATCTATAGATTTCCTCACAGGGAGAATATTTGCCGTAGATGTCACGCGTGGCAGGCGGGTTGGCAACTGCAGTTTTTTGTTTCATATCTGTTATAATTTTGTTGTAACATACTGATGGAATCAACGGGAGTGCTAAGGTGCCGTCATATTAGCTTAATAGTTTAGTTAAAGCCATTCTTCGTATTTAAGAACGTAGTTCAGTGTAGCGATTTTTCGTACCAATAAGTGGCATGAACACATATTGGAACGAAATATTTCCTTGAAAAATCTCAAAAGATTGTAAAATTTTAGCAATTAGACTTTAAAATGCCAGAAACGAACGAACACATGCATATACACTGTAACTTACCACGGTAATGACATTATAAATAACGTGTAAGAGACGGACAGCACTAGAATAATCCATACTCTCGTGCAGCGTCTTAGCTTGCTGGATATCCACTTGCACTCCAAGACTGAAAAATTAAACAAAAAATCTTAACCGCAACGCTTTCATACAAAGATAATATATTATTATAACGCACTCTAATTATAATTTAATGAAAATCAATATACCTAGTCTAAATAACTATTAATATTATAATAAGAGAAAAAGAAAGTATACACTATAATGTCAATTTGTAGTATAATTCTTACAATTGACGAAATCGAACGGGCTTTGTTTGTGGTAAACACGTACCTGTATACATGTCCAAGTGTACGTGAGACCGAAGTGGGTACAGTTAGCGACGGCACGCTCGCAATTACTGGTCGTTACGCCCACGAAGCAAATACAAAGAGGAGATGGCATAAGCAACTGGGCACTGTGATTCTAACTAGGTCCTGACGTCATTACAGTGGGCGTGGCTTTACTTAGTATACTGTCAGCGTTCGTCCTGTGCGCTTATGTGTCAAAAATCGCAAATCGGTGTATTTTTGTAGTATTAAGAAGAAAAGGATGAAGTGTCGTGTTTTATCGTGTAAAGACTACTTACGATAGACGCTTTGATGCTATGGATGGCATCATATTTCATTTAAAGTAATTTTATACCTACTTTATTAAAATAGTTCTAGAAAAATCTCTGCGTCGGCTTTCAAATATAATTAAATATATTCGACACTAGATGGCGACCCTTTGTGCCATGGGAACTAAAAACATAAAGGTACGTAGAGCTCAGTATTGGTAAAATAATCATACGAAGGAGTTGAAATTTGTTTTGCATTCAGTCCAAAAGAATTTTTTATCGCCAAAATATTGTTTTTATAGTTTTTATAATCACTTTGTGAACAGGCCGCCATCTATTGTCAAGGTAGCTAAACTACATTGCAACATCGATATGGAACTATTCGAGTAGCTTTACTCTTTATCGGTAGATGGAAAATAGTAAAGTGGACGGGGCTTAACATCCCCTCACACCGCAAATTGTCACACGTTATATAGTGAAATCTAATTACAACACCTCCTCTTTATATTTGCTCTGTGGTTACGTCAGACACGCACACTATCGTAATGTGCACGTATACTTTCAACCACGAGTAAAGCCTGCTCGACTTCGTGAATTGCAAGAACTATATATTTTTTGCATAAGTTCGAGCGAATTATTGACAGAAATATTCATTGGTCATAATATAAATTTTTGAAGTTCAACTGCGCCGGACACCGATTCTTTTCAACAAACGTTGAAAATATACATAACCCTATAACTTCCTCAGCATAATATATATAATACTTACACAAAATGATCCAGTCAGGATGTAGAGTCATCGCGGTGGCGAACACTTGGACAAGACCCAAAAAACGGTACTTCCACGTGTGGGTATTGGAATCGCGCTTCTCCAAGTCGTGTATCTGCTTCAAACTGTAAGAACCCTTACGGAGGAGGGAAATCGGATCCGCCGTCGGAAAGTTAACCGGACTATACGGCTGAAGTGTTCCTCTTTCTATAATGCCAACTGCCGTGTACTGTGAAATATTTTATATTTACTGTATCATATTATTAAATGTTTATCATCCATGAGGTGTAATATCTGCGTTCTTTTAATTCAAAATATCTGTGTTCTCTTAATAAATTAAGAAATGGTATAAGAAAAAATTGTTTTTGCTCCTGAGATATAGAAAGGGATTTGCCATATAGAACAACTACAGATTTGAAACCAGAATACAGGCTTATATCAGTTGTTTCAATTGCTGGCCTGCTAAATAAATAATGAAATCCTATGTAATTTGTTCAAACATCGAGAGAACATTCGGAAACACGGAAAACCTCAACAAGAGAGAGGCTCATGTACGGCTGTGGACTGCTGCGTTCTAATAAAGAATGGTTATATTATTACTTAACTAATCCCGCACCTTGATAATATTTTCATTAAATTAGAATACGGCGTCATGTCATCTTTCAGTTGCAAAGCTGTTGATCTTTAACGAAGGATTAACACGGCTTTTTGCGAGATTTAAATAGTAGTAGTAGATTTAAATGGTAATTTAGTTTTCTTTATCGACCAATAACTCGTATTTTAAAAGTGCATAGTCCATTTCTCAGATTTTTAAAGTATTCTTGAACTCATACCACACCTAAATATAAGGCCGGGGAAAGTGTTTGTATAAAATTAAAGAAAAATCTATTTGGTTGTACTGTTCGTATGTGGCTGGTTTTAATATCAATACATAGAGGACATTAAGAAAAAGAAAAATAAAAAGTGAAAAACACTTTCCCGCCATTTTTCATTTGTTTTTTTGCCTGCTAAAATGAGTGAATCTAACGAAGAAATTCGATACATTACACCAAGTTTTATTACAAAAAAGGGAAAAATGCGACTTAAGTCGCTAAAAAAATTGTGACATTTGTGGACCTAATGCAGTGTCAGTAAGAGTAGCACAAAGTTGATTCAAGCATTTTCAGTCCGGGAATTTTGATGTAAAAGATGCAGCACGTTCTGGGTGCCCTCATAAAGTCGTAAATATTAGTAGTTACGACATAGCCGAGGAATTGAAGTTTGACCACAAAACAGTTCTGACCTGTTTGAAAAAGTATGGCTATACAAAAAAGCTCGATATTTGGGTACCACACAAGCTCACTGAAAGAAACCTAATGAATCGTGAATCATTTTAAGGCAACGACTATGATGTCGTCCAAATAGTTACACTCGTTTTTGAAACTCAGTTAAATATTTTTTTTATAGAATAAGGGTGACAAACGAGCTGTGTGATCCGACTGATGGTCAATGAATGCTGTGACACATATACATCAACGAAAGCAAGAACGAAACTATCTATTGATTATGAGTACGCGAAACAAATAGAACGAGATAATAAATACACAAAATCCAATAAACTAAAATGTAACAACCTAATGATAAATACAGTATAAATTAATAAAAAGCCAGACTTATATTTAAAGTTCCTCGTATTACGATGAAACATTTTTTTTTTTACTTACAATATCATCCTCCCGACCAGCGTAGGAAAAATGTATTCGTAGATCGCCAATCTCATGTTGCAATGCACTCGCCCCATGGTAATAGAACCCGGAGTGGAGCTTGATATCACTGCGTTCTGGTCTAGAATCGGACCATATCTCGTAGTAATCATTAACCTTGCGCTTGACGTCCAAGCCTGAGAAATAATAGTTAAGGGTATAGTGGTAAATGAATTTGCTAAATACTGTACAAAATTTTAAAAACTACCAAATTTGTAATACGTCAAATTAAACGTTACTCATTACGATCATCATCGATTTCATGTCGAGATGAATATAACCGAAACTTCCGTGGTTTCACTATATACTCTTTGGAATTGAACTAATATACCCAAAGAGTAGGTTTACGTGTCCAAGGCAACTATATAGGGATGAAATCGTCGAAGATCTTTGGACATATCTAGTCTGATCTTTTTATCGCATCACCAAAGATATGATTTTATACAAGAGTGACATACAATGACACAGTCCTCATAATGGTAAGTGAATTCTGTGGCCCATAGACACATACAGGGTTATGTTGTAATAACCGGCCAAATTTACAGAGAAAGTTCAAAATAAGTAATATAGGCAAACGGTAAAGAAAACTTAATTTAAAAAAAACTCAATAATTCTGTCCTTTTTATCTTTTAAATTCAAAATGCGTGGTAATGCATTATGCAATTCTATTTAACTGATTTTACTGCGCATGCGCAATGGTCGATCGGTAGGCAAAAACGTTGCTGGCCATAACTCACATTCCATTTGGGAAAATTTCAAAAAAATTGG
This sequence comes from Parnassius mnemosyne, assembly GCA_963668995.1. NCBI lineage: Eukaryota > Metazoa > Arthropoda > Insecta > Lepidoptera > Papilionidae > Parnassius > Parnassius mnemosyne. The sequence continues at coordinate 27,422,883 of CAVLGL010000115.1, forward strand.
ATTTTACTCGTATTTCCAAAAACTGCAATAACGGCATATCGTTATTTATATATTTCAACTTAAGTTTAAAAAATAACCCTTTATATTCTAAATTCACTGTTAAGCGAACTGTATATTGTTCTTATGTGATAAATAAATGTCTTTAACATGAGATTATGACTAACATACAATGCCGCCTCATTGCCTTTCCGGGTCTCCGAAATCGCAAGCCTACCCAGGTCGAACCAGCCCATTCGTGCTACAGTTATAGTGCAGCTGTAATGTGGTTCAACCACATGTGAAAATCTTTTAATTAATTATAAGCTATTTAATTTACATTATTTACGTTAATGTTTTAAATATAAAATTTCTTCCTATTTACCCAAATATAACCATCCAATCTTTACATTTTCCGCTATGTGTGTTTCGCTGAAAATAGGCATGAACGTAGGGTTTTGATGCCCCGACCTTATGTAGAATAGTGATGAATCCACAGTGTAATCCCTCCAATCTTTATGATACCAATAAGATTTCTGTGATTCTTCGCCAGGTTCACTTAAAAAGTTTTCTTGATCCCTTAAAAATAAAACACGTAAGTAAGTAATTAGGTCGCAGTTCATCAATGACGTGCGCAGCTGATTGCAGAACCGTTGAGATTCTGGCTTATGATTTTGTTTATTGTTTGCTAATAAAAAGTAGTCCAATAAATTAATAATAAAACTGATATGTACATAATTCTTTTTTTTTTTTATTATTTTGAGACTAAAATTTTAAGACATAGAAATAGGGAATCGATTGCAATCTTTAGACTTTCTTTACAAACATTGTTTATTATAAGTTATGTGTGTTACGTAATTTTATTAAAATGCAGTCTATTTTAGCCTTAGATTAGTTATTGTCTAGTGCCGGCGGAAACGTAGCATAGTACCGGCATGTCGACGACATCATTAGAAAGAAAATAGGAAAGGAGTCAGCGCGGCTAAACGTATTTTCAAACATGACGAAGGCAAATCCCCCCAAGCCTACAACGCTAAAGACTCATGTCCAGTAGACTTTCATAGGCTGATGAAGGAGAATGCAATCAAATGAGGACTTCGTACTCATTTTACTTGTACTAATACAAATCGCCGGTCACTTTGTTAATTAATGTTGTCTGTATAAAAACATTGAAAAGTTAAGACTTATGATGCCATAAGCTTTATTATCAGTTATATTCCGATTTTTAAGTACACTTCTGTGAGACTTCGCTTTTTTAATCTAAACTAAGCTATCTAGATGTCTTTACAAAATATCAGCCTATTTATGATGAAAGAAAACAGAACAGTATCCTGTATGTGCACTGTACTGTTTTCTTTCATCATAAACAGTGTACTACTGCTACTTTATACACATATTGATCAAATTAATAATGTCCTCCAGACCGAATTACGGTCATAGTGGCCAGTCCAAAATGAGTCTGGGCTGCTACTGCAAATTTTATGACAGAAAAACCTAACTGATATATATATATATATATATATATGAGTCTAATATTAATAGGTTTATTCTTATTACTAGCAAAGTATGGAGTTTGACTCTGAAATAAAACCATTATTATTATATTATTATTTACACAATAACTCTTATCACTTACGTAGTCTCCTCTATCCACTGGTACATTTGCACTCGCTTCCTCAACTTAACAGCCTGTACTTGTATATTATAGTCTGGTTCCGAGATGGGCTCCAATATACGGAGTGGGCCAATAATGTGGACAATTCGACCTTCGTATCGAGCCGCATCATTTTCAGTGTGAACGTCAATACTCTCTCCGCCATTGATCAACTCCTCTAGTATCAGATTACTCTGAATTGTATGCCTCTAAATAGAAAAACGAATAAAAACTAGCTGCTTATCATACGGAGATTCATCAATTATTATCATTCTCTTAGCACCATTTCACAGCACATAGCCGTTCCATAGTTTTTAGCCTTTTTAAGTACAGTAGATGGGTTTGGATGAGAACCCCGCACTGGTGATACTGCTTCCCATCACCAGTCTTACTGTATGCAGTAGATGTGGTAGAGTGCTACCACACATACTCAAGTTTACATACAAACTCACTTATCCAAAGCAAACCCAAAAACCCAAATACTTGATTTTTGTTAAAGTCTTAACTTTGAATGGGATTCGAACCCAGAGTTTTCAGAAACCAAGCTAAGAAGCCAGGAATTCTGACCGCTTGTCCACAAATTTGTCTACGAAACTAAGCATTATTTGAAAATTCATTAGGGAATCACATGCAAATAAAAACTTTTTAAATATCTCATAAGCAATCACGCATGAGTATTATATCCATCATCCCTCCATTACAGCCTATAAAAGTCTACTGGTGAACATAGGCTTCCCCTATACATTACTTCACAGGGGAGATTTTGCCTTAGTTGCCACGCTTGGCAACGCAAGGCGAGTTAGCAACCACAGTTTTTTTTTTTCACTTATTTTGAGATGTTATCAAAAAGATGCTGGTGCCCTTCTCCCCATCACCCCCATCTCATCTTGCCACTCCCACGACGACGGCAGATGACCTGAGGGACTTGACCGGTCTACTGGGAAAAGTGTGCTGATCACTCTTCCCAGCAGGTTCGAATCGAATCTCCGTCAAGGGGGGCGACCAGGGCCTTTTTTTCTAGTATGAGGGTGACAAACGAGCACACAGTCCACCTGATGGTAAGTGGATGCTGTGGCTCATAGACATCTACATTTATCCTGGATCAAAAATCAAAATGCAGATGCGTTATCAACCCTGATGACTATAATGGAATGCCTCGTCTCCTCGGGTCTCTGGTTTTCTACACTCACCATACGAAACAAACACATCAGCAAATCTGCTATTTTAAGCTGGTATTCTGTGAGAGTGTGGTCCAACCACGGTCGAGTCAACCCATTTGCTACAACGTACGTAACACATAAGTTTTCTCAGCACCGTCCTGTATGGTCGCCCCCAGGAATCTTCGTTGTGTCCCTCTAGGAGCTCTTTCCAGGACCGAGACATGGCGTTAGATATAGAAATTTGTAACGCTTTTGTCGCCGCTCGGTATGCCCTGTAGAGTCTGGCTATCTTCTCGGGTGAAGCTCGTCTTCCACTTCGGGCTCTAGTGTACTGGCGCAGAACCGCATCATAGGCGAGATAACATCTTTGAGGTAGGAGGGCACTTGATGATGTGTTAGTGCCCTCCTGGTTGCGTCCCAGGGTAGAGTGTTAAAGGCTTTGACGATATGGAGACTAATGGCCAATGTATACAGTAGGGTTAAGATGGCTATCCGAGTACAGAATCAAAGTACGAAAACTATCCAACTATAATGATATGTATGGCAAGATGACGTTATATCCTCGAAACTCTTCCGAATGCATTGAAAGAGATTTTCAAGCTACTGGACTGGAAAGGATACGGTAAGGTGCCCTCACCTTCGATTCGTCGACGATATAGTCGTTATGGCTGAATCGCTGAAGAACCTCAGCAGTATGCTCAATAACCTCAATAATGTCCCTCACTGAATAGGTCTTTAAATGAACATGGACAAAAGTCATGTGTAATGTCACACCTAGGTCAATACTTGCCGGGAGCACTACGCTTGAAGTTATAGACGAGTATATTTACTTACAGGTGGCTCAGGACCGAGCTTTGAGGCATTACTTGGGGGAGGCCTATGTTCAGCAATGGACTTATGAAAGGCTGTAATGATGATGATGATGATATTTACTTAGGACAAATTCCGACTAGGTATGTCCAACTTTTCCACCGAACGGGTTCTCGCCTTGTCGTGGCGGGGCGGCTTAGTAGCAGTGACTTGGTCACCCACGGTGAGAAACCCACATGGCTGGCCCGAGGTGAACGGCCGGCTCGAGCTAGCCACTTCGAGTGGGTTTTGCAAGCCCACTTCGGACTGCGACGAGAGTGGTGTCCTCTCCCCCTATGCGCAAGCATTTCACCATGTTAAAAATAAGGTAAGTCCAACGTCGAACGAGACGCCAATCGACGGATTCAACTCGTCTAGGCAGTGTTCTGGAGATTACGACAGATTTCGTCGCATCTACCTCAAAACTTGAAAACAAGACAGTATATAAACAGTGCGTATTGCCAGTGATGACACATGGATCTGAGAAGTGTTCTTTCCCTGTAAGCCGTATGAGGAAGGTCAAGGTCGCTCAGTCAGCTATGGAGCGGGCTGGGAGATTTTTTGCATGATAGACTTTGTAATGAGGATATTCGCCGTAGCACCAGAGTAACCAACAAAGTTCGACAGACCATTAATGTGAAGTGGCAATACGTCAGCTAAAAAGGCAAGCAAGAAAGGTTCTCGCGTCGCAGCCGTGTACCGATAAACGAAGTGTAGGGCGGCCCTCCAATAGATGGAGAGATGACCTAGTAGTAAGATATAATGGAAGGCAATGAATGCAGGTGGATCAGGACCATGCATGCAAAAATTGGATGACACATATATTTCATAAAATTCTTTATGTTGTTTTACATAAATGCCAAAATGAAGTTAAGACTTGTGGAAGATGACGTGATCTTAGACGGAAATGGGGACGAGTCTGATCACGGCAGTGTTTTCTCCATACTTCCGCAATAAATGCAAAATTGTTGAAATGTTGAACACATGACCACCAACCAGAAGAGAATTCCTAAAAAGCTCAGACATGGCATTGATAGCTCCACATCAAGCTGTAAAAAAAAAGCTAATTTGCACCTATCAGTGACCCTCTGCAATAAAATCAGTACTCACGTTGGGGAACCATTAGGACCTCCACCCCATAAACCTTGTGCTGATAATAATAATAATAATAATTTATTGATACTCAATACCGCCCGCATCGTCAGCCGGTTTCTTTCCCTTTACCTCTAACCCTCGGCAGTCTGGTCTCCCCTGCCGAGGGCTTCCATCTGGTTGGGTTTTTAAATATTTATGTATTTTAATATATTTATTTTATATTATTGATATTTATGTATGTTTACCATTTTCATTTACTAATATATATTTATACTGCCCAACCAGATGAGAAATAGTTATTAATAAACCACAATAATAATTTATTGACACGCATAAAAATAATTTAAAATTAAAAATTTTGTACAGCCAACTTCAATATAAGTTATTAAAAATAACTCAAAAACTATTAGTGTGACCTGGATCAAATTCATATGGGACCACACGAGAAGTAACAGCTTTCAAATAAAAAAAGAATCATCGAAATTGGTTTACCCAGTAAAAAGTTATGAGAAATACATACAAAAAAACAAAAAAAAACATATACATACAGGCGAATTGAGTACCGTCTCCTTTTTGGAAGTCAGCAGAAAAGTTACACAAATCACAATTTCACAATTTGATTACTTTTGGTACAGACTACGATGTCAAAAGACATTGTTATTTGTATCTGGTAAAAAAAGATCGGAATTCCAAATACATTTATGTTGTGTTTTTCAGTTACATTTGCATGGAGCACACAAGCTTTCTATGCAAAAATTGTCACATATCTGAGCACTGAATAATTATCGTTAGCCAGTGTTGATTTTTATTAGAGTGTTATCTAACTATAGCAAATTTATCAGAGCCTTAAATAAACCAGTCTGATTTTGATCTCTGTTTTTAATTTAAGATTTTGATTAAATACTAATGAATCTATTTTTGTTAGCTTGAAAAAGCAATATTTTCATTTGATAAATAAATAATTTATTAGATTATAAAAATAATAATAATATTGCATCCGTCAGACCCACCAGGCATAAGGTATGATTTCAATCCACCAGGCATACCGAGGGTTAATATTATAAATCTAGTTCCATTTCAGATGCAGAATAGTTTTCTTCATTCTATAATGTACACTTCTATTTACTTCTTATTTCACAAATTTTTATTGTTTATTGAAATTCTAGTCTTAAAAATGTTCATTTTTATCCATTTTAAATTTAAATGTTATAAAACAAAAAAAAAGTTATAAATAATAATTATAGTACAATGTTCCCGCATTTTATTTTGATCTTTAGAAGATCTGAATTGATCTAGGTTTTACTGTGTAGTTTATTTTCTTTAATTTAAAACTAGTCGATCATTATTTCAGAAATCGCCAAAATCATTCTTACTTAATAAATGAATGACCCCTTATATAGTAATCTCATCTGGTTGGGCTGAATAAATACATAAAAAAGTGGTCCCATACAGAGCCCCAAATGACCCCAGAGGCGACTGGGACTTATTACTATGTTTATATTCATACCAACATAAAGCCTATGAAAAGTCCACTAATGAACATGGCCATCCCCACAGATTGCCTCATAAATATTTACCAGAGTGGCCACTCTTGACATGCGGGCTGGCAACTGCAGTTTTTATTTTATTATAGGGTGGCAGGACGGACTGCTGGTGCTACCCATATTCTGGTTTATTTTCCTCTGTCATCGCTTACAACACCCATGGGGTTGTACAAGGTAGTGCCACTTCAGAGAATTCGAATGTCACTACAATTTCGAGACTACAAAAAACATGAAAAACTTACCTCAGCCCAAAGCAAAAAATAAGTAGCACCCAAAAACAACACAAGACTCAGCGAAGTAGTACACCAAGTCTGTTTAAAATGATGTGATACACTGCTCCAATCCATATTTTATAAAATACATACAAATTGATACAAATATGATAATAGGCATATACCTATATACAAAATACAAATTGTACACCAAACCATAGAGATATACACCTATGTACATATGTATATGCACCAAACCAGCTGTCTGCTGTGACATTTATTGGATTAGGGATGTCGATGATCATCGATGTCAAAAATGAAAACATCGATGTTTTAACATCGATTTTACCACATGTCAAACATCGAAACATCGATGTCAATAAACCCATAATCGATTATTGAGTACTTGCGAACACTGCTAACCCGCGAGATAAAATCTCCTCTAAAATATCTAAAATTTTGAATAAATCAGAATGATTGAACGCATCGATAACCTAAAAATATATCATTATGGTGGCTTCAAAAAGGAGGAGGTACTCAATTCGACTGTATGTTCTTTTTTTTAATGTATGTTACCTCATAACTTTTTCCTGGGTGGATCGATTTCGATGATATTTTTTTTTTATTTGAAAACTGGTGCTCCGTGTTTATATGTTTATTAGATTTGGTAGAGTATATACTATACATAGACATTTAAGTAGTAGTAATAGACCGGATATCAGCAACAAAATGTTCACCTTTTACTTATGTCCTATAGAATATATTTCGGATTTGTGTCATATAGTCTTAATAAAAATAGTCTTAATAAAAGCTCAAAACTCATTCGTTTCCTAAATATAAAAATATTTTTAAAGAAAATATTCCTGATTGTGCATTGAGGTATTGTAAGTCCTGATATGTAGCAAAAACTGAATGTGATTTCGGTTTATTATTGCAAGTATAATGAATAATATTATACCCCATAATTATTAAATTTTATTATTTCTGGTAGATTGTTCTAGAACATTTATTATCATTGTAATAAGCGCCCTCTGTTATCTAGTAACGTCAGCAAATAAGTAAGTGATTGACAACGTTTATCGATTGGTTCTATCGATAAAAAATTATATACGGGATGCAGATTTATTCATCTACAATATTTAAGGAGGTGAAACAGTAAATGATATTGTATCCATACCAGTAAAAAAATCGGGTGGGCCTGTATCGGGGCACACGGTCATTGGTTTTAACGTGAAACGTCTATGTCAGCCAGTACAACCAGTAGAACCTGTCAAAAAGATAGCCTTCTATTAAAATTTTAACATAATTTTACAACACCAGGAGAACTGCAGATGCGTTGCTGGCCTTTTAAAAAGGATTAAGCTCGTTTCTTGAAGTTCCCTAAGTCGTATCATTCCATAAAATCGCCGACGGTAAGCGATTCCTAAGAAAACTCCTAATAAATCGCACGATATCCGCCAAACATCCAAATGATGTGGATTGTAACGTAGTTTTTGTCGCGATGTGTATTGGTGAAATTTGGAATTAATCAGAACAATTCCTCAGAGCACTCCCCGTGATAAATACGATATGAAATGCAACATATCCACGCAGCGCCAGTGAATCGAGCCAATCAAAGTGAACTCGATCGTTGACGAATCGAGCCGTTCTGTTTTCTATGCGGTCAAGTGGAAGGAGCTCGCACTGGGGAGCCCCTGCCCAGAGATGAGAACAGTATTCAATGTGAGGACGAACCTGCGCTTGTAAAGTTACAAATGGTGTGCAGACATGAAATACTGTCCCGATCTACTGAGTACGCAAAGCTTTTTAGAAGACAGTTTAGCTTTCTCTTCCAAGTGACCATGCTACTGCAGGTCATTCAATATGTCGACGCCGAAGATTCCGCTAGTGGCTGCGGCATCAAGGTTAGTACAAGGTTACTCTGAAATTGAGTAGATATGACAAAGTTTTTTTAGCGGTAAACGCGCATACTTGTCTTATCCGACACTATTCCGAAGATATCCCGGACGTCATTCTGAGCGAGATTAGAATGGCTCTCCAGCACCTTAAAAACGGCAAGTCCCCGGGCGAGGATGAAATTACAGCGGAGCTTTTGAAAGCGGATGGAAAACCGGTACTTGAAGTCCTTCAGAAGCTCTTTAATTCCGTCCTCCATGGTGGCACTACTCCGGAGGCGTGGAGCAGAAGTGCGGTGGTCTTGTTCTTCAAGAAAGGCAACAACGCTCTCTTGAAGAACCACAGACCGATTTCCCTTCTGAGCCGGTTCTACGTGCTGTTTTCGAGAGTCATTACGAATCGTCTCGCACGCAGACTTGACGACTTCCGGCCTCCCGAACAAGCCGGTTCCCGAAAAGGCTTTAGCATCATAGACCCTATACATTCTGTATATATTGTACAGAAGACAGAGGAGTATAATCTGCCACTTTGCCTTGCATATCTGGACTATAAGAAAGCCTTTGATTCCGTCAAAATTTGGGCGGTGCTGCAGTCCCTTCAGCGGTGCCAAGTTGACTGTCGGTATATCGAAGTGCTGAGGTGTTTGTACAGTAGAGCTACTATAGCTATCCGAGTACAGAATCAGAGTACGAAACCTATCCAACTGCAGAGAGGTGTAAGACAGGGTGACGTTATATCCCCGAAACTCTTCACCGCTGCATTGGAAGACGTTTTCAAGCTTCTGGACTGGAAAAGATACGGTATTAACATCACTCACCTTCGATTTGCCGACGATATAGTCCTTATGGCAGAATCGATGGAGGACCTAAGCACTATGTTAAATGACCTCAATAGTGTCTCCCAACGGATAGGTCTTGAGATGAACATGGACAAAACAAAAATCATGTATAACGTCCATGTCACACTTATGCCGGTAGTTGTTGGGAGCACTAAGCTCGAAGTTAGACAAGTGTGCAATTTTATTATTAGGTCTTTAATTACAGTGAGAACTTTGTTTAACATGAAATCTTTGTAAGGAAAAAGTCTCTTTAAATAAATATTAGTTAAACTCTGTTGGTTTTCATACAAACAAACACATTAAATCACTATAATGGAGGGCACTCTCTTTAACGAATACCCAGCCATTGTTTAGATGCAAAACAACTTTTATTATATTGAGCCAGATGCTAACACAAACGGCTTTGGGATTCTGAGATGTTATTGAAAGTTCCAGGGACTAGGCCAACACTTGCACTTCTTTAGGTTATTATGGTTATTGCTTGCCTACTATTCTATCACTGTCAACAGAGGCCAAATTATGGTCAACAATATTGGTTAGTTTGAACTTGAAATACATTTGGTAAACATAACTAGCTTTAAAAGAAAAAAGTGGTTTTAATTCATACAATAGGAAATGGTAAAAATAAAAGTAATGTTGGACTGTGGTTAAGACTTACTTTATCCATTTGGTAGAAAACACCATTTAGAAATGCAAGGAAAGGGTCCTGCAGGCCGAAAAGTAAGGTATCTCTTGTAAGATAATTTGAAAGCCGAATTTTGAAAACTATTAAAAATTACTTGCAAGTTTTATTGTGATTGCCAAATCCAAAGCCAAAGTTTTATTGTGAAACAAATCTTAGTGGGTAAATTTCGGTGCAATATGGCAGCGTTGCCAACACAAATTTGTCAAATTCTCCGAAAATCCATGTCAAATTGCCCAATTTAAGGACAAAACGACTTCAACAGATTCCCCTCAATTTTATTTAAAGAAATTAAGTAATTTTTAACTAATTTTATAAGGTTTATTTTTAATTTTTTTTTCTTTTCACCGAATTTTTTTCACACTCCATATTTTTGTCACAAGCATTCTGCTCCATGGAGTATTTTTAATTCCTTCCCTTGTTGGCATTATAAAGTACCACAGTATCTGCATTTATATGCATGCAGTTCTCTGCTTTAAAATTAAAAAAAATATAAAATGAAAAGCATTAAATGATACACAAAATTTGCCGAAATAAATCCGAAAATTAAATGTGGTGTAATTAAGATATTTAAAAAAAGGGATTCATTCGATATTCATAAGCAACCTAACAAAATGTTAAGATAAGTATATCGATTTTCAAAATACCCGCATAATATTAATCTCCATAAAATTCCCAACCAAATTTAAATTCCCCGCAATTTGAGGAATTCCTCATATCCTAGCAACGCTAACGTGCGGTGACACGAGTCGACTGGGCGGCACCTGTTGTGGTACGAAGGGGCGCGACGGGGGAATGACACACGACAGTATTACTGTGCGCGCACGCTATTGGTTTCTAATTCTTTTTGTGCTTTGTTCACCCCCAAAATACAGTCGCATATACAGCTTTCTTTGTACGATGCGCGACGATGGTTTTAAAAAGGAAGGTAAGAAAAATTATTTATATCTATTGTTTTATGACTGAACTATGAAAAGGTAAATATGATGGAAGAAGGTGATTGGGGAAAATTGTGCAGTGAAGTTGCAGTATTGAGAAAGAATACCGAAAAAATTACCATGTGGTCGACCTGTTGGCGGAAACATTTATCATTCGCATTGATGATAATGATTCTGATGACAGAAGTTCAAGCGAGGATGAAAGTGACGATGAAGTAATACCAACACACCATCGACATCTGGCTTCCATGTGACTCAAGACGATATAATGGACGGTGTGTCACCCTTAGCTTAAGTTTTCTTGTTACAAACTACTTTATATTTTACGACAGAAATAAAAAATAATGCTCAAGTAAACATTATCCATTTCTAATTCCAACCTCTTCCAAAGTTCTAAGTATTGTTTAGTAAGTTCCAAGATTCTGCAATAAACCAATTAATTACTATTATATTATAAAATAATACCTGGTACCATGTAGTACTTTATAATGCGACTATACCCATACGGAGACACCCCCTCTACTGTCGCTCAGCGTTCTTTTTACGTGACGGGACCTGTACCGAGCTAGATAAAAGAGTTTGGCTTCCACGCGGATATTGACCCTAGTCAGCTGATTTTATGATTTATTTATTTTAAATTCCACTGCTGGTTTAATGTTTAAGTATTTTCATGATTTTTTTTTAAATTAAATTATTGTTTTATTTAGCTGTATTAACATGATGGAGCGTGAATAAAGCTAATAAAACGTTGTGGAAAGATGATTTTTTTTTATCAGGGTCGATTTTATTTCTCACCCATTATCAAAGGTATAGTTAGTACTATCAGAAACAGAAACAGCAACAGAAACTTTTTTATTCAATATAGATTATAAATAATACTTATTGAAAGTCACTTTTTTTTTATGATTACCACTGGTTCGAAAAAAAAACCTCTGTCCTGGGAAGAACCAGCAAGAAACCCAGCGGGACCTTTTTTTTAAATAACAGCTTACAATCATGTATGTTACACAAATTAACATCACAACAAATTAGAAATAGCTTGGTAGCGATCACCTCATTTCCAAGGGTTATTATCATCTATAAATTCATTAATAACCCTTTTTATACAAACTTAGTTTAATAAAGTTTTTGAACTTTGAGCAGGTCAAATTTTGTATATTTTCTGGAATTTTGTTGTAAAAGCGTATACATCGCCCCAAGAATGAATTACTGACTCGATGGAGTCGAGTAACTGGTACTACTAGCTTGTGTCTGTTCCTAGTATTTACAGAATGAATATCACTTATTTTTGTAAAACTACTTTTATTTTTGTGTACGTACATTACATTTTCATAAATGTATTGAGAGGCCAAAGTTAATATATTAAATCGTCTGTCTACGTTTTCGGGAGCGTTTCTCAAACACCCGGTATATTTAAATTAGGCATGATCGATATTGCTGAAACATCGATGATGACATCGATTGCCAACTTGTTACTTTTTCTCTTGCTGTGTATACCCACATATACGTAAAGTAACAATTAACTTGAATATCAATCTATGTAGAATAGTTATTATGCTACAACCAACAACGACACTACAAAATAAAGCGAAAGCAGTGATCACTGTGACATTACAGGTGACATATTACAATTAAGTTTGACACACCATAATGATATTTTTTTAGGTTAGCAATTCGTTCGGAAATTCTTTATTTTTCAAAATTTTAAATCTTCAGAGCAGATGCAAGATTTAGTTGATATTGATTTCGCAGGTTCGCATTGTTCGTAAGTTCCCAATAATCGGTTATTGGTTCATTGACATCGATGTTTCGATGTTAGACAAGTGTCAACATCGATGTTAAAACATCGATGTTTTAATTTTTAACATCGAAGATCATCGAACATCCCTAATTTAAATCTCTCTGATAGTAATAGTATAGAATATAGATTATAGATGATGTTTATCATTTCACTTCTATACAAATAATATTGCGCTGATACCATGCTATTGTAGGTTGTACAAAATTACCAAATTATTTATTTTAATAGAACCATGCGACTAAATGTACCTAGTGTATTATTGACTAGAAAAGGATACAGTTTAATTTCATTTATTTTTACTAAAAGTGTAATCAAATGTTATCATGGAGTACCTTTCCTAAATCTATATAAAAAAGTCACAGGTATGTTAGGGTTTTTAAATCCGTATCCTGTCGTGTAAACAATAATTTTCAATAGTATAATAACGTTGCTTATAGGTCATCCAATATCTGATGATATGATGCCTGCTTTAAAAAGAAGACATCCAAATCTGGACAGGATTAGCCAAGAGCAAATAGAATATGTACTCCAAATTTTAAATAAATTTGGCATTACTGCAATAGAAGCTTGTCACAATCCACATGTATTCTGCATGAATCCAATTAGTATGGAAAATTATGGAGACATCCTCAAGGAATGTGGTTTTATTAAGATTTTACCTGACTATATAATAAGGTAAAAATGTGGCTTAATTATAAGAATAAATCTAAAATAATATCCTAGGCATATTAATACATCTCTTTTTATTAAATATTTTTTTTTTATTTAATTTTGGCGAATGAGGAAACAAACAGTCATCTTGATTGCAGACAGCTTCAGTTCACGACCCTGCATACAACTTCAAACAAAGAATGTGACTGATGTTATGCTACCCTTGTAACTAACCCACTTTTCACTATGGGATATAATATAATATATATTACATTTTGAGATATAAATTAATATCGCTCACCATACATTTCATATGGAACCTTTTACATTGAGCTATAATATATATTACATCTCAAGCTATAAATATTTTTTCGATCGACCGAGCGATATTTTCATATTATATTTCGTCCCCTGTACCCCATACACCGTTCCGCGCCCCTGTAGAACGGAGTACGGGGTAAAGGGGGGTAATTCAATGACCAATGACAATCGCACACTGGTTAAAAGATATATCTCACAGTGTGAAAGCCAATCTCAGGATATAATTTATATTTCAGGATATAATATATATTATAGCCCATAGTGAAAAGCCAGCCTAAGGTGAAATGCCTCACAGCTTTCTCCCATTAAACTGTGACATGGAAATGGTGAGCTTCTTGGCAGCAGAAAAGTAATACAGTGGTACCAGTGCAGATGAATTTCTAAGCAATAAGTTTGTAATGTAATGAAATTTAAGTGGTATACTTGGTATATGAAATGAATTGAAATTCATTGTAATTTGACTATTTACAATTTTATGTAAGGCAATAACTTCTTATTAACAGGTTATGATTTATTTATTTATTTATTTACTAAAGCTTCTCAAGCCAACCGTTTGTGATGTTTTTGTAGATATCATGGGTTTCTCCACTCACTTCAACTTGTAACTCTCAAAGCCTGTATACAGTGACTTCCGGACACGTCAGCAACATGTGGGCCGCCGTTTCTTCGTCCCCCATACATGCCCTGCACAGGAGACTGTCCGTAACACCTATGGTAAATAAATGTTTGTTAAAGTTACCGTGTCCTGTGATAGCACTTGTTACTATCCTGATCTGCGGCTTGTTCAGTCTCATTAGAACCTTGGTTAAAGGACTTTTTTTTAGGCAGGGCCTCCCTAGCTTGTCTATAGTCTACTAGATTTTTCCAAAGTTGAGTGTGTTGATTAGTGTAGTGTCTACGTACCAGTGAATGAACATTACTAAAGGGGATTGGTATAATTGGTTCTGGCCCTATAGTCGCCACAGCCGATCCTCTTCTGGCCAGTTCGTCTGCTGCATCGTTGCCTCTGGATCCACTGTGTCCCTTTATCCATTGCAGAGTCACATTGTTGTGTTTACAAACCTCATTTAATCGTTGGTGGCATTCATATATTAGTTCTGAGCTCACCACATTGCAGCTCAGGGCTTTTAGTACCGCCCTTTAGTACTGTCGGTCAGTATGATACCCATACATTCCGCCTGAAAGACTGTGTTGTAGGTACCCAGCAATGTGCATATGTGGATGTTGAGGTCTTCAGAAAAAGTTCCAGATCCTACAAGATCCTACACCTTCATTTGTTTTAGAACCATTGGTGAAGACTAAGCTCTTTTGGGCATAATCCCTCCTGCTGGCTGGTTTTATTTAATTGTATCTTATACTTCTTATCGAATACAAACTGTTTATGGATCTTATTGTACTTGCCTTGTACGATAGGAATTTTTGAGTGAATTCTATCAATTATGCCTGTATGAGGGACTCTATTCTTACTCCAAAGATTTAGGGTCTTGAGTCTAATGGCAGCTAAAGTCGCTTCTTGTTCTATGTGTAGAAGTGAAGCGGGGTTAGCTCCAGCATCGCCTCTAAGGCTGCTGTTGGCATAGTTCTTATGCAGCCTGTGGCAGCCATACATGCCAGTCTTTGGTAACACTGAAGCTTTTTTATAGTGTTGGCTTCATTTGTTTTGGTCCACCATACCAGAGCGCCGTATGTTATCATGGGCCGGATTCCAATTTTGTATAGCCACAGTATGATTTTTGGCATCAGACCTCATCTTTTGCCAATCATGTTTCTGCATTGCCAGATATACTATATACTAGCTTTGTTGATTTTGTTTTCTATGTGTTTATTACATTCGTTTTTTTGTGAACATTACTAGAACCGTTTTATTTGGGTTGGCAGTTAAGTTGTTTCCCTGCACCATCTCTTCACTATACGGAGAGCCGCTTGGGTTAAGTCACATACCATGCTTGCTGTCTTTCCAGAGACCAGTATTGTCAGGTCATAACCTACTGTGTAGAAATGATTGGCATTTAATTTGCTGGTGAGTTCATTTGTCACCATATTCCACAGGAGAGGTGAAAGAGCCCCACCCTGTGGGCAGCCTTTCTTAATCTCGATTGTTTGAGCTTCACCAGCAATCTTTATTGTTCGTGTACTGAGCATTATTCCTATCCAGTCAATCAGTGCCAGTTCAACTTTATGTCTAATGAGTACACTTTTTATGCTGGAGAAGTTCGTTCTGTCAAAAGCACCTTCTATATCTATGAAGGAACCTAGACATATTACTTTGTTTTGGATGGCCTCTTCAAGCTTTGTTATTACCTGGTGAAGTGCCGATTCGGTCGATTTACCTAAGCTGTAGGTGTGTTATTTGTCGTGTAGCGGTAAGTTCATTAGCGCCGACCCCCTTAATTCCCTTTCACATTCCATTGTCTTTAGGAGAGAGGATGTGAGGCTAATGGATCTGTAGGATTTAGGGTCTGTATAGTCGCTCTTACCTGGTTTGGGTATGAATGTGACTTTCACTTCCCTCCATCCCCTAGGAACATATTCAAAAGCCAAATAGGCTCTCATTGTGGCAACAAGTCTGACTGGCTTTACCCCCCACTGTAGGAGTGCCGGGAATACGCCGTCAGGTCCTGCCGCCTTGTAGGGGAGGAAACTGAATAGCCTAATGGATTATGTCCATCGTTACCACTCTCTGTGCTAAATTCCAGTCTTCTGCTGTTGGTGTCAGTGCACCTTCATGCCGGTTTACCCCCTGAGTTACGCAGCAACCTGGGAAGTGCGTGTCAATTAGGATGCGTTGGGTTTCGTCCGGCGATGTTGAGTAGCTTCCCTTGGGTTTCTTTAAAGAGATGGATCCCGGCGTGCCCTATTTAGCTAGGATTTTCCTTATCCGATTCGCTTGTTCACATGTTTCTATGTTACCAAGAATTTACGCCAACCTGTAGAGCGTCGATACCTGATACATTTTTTGTATTCTGACTTTGCTTTCGCCAGTCTTCATCCATTGAGGTATTCATGGCCCTATTTAGGTCTTTTCTTACATTCTTACGTTTTCTATCTAGTTCTTTTCCCCAGCACGGTTGCTTTACCTCAGCATGTCTTGGTGGAGTGATTTCTGGACATGATTCATGGTAGCTATCTATCATGGCCTTAGTAACAGCTGCTGTTCCTGTACCTGTTCTTCTAGGAGCGACAGATCTGCTATACTATATATTCAACTAAAACCTTACCTCGTTCGTTGGGTTTTTCCATTCCCCAGAGGGGGTGATGCGCGTTGGAGTTTGTTGGAGTTGGAGTCCGTCCCGATCACAACCTCTAGTCTGGTCCTCTCACAGAAATGTAACAGCCCGACGAGGTCATGAGGGGGAGGAGTGTCTTCCTCCTGCATGTAGACCGAGGCGACGACTATTCTTTCCTCCTGTATGTTTTGTAATGCTACGGCATACATGTCCTGGAACAGAAATCTGTTAATAGTTGTGCACATACACGCTCTAGGCTTGTCGTGCACAGAGTTGTTGGATAACTTAACTTTTAAGTTGTTTAGGCCTTTGATTTTACCGGCCCAAACCCACGGCTTTTGGATTAGGGCTATGGCCGTCCGTTGAACCTCCAACCACTTCAGTAATTTAGCCGACGCCGTTTCATTCATTGACCACGTCCTCCCCGTCCTCGCCCAAAAATAAGCCTGCCAGCAGATCTCGGGTCTCATCGTCAGCCACCGAGTTGGAGTTGGATGGCAAAGTGCAGCCCTCCTCGTCACTCAGTGAACCGCTGCTGAGCCCGCTCTCTCTCTGGTGGCTTCGACTCGGTTGTGCAGGCCGTTTTGTCACTGGTTTTGGGGTTCAGTGATGATCCTGCTGCCTCGGTGTCCATGGAACCGGTGTCTGCGACTTTTGGGTGGTTTACCGCCTCTTTGCTCGGTGGAGTATTTTTTTATAAGAGAGCGGGCAAACGAGCATGCGGCTCACCTGATGGTAAGTGACTACCGCCGCCCATGAACAACTGCAACACCAGAGGAACCAGGGGAATAGCAGATGCGTGGCCGGCCTTTTAAAAAGAGTAGGTTCTTTTCTTGAAGGTCCCTAAGTCGTATCGGTCCGGAAAAATCGCTGATGGTAATCGATTCCATATGGAAGTTGTGCGAGGAAGAAAATATCTTCTAAATCGCGCAGTAGTGGACCGCCACTCATCCAGATGGTGTGGATGGTATCGGCTGCCGTGATGTGCGTTCGTGAAATTTAGCGGCTGGGATTAATCCGAACAGTTCCTCAGAGCTCTCGCCGTGGTAAATGCGAAAGAAAATGCAAAGGGATGCAACATCTCTTCGCAGCGCCAATGAATCGAGTCGATCGGAAAGGACTCGGTTGTAGACGATTCGAGCCGCTCTGCGCTGGATGCGGTCAAATGGAAGGAGCTGGCACTGGGGTGCCCCGGTCCGGAGATGGGTACAGTATTCCATGTGAGGCCGAACCTGCGCCTTGTAAAGTTGCAGGCGTTGTGCCGGCTTGAAATACTGTCCCGCTCTGTTGAGCACGCCTAGCTTTTTAGAGGCCAATTTGGCCTTCTCTTCCAAGTGACCACGAAACTACACGTCACTCGATATATCGACGCCGAGGTTTCCGATACTGGCTGAGGCAACAAGGGGAGTGCCTTTAAACTGAGGAGATACGACAGAGGGGTTCTTTTTAGCGGTAAACGCGCAGACTTGTGTCTTCCGAGGATTAAACTGGACTAGATTTAGTCGCCCCCAATCCGAGACTTTGTTCAGCAAAGACTCGACTTCAGACACAAGTTTGTTCCGATACTCGGCGACGTTTTCCCGACAAATATTGGCACAGCCGGTGTATAGAGCATCACCAGTGCTGTCATCCGCATAGCAATGAATGTTACCAGTTTACAACATATCATTGATATGCAAAAGAAACAGAGTTGGTGATAGCACACAGCCTTGTGGAACACCAGCGTTAATAGACTTGTTGTCGGAGCATGCACCGTCTACAACGACCTTGATGCTCCGATCTGCAAGAAAGCTGGTGATCCAACTGCAAAATTTCTCGGGAAGCCCATAGGAAGGGAGCTTCGAAAGAAGCGCTTTGTGCCAAACCCGATCGAAGACCTTCGCAATGTCCAAACTAACGGCTAACGCCTCCCCCTTGGACTCTACTGCCTCCGCCCATCTATGAGTCAGGTAGATCAGAAGATCACCAGCTGATCGACCCCGACGAAAACCGTATTGGCGGTCACTAATCAGCTGGTGATCCTCAAGGTACCGCATGAGCTGGCAGTTTATAATGGATTCCATTATTTTGGAGAACAAGGAGGTGATGGCGATAGGCCTGTAATTGGACGGGTCTGAGCGGTCGCCTTTTTTAGGGATCGGGTGGACAAAAGCTGTCTTCCATGATTTCGGGACTACGCCTAGGGAGTAGGAGTACCGGAAAAGACGCGTTAGAACCGGTGCCAACTCCGGAGCACACCTGCTCAACACAATTGGGGGGATCCCGTCAGGCCCACTCGACTTGTGGATGTCCAGCGAGAGGAGTGCTTTGCGAACCGAGCGCTGTGATAACCGCACATCCAGCATGGAGCACTCACACCGCGGCATGGTCGGCGGTGTGTTCCCCCCGTCATCAAGAGTCGAGTTGGACGCAAGAAGGGAGCCTAAAGGGTCTGCTTTATCTTTTGCGGCGTGGGCCAGTAAGTCGTCCTCCCTGTGCAGAGATGGTAGTGATGGCTTACAGAAATTCCCTTGGACACAGCCTTGGTGAGGGGCCAGAATGCACGGGTTCCCGAAGGAAGGCGAACTAGTTTCTCGCCAATTCTGCCTATGTGCTCTGACTTTGCCTTGGCAATAACTCTTTTGAAGGACCTGGAGGCGAAGTTATAATTATTTTTAAGCATGCTGGTGTTTACATCCCGAATCGCCGAAGCCGCAGCCCAGGCTTGATAACACTCCTGCTTACTGCGTAATGCAGTCTTACCAAACCAAGGCTGAGATCTGCCTCCGATGGGTACCACAGATGATTGAATAAATAGTTCCATTCCATGTAGCACCATATCAGTGACGGAGTCAGCAACAGCGCTGAGATCAACCGGCGAGAAGCAAACCCGCCCCCATGGGTAGAATGCAAAGAAAGACCGCAATCCACCGACCTGTAATGCCAAACACGGCGGCAACCTGCAGAACGCGACCGTGAGGGGAGCGTTAGTGGCACCACACTCCGGATCAGACAATGGTCCGAAGAGCCGAGAGGGGCATCGACGGAAACCTGATATCCGTCCGGATGAGAGATCAGCAGAAAGTCCAACAGGGAAGGTGTATGATCCTCCACATCTGGAATCCGCGTTGGCGAAGTAACCAGTTGTGTCAGACCATATGCCAAGGCAAAGTCATACACAGATCTCCCCGCATGATCGGTTAAACGTGAACCGAGCCATTCGGCGTGGTGGGCGTTAAAATCGCCAAGGATCACGATCTCTGCGGATGGGACTTGTTGTAGCAAGGAATCTATAGCCATTTGGACGTGGTCGATGAATAGAATAGAATAGAATAGAATATTTTTTATTCAATATACATTACATGTGTAATTCTTATTGAAAGTCATTTTTAACTTTACCACTGGTTCGAAAAAAACCCTCTGTCCTGGGAAGAACCAGCAAGAAAACCAGCGGGACTTTTTTTTTAAATAAATTTTACAATATAAATGATTACGAACTATTTACAAAATTTATTTTAGAAACTGCTTGGAAGCGATCACCTCATTCCCAGGGGTTATTATCAACCATGTATTCATTTATACTATAATAACCCTTTTTATACAATTTCAGCTTAATAAAACAGTTAAACTTGGTAATAGAGAGAACCTGTACACTTTCCGGGACCTTGTTGTAATAGCGTATACATTGCCCCAAGAATGAATTACTGACTCTGTGGAGTCGAGAAACTGGTATCACTAGCTTGTGTTTGTTCCTAGTGTTTACAGAATGTAAATCACTTCTTTTACTAAAACTATCTTTGTTTTTGTGAACATACATTAAATTTTCGTAAATATACTGAGAGACCAAAGTTAATATATTAATTTCTTTAAATTTATCTCTAAGAGACTCTCTCGGTTTTAGATTGTAAATAGCTCTAATGGCCCTCTTCTGTAAAACAAAAATAGTTTCTGAATCAGCCGCATTTCCCCATAGCAAAATCCCATAAGACATTATGCTATGAAAATAACTAAAATAAACTAATCTAGCTGTCTCGACACTAGTGAGACCTCTAATCTTTTTTACAGCATAGGCTGCAGAACTTAGTCTGCTTGCTAATTTGGATATATGGGGGCCCCACTGGAGCTTTGCGTCAAGAGTGATGCCAAGAAAAACAGTGGATACAACAGGGCTCAATTCCTCCCCATTTAAAAACACATTGGTATTCAGATTTTGAATATTCGTTGTTGTAAATTTAACACAATTAGTTTTATTTCCGTTCAAATGCAGATTATTAACGTTAAACCAATGCACTAATTTTGATATAGCATTATTCACTTCGTCACATTTAAATGATTGACGTTTAAGTTTAAAAATCAAGGAAGTATCATCAACAAATAATACTATATCATGACTATCCCCTACAAGGTGAGGTAAGTCATTAATATACACCAGAAACAGGAATGGGCCGAGAATCGAGCCCTGAGGTACACCCATTAGTACAGGTGACCCGGAAGAACTTTTACCATTGATAATAACCTTCTGTTTTCTATTACTTAAATATGAAATAATAAGTTTAAGCGCTGTGTTCTTGACACCATAGTACTGTAGCTTCCTGATTAATGTCTCATGGTGAACACAGTCGAAGGCCTTGGAAAGGTCACAAAATATATCCAAAGCATCCTCTGAATTCTCCCATGCACAAAAAATATGTTTAATAAGCTCAACTCCAGCGTCAGTTGTCGAGCGACCCCTTGTAAAACCGTATTGATTATTATGTAGCAATTTATTAATATTAAAGAAACTTAACATCTGATCTAAAATAATTTTTTCAAAAATTTTACTTAATGTTGGTAGTACAGAAATTGATCTAAAATTGGCGGGGTCTAATGTACTACCAGATTTAAATATAGGTATGACTTTACTATGTTTCATTAAATCAGGAAACACACCAGATTCGACGCTTATATTAAATATAGTGGCTAGATAAGGTGCTAATGTATCTATTATAGATAAAATAACTTTAACGGAAATCCCCCATAAGTCTGCCGTTTTCTTAACATCAATAGTTTTAAAATATTTAACGATATCTTTTGGCAGTACCCTATGGAATTTAAAAGTATTTGAACAAGCCTTTACATTTTGTTTGAGCAATGATTCGGCGACAGTAGGAGAAGAATTTAATGATTTTGTTGTCAAACAAGGAACATCAGTAAAATGTTTCTCAAAAGCCATAGCAACTTCTTGATCAGATCGCGTTAAATTATTGTTAATATTCAATTGAAAATCCGAGTTGCGCGGTTTGACCTTGCCCGTTTCACTATTTATTATTCTCCAGGTCATTTTAATTTTGTCGGATGCAGTTTTAATTTTGTTGCTTAAATGTAAAGCCTTAGCAGTGGAGCACACTTTTTTAAATATTTTAGAATATGTTTTTACATAATCTCTAAATATAACACTACTATTATATGATCTTTCATCATAAAGCTCGTATAACCTTCGCCTACTTTTATAAATTCCTACTGTCGCCAACTGTCCTACTGATGAGTCGGTCTGTTTCGGCATTACCGTTATGGGACCTATAGAGGCACCCTTAGACGCGCGGATGGTCGTCGCTGTCTACGCGTAGCCAAAGGATGGACAGGTCCGAACCTTCAAGAATGCTGAGGCGTTGAGAACAGATGTCCTCTCTGACGTATAGGCAAACTCCAGCCCGAGGCACAAAGGAGTGCTCCAATTTGTACCCCGGGTAGGAGAAGTACGAAGTATGGAAATCCGGACCAAAGAGGGCGTGTTGTCTCTCGCCCCTATATAGTGTGTTGTGTGACGGTTGGGTCAACCCTCCAGGACTCCTTCATCCCTGCGTACGGTGCTCGACTGCGCAGGTCCTAGCGCAGGTGGGTGTGTTAGTCCACCGGATACATCCACTCTCTCCGGTGGAACCACCCCTCCTCCTTTGTCATCCGTGCTTGGGACCGGCAATGGCGGAGTTAAAAGAATTCTCACTGTAATTTAAGACCTAATAATAAAAATACACACTTGTCTGTGTAATATAATAATACTATATTGTATAAGTGATTTTCTCAGATATGTTTATATCTAGACAAGGAAGTGATTAATTTGCATTTTTTTTTAATCTAGATGTTCACTTGGCAAACCCACTAGGTTGTACTTGCTCGAACAGTTCAGGCTAAAATATAATATGTATGTTCATGATTATGGTTTTTCTTTCCAGATATCATACCATTGTAAGATCAAGGACCATAGCTTATTTAAAAAAAGAAGGTCTTCTAAGACAAGATCTCAACTTAGAAGAAGTTTTGCAAAACTGTTTTTTAGATTGGCCTAAAAATCAAAAGCATTTAAATGAATTTTCAGATTCAAGCACTTCTATATGTATGTTAATTTTTCATATACCTATATTTTATATTACATCTAAATTGCCAATTCTAATAGAATATTATAAAAAAATAAAAAAATATTTTTGGCATTTATTATTATAAACAAACATTTCTCAACACAGTAATACCATCTGAGTATTTCAGTGACAGTTAGAACAAGTGTTCTAGAAAAATATCTTCAGTGGAGACTCTCAGTAACTACAGATGAGTTCAAAAAGTACTGCAGAAATTATTTACCATTACGGCATAGACCTATGTGTGATATATCTGAAGCGTTAAATATTGCACAAAATGAAATTAAATTTAACGTAGACAGTATAAGAAGAAATGGTTTCATAATATCATCGGATCCAACAAATACAAAACTTATACTTGAAAATGTGAAAACATTGGCTGGATATGATATTCGAGAGGCCATAAGAATTGAACCGGCTATTTTAAAAAATAACTATAATTCTTTATTAGAAATAAAAAATATTTTGCAGGTAAATGCTGTTTATCTTTTAATTTTATTTGCTATTTTCGTAGTTATTTTAATAATAATTCAAAAAGTAATTTTTAACCCTCGACAAAAACGTTATATGTTTGTAGTGTGTATCTATTTATCTGTGTATCTATGTGTCTATCTGTGGAATCATAGCTCCTTAACAGTTGAACTGATTTTGATTAAGTCCTTTTCGTTTGAAAGGTGCCTTAATTGAGTGTTCTTGGGTGTAATAAATGGATTTCAATCTGAGGCATTTATAGCATATTCAGGTCTGCCACAGGGCTCACACTTAGGGCCAACTCTATTCAACATTTTTATAAATGATGTAGTAAGTTGTTCTCTTTGCAGCATAAAGAAATCTGTTCAGCCGTTTGAAGACCACTAGCTCTTTTTGTTTTGGGGGCTTTAAAATGTTTTAATTTATGTTTTTATTAGGAATATCTTGTTTATTAGCAACAGGCATGTAATGCACAGTAATTTTTTTTTTGGTTCTGGTTATTCCTCTGAGGTGAATCATGTGGACAGCAACAATCCCGCTGCTTGATTGGTTCATTGTCATTCAGAAGTTAGTGATTAAGCAAACAACACATAAGTTTGTAGTACACAATTGTGTAATTCGTGGTGGGCAAAGTGGTAAAAAACATGTGCTAACTGTGAACTTCTCTATACTAATAGTGAATATTTTGAATGTTATTTCAAGTTCAAAGGCAATTAATATTTAAAATAAGCTTTATGTTAGGGGCATACATAGAATTTTTAATTGATGCTTGATGTATGTGAAAAGTCTATGGGATTGTATGGAAGACCATATTTTATCAACTTGATGGTAGATAGACAAAAGAAATTCAATAAAATTCACATTGATTTCTTTTCGATTAATCAGTAAAACAACTATCGACCTACATCTGAATTTATATTACACCATGTATTGCGAGGTGATACAGTACAGTAATACACTAGCACAATTAAAGCAACATCCTTCTTTTCGTATTTTGTTAATTAAGCAATACGGTTATTTATTACTGAAGTTTAAATTATTTAGTACTGTAAAGTAAACCTAGGATAGAGAAAACTAGTACTCAATACTCAATAACTTTATTGCATTCCTTAGGTTACAAAAGGTGTTACATAGTTTAATGGTATTTCTATGGGCCCTTATGGGCACAGCAATATTATGAAGGAGGAATATTTATTATTATAATTATTGTTATTTTTAAATAATTATTTAATATAAATATTTATTATATTATTTAAACATACACACATTGAATTTTAAATACGGTTATTATAATTGTTATTATTTATTAATGAATTGATTTTGACATTTAAGGTATAATATAATTAGTATAATTAGCACAGTTGATTTTTTTTTAAATTATTTGAATCATTTTTAATTTTATTAGGATTTTTTATTGTAATTTATTTAGTAGGATGGCATTTCATTATTACCTAACATATTTATATTTACATATCTATATTATATTATATTTTTATCTTCTAAAAATTCAGAAGTATTATTAAATTGTAGTAAGTATTAGTAAATTGATAGTGATTAGATCGACTGAATGCGCGTCACTATCAACCAAACAGTAACAACAGTTAAGTTAAGGCGACAGTAGCCTAATGGCAGGGTACAGACTGCGAACTCAAAAGGTTGTGGGTTCGAATCCACCATTCGACTACTGTCGTGTACCACTTCTAACAAGCATTTTCAGCTTAGCGAGTGGTTAAAGATAATATTAGTGACGTTAATAGCATTGCATGTATTTAAAAAAAAGTAACTGTCATGAAATCATTAGCACAAAACTCTTATTAAACAGTGCAATCTATTTAACAATTGTGTGTATGCAGTAAGTTTTAAGCTATAATATGTGAGTTTAGATATGTATATTAACAATCATATTTTAGATTAAGTAATATGTAATAACAAAATAAAACAAAAAATGTACTTATACCTTATTTTTTTATTTTTTTTTATTAGACCAATGGAATATCAGAAGAGGCTCAGAGAATTTGTTTAAAAGTTTACTGTATGTGCCCACAAACAATTCAGGAAAGGCTAGAACAACTTAAAGAATTAAAGGAGTATCAGATTTTATCAACAAATCCTAGGGTAAGGTACTTTTACTTTAGGTTTGTTACTTTTTATTTGCAGCTTTACTATTTGTGCATATTTACTATCACCGACTACCTTGTTGGTCTACTGTTTGTAGTAGTGCGACTGCTGATCATAAAGTTCCGGGTTCGAATCCCGGGTCGGGCCAAAAATAAATTAGTTATTGAGCTTTTCCATCAATAAATTCTCAGTAGCTGCCCGGAGTCAGGAAGTTGGCGGTGTCTCATCCCTGTGCCTCGGAAAGCACGTAAAGCCGTTGGTCCTGTGCCTGATCTCTCTCCGATCGTGTCCGTTTACTGTCCCATCGGACTATGAGAATGCGGGAATAGAGAGTGCACCTGTGCTGGTGCGTACACTTGGGCACTATAATCCTGTATTGCGCCGTTAGCTAGTCTCCGTTGAGGCTGGCCGCCGTGACCGAAATTCGGTGTGGAGGGTATTATTATTATATTTACTAAGTGGTTGGGTAAGTACCACCCTTCTACCTATTTCTGCCACATCAGTGCGTGCACTGCTGTGTTCCAATCTGAAAGATATAGAGAGCCATTATAGTTACAGATCAAAGCCTTCGCATACTATCCTTGCGGGGTGAGTTTTTGCAAATCTTCCAAAAAATGCATGACAGCTTGCATATTCTCGGACATCCGGCTGTAGACTTAAAAGTCTGCTGATTTAATTTGCGTAGGTCAGGTACATGGCCTACTGGAGTAGAACAGGAGTAGCAGGAGTCCTGTACAACAACACGGTAGACATTTGGTATATTGCATGCCTTAAGCGAAAGCGCAAGGTATGCTCTACTATCGCCTAAAAATTAAGATTCCAACGTTTTATCGAATAAAATCGTATCTAGCAATCATATTATACATATAAATGATATATAAAAAGCACATTGTTAGAAATATAAATGATTGTTGAACTTAATCATTTTTTTTTAAATCGATTAATTGCTATTTTTAAATTAAAAAAGGGGTTTTAGTGGCTTATGGTGTGGATTTATCATGACTCCAAGGCTTGTAAACACGATAACTTGAAAATATCAATTGTTTAACTCAATCTATTTTTTAATCTCTTCATCTATCATGTGGGAAGCCACTGAATGTAAATGGCAGTGTAATTTTGTTTTCTTTAGCTATAATTAATTTTTTTCGGCTCCAAAATGATGAAATTTTCGTTGATTTGGTAGCCTTGTATGTAAATTATTTATGTAAATGGGGAGCAACAGTCACAGAGTAGTTTACTCACTCACTCAGTTCGGCGCACAGAGTACTTTTTATATGGTTCGGCGACAGTCCCCGTCGTGAGTGGACATTGTTTCGGTTTGCAGCGGCTCAAAACGATCGCTGTACAAATACACAATATTCAAATAACCAAATTTCTTAAATACTTGATTATAAAAATAATAAGAGATTTTTTTTATTACAATATTTTAAAAGCACAGAATAAATAATAGTAGTACATAATAAAAGTAGTATCATTTTTTTTATCATGGGTGATATTTTCATGGTTTTCGAGGGTGTTGAAACCGATATGGTTGTCGAAATGTAAATCCAAGATGGCGGCCGCAATAGGTATAAATTTTTCCATCATGGGTGTCATTTTCATGGTTTTCGAGGGTGTTGAAGCCGATAGTGCTGTCGAAATGTAAATCCAAGATGGCGGCTGAATTAGGTACCAATTATTTCATCATGGGTGTCATTTTCATGGTTTTCGAGGGTGTTGAAGCCGATAGTGCTGTCGAAATGTAAATCCAAGATGGCGGCTGCAATAGATATCAGTTTTTTTCATATTGGGTGTCATTTTCATGGTTTTCGAGGGTGTTGAATCCGATAGTGCTGTCGAAATGTAAATCCAAGATGGCGGCTGCAATAGGTATCAATTTTATCATCATGAGTGTCACTTTCATGGTTTTCGAGAGAGTTGAAGCCGATAGGGTTGTCGAAATGTAAATCCAAGATGGCGGCTGCAATAGATATCAATTATTTTTATCATGGGTGTCATTTTTATGGTTTTCGAGAGAGTTGAAGCGGATAGGGTTGTCGAAATGTAAATCCAAGATGGCGGCTGCAATAGATATCAATTTTTTTTTATCATGGGTGTCATTTTCATGGTTTTCGAGGGTGCTGCAGCTGATAGTGCTGTGGAAATGTAAATCCAAGGTGGCGGCTGCAATAGGTATAAATTTTTTCATCATGGGTGTCATTTTCATGGTTTTCGAGGGTGTTGAAGCCGATAGTGCTGTCGAAATGTAAATCCAGAACGGCGGCTGAACTAGGTACCAATTTTTTCATCATGGGTGTCATTTTCATGGTTTTCGAGAGTGTTGAAGCCGATAGTGCTGTTGAAATGTAAATCCAAGATGGCGGCTGCAATAGATATCAATTTTGTCATCTTGGGTATCATTTTCATGGTTTTCGAGGGTGTTGAAGCCGATAGTGCTGTTGAAATGTAAATCCAGGATGGCGGCTCAATTAGGTACCAATTTTTTCATCATGGGTGTCATTTTCATGGTTTTTGGGGGTGTTGAAGCCGATAGTGCTGTCGAAATGTAAATCCAAGAAGGCGGCTGCAATAGGTATCAGTTTTTTTATCATGGGTGTCATTTTCATGGTTTTCGAGAGAGTTGAAGCTGATAGGGTTGTCGAAATGTAAATCCAAGATGGCGGCAGCAATAGATGTCAATTTTTTCATCTTGGGTGTCATTCTCATGGTTTTCGCAGGTGTTGAAGCCGATAGTGCTGTCGAAATGTATTTAAACTACTTTAAAAAATTCCATATAATCATGTTATACGTAATTTTTTTAATGCGCTTATGGCATGCCCAATTGGATTTACCAATTTTTTATTTTTTTTTATTTACATGTATGTACTTAGTAGTACATATCGAATTATTCGAGTCTATGAGTTTATGCACTGTCTCCATGAGGAATTTAGCCACTGCTAGCTATATTTAAAAAAAATATTGGAAGACTCAGTGACCAAGTAGTGATTTGAAGCAGATTATCTCCTCTAGTAGCGCTCAGATCAGGAATGAACGAGGGCCAGTCTTCAGCTCGCACTAAAAATGCGAAACATTATATTCGAGTCAGGTTCTGTACTTATTGCCTTGTGACCAGGAGCAGAGTCTTGCTGGAATGTCCATCCATGGTACATTTGTGGAAAGTAAATTAACTTTTACAAAAGTTTTTATTTATACTTATATCGTAAAAATACCTATATACGTCACACTGCTGGGCATAGGCCTCCTTTCATTTTCGAAATTGTAACGGAGCAATACGCGAGCAACCCAGGTTCGATCTCTGATGGACCAATGATATTTAAGAGCTGATTTATCGGTGAAGGTAAGCGTGGCGAGGAAACCTGCATGTCTGAAGAATAGAATATCTCGAGGACATGTAAAGTCATCATCAAACACAGCCTGTGAAAAATCTACTTCCTGCATTTGCGTTTTGCAGATGGGTTTTTAACCGCAGTTTTCTATTACTTTGAATTGTTATTAGGAAGATGCTGCCGCTCATCTGTTTCATTTCCCTCTGTTGCCACATACGACACCAATGGGACGGTATGGGATATTGGATTCTCTTTCGTTGCCACTACAGGGCTCACACAAACAATACCATACACCGGACTCATCAACATCCTCTTCTTGCAGCTGCGGTACAAAAAAAGTTATTAATCATGTCGATATACCGCTCGCTCGTCACTGTAACCGTTGCACCTCGATCATTCTCGAAGAAAAATGGCCCGATGATTTACACACAAACAATACAAAACAATACCAGACTAGTGATAGTAATTATATTGTACCTACAGATAATATGCATATGTGTCATAAATCCGCGTTATAATAAATAACGCTCAAGTTATATCAATCAGACATTCAGGGTAAAAATTTATGGATAATCATTAACATTTCTATCTTTAGGTTTTATCGTTGGTTGTGCACAAAAGAAAAATGCTGTCGCGTCTGGAGAAAATTCAATCGGCAAAAAAGCAGTGCTATAGCCTAAACCACCTCGTGGCATCCACAAAGGTTTTTAATAAGTGAGTATGAAAGCATTTAATAAATGCAACACCTTCCGTTTTCCAACCACCAAGTTCACTGCTCAACAAAGCCTAAGCCGTAACTAGATCGTTACTATTTTGGTGGAGAGCCGCTACATTTCGCTTACCAGTACGAGGCTTTCACTGGAGGATCGAGAATCAATAAGGCCGGTCTTATAGCTGAGAGTGCTACGACCATGTTATGTCTGCTGTAACATGGCCCCACTATGCTGAAAAGGAAAGGAAAATAATGTGTTGCTTATGTTTTTCAAATCTATCTCAACTGCGTCAGTTACAAAGCACACGTTACTCAAAATAGCGCTATAGAATTAGTATAGTTGATAACTAAATAATATAACACTAATTTTGCTCGCCTTATTACGCGAAGTAGAAAATGAAGAAATGTAGTGCTTTATTCTCGACACGTCAAAGTCAAGCAGTTTTGTGTTTTTATTATAACCATATTTCACTTTATGATAATATGAGTAGCCGTATATCAAGAAAACACTATTTAATCTTTCTTATATTTTCTAAAAAATCATTTTATATTGCTACTTAAAAAAAAACTGTTTGAAAAAAATTTACGTGGACGTCCTTTGATTTTGTATGTAGTCACGATAACTCCCGAAAAAATTGACATATCGAGACCGAGTTTTTTTTATTAGCTTCAGAATTACATCAACTGGTTCCCTATTTCATAGCCTAGTGAGCCAAACCACTGACAGTAAAAGTGAATGATGACTTGTGGCGGGCTAAAGACGTATATTATGGCAGTTTCTTGAGCTGTAGACATTTAATGGGCTCTGATAATGATGAAAAAATTTTGAACAGAAAGATACCTTAATAATGACCGAAGAATATGTTAATATTGATTTATGAAATTTATGTTTTTAAACTTTGGTAATTTGGATTTTTGTTTTTGTTTATTTATTCAAAAATGTTTTATACGTTCAAATAAATGTAAACTTTTTGGATCGCAGAAAACGGGCGGACGGATATATTGTTATTGATATTGTTGTTGATTGTTCCAGTTACATAAATAGTTTCGGGAATAAAGTTTGCGGTAGGGATATTGCAGTACTGATTAGCAGTTGTATACAAACAAAACAAGTGAAGAATTATGATAGTTCTGCGACAAATAAAGAGAATGAACAATCGACATTGAGGAAAGCTATTGTACAACAACTTAAAAAACATAAATATTGGCTGCATTCGTCACTTTATATCATAAATGAGAATCTTCAATATCTAAACGAGATTTTCTACGGCGACGTTATTGTGAATAATTGCCAAATACTCCTGTATCCGCTGTAAGTTATTTTTAACTCATTCTCGTACGTTCTTTCACTTATCTAGTGAAACCAGAATGCCCAGCTGGCAGAAGTTTTTTTTTTTTAAATATTTACATACTAGGTACCTATATTGTTGTTTATGAATAATACATGATGCTTATAGTTTATTATTTTACCGATTCAGACCAACAAAAAAAAAGATAAAACTCGACACAGACACAACAGAGAAAAACAAGAACAACAGAATATTTCAAATGACCCGGAAACTATGCTCAGTTTAATTTAAGAACATGCAGTCACGTTCACATATGCAACTTAAAACCATTTGCAACCAACAACATGGTTTTAGGTGCGTATGTGTGCGTGTTCTTACATTATGTTAAGTCTACCTTCCTTTGTTCGTCTGACAATATATTATTATGATTTTACTGTCATTATCTTTTTAGTGTCCTTTATTTCTCTTTCAACTTTCAGTACCGAAACTAAACAATATTTGGAGTTTTTCCTGATGAAACGAAAACATAACGAAGCGAAGAATATAGATGTAGAATTGGACGGGTGCTATAATAATTTGAGCTATTCGGATCTCACCGACAACCAGATTTTGAGTTTGGTTTTGTATGAAATTGAAAAGAGATATCATTTCAGTGGTGATGGTATTTGGAGCAAACAGGATGGAGCAAAAACTGAATCATCTAATTTAAATCAACAAATGCTGCATAACTGACACAAGCCTAAATTATGTTAGAATTTTTTTAAGACATATGCTCATTATATACGTTATTTATCGAAGTTGAAAATAAAACAAAAGTATGTATTTTTTTTTCAGTTTTGTTACTATATTTTTACTTATATAATATTTAATACATTTTGACCTCGAAATTATTGCTTCCGACAATTTTAGTATAAAAATTATGCTATCTTTTATGCACTTTTTAAATTTTCTAAAAAAATGTATCAACTTCTAAAGAATACGTTTTAAAATATTAAGAAAAAGAAACAAAGTAAAGTAACTATCCCTGCAATAATTTATGTTTTCTATCTGAACTTTTAGAAAAAATCTTCTTAACCAATATCTCTCGTTTTATAAACTATATAGATTATATTTTATTTTTCCTTATATGTAGATATTAATAAAACCCCTTTTTATGTTATAAAATATTCGTACTTTATAAAATTATATCAAAATAATCTACAATTCTGATTACTACAGTTAAATTGGCACAATATTCACGTTTTACATCGAATATTTACAAATAATTACTGATAGGTAATTCGACATCACATATTTACTACATTTACAAAATCAGCTTATTTTAATTTGTCCTACAAATTCATACGCACTTACATAACTACTTAAATTCTAAATTTTGGTTTGCTTTGGTATCTTTAACGTTAATGGCATTGACCTTAAAAATACAGGTTCCTAATAATTCCCTTTGTTTAAACAAAAACCACAAATTTAAGGGTAATTCTAGCGACAGTATTGTTTACATTGAAAACTTAAAATATAAATGGAAGCGGAAACTAGTACAGTACACAAATAAATAAAGTTTCTTTTTTAAAAGTTTTTATTTTAACTCGCCATGTATATTTGTTAGGGTAAAATCTTGCAACTGAATTTTAAATCTGTTATCCTCAACCGATTGAGCTGAAATTTTTATCTTTCATTCATACGAGTAAATTGACATAATACCATCTTTAAACTGTAATATATTGTATATTAAAAGTATGTGTAATTACTTGCGTATTTAACAACATTTAAAACAATATCTTATCGAATTAAGTTTAGATTTAGTACTGTCCACTGCTGAAAGTTGCATATTCCAAATTTCCGAAATGTTTCATAATATTTATAAAATTATTGTAATAAAACAGATAATCATGAAAACTAAAACTCGCACAACTAGTTACAACTTTTAGCTATCTTATAACTTAAGCTTATTACATAACTAAAAATGCCAAACAATTATAAAAATTACAACTTAAATATATATAAGGTCGAAGATATAATTTCCTAATAAGGCACAAGGAATGCACAAGAATATAACATTTGGTAATGCGTATCAACGCATTCTTAACGCATGCAAAAACCTAAGATAATATGTACAATTAAGCCATCTGTAGGTGTTGCATGGGGTGGCGATCCCTTAAAACTTGAATAAATGAGTGAATATTCATTTTTAAGGGGTGTCAACATCCATCCACACTTGAATCTTATAGTATTAGTAATATAAAATAACTGTGAGACTATCGGTACAATTTTAATTAGAAACCTTTGTGATTTACTATACGGATACTATATGTAATTGTAGATGTACATTTGTAAATGATAAATAAATTAAAATATATCTTTATATATAATAGTGACGTGTCACATTGTTCGTCCGCGATGAATTCCTAAACTACTGAACTGATTTCAATGAAATATTGCACACTGTGTGCAGTTTGGTCCAACTTGAGAGATAGGATAGTTTTTATCCCGATAAGTGACCCTCAATTTTTTATTCTGAATTTTTTTTAGGACACATGGTCGTTAGTAAGGGCAGAACAACGTCTGGCTGGTCAGCTAGTTTTATATATATAAAAAGTTATTTCATACAATACAACTATAGTCTGTTAAATGCAAATATGTAGGTACATTTTTGTTCTTATCAAAAATATGTATCATTTCAATGATATAAAAAACAGGAATAAATTTAAAACATATACAGATTATTTACCAGGCGCCATATTAAAAAAAATATACGTGCATTTACAATAAAGGTATGTATTTAGGTTGGAATTATACCCCGAAAAACTATCTGACTTGCAGGTTGCTAAACAAAAAAGCCGATATACAATTAGTGATCTATTTACTGTTTATTTATTAAGGAAACACTACATATGTATAACTTTCACAGATTTATACACCACCGCCTAATTTACTAACTCAGCCACGGACTTCACAAGTCACCAACATTTTAGGTTAGGTTAGGTTAGATATTTTAGTAAGTTTACTGCTTTGTTTATAGAATTAAGGTGACAAACTAGCATACAGTCCACCTGGTGTTAAGTGGATGCTGTGGCACATAGACATCTACATTTATCCTCGATTAAGAATCAAAATGCAGATGTACTGTCACCCCTGAGGACTAAGATGGAATGCCTCGTTTCCAGTAAAAAGGGTCTCCGGTTCTCTACATTCACCATACGAAATACAGCAGCAATAAGCTGCTACTTTACGATGGTGTTCTGTGAGAGCGTGATCCTACCCCGGTCGAGCCGACCCATATGTGCTACAACCATAATATGGCTGGAGCGTGGCTCTACCACGTTTAATTATATGTTACAAATGTACATGCTAGAAATAACTACCATTTCGAGTTGTTGTTTATTTACAGTAGTTTACATAGCTTTATATATAGTGGCTAAGATACGTATTTTTCAGACGCGCATTAATTAATCGTGGTTAACTTAGTAATTCAGAGGACAATGTAGATTTTTAGAGAAATATAATGTTATTAAATACAAGTCAGTTTAATTAGTACCGTATAAATTTTTGTGGTATGTTTGTTTCGAGTTCATTAAATATTTGTCACAATATCAATTCGTTAAATCGTGTTTAAGGTTTGATTATGGCCAAAGCTATTTACATTGCATTTTTTATAAACTGATATTCTTAGTTCAGATTTTATATTTTAATATCCTATTTAAAAGTTTAAAAATAGTCAAGTTTCGTTTTCTTATTCATCATAAATCTTTAATAGTTACAGAATATATAATTCGTATTATAAAAAAAATTGCTTTTGTCATTATTCTAGTAATTTAAAGTAAAATGCTAAATTTTTATGAAAAAAATATTGTTTCCGTTCCGAATACTCCTTTTCGAAATTATACCTACATAATTCTAGGTTAATTTCGAAAAGGAGTATTTCAGTTCAAAAAAGGGGGCAAGGATGTGTAAGCTTGACTTTGACTTGGTTCCATTTTTACAACGACTGGAGGAGCGAGTTCGGAGTGCCGATCCATCTCATAATGTTTATCATGGGGAACCATACCGCACTTTTCATAGTCTTCAGGAGGCGCTGCGTAACGAGGGGGCTCCTCTTGCAAAGCACACGCTGAATATTTATCTTCATGTTCATGGCTACGGTAATCCAACTTATCCTCGTGTGGATGACCTTCCATTTGGGGTGAATGGGCTGCTATCATAGGGTAATCACGCACGCCTATAGGAGGCGGACTACCCTCACCGTATTCATAGGAATGTCGTGGTGCAAACATTTGCCCGTCGTGCCCATTGAGGACTGTCGTGTAGGAATATGCTGCAGGTTGAGAATTAAATGCAGGATAGCCGCTACCGCCTGAGGATAGTAAATGATGCGATGATAACTCATACGAGTGTTGATAAGACCACGAATCAGCTGGAGCTGGCAGACCATTCTGTGGAAATGCAGGTAAATTCCCTCCAATGCCCGAGAAACCTCCGCCTAATGTAGTAGAGCTTGGGGAACTAGAGCCAATGTATCCAGTTTTTCTTGGGGGCTCCCGCTTACGCCATTTTGCTCTTCGGTTTTGGAACCATACCTGTAGAGTAGAAAACACGTTAAAATTAGGATTTATTTAAAAATAAACAAAGTTATTACGTGACCCAATTTATTTCTTAATAATAATAATTGTATTTTTTTTAATTGGCGAAAAATAGTTTATGTGTTAAATATTTAGATAATAAAATTTTGTTTAAACTTAACTAAAGTTAAGTCGACAAATGAAACATTAAAATGATAGAAATTTTAACTTGAAAATAGTTACCTGTACTCGTGATTCCGATAAATTCAATTTCAAAGCCAGTTCTTCCCTCGCAAATACATCGGGGTAGGGCGCCCGCTCAAATGCTCGCTCTAGTTCCTCTAGCTGGTATGCAGTAAATGTTGTCCTGAAAAATAAGCATTATTTATTACTATAATAAGTTTGAGTTTATCCAATCATTTAACAGTCTAGTTATATCAAGCTAAACAATTGCCACCTTTCTTCTATATAGTGGAAGCATATTACATATTATTATATTACACTTGTACCCTGCGGGTTTCGAATCTGCGGCCTCTTAGATGCGGCGCTACCGAGCCGTTAGACTTTCGACCTCGAAACAATTTATAATAAGTATAGCAACTATCAACGGCGCGGGAAACGTCATATATTATCTATGATAAGTTTACACAATTGCGTAAAGATCAGAAGTAGGTTTAGTGGA
This sequence comes from Parnassius mnemosyne, assembly GCA_963668995.1. NCBI lineage: Eukaryota > Metazoa > Arthropoda > Insecta > Lepidoptera > Papilionidae > Parnassius > Parnassius mnemosyne. Next base: position 27,459,252 of record CAVLGL010000115.1, read on the forward strand.
GTACACAAACTTATAAGAAATGGTAGTGGATTATAAAAGCGCTAGTAAAGGACTTATTTTATGACAGCAATTGTATTGCCGTCAAGTAGTCAACTATTTCACAATGTTGCTTAGGTTAGAGCCACAATGTTGCTTTTATATAGAAAACAGGGTGAAAAACAACACGGTCCACCTGATTGACTGATGTATAGCTGCAGCGTGGTTTTACCACGTAAAAAATTCACATAGGTCAGTGATCATCTAGCCATTATCTTTGTTTTATATTATCAAAAAGAGCTTCAACATCGTTTACTTTTATACAATTTAAGGAATGACACAGAGGCAGTTGTCATTAAGGAATTTATATTTCGATCATAGTATTTAAAAACTGGCCAAAGTGCGAGTTAGGATTAGGTGGATACATGTCGAGGAAATAAATTTAAAAAAATTGGTAAATCCAATTGGGCATTCCTTAAGCGCATTAAAAATTACGTAAGTATAACATGATTATACGGAATTATTTAAAGTAGTTTAAATACATTTCGACAGCACTATCGGCTTCAACACCCTCGAAAACCATGAAAATGACACCCATGATGAAAAAATTAGTACCTACTTCAGCCACTATCTTGGATTTACATTTCGAAAGCACAATCTGCTTCAACACCCTCGAAACCCATGAAAATGACACCCATGATGAAAAAATTGATACATATTGCAGCCGCCATCTTGGTTTTACAATTCGACAGCACTATCGGCTTCAACACCCTCGAAACCCATGAAAATGACACCCATGATGAAAAAATTGATACTACTTACTTTTAGTACGTACTACTATTATTTATTCTGTGCTTTTAAAATATTGTAATAAAAAAATCTCTTATTATTATTGTAATCAAGTATTCTACTTGGTAGAGCCATGCTGCAGCTATATTATGGTTGTAGCACGAATGGGTCGGCTCGACCGGGGAAGGACCACACTCTCACAGAAAACCAGCGTAAAATAGCAGCTTAACGCTGCTGTGTTTCGTATGGTGAGTGTAGAGAACCGGAGACCCTTTTTACTGGCAAAGAGGCGTTCCATCTTAGTCCTCACGGGTGACAACGCATCTGCATCTTGAGTCTTTATTGAGGAAAGATGTAGATGTCTATGGGTCACAGTCCACTTACCATCAGGTGGACTGTGTGCTCGTTTGTCACCCGATCCTATAAAAGAAAATTAAGAAATTTGGTTATTCGAATATTGTGTATTTGTACAGCGATCTTTTTGAGTCTCTGAAAACAATCGAAACAATGTCCACTCACGACGGCGACTGACGCCGAACTGAGTGAGTGAGTAAACTACTCTGTGGCTGTAGCTCCCTATTTACAGAAATAATTTACATACAAGGCTACCAAATCAGCGAAAATTTCGCCATTTTGGAGCCGAAAAAAATTAATTATAGCTAAAAAAACAAAATTACACTGTCATTTACATTCAGTGGCTTCCCACATGATAGATGAAGATATTAAAAAATAGATTGAGTTAAACAATTGTTATTTTCAAAAGTTATCGTGTTTACAAGCCTTGGGGACATGATAAATCCACACCATAAGCCACTAAAACACCTTTTTTATTTAAAAATAGCAATTAATCGATTTAAAAAAAATATTAATAAGTTCAACAATCATTTATCTTTCTAACAATGTGCTTTTTATATATCATTTATATGTATAATATGATTGCTAGATACGATTTTATTCGGTAAAACGTTGGAATCTTAATCTTTAGGCGATAGTAGAACATACCTTGCGCTTTTGCTTAAGGCATGCAAAATATATATTTGTATTATTTTTGTATTCTCAAATTGAATGCAAAATACATTCCAACAAGTACTTTAAGTACTGTCAATTGATGGGCAATTAGACACAAATTATACACTTAACTGTCCGTCGAAACAGTTGATGCAATATTGCCGGAATACTCTACAAGAGCAAGGTGTTGCACAGTAACATTACAGAAAAAGTATCGTCTGCAATATTGCTGAGATATAATTTTTATCAAAATTTCCAACAAGATATTTTTAAATTTCCAAGAAAATCCAGAAGAAAAGAACAAGAAGAAGAGATTGTTTACGAGCCTTTTTAGAGACACTCGAAAATCACAAAAAACCAGATTCAGAAGTAAAATATTGAGGTTTTGAACAAATATTAGCTCCAATTAGGTTTCAAACCCACAGCATATATCAACTAGGTATGCAATTTACAAAAACAATTTAATATAATGTTTAATTTCATAAAAATTCGCAATTGTTAATGAGGTACATTTTTAAATGATCGTCATTACAGCCCTTCATACGTTCATTGCGGAACCACCTGCCATCTGCATCTAGACTTCCTACAAATTTTACCAGGTCATCGTATAGCCAATCGAGAACCTATATTCTCCAATCTGTTGTCTTTATTTCGAGCTGTATGTCTGGCCCCTCACTGATCCGTTACGATATGTCGGTTACCGCTTCTACTACCAATATCTTCATTACGAATTTTATTGCACAGAGAAACTTCAAGCATAGCCCTCTCCATATATTGCTAAGCGAACTAAACCTTCCTCATACGACCAGCAATTAAAGATTTATATCTTTGGCTATCGTTCAGATGTTTGGTATATATTTCACCCGAAGAAACGCTAACTGGCTACTGAAGTAGGTTTCTTTTAAACTACCTATTTAGAAATGTTTTAGTTGTTAAAACTGTAACAAAATAAAAACTCAATGACAGTTAATATTGATATGCAAATCATTTTTATCAGTCTGCGGCACATCAAACATCTGACGCGTGCAATATGGCTGCGGGCGCACGCGCAGAAATTGATTGAGCGTGAAACGAAATTCACCCCTGACGCGCGCCACCACTTTTAATTGCCCATCAATTGACAGTACTTAAACTGCTTGTTGGAATGTATTTTGCATTCAATTTGAGAATACCAAAATAATACAAATATATATATATATATATATATATATATATATATACATACATACATACATAAACACTCACGCCTGTCACCCAGAGGGGTAGGCAGAGATTATGGACTTCCATTTGGCACGATCCTGACACACCTCTCTCGCTTCCTCCACATCCATATACCTACGCATACACGCTCGTCGGTTAAAGGTACTCTTGATTTGGCCCATTTTTAATATATCGCCAATTTGGTCGATAAACTTTCGCCTAGGGCGACCCTTCCCGACTATGCCGTTCACCTCTGCAACATAAATTTGCTTTGTCACTCTTTCCTCATTCATTCTTTCTACATGGCCAAACCACCGAAGCATTCCTTTCTTAATCCTGGTCACAACATCATCTTGCAAACCACACTCTTCTCTTATTAAACAATTTCTCACTCTGTCATTCAGCTTCATCCCTAACATACTATATTAATATTAATTTATTTCCTCGACATGTATGTAGCTGTAGCATTTTTAATCCTAATCCTAACACGCACTTTGACCAGTTTTTTAATAAAACTAATTTTACGGATTTTATCGCGTAATCTATTTTTATATTCCCGACGTTTCGGGTGCTTTCCAGCACCCGTGATCACTGGGGACTTTTTTAAATCCTGTAATCGAAATTTAAATTTAAATTCCTTAATGACAACTGCCTCTTTGTCATTCAGTAAATTGTATAAAAGTAAACGATGTTGAAGTCCTTTTCGATAGTATAAAAGAAAGATAATGGCTAGATGATCATTAGCCTTATACTCGTTGAAGAATCTATATTAATCTTTTTACGTAATATAATATGTATATTTATACTTTATTACAAATGAACAACATGATAAAAATATCTTTATACTGTATGCAGTTAATTCATGTAGGGCTGTAAGAAAGTGTACCCCGAATTGCCACTGTATTTAATATGTCATAAGATCCCTCGCGTTATTGGACTTATAGATGATGCGATAAGTCAATTGACTCCCCGCGGACATACGGGTAATTAACTACAACCCATGCGACGCCTATTTATTTGTAATATAATTTTACCAGCATCAAGTGCTTTTGTTATTTCCACGAAGAAAACACTATAAATTGAAATTTACAGTTTTAAGTAAGGGGCGCAGAATTAAAAAAAATACTGATGTTTCGACAAACTAAAATCATAAAAAAATGTGATCAGTTGTTATTATTATTCCACGATTAACGGAAGATCATACATCATATTATCTGATGATAGGCTGCCGCACATATTTATATCTTGTAGGTAACTTATACTATTAAGTATTATTGGCTATCTGAAGACCAAGTTAGCATTAGATATTCCTTTTTGTTATTCTGAAATAGTTTTTGCATCGCCACGGGTCTATGTAAATGTTTGACGATAAACAAGTAACTAAAAATCTCTAACGATTAATTAAATAAGTTACTTTGTCAATAGTATCATATAATTTATTCTAAAAATTAGACCATATAAAATAACAACCGTTGAAGATGTGTCATAGGGTAGAGACTGCGCTTAGGTTTTTTTTTAATAGGATAAGGGTGACAAACGAGCACACAGTCCACCTGATGGTAAGTGGTTGCTGCGGCCCATAGACATCTACATCTATCCTCGTTTGCGAATCAAAATGCAGATGCGTTGCCACCCGTGAGGACTAAGATGGAATGCCTCATTTCCAGTAAAAAGGGCCTCCGGCCACCTGCACTCACCAAGCGAAACGCAGAGGTAAACCTCTACTTCACGCTGCTATTCTGTGAGGTCGTGGTACCACCCCGGTTCGAGCCGGCCCATCCGTGCGACAGCAAAAGCTGCCGCGTGGCTCTACCACTGTTAGGTAAACGCAGTGTGGTACGCTCCCTGACTAGATGTAAAACGTAGTGATTATATATTGTATATAACCTTTGGTTAGATGGAGCGACGATCTGCGTAAGGTAACCGGCAGCAACTGGATGCGTTAGGCAGAAGAGTATCACGCCTTAAGAGATGCTAAGTCCAGTAGTGGACTACCACAGGCTGATCATGAGGATGATGATATAAAATAAGCAACTTTGGTAAATAACAAGTCAACGATCAAATTGGCGGTATATTGAATATTAGGCCAAATTAAAAGTACCATTAGTCAATGAGCATGTGCGTAGGTATAGACAAGGATGGGAAAGAATCTTGAGAGGTGTCTAAGGACTTCCATTTGGCACGATCTTGGCAAATATAAGACCTTAGTCTCTGCCTACCTCTTTTGGAAACAGGCTTGTGTATGTTACGTTACATATTTTATTTAACCTTGAGTAAGTTAAAAAAAAAACGATTAAAATTGTCTCCCTCTCAATAAAGCCATATGTTGTTCCCGCTTTTACAAACTCATCGTATTAGTTATGCAACACACATTGTTAAAAAAGGTGGATAATGCTTCGATGTTTCAAGCCAAACATTCTATATTTTTATGCTACAATCATTTTTTATTGGTATTCATAATTGCACTCTCAGACGTGGCGATATATTTGCATTTTGATTATTAACCGAGGACAGATGTAGGTATCTATGGGCTATAGCATTGACTTCACTTCACTTCACCCTAACTTTTATAAAAGTTTCAGAAGTACAGAAACACAGATTGCAATTTTTTTTAATAATATTCATTAAGGAAATGGCATTATCATAATCAGCATTACAGCTTATCTCAAATCCACTGCAGAATTTTAGGCTTTCTTATTACTTACCACGGCGCGGTTCTCAGTCAACTGCGCTTGCTGCTAGGAACAAGGTTGCCGCTGAAGAAACGATAACTTTTGACCCTAGCAGTATCGTTTCTACGAGATTACGAACGGTTTTTTAACTTGCAGAATAATGTCAATTTTTTAATTATTTTTGCTATTGTAGTTTAAAGATTGAAATACGCCTTCCTATTAAACGAAATAATTAGGTCTTTTGCCTAAATGTTTAACCGACTTCAAAAAGGGGGAGGTACTGTATGTTTTATATGTTACCTCATAACATTTTTCTAGGTGAACCGATTTTGATGATTCTTTTTTTATTTGAACGCAGGTGCTTCTCATGTGGTCTCATATAAAATTTAATCAAGATCTGATCAGTAGTTTTTGAGTTATCCTTAATAATTTATATTGAAGTCGGTTGTACAAAATTTTCTGGGGGCACGGCAGTGCCCCCGCCAAGTCAAGCAAGAAAGCGGCACGGCCGTACCATCCTTTTCTCGAAGCAATTCCGGCCATTTTCGACCCCCTATAACTTCGTTGTGGATTAAACTATAAGCCTGAATTTCTGAAATTTTGCCTGCCTGAAATTCGCACTATACAATCCAATTTAATATAATATGTATTACTTGTGAGATACATTGTGTTTTCATGCGATGGCCAAGTCAATCTATTTATTTAAAACATAAAGGATTTTTAATATTGATATGGTCACTATAAGATGTTGTTAGGTTAGCTAATTACGTAATAATTTAAGACAGAAGGACCCTTAATTAGGGTCTGAATAAATTAACCGACTTGGTATTACATGGATCTCACAACTTTTTACGTTAGAAGAACTGAGTTGTGAGACTTGGTTTTTTTTACAAGCTATGTTTTTGATGGCATTAATTTTACCATTTGTCTTTGCCGAACTTTTGTAGCAATACTGGAGACGACACTAAACTAGCTACGGCGTAGCGAACGTGAATGTTTGTAGCGCGTAGCATGTTCTTACCAGCTTTACTCTTATTTTCAACTCAAGAAAATAAAATAAATAATGCCCCATTGCATCATAACAGGGATATTTGCTATAGTTGCCATGGTTGGCAGACGGTATAACAACCGCAGTGTTTATTTTCTAGTTGTAATTAGGAAGACGTTGCAGCTCATTTCGTGGTTTGTTTCCTTCTGTCGCCTCTTTTGCGATATGGGTTATATAAAAATATAAAAAAGTAAATATTAATATAATACATTTTAAATTATAGAGACGCTAAGTAAACTTTTCTTTATAGATAAACGAATACAATAATAAAATTTTATGACTAAACGCTAAAATATGATAAAGTTTTATCAGAAAGTTCCGTTACGAAATTTTTTTAGGAAATATTTATCTAGATATAATTAAATGATTTTGGATTGTTATTGGTCATTATAGTTCTGAATTTTAACGTACACACAGAAAATCTTACCTGGTTTTCTTCTTCTTTATACCGTTGTTGTCGTTCTTTTTCTTGTCACTCTTCTTCGATGTCGGCTGAGGTGGCGGAGGTGGGTGATGCGACGTGTGTTGTGTTTGCGTGGTTTCAACTGGTTGTAGCAATAAGGGCTCTTCTTTTCGCTTTTGGTCGTTACTGGCTGCAAATACAGGGAGTTCGTCACGATATTGCAGCTCCCCGCCTGCACCGACTACAACTTGCACATGGCGTTCTTTGCCAAAGTCGCTGAACATGTGCTCCTCAAAGGTTGGTTGTTCCATGCCACCGGCACCGGCGGCTTCAAAGGCGCACTCATAGCGTGCACCAGCGCCGGAGGCGCTGTCTCCGCACACGTACATGTAGCCTTCGGCGGCGGGCGGGTGCGTGCCCGCTACCTCCGCGCCCACCTCGCTCGGCTCCGTCGCGACGGCTACGCACTCTTCTTCAGCGGCCTCGCTGCCGCTACCTCTAGCTGCCGTACGCCCCGGCCTCACTTAGTCCTGATTGAGTACTTATTTATCGACACAGATATTAAACAATTTAACTCATTTAACCGAACACCCGAGTGTGTGCTCGATCAACGCTCGCGCCGTTCGTATCCTCGTGTCCGTCCTGGTTAAATGGCTTTAATCAACTTTAACGAACTAACCGAATTTGCTCTACGGTTGGTCAATTTATATTATCATAATACTGCTCTCGACAGACAAGTTGAACCAATGATTGCTACGCACTGCGCCGTCGAAAGCGGATGCTTAAATGATAATTTCATTCGTAGCGTGAGGGCAGACGTGAGATATTACATCGGGTATGGCGGGCGCTTATGACTGTGATATTGAATCGAGAGAGAGCCAATAGCAACGCAAGTCGGCCACTCCCCCAGACATAGAACCCCTTAGTAGCGCCACGACACGCCGCGCCGCCGCGAACTGCGGGCTAAAGCAACGACGGCCACACAGCCGCTGAATGCACCATGCGGGATTCCCACAAACTCACCCAACATTTTGTTTGTTTTTACAGCATAGGGCGCAAACACCCACATCTATATTTTGTACTTCTATAGCGCTTTATTGTAAATCCGTATCAATGCTTCTTGTATGTGTCTGACCCATGATTTATAGTCGTGGGAAATTATAACACGTAAAAAAGGCATTTCATATTTTTGACAAATACGCCGGAAGTACTTAGAAAGTAAATAAGAAAGTTTATATATATTTCAAGATGAATATAAAGTATGTAATGTCTAAATAATACAATTATATACTAAAAAAAGGTTGAAAAATGCAACAAAACAAGTCGCGCACTGGGACGACGACGCACGCGCACTGAAACCGTCAATCGACGGGGCGATCGCTTAATTATTAATTAACAGTTATTGCTGGGGATTATTAATAAAACATTCGCCCTGGCTATTGGCACTTAGATTAGCGTCGAGGGAGTAATGGCGCATTTCAACAATTTCGGTTGTTATTTAATTGAACTCAATTTAGATGATCAGATCTATTTAGGTTGGTGCTGGCGCTCGCCAGCGGGATCTCTGCTTCATTGGGCTTATTGGTGACTTTCAGACAACACGAATTGCACTCGTTGATGCACTTCTCGACGCATCTGCAGTTTGTGATACAAAGTACAAATAGGTCATTATGAATGATCCGTATCACCTGGCGTAAAATAAGCAACGAAATTAAGGTGATAAATTGAAAACGTGTTAAATAACAAAATACGAATGTGCTTTGTGAAATTGAGATCTGTGATGTCAAGTCTGTGTTAGAACAACATAATATATAATAGGAGTGGTGATGAGAATAATAGTGAACGCTAATGCTGATTGTGCAAAACCTATCTAAGTAAAATGAAACGAATTCGGTTTGTAAATAAAAACATTTCTTTGGAAGCTTCTTCATAAAACTGTAAGTTATTTTGTAAATTCTTTGTTATTTATTTAATTGTGGCGATTCTAAAAACAAAGTGTTTTATAAACGGATGAAAGAAATGTGAAGTGTATCATACAAAGTTTTGTTTAAATCATGCTTGCTTGCAAAAGAATAAGTAATAATCTCTGGATTAATAGGACCTATGAGATCCCGACTATCATCGTTCTTCTCTTGTCTGTTTGTTTAATGAAAGGGTTTTTAATGAAAAAAATAATGTAATTAAATTATCACGTGTAGGTTTCCCTTATGGTACTCATCCTGAGACCGGGAACGAACGGAGTTATTAAAACAATTGAATGTTATAAATTAAGAGCACCAAATGAATAGGAAATCTATTCGCTATTAGATAATTTGTCTTTTATTTAAAAAAAACTCTAATTTAAAAAAAAATGAGTGGTGGTAATAACGCATAAGCCGCATTAAGTATAGATCTTTATGTGAGTTTGTGATAAGATTATAAATATTTGAATATTAAGTTTTATAAAAAAAAAAACTTCTGGCGAATAATAAGTGAACAAATTTTACAAAATGATTAGTAAAATTCATGGATTTGTTGATACACATCGATGTCTGAGTGTCTACGACTGACGAGGACAGGTTAAAATATATTTTCGCTGCAATTTATGCTCCTTGTAGAGAAAGTCCGGTTGAAACACTAGAAACTCTTGAGTAATTTTTATATACAATAAGTGTGACAAACGGCCACACACTCCACCTGATGGTAAGTGGATGCTGTGGCCCATAGATATCTACACATATCCTCAATTAAGAGTCAAAATGCAGATGTGTTGTCACCCGCGAGGACTAAGATGGAATGTCTCATTTCCAGTAAAAAGGGTCTCCGGTTCTCTATACTCACCATTTGAAACACAGCACAGCAGCATTAAGTTGCTATTTTACGCTGTTATTATAAGTATGATAAAGTAGACATAATATTATTATGAAGTAGGTAGTATAGTAAAGTAGGAAAGTTAATTGTAAATATAATGAAGTAGCCGTCTTTGGATTTCAAATAATTTACATTTTTTTCTATTTTATTTTTCTCGATATAATAAAAAGGCAACAATTATTATTCAGTCATTGTGAGAGTGGTTCATTGAGTCTAACACCAAGTTAGCTGCAAGGAAGCTATAGGAGTCCTTGTAAAAGTGCGGCTGTATATGTAACTGTTCAGGCGGTACTTCACGCCTGGACAGCTGCTTACTCGTACGCTATATAAATTGCAAGTATTGCTGCTATATATGGGCTGGTGCTGCAAAATGCCAACTAGCAGCTTTGGACTCTTTGGAAAGGCGTACTAAGAGGATTATTGTTGACCCTAATCTGGCTGAAACCAATCTCACCAGCCTCGAACACAGGCGCAAAGTAATCAATCTTTCGGTTTTCTTACGGTTTTTTAACTACATCCTCCTTCCACAATCGGACAATCTGACGCTCGGTCAGTCTCCACTCTTTCGTTGTTGACTTACGATGCATTCGAACCAAACGGTTTGCTACATCATTGGTCATGCGTAGAGTAGAGGAGTGGCATAAATTGTCAGTGTCTGTCTACCAATCCGATTACAGTGTGTCTTCAAGGCAAGACTGAATAGACTTTTGTTAAGTCAATGCGCTTCACCATCTTCTACTACATTACCACTTACCATCAGGCAGAATAGAGTCAAGCACTGGCTTATCTTCTTCTCTAATATATAAAATATTAATGTTTTTTTGTTTAATGTATTTTATGTGCTGCCATACCGTTCACCAGATTGTGGTAAAACTTTGTCAACGTATTGCTTGCATTTACTTATACTAGGTGGCGCGCGGATCGTACCGATAAGATCATCATCATTATCGTTCCTAATTAAACAATATAATTCTAACGAATTTAGAATGATATTCCCACAATTATGTCTTCTACGGGAACAACGCGCCGGGTACCAGCTAGTAATTGATAAAAAAAACTAAGCTGCAACGAACACCGCAGGCTTAACTTGCAATTATTTGCTCAAGCTCGAAGTTTTCAGCGTATTAACCGTGCAATTTATTTGGAATCAGCAGACATTTTATAAAGGTTATATTCCTTAAGAGTTAATAGTCAGGACTTTCCATTACTATGGAGGACGTGTTGTCATTGCCACGCTTGGCAGATCGCAGTACCAGATGTCTTACTCCTTTCACGGTGACGCTGCATCATGTCGCCGATTTGGAGATTTTATATCTGGTATAAATAAATTCAATATATAACAGTAAAACCTTCGTGATCATTTTAGTAAAGCTTTGCAAGTGTGAATTAGGCTTTTTCCTAAAGAATAATTCTATCGTCACATATTTTCCTTATTTATCATGGCACATAATATATATGTGTATATATATGTATATAATATAATGTATATATTTAATGTATTTAAGTAGATTTATGTATGCGTACGTCTGTATTGATATATTTACATTTTATGATATATGTATAGAATATATTCTATGTATATATTCTGGTTTATCCGAACTTCGTTATTTTTTTTTCTTTTGTGCATAAAAATTTAAATAAATAAATAAAAATAAATAAAACCCGTCATCTGTTTGAGGAATCATTATAGCTTAGGTCTTTACTTGCCTCTACGATATTACCAGGATAAAATGGGATAACGATTTCTCTAATGCTTCTTAAACGGCTCCTTTAAAAATAAAAATTCTAAGCTACTAATTTGTGTACAAGATTTTATTTTAAATTTCTGGTTCGATCTAAGCAAAATCTCTTGACTAATTGTCAGTACTTACAATTTAACACTATCTTAAAGTCTGTCAAAGGTATGTTTGGGCTTGGTTTTAATTTTAATTATTATAGGATTCCAAGTAGATGATAGTACTCAGCCATCTTTTTAATGGTATGTAAATGTTGAAATTAATTGCTTTTATATATCTAATTAACTTTTTTGGGTAATAAAAATAGTTCTAAAATAATAGTATGCAAGCGTGGTCGTGCTAATTCATCCTCCTGTCGCTATAATTCGTAGAAACAATTTTTCAAAATTCAACGTACAGTTAATAAAAATTTAACAATTACCATTTGAAATTTAAAAAGATAAAAATTACATTTCGTGAAAGTATTTGTAATTTTTTATCAGAAAGATGCTTAGTGTAGTGAGTACAGTGTTTCCCATATGAAATATCGAGCAGTCTTTGCATCCACAAAATATTGCTAATTTCCTAAACATGCAGGCTTTCTTAAAAGTTTGACAAATTATTATTCACAAGTTTGATTAATAACTTCAGTGGTGCGGGCAGAGATCGAACTCGGGTTTCTTACTCTTCGTGTAATATGTAATTTATGTTTATCGTTTTGAGCTACCCCGGCTCTGAATTAACGACACGTCCTTCCCTATGAAAGATAAATCTTAAAATAAGCAAGATTATTAAAAAGCAAGAAATAATGACAATTATTGTGTTCAAAATAATGATATAGTTTATTCAATCTTCTCTTTATACTAAAATGGTGTGAAAGATTAGGTTTATTTAATTTATTATTATGAAGTAAAAGGAATATATATATATATATATATATAATCACGCCTCTTTCCCGTAGGGGTAGGCAGAGACCACTTCTTTACACTTGCTACGATCCTTACATACTTGTTTCGCTTCGTCTACTTTCATTATTCCCTTCATACATGCTCTACGGTTTAGGGTACTCTTGACCTGGCCTTTTTTCAAGACGTCCCTGATTTGGTCTTGAAATGTTCGCCTAGGTCTATCCCTTCCAACACTTTCATTCACACTCGCCTTATACACTTTTTTCGTCAATCGTTCTTCATTCATTCTCTCGACATGGCCAAACCATGTCAGCATACCTTTCTCAATTTTTGTCACTACATCTTCTTTCAGACCACAACGTTTCCTTATCCTCACTATTTCTTATCCTGTTTAAGTAAAAGGAGAACAACTCAGCTGATAAGCTGGGTACCGGCTACTTTTGGGTACCGGCTTCCTTTCATTTCTGAGGGGGTCTTTGAATGGCTCGAAGGTCTTTGACAGTTCCGTGGCGCAGTGACTTAGTAATGAGTTGCGGCGACGAGGGCCGAGGGTTTGAATCGAAATAGGTATTTGTATGACCGTCGTTAACTATGACATCATATATCATACGTGGTAGAGCCATGCTGCATTAATATTTTTGTTGTAGAAGCACAAATGGGTCGGCTCGAGCGGGTAAGATCATGCTATCACAGAATACTAGCGTACTAGGTTTATGCTAGCATTCTGCTATTTTATGTAGCTGTGTTTCTTATGGTGAGTTCAGAGACCGGAGACCCTTTTAATTGTTTGTTTTATAGGATAGGGTGACAAACGAGCACACAGTCCACCCGATGGTAAGTGGTTGCTGTGACCCATAGACATCTACATTTATCCTCAATAAAGAATCAAAATGCAGATGCGTCGTCACCCGCGAGGTCTAAGATGGAATGCCTCTTTTCCAGTAAAATGGGTCTCCGGTTCTCTACACTCATCATACGAAACACAGCAGTGTTAAGCTGCTATTTTACGCTGGTATTCTGTGAGAGCGTGGTCCTTCCCCGGTCAAGCCGACCCATTCGTGCTACAACTATACTACTAATATAGCTTCAGCATGGCTCTACCACGTATAACGGAATACAATTGGAAACGAGTCGTCCTATCTTAATCGTCAGAGGTAACAACGCATCTGCATTTTGACATCTGCGTAAACATAAGATTATAATTATCAAGTTGATACGAGTAGCAAGTGAGAAGATTATCCGAAATAATGTTGTCGTCAGCGAGAAAATTCTTAAATTTTCTACATAGGTACCTATAATTTTCTCAATACTTTTAAAAATACCACTTAACTTATTAGCATGTAGTTAGCTGAATTGATTTTTTTTTAAAGAATGAGGGTGACAAACGAGCACACAGTACACCTAATGGTATATGGCTGCTGTGGCCCATAGACATCTACATCTATCCTCGATTAAATATAAAAATGGAGATGCGTTGTCACTCTTGAGGGCTTAGATGGAATGCCTCGTTTCCAGTAAAAAAGGTCTCTGGTTTTCTAAACCACCATACGAAACACAGAAGCATTAAGCTGCTATTTTACGTTGGTATTCTGTGAGGGCGTGGTTCTTCCCCGGTTGAGCCAACCTATTCATACTACCACTAGATAGCTACAGTATGGCTCTACCTCGTATCTTTATCAACCTACTTGGAGATAGTTGTTACATTAACATGCCTCTAGTCCTTTGATATTTCTCCTGTAACATATTATTTATTCACATAGACAGGCACCAGGACATATGGTTTCAGCGCATTTTTAATTTTAAAAATACTCAGATATTACAGGATGTTAAGAACCATAAATACATCCTTTGGAGTAAACTTGGGTTCATCTAAGAAGTTTTGCGGCTTTCTACTCTTGGTTTTGAGACATAACCAAGGTCAGGTTTCAACGAGTATGCTTTCTAAAACCCACAAGCAAATGGTTCAGCAACTTTAGATCCTTTTCAACTGCAAGATTGCGTAGCTCCTCACGTAACGCCGGAGCAAAACTGCCGGGGCCGCACAGTTGATGTCACTTGATGATGACACTTTCATCATGTCTTTGACGTATTTGCACGTAATTAATGGAATTAGGCGTTACTTTGCGGAAATCTATTTAAATTTGGAAAAATTTATTTTGCCAATATCCGCTCAATAAAATAAAATAATGAAATGAAATCCCTCAATTGTCTATCACTATTATATATTATCATTATCGTCGTTACCACTAATCCCAGCACCAATAGGTACTCCTACTACCACTAAACTAGGAAAGGCACATCATCGATGATAATACGTCACGTGTTTCGCCTTTACACGAGGCATCGAGGAACTGTTCAAATTAATTCCAGCCGCCAAATTTCACGAACGCACATCGCGTGAAAATTCACGATACCATCCTCACCATCTGGATGCTTGGCGGTCCACGACTGTGCGTTTTATTAAGAGTTTTTTTCCTCGTACGAATTCTCTGTGGAATTGTTTACAACCGGCGATTTTTCCGGACCGATACGACTTAGGTACCTTCAAGAAAAGAGCTTACACCTTTCTAAAAGGTCGGCAACGCATCTGCAATTCCCCTGGTGTTGCGGTTGTTCATGGGCGGCGGTAGTCACTTACCATCAGGCGAGCCGCATGCTAGTTTGCCCCCTCTCCTATAAAAAAATCCTCAGGTGTAGTAGACTCTGCGGTGACAACCGCTAAGTAAACGGTCAGCCAGATCCAGTCAGCTCTTGCGCATCAAACTCCCAGATACTCGCAATCAAAATATTGCACACTCAACGCTCTTTCTCAAATAGTTCCGCGATAATTTCAGACGCATCGGTTTTTGGAGCAAAACCGGCGTCAGTTTGGTCAAACTTCGATGTTAATACAGATAGCAACTGCTGCATTTAATTCCGCAGTGGACGCATTGTTGTGTATAGTTTTTATTAAAATCGGATCTTTTAGCAGCTCTTTGCGACATTGTGTACAGTAACAACATTGTGCGTATGGTGTTTAGCCCTATTATATAAATTTTCCTGCTAATAAGTCCGGTCAGGTCAAACACAAGTGTTTCGTTTATATCCATCACATTGAACTGCATCCTCCACATTTGCACTTTTTACACTGATATCACTTCGTATTAGACTTTATCACGAATATATTAATCGGATTTTAGAGTCAGTTATATTATACCACCACAACAATTCACTTTGAAGATAGACTATGGAAAAAAGCCATAATTTATTAAGATACGGAATAAGGAAAATGTATAGTGTTAATTACGAGTAATTTACGAAAACATTTAGGAAAAGAACACTTATTTAAATTTGTGTCCTCTTTACTTATTGAAAGCAAGCATTAATGAACTTTTTTTCGCAAAGGCGCTGGAAAGCGAGCTCGATTTCCATTGCCATTTGCTTATCTTCGAGTATTTCAGCTTACGAGTACCTTCGAGTATTCGAAAGTCGAATGTCATTACGACCAATAGGTACATGGTCATGTAATTAATATTGTCCGATAAAGAAAAGGGGTATCAAATTGTATTATATATTTTGTAGAACACTGAGAGACTAACCACTATATTTGTGTGCCAGTGGTTAAACAGCTTAGTAAAAGGCTAAACAGTTAACTGGGTGGTAGGACCCTTTTTCTTCCTAGGAATACATTTGAGTAGTACATATCATCCTGTGGGTGTTGTAAGAGGCGATAGAGGAAAATCAGGAGATGGGCAGCAGCGTCTTCCTAATCACGACTAAAAATAAAAAACTGCGATTGCCAAGCAGCTTGCCAAGCGTGGCAACTATGGGAAATTCCCCCCTATGCGGCAATCTATGGGTGAGCCCTATGTTCAGCAGAGAACTTTAATATGCTGTCTTACCTGTCAAATAGCAGGGCTTGCACTACTAGGTTCTGGTCTAAAGGGTAAAGAGAGCCAATTTAATTACAGGCTGTGACTCATTCCATCTCAATTCTCAGAAGTGACAGCGCATCTGTTGTCTCCTTTGTTTGAAGTTGACTGCAGGTGTTCGTGGAGTCATGGACTGCAGTAACCACTTACATCAGCACGGCTAGCATGGGCTGGGGACAAAAAATGTATCCGCCGATTATATCCACTGACAAGGGATACAATTATCTTGTCTTTATGCCAAAGCACGGCAACGGGGAGAAGTATATCCCCGTTTGACATAACGAGTAGACATATGTCCCCCGTCCGCAGCATGGAGCCAAATGAAAGATAAAAAATTATGCTTTTTTGATATTTGAAAGGGACAATTTTATCCTAGTTCATTAGACGTGGGTTTAATATAAAACTCATACAAAAAAATCTATCTAAGTCTAAGTCTTTTTATCTACAGTGGATATTATATCCACCGGTGTGCCCATGCTCAAAGGGTGTACAAAACTAAGCCAGGGGATAAACATTTTCTCCTTTCCCCGGGGATAAAATTGTCTCCTGCCCATGCTAGCCCGGCAGGTGGACTGTGAGTTTGTTGGTCACTTCCGTTTTGCAAAATAATTTCAAATCATTACAGCTTGTCGAAAGTTCACTATTACATACGCTTCCTCCATACATAGATTGTCTCAAGGGAAGGATATTTTTGATATAACTATGTGGCAACTGTCACGCTTATCAGGCCGTTTGTCAACCGCAATTTTAGGTCATTGACCGCGGCTTTTTTTTAATGTTTATGGGGACGGTTGGGGACGGCAGTGGATTCCCTTACGCCGCCGTTACACGTCAAATTTTTTACTGCATTTAATTTTAACAAAAAGAGAATGAAGAAAAAGAGAATGAAAGAGAACGTTCTTTAACTTATTATAAGATAAATTCCAAAAACAACAAACACAATAATGCGTTATTTATATCGTTCCGGCGAAAAAAAGAAATTCACCCAATTGTATAATATATGGAACGATAGAAGATACCTAATGCGTAATTTATTGGCTCAATGGGACAGATAGACAGACAAAAAGTTCTGGTTTCTATATCGATAAAGAAATATAATGCAATTCAAATTTCTTAAAAAAATATTATATTGGGTAAAGTCACGCTGCAGCTGTACTATGGTTGTAGTACGAATGGATCGGCTAGACCGGCGGTAACACCACGGTCTTATAGAATACCAGCGTAAAATAGCAGTTTAATGCTGCTGTGTTTCGTATGGTGAGGTGTAGAGAATCGGAGACCCTTTTTACTCTAAACGAGACATTCCATATTAGTCCTCAGGGGCGACAACGCACCTGCATTTTACTTACCATCAGGTGAACTGCGTGCTCATTTGTCACCCTTATTCTTTAAAGAAATATTCAACCTACAGATTTGGCCCGACAACAGTTTTAATATACTTTTATTTACATAGCATTCAAATATATTCAATATTTAATACCATAATTAAAAAAAAAACTTAAAACTTAAATTATCATACAGTCCTACTCTCTGCTTTAAAGTGCCAAGAACTCTAGCTTAAGTCTATTATATTAAAAATAGATTTAATGAATACTTATATGCATAATTTTTGTAACGATGTAATTAGATTTGAATGAAATAGATACTGATTTGATGCGAAGTACGCATGGTACGCAAGGGTAGAAAATTCCAAAACATGGTTTCTGCTTTAGGTACTGTCGGATGAATCATGTGACTACGCGCGTAGGCGCTTCACATAAAATCTCACTGGCGACGGCAGCTCGGCGCAGAATCTGCCGCTCGCTCAATTGAGCTCAATTGCTTTAATTGATTTCAATTGAAATGACCTCGCGCACCGGCTCCCGCTTCTAGCTTGACACTTTTACATCTATCTTTTTTGGAGCTGACATAAAAGCGCTAGTTATGATATATATCATTGACCCCAATAAAACTACCCACTGATAATAATATATAAAGCTGCATCTGTAAAGGAACTACTTTTCTATGTATTTGTATATTATTAAATACTCGACGCTCACTTGGTAGCACCACCGTAGCTGAAAGAGAAATATTTATATTCTATACATTAACATTTGTTTTATTTATTAATTAATTGAAAATTTAATTAAAATTAAATTGCGGTATGGAGCAGAACAGATGGGATTGTAATCATGTATTAGCTTTTATTATATAATATATTTTTTTTATATTCAAGACAAAAATGATTGTGTATGTTAGCGGACTTTACATTTACTCGTTCTTTCTATCAGTGGATAGACTTTAACTGTATTATTAGTTTTTGTATCTAATTATATAAGGTATATTAATTATATTATATCCCCATATTTGACACTTTCGAAAAAAAGGTTTTGTTAAGGTTAATTTAATAAACAGAATAAATCTGTTGTAAAATGTGGAGACTTTAAAATCAATTTCCTAAAAGCTTCCTTCACCAATATTAAATTTAGTTGATTATTTAAATCATATGGTCTCTTTAAATTATTTTTAGAGCCAACGCGTATCTGTGCTGAATCTAGATCAACATGTATACATAACATTTTTACAAATGTTAAGCAGTTGCACAAATGTATAATTCAAAAATTGAGTTCTAAGCACAGTAGACATTTAGTTTCGTTACCGTATGTTCACAAAAACCAAGTAGATAAGAAAGTAGTGTTTGTTTCAGTAAATGCACGTCCCCAGGAGAAGAAAAACTTCCAACACTTTCATACCAAAATAATTCTAATTTTTATTGTATGGAACATTATTTAAGCTTATTTGCAATGAATTTGATAATACTTGTACTTTTAAAACATTCTCCTTGAACAGATATAGTATTATTTGTTGATGATACATCATTAATTTTAGTTAAAACGTCAAACGTCGTTAATAATTTGCATTTAAATGGCACTAAAACTAAATATATGAAATTCACAACTCCAAATGTCAAACATCTAAATACTAATGTAATTTTAATTTGGGAGGAGTTGCGTCTTGTCGATACCATCATTTTCGGAATTGGAATTTGGATTGACACTAGATGCGAAGCTTCAATAGGGCCCCCATTTATCAAAACTAGCAAGCAGACTTAGTTCTGCAGCATATGTTGTAAAAAAGATTAGAAAGCTTACCAGTATTGAAAGAGATAGACTAGTTTAATTTAGCTATTTCCATAGCATAATGCTGTATGGTATTTTGTTATGGGGACACGCGACTGACACTGAAATAATATTTGTTTTACAGAAGAGGACCATAAGAGCATCTATGCATCTATGATTTGAAACCTAGAGTCACTCAAACAAAAAGTTAAAGAAATTAATACATTAACTTTGGCCTCTCAATACATTTATGACAATGTAATAAATATGCACAAAAATATAAGTAGTTTCACAACAAGCGGTAAAATTAAAAATTTTGTACATACGACTTGAATATAAATTATTATAGATAACTCAAAAACTATTGCCCAGACATTGATCATTTATATGGGACTACGTGAGAAGCACCAGTTTTCAAATAAAAAAAGAATTAATGAAATCGGTCCACCTATAAAAAAGTTTGAGGTAACACACATAAAAAAAGAACATACAGTCGAATTGAGGACCTCCTCCTTTTTGAAGTCGATAGAAAATAAATGATATTAATTTTGTAAATACTAGGGATATTACAGACACAGGCTAGTAGTACTAGTTACTCGAGTCCACCGAGTCAGTAATTCATTCTTGGGGCGATGTATATATACGCTTTTACAACCAAATCCCAAAATATATACAAAATTTGACCTCCTCAAAGTTCAAAAACGAAACAAAGTTTGTCTAAAAGGGGTTATTATAATATTAAGGAATTTATTGATGATAATAACCCCTAAGAATAAGGTGATCGTATCTAAGCTATTTCTAATTTATGTGTTGTTAACTGTGTAACATAAGTTGTAAGCTATTTTTTTTAATAGTCTGGGTTTCTTGTTGGTTCTTCCCAGGACAGAGGCTTTTTTCCTAACCAGAAGTTTATTAAACAAAAGACTGAATTTCAATTAGTATTATTTATAATCTATATTGAATAAAAAGGTTCTGTTTCTGTTTAGTCCTACCATTATCATAATGCACCCGTTACACAAAAGCGAATTATTTACGAAACTTAGTTATTCAAAGTAGGTACTAAATTATGACATCTGTTCTTACATTGCGTTGCACTTAACTCAGGAAACAGCCAAACGGCAATTACCACGATTGAAACGGTACACAATGAGCAAACATCTTTTAAAAGACTCGACACATATTTTGGCACGTGTCCTATCCGGCGTTCAATTGACGCTAATTAGGAAATAGCGGTGCGCGGCGATGCCGGGCATTGTGATCATCTTTGGCTTTGTGGGATGTTGTGTTACTATATCCAGAAGATGTAGCCTGCTAAACATTGTCATGCACTATTCAAAATTGTTTCACTAATAGTGAAAAGAGTTGGCAAAAATTATTTACTTTCGCGTATTCCCATTTTCATTTTGATAAAACAATAAATAAATCAATTACGTCTCAACTAAAAGAGACATCTTTTCATAATTTAGATTACCCAATTAATACTCATTTATCTCGACCACGTCCTAAATTTGATTAAAAAAAGTTTGTTGAGTCGAAAGTAATGGATGGTGACTTAAAAAATGCATCCCGTATTTTATTCTCAGATGATATCTTGGCTCCTCGTAATGTCGAAAGTCTTGAAAGCCCCCGTCAGAAGCATCCTCCCAAGACAAGCAAGCTCCCAAGACTTCTGTGCAACTTTTACAAATTTCTGAAAAATACACTTTAGAAGCAATTATGTCATTTTCTAATGGCTCTGCTGGCGGCATTGACGGAACTACGCCTCAATATTTTAAAGATCTTGTAAGCGCTTCTGTCGGTGACACCGGCGGAGTACTTCTTAATGACATTACAAAATTATGTAACTTTATGCTTTCTGGTAATGTTAATCCAAATTTCGTTGCATTCTTATATGGGGCAAGATTATGTGCCTACAAAAAAAAAAGATAACGGTATCCGTCCTATTGCCGTTGGTTCCACATTTCGACGCTTAACTTCAAAATGAGCTTGCAGGCACGTACTCTCTAACCTTAGGACAAAATTTCAGGCTACTCAACTAGGCTTTGGCACTAGAGGTGGCTGTGAGGCGGCGGTACATTAAGTGCATACATTTCTAATAAACTCTGATGCAGATGTGCTTGTGAAGGTTGACATTTTTTTTCTTCTATCAAATTATATTAATTCTATCAAAACCATGTTATCGATTCTGCTGTCGGTGTTCAGCAGGGTGACCCACAGGTCCAGCACTTTTCAGTTTGGGAATTCAACCCATTATTTCAAATTTGAAATCCAAGCTGAATGTCTGGTACCTGGATGACGGTACACTGGGAGGTAGAATAGATGACGTCCTCAGCGATCTTACTCATATGTTTCGAAATTTTAAAAAGATTGGTATTGAACCAAATAGCAATAAATGTGAAATATTTTTCCAATAATTTATCTACTTTTCACAGAGACACTTTAATTCAAAATGTCAATCATATTTCTCCAGGAATATAAACTGTTAGTACAGAATCACTGTAACTGCGAGGTGCCCCCTTCTTTTTTGATAGTGTCAAACCTGTTTTAAAAAACAAAATTTGATCAGTTTTTAAATCACGTTGATAAATTGTATAAATTAAACCCCCACATTGCTCTAACTATTTTAAAATATTATCCTCTTGTACCTAGATTTACATACTTACTCCGCGTCCAGTCTGGAAATGTTTCGATATTTTAAAAGATATTGATAAAAATCTTAAAATAGCTATAGAAAAAAATATCTAAATTTAACTTTAAATACAACAGCCTGGACTCAAGCCACTTTACCTATAAAATTTGGTGGTATTGCTGTGAGAAATCTTTCTAGCGTTGAATTGCCTGCTTTCCTTGCTTCCATGCATAGTGTCAGTGACTTATGTAACATAATTTTGAATAATAAAGTAGACCTGTGCTTTGCTACGTAGGCAGGGCAGACATGGCGAACGCTCTGTCTCGGCGAAAATCTTCCACTGGAAGTTAACCAACAAAAACAGTGGGATATTCCGTTGGTACAGGACGTGTAGAAAGATTTGTTTCATAATTTCCATAGTAACCAAGATCAGGCACGCCTTCTAGCTATTTCGACTAAGGAATCTAGTCACTGGTTACACGCTTTACTATCAAGTAATCTCGGCATATTACTTGATGGGGAAAGCTTGCGCATCGTCGTAGGAATCCGACTAGGAGCGGCGATTTGTCAACCCCATCAGTGCCCCCGTGGTAGCAGCGTCGACAAGCTTGGGCTCCACGGATTTTCATGTAAAAAAGTGCTGGTAGGTTTTTACGGCACGGTTCTATGAAAGATGTCATCCAAAGGGCTCTTGTCTCTAAAAATGTTCCCTTAGTTTTAGAGCCTTGTGGAATATTTAGAGACGATGGCAAGAGACCCGACGGTATGACATTGGTCACTTGGGAGAGAGGTAAAGCCCTAGTGTGCGATTGCTTAGACTTGACTAGACACTTTATCTCAGGGGCCTCTAATCTCAGGGGCACCTCGTGTAGAACCAGAGCGGCATTAGAGTCAGCTGAACTGAATAAGTGGCGCAAATATGAGTCTCTAAGAGATTACTACATATTTGTGCCATTTTCTGTAGAGACTATCGGTCCGTGGGTCCACGTGCGGTGAAGTTCCTTAAGGAACTCCATTTGCGGTTGGTCGTTGCTGCTGGGGATAAGAGGGCTGGTTATTTTCTCGCTCAAAGGCTAAGTATAGCCATTTTGGTACGATACCGCGGGGAATAGGACTGTATTATAATTAAGTTACTAGTTTTAGTTTTTTTTTTATGTATTAATTCATTACAAGTGCAAAATAGCAACACTTTGTCCTCTCAACTTTGAAACATAGTTGTAAGTGTAAAATGTAGGTTGAAAAGAAACCAATTGAAATTATTATTGTTAGGTCTAAGTTGAAATTGTCCGGCGGCGCGTACAACGTAGGTAATGTAACACAAGACCAGAGTACAAACTCGGGTGATTGTACATAAGAGCGAGCGTTTTCCATGCATGCCGAACTTCCCTATGTATGTTTAAATCTAGCATGCACGCAGCTTTTGTAGATGCACATGTAATTCCTGCGCACACTCTCCGATATGCATCCTACAGAATACCGGGAGGCTGGCTACTCTGCGCTACTCTCCAGCACAATTTTTTTTATTTTTATAAAAAAAAAAAGTGGATTATCATTATGTATATTTTTATATTTTTTGTGTAACAGAATCTTTTACTATTATTAACTAGCTGGTACGTGGTAGAGCCATGCTGCAGCTATATTAGTTGTCTAGTTATAACACGAATGGGTCGGCTCGACCGGGGAAGGAGCACGCTCTCACAGAATACCAGCGTAAAATAGCAGCTTAACACTGCTGTCTTTCGTATGGTGAGTGTAGCGAACTGAAGACCCTTTTTACTGGAAAAGAGGTATTCCTTCTTAACCACACGAGTGACAACGCATCTACATTTTGATTCGCAAACGAGGATAGATGTAGATGTCTATTGGCCCCAGTAACCACTTACCATCAGGTGGACTGTGTGCTCGTTTGTCACCCCGTATCCTATACAAAATACTCGGTGCGTTGCTGCCGCAGAAGGAATAAATGTGGATATATCGTTTTAAATTTGGAAGAGTTAGCAATCATAATACATTCATAGAAATTGAATGATATATAAAATTTTTGGTACGATACGTAAACGCAAGCAATAAGTTGAAAAAGTTTTACCGCAATCTGATGAACGGTACGACAGCGCATTATATGTAAATAATTTACAAGATCATAATCCAGAATATTATGTTCCTTTTTCGCTATGAAATATCCTTACAGCTGAAACCGGCCAACTTCTTCTTTTTTCTGAGGATAGGCTAAAGCATTACCAGGTGTTTCGCACCATTTCGATTCTGTTCTTACCGTTAAAGTATCGCCATCCGCCAAATGGAATGTATGATGGATTTTCTAATACCTTCACCTTACGGCGGTGTCAACATGCATAATTTTAATAAAATCACAAAAATTGCACTAAAATGCTTTTTAGATTTAACTTTTACGTTTTGTGAATTATATGAACTGGAAGAATTAAAATAACAAAGAAAATAATTAAGTATGTAGTTAAATTAATTAATTAAACCAATTTAAGTAAATGTATATTTAAAAATAAAACATATTTATGTTTATTTTAATTATAATAATTATTTCCGTAAAATTAATGCTAATTTTACATTAATGTGTAGTTACATTCTTCTTCTTTTTAGTTTTTTTAACTTTGTTTCCGCTCCAGAAACGCATAAATTCTCTCCCCGAACCCTGTTGGTCTAGCTTGTCTATGGTGCCTGAATAGCGCAATTTCTCAGTACCAAGAACCACAAGTGGTTTTCTGTATTTCTCATCTCCGTCTAAGATTTCTTCGTCAGTGTTAACAGAAGGTATTGTAGTTGCTGCTTCGTCAAAACGCAAATGTTTTCGAACGGTTGGTTCTATCTTCTCTGAATGTATATCACAGCGCGTTATAACTTTAGCGGAATCAATCTTATGCGAACCAGTACTTTGAGGTTCATATATAGTACTTAACAATTCCTTTTCGTCATCAACTTCTAACTCTAAACTTGTACTAACATTATTTAGAAGTTTAGAGCTTTTATTTACTGGATCAGACTGTATAGAATCGGATCGCGATTCCTTCATAAACTTTAAAATATTCAACTCATCGGTGTGTTTTCGCTTTATTGTATTTTTGTCTTTTTTTAATTTTTCGTACTTATCTGTGTAAAATAATTCTTTGCATTCCATTTTTTGTTGCTTTATTTTATTAATAAAAGCGTGTTCTAAACTGCCCTCAGTTTGCACACATACATCAACGGCTCTTTTGGGCCCTATCTTGCTTAATTCTAACTCCGCGAAAGAAGAAATTCGCTTTGGTGGTAAGTGAAGAACCGCAGAAGTTTCTTCGTGTACATATTTTTTCGGTTGATGCTTTAAGCAAATGCCTAAACATAATTTCCATACTTTTTTGAAAAAGTTCTGCTTGAATTTATCGCTATTATCTATATCTAATTCATCGTCTCCAAAAAAGTGTTCACCATATATTATCTTGGAATCATCATCGTCATCATTTGGACTTCTCATGATGGTCTCTAAATTTAAACTAAAAAAAATCATTATTATTGGTGATTAACATAACTGTTTTGGGAAATATTAGCTAGGATGGATTAATAGATATATTAATTCTGCAACACAATTAATGGCTAATTTTACGAATTTTATCGAATTTAATATTAACTTTTTTTATTTCCCAACATTTCGGGTATTTCAAAATAAAATAAAAAAGTTAACAAAAAGTGAAGTGACAACATCCATGGTCACGGGGGCGCTTAACTTTATTAATTCCCGAAACGTTGGGAATTAAAATCCGTAAAATTAGTTTAATTCCATGTGTAGTATTAGCGTAAATGTAAGAAAAATCATTATAGCACAAATGTCGTTCAAGTTATGTAATTCTTAGTGTAATTTGTAGTATTACGGAACGGTTTTGGGATGGTTATTGTATGATTATGAAGTTACAGTTTAAAGCTCAAGAATATCATTATGTGAACATAATCTGCTTCTAACTACTAATTGGAAAGAGATCGCCTTAAGCAGCATTATTTAAGAAAATTTAGTTGCATTAGGAACATCGTGCACCTTTGACGCTGCTCCGCATGCTTCCAATCAACGGCTCCGTGGCGCAGTGGCTTAGCAATCAGTTGTTGCGCCGGGGGCCGCGGGTTCGAATCCCACACGGAAAAGGTATTTGTATGGCCTACAAATAATTGTTCCGGGTCTGGATGTTTGTCCTTGTGCAATTTATGTTTGTAAACTGCCTCCACGACACAGGAGAAAATCCTAGTGTGGGGGTAACGTTTTTTAAAAAAAGGAAAAAAAATTATGTATTTGGTATCGGGCATGTACCAGATATCGTACCGCCGACTATCGGAAGCCATAAGATGTATCTATCCTATATTTTCCGTGATCGCCTGTTATGACACCCATTGACGGCTCCGTGGCGCAGTGGCTTAGCAATGAGTTGTTGCGTTGGGGGCCGCGGGTTCGAATCCCGCACGAAACAAGTATTTGTATGGCCTACAAATAATTGTTCCGGGTCTGTATGTGTGTCCTTGTGCAATTTGTGTCTGTAAACTGCCTCCACGATACAGGAGAAAATCCTAGTGTGACGTTTTTGATAAAAAAGAAATAAAAAATAAGAGAAAAAAAAACATACGACAAATAGGTTCTATATAAGTATTATTAGATTTTAACTTATCATATTTTCAACTAAAGTTTGAAAAACAGGTGTCCAAGAGTATGCGCAAAGACAGGTGCACTCGCTATTCCCTCACTTTCAGTCCGATGAGACGACAAACCGACACGACCGGAAAGAGAAATTCAAGAAATACTCACGAGAATCTCTTCACAGATAAAGATCCCGGGACCTCATGATAAACAGTCGCATCCACGACTACTAGACTAATGAGGCAGTTAAACGATATAATAACCAACGATTTACATAACCAAGCGCTCGCCCTGAGACGATAAAGCTATAAAAGTTTCGAGGAATAAAGACATCGAAGATTAACGACGATCATATCAGCCTAGAAACATCTCGCAGCTGGGAATAGGGCTCATATTGTTGGGAGTGTTTTTACGAGGCAGTCTACCGCGCTGTTCCATTGCCTCAGCGTACTTACATGTTCTTGAAATATTGTTTTTTATTTCCCGGACGTATAGATTGCACTGATGTGTACGTAATATATCAGATGTAATAATGCAATTCATAATACTAATCGCTCCGGCACGGGGCAGAACTTAAGTTTTTTTTTATATTTACTGCTCCCGTTCTAATACATCTTGTACTTATATAAAAAAATAACTTACACATTTTCAGATCGATCGGTGTAGACGAAAAAAGCTTCAGAAACTCGTGGCACGCAGCGTTTTAACCAATAATGAACGGTGTATAGCAGAGTGAGTAGTACGGCAAGAAATGTACATGTAGCAAGGTACACGTTGTGCTGGAGACCGGAGGGTTCTCCGCACATCAGGCGGTCTTCGTCGTAAATATCTAAAAAAACATGAGTAAAACTTACGTTGAGATATCAAAAACTTAATAAATTTTATGAATTTAAATCTAAACTGGTTACTGATTTATCCTACTTACTCCCATTCCTTGAGTGATTGTACTAATTTATTATTAATTTTCAATTATTTCAAAAAATCTACAAACTTGGAAGACTTTGGCATAAACGGGAAAATAAAGTTTTATTAGTGTCAACTCAGGGAAATGTCAAAAATTCGTAAGCAAACGACAGATGTGAGCGATCAGACAGAAATTGGCAGAACTAAAATACCCAGGCTTAAGTCGGTGAGCAACAACGCCTTAAGAAGTGTGACCTGCTGTGATCACTAAATCATCAGCTAAGCATGACAAGGTATGTGATGATGATAACTTTTTTAAATAAAAGGAATACTAGTAACGTTATTAATATTATTTTTAGTACCGTCAACTACTGCAAGTAAACTTAATAAGCTTGTTTTAGGAGTAGTTCACGAGTCACGACCATAGTCGAATGGTGGATTTGAACCCAAGATTTTTTTTAAAGTTTGCAGTCCTTATCCTTAACCATAAGGCTACTGTCGCTTATATATATAATAATTTAAAATTCGTTGCGACCAAAATGGTAGAGCTAATGGTTTTACTTAAATTACGAAAAAAGTGAATTCTGCGTTTGCAAGGCGTCATGCAGCCCAAGCTAAATCAAATATCTCAAAATACATCCGTACAGTCATGAAGAAATTGAGGATTTACTACATTAAATTATTTGATAAAGAGTACACATACACACACAAACACACACACACACACACACACACACACACACACACATACACACGCACGCACACATAAGAGCGCGCACGCTCACACACACACACACACACCAAACGTAAAATGTGATTTAAAAAAAATGTAAGAAAAAATATTGGTAGTAAGTTTATAATAGAATAAGGCTATGGTAGCATGTGGCCTTATGGCACAAGTATTTTAAATACTTAAAAGGAGGTCTCAACTACAAATAACAGTGTATCAATTTACAATGTCCTTATTACGAGGTACCCAATAAATATTATTAAAAATATTTAAAATGGTAGAGCTGCTGCAAGAATGGGTGGTTCGACCTGGCAAGGACTCTTCCTTCTCACAGAATAACAGTATTAAATAACATAATGCTGCTGTGTTTCATAATATGGTGAGAGTGAGAGACCAGAACTGGTGAAACTCCTTACTCGTAACTTCATCTTAGTCTTCAGGGGTAACAACCATCTGCATTATTCTTAGTTGAGGATGGATATGGGGGTGCACTGACCACAGCAACCACTTACCATCAGGTGTATTGTATGCTCATTTAAACACTTTTATAAAATAAAAGCTATATTTAATTTAGACATGTCTGTGAAAAATTGTCTTTCTAGCATTAAGAATTTTCTTTATTACAAAATATTCGTATTCATTAAAAATAGTATTAAGTACTTCAAGACTGGAAATTAAAGGAATGAAAGACGATTTATTTAAAAAAAAAATAAAGACATAGAATGGCCTACCGTAAGCTCCACAGTTGGGCACTCCGTCGCAAGCGCTCAGAGCGTCGATGCAAACACGAACGCCAGATATTTGACACTCGAGATTGGCTGCTGGACAGTTTCTTTCTTTGCGTCTCACGGTACGTGCTGGTGTCATTATTAACGTCATTTGTTCTAACTATAACGAGATGAAATAATTATTTCGAAAACAATGGGTATGGTCTGGATATGGTACCATTCAATCTGTTCATGCTCTTAACTTTTTATTGAGTGTTTGCAAGTTCAAGTTTTCTTTACTAGCTAGATAATTAAACAACATGGGAATTGAACGCGCGTACGCATCCAGCAGCGATTTTACTCGGCCACTGAGACCTCAAAACGTGAAGATGAATATTGTGATTTGGACTTTAGAAAATTGTACCTGTTGTAACAACTTTATATGAGAAGTTAGTAACTTAGTCATTATACTCTACACAAGTCTCATTAGAAACATAATATAATGCAATTCATCTGTAATGTGTATATTTCGGTAATCATGTTTAAAATATATGTTGTTGTTTATACTGATAATAATTTTATATTTTGGAACGAAGTTCCTTATCGGACGGTACCAATTTGGCGAGAAAAGTATAAGATTTTTCAGAAAGGAACGTCGTTCCAACCAAGTTTTCAAAGACACTCAAGTTTTCTTATATTTAGACATTTCATAAATCTGAAGTAACTTAGCTACATCAATAGGTACTAAGACATAACAACGTAGCTCGATGGAAGCACAAGATAAGTACCGTAAAATGGGGTGAATAGACACAAGTCTGGTTATTTGATAAAGTTGTCTCTAGGTTTTTCTACAGCTCGGGAACGTCTGTTTATTACTACTGTTTATTATTTGTCAACATTTTTACTTTATTTTGGTAACTTTTAAATAAGTGTCAATTTTGATGACAGTAAAAAAAGGGCGGTTATTATAAACGTGTGAGTACAAGTGGTTTTATGCTGTGTAAAACTTTTAGTTAAACATCACGTTCTTCAGTATTTCCTTGTTGTTATTTTTTTAATGAGTTGAGTTTCTCATCTATTATTAATAAAAATATGAATATCGATATTGAACGATTTTATTATTTTAAATAGTAAAATCAGGATACTTGTATTTTTTATCGAATTCGAGGTGAATAGATACGACTGAGGCGTGAATAAAAACGCCTTTGGGGTTAATAGAAACGAAGAAAGGGGTGACTAGATACGAATGAGGGCTTATGAGAAACATAAAAAGGGTTAATGATTTTTAGAGTTGTCAAAAAGTATTTGCACCATTTACTTACTACATAAATTAATTTAAGTAGCTAATTGAAACTAAAATTAAAAAAAAGTTTAAACCATATTAAAGGTATTTAAAAGTCTTCTGTTATAAATGTTAAATTTTGATTTAACTTTTATTTGGAATTTTAATGTAAATTTTATTATACATTAAAATTCCAAATACTTGAGGTTTTACCTTACACCAGATAGAAGTTCCTACAGTAAATATACTTAGTGTGCTCATATGATTTAGTACTATCTAGTAGGTAAATATATCATTCATTATAATTGTATTAATTTTTTTTTAAATTTATTATTTAACAGAGACGCTCGGTATACGAGTTAAAAAAGTATCTTAGCGGTGAGGAATAGGTGTGACGCGAGTTATCAGCTTCAAGTCCCCATGTATGTAAATTTACATTTATGTTTAGTACGTACATAATTTTCATTACCCCGTGTAGTGGCGGGAAAGAATACTCACTACCCTATGTCTTTCCGTGGGTGTCGTAAGAGACGACAGAGGGAAACTGAGGCGGAGGATGGGCAGCAGCATCTTTCTGATAATAGCAAAACAGCAATAAAAAAAACTGCGGTTGTCAACCCGCTCGCCAAGCGTGGCAACTATGGCAATATACCCCCATGAGAGTAACGAAGAGACGGCTCCCAGTCCTCGGCGGGCCCGCTATTCCTGGCTACGGTGGCGACCATGGTAACGGCGGGGCAGGGGGTGCTAAGAATCTCCGGTGGAGATTCGGTTGCCACCTACGATGAATCGACATGGCAACTTATAACGCACGCACCCTGAGAACTGACTAGAAGATCCTGGAGCTAGAAGAAGAGATAGACAAGTTGCGCTGAAATATCATAGGATTATCCGAGGTCCGAAGAGAGGGGGAGGATACGGTAATCCTCAAATCCGGCAACTTGTTCTATCACCGGAAGGACGACCATCTGTTCCAAGGAGGTGTCGGATTTATCGTCCACAAGTCTCTCGTTAACAACGTTATAAAGATTGGAAGTGTTTCAACGAGGGTTGCGTACCTTATACTCAGAATCACCAAACGGTATTCGCTGAAGGTCAACCTCGGCACACCCCGATGAGGAGGTGGAGGAAATGTATGAAGATATCTCTAGAGCCATGCATTCCTCCAAAACTCACTATACGGTGTTAATGGGAGACTTTAATGCAAAACTAGGCACAAGAGAGAACGGTGAACTGAAAGTAGAGAAATTCGGAATAGGGCAACGGAACCGAAGGGGCCAGCAGCTGACCGACTTCATGGAGAAAGAGGGACTCTTTATGATAAACTCTTTCTTTCAGAAGCGGCACCACAGGAAGTGGACCTGGTAGAGCCCCGACGATTCGACAAAAAATGAGATTGACTTCATTATGACGACCAGACGACAACTGTTCAGTGATGTCTCAGTGATCGCGAGGGTGAAATCCAGCAGCGATCACCGAATGGTGAGAGGCGCACTGAACCTAAACGTTAAGTTGGAGAGGTCACGTCTAATGAAATCAACGCTCCGTCCCCCTCGTGCTCTAATCCAAAGTCCCAAAACCTTTCAGCTCGAGCTACAAAACCGTTTTCAATGCCTAGAAGATTGCAATGTAGGGGACGATATGAATGACAAGCTCGTGGAAACTGTCCATGCGGTCGGAGCTAAGTTTTGCAAGACCCGCCGCAGAAGAACTCTCTCACCGATCACACTCTTAATCTCATGGCTGTTAGACGGGATATAAAGATGCAATCTTCAGTAGATTTGACACCATACAGGCAGCTGAACAGACAGATCTCCAAATGCATGCGGCGAGACTTACGCAACTTTAATACTGCTCGTATTGAAGAAGCGATCGAGCGGAACCAGGGCTCCAAAGTCTTAGAGATCTGTCTGCCAGAAAGAGCTAACTGTCGAAGCTGAAGTGTGGCAACCACAACAACAACTGTGGAACCGAGTGTGGCTGCGTCATTTCCGGGACACCTTAGATTTTGAGTGAGATTGAGAGGTTCTATGGGCAGCTGTACACATCATCGTTGGAGCCACATGCAAGTGTGATTAACGATCCAAGAGCGAGTCTTATCCGACATTATTCCGATGATATCCTGGACGTCAGTCTCAGCGAGATTAGAATGGCTCTCCAACACCTTAAAAACGGCAAGTCCCCGGGCGAGGATGGAATTACAGCGGAGCTTTTGAAAGCGGGTGGAAAACCGGTACTTGAAGTCCTTCAGAACCTCTTTAATTCCGTCCTTCATGGTGGCATTACACCGGAGGCGTGGAGCAGAAGTGCGGTGGTCTTGTTCTTCAAGAAAGGCGACAATGCTCTTGTTCACGCCCTGAGTTGCCCCAACAAAGGTGGACTGGACTAGGGCCTATCAGTAATCCAATCGACGGGCAACAGAGGACAGAGCCCAACGGCCTATGGATAAATGTACAAAAAAACGGCTGACAAATAAGCAAGCACTTACCTATTTCAAGGGGTAGGGTTGACCACAGGGTACCAGTCAGGTGATAGGTGAGGTGCATGTAAGTAGTGTGTAGTAGTGTTTATATATGTGACCTGACGGCCCGATTTAATTGGACAGAAAATCCACCGGAGCTGATGTTCTCCCAATGCGCGCTCCTTCCAGTCGTGGATCACACATGGAAAATTTCTGCCTTCATTTCACTATTTCAGTCTATCAACTTTATTGTACATATAATTAACTTCAAAGTCAACCAATTCAACGTTCATCGAAATCAAACACGTGACACCCGACACAAGTAACGAACAGTCGTTCAAAGTTCAAAACCCTTTTTCACTTAGCAACAAAATTATAACCACACGTACGAACGCGGTCTCTTCTCGAGTCACAAAGCTCAGCGTTCCAAACAACAAACTAAATTCCTTCGTACGATATTACATACCACGTCCGCAATCAGAACTCAAAATTCGCCTCGTTGACACGTAAAAATAGAAAACAGTTGACACACAAAATGCACTTAACGCGACGTTACAAATCATCATTAACCTCCAAAAAAAAAAACAACTAACCGGGCCACGCCCTCGAAATGGAATGCGAGCATCAAATTCCAGACCGTATGTCCACTCGGCGTGCGCGCAAGGTTCCACGTCACACAAGCAAGTTAAATATTGCAAAATGCACTTCAACATGCAATCACTATACAATTGACGTAATTACTTGCAAACGAAATTACTTTAATCAGTCAAATTCAATATAAGCCTCTTGTCACGAAACGTACAACTTAGACAAACTAATTCGAGGCGGTCTACACGAAGCCCAAATTCAATAGTAAATTAACGCGCACAAATACTCAAATTATAGACCATCAAAACCAAAAACCTGGCCGCGCGAAACCGATGTAGCGGTCACAAAAATACGCTAATGATCAGCCCACCGGCCGGAATCCGGCACACGACCCCCCCCCCCCGGCGGCGTTTACCTCACCTCGACACCATCGGGTAATGCACCGAGTCAAACGCGATTGGATGCCGTTTTTAAATATGCCCATGTTTGGGCCTAAACAGTTCTCTTGAAGAACTACAGACTGATTTCCTTTCTGAGCGTCTACGTGCTGTTTGTTTACGTTCGAGGAGTACAATTTGCCACTATGTCTGGCGTAGGTGGACTATGAGAAAGCCTTTAATTCCGTCGAAATTTGGGCGGTGCTGCAGTCCCTTCAGCGGTGCCAAGTTGACTGCCGGTATATTGAAGTACTGGAGTGTTTGTAAAGTAGTAGGTAAGTAGGGCTACGAAGACTATCCGAGTACAGAACCAGAGTACGAAACCTATCCAATTGCAGAGAGGTGTAAGACAGGGTGACGTTATATCCCCGAAACCCTTCACCGCTGAATTGGAAGACGTTTTCAAGCTTCTGGACTGGAAAGGATACGGTATCAACATCAATGGCCAGTACATCACTCACCTTCGATTTGCCGACGGTATGGTCCTTATGGCAGATTCGCTGGAGGACCTAAGCACTATGCTCAATGACCTCAACAGTGTTTCCCAACGGATAGGTTTTAAGATGGACAAAACAAAGATCATGTTTAATGTCCATGTCATATCTATGCAGGTAGTTGTTGGGAGCACTAAGCTCGAAGTTGTTGACGAGTATGTTTGCCTGGGACAAATAGTCCAACTAGGTAAGTCCAACTTCGACCGAGAGGTCAACTGACGAATTCACCTCGGTTGGGCAGCGTTCGGGAAATTAAGGCACATCTTCTCGTCAGGTATACCTCAAAACTTGAAAACGAGACTATACAACCAGTGTGTGTTGCCAGTGATGACATATGGAACTGAGACGTGGTCCTTCACTGCTGGCCGGATGAGGAAGCTCAAGGTCGCTCAGCGAGCTATGGAGAGGGCTATGCTCGGAGTTTATCTGCGTGATAAACTTTGAAATGAGGATATCCGCAGTAGAATCAGAGTGACCGACATAGCCCAACGGATTAGTAAGCTCAAGAGGCAATGGGCCGGCCCTATAGCTCGAAGAACCGACAACCAATGGGGAATAAAGGTTCTCGAGTGGCAGCCTCGTACCGGCAGGCGAAGTGTAGGGCATCCCCCCACTAGATGGAGTGACGACCTGGTAAGATATGCAGGAGGTCGATGGATGCAGTGGCTCAAGACCGTGCTTTGTGGCATTCCTTGGGGGAGTCCTATGTTCAGCAGTGGTCTTGTGAAGGGCTGTAATGATGATGATGATGATGGTGACTTAAATGATTTTAAAAATAAGTAATAGTGATTTTTAATCTCGTCTTGTTACCTACAACTTAAAATAACCAAAGGTTATTAATCAAAACACGTAGTGTAGTAGTGTTCGCGTAAATATAAGAAATCATTATGTAAAACACGGAGTATTATAAGTAATGTTATATAGTTTAACAAACTTTAAAACATTTTTTAATTTTTTATTTTCATTACTTAAAAAATATGTTCAAAACTATGTAAGCAGTGGCTTATTTATCTAATGTGTGTATGTCGGGAATGCTTACGCTACAAAGCAGTTAAATTACATTACTCTGGTATTTTTAATTTATATAATATGGAATTATTAATTAATTTTTAACTAATTATTTTTTATAATGACGATTTTGATGTACCTAGTTATGTTTTCTTTCATTTGACTCACAAGCTCATAACTTACATACTACAACAAAAGTAAATTTGACAACTCTGGCATTTTTTTTCTCTATTCACCCCTATGTCGTATCTATTAACCCCGGATTCCCAGTATATAGAAACAGATTATTTTTTTTATAAAATACAACAAATTTGTGAATTTGTGAAATGTTTTTATTCGTTTGAAGCATTAGTATTCGATAAACTACAACATGACTCACAACATTAAAGTGTTTCATTATCAGCTTATATACAATATATGTAAGAAAAACAGTGTAGAAGTTGAAAGTTGTGTCTATTCACCCCATTTTACGGTAGGTATTCAGTCAATACAATATTTAGAAACTACAAAATTAATTTTCATAGTTTACTGACTTTTTCATTCAGCTGTAATCCTTTTTTAGTTTTTACTATTTCGTACCCAACAGTAAATTTCTATGAATTTCTAATTAATGTTATAGTTGACAATTTATAGAAGAATTATTCATCTCATCTATTTTGCATATATAATTACATCTGTGTAAATTCAACAGGCGTTACACTTTATTTTATACCACGATTTCATTAGCTTTGCGTGTATCTACATACCTCTATCTATCTTTCTATGTAACTCAATCTTTTAAGGTAGTTTTCACCAACATGTACACGGCAGATTGACTTGAAAATTTGCATGTATCAAGGATAAGTTATAAATACAATACAATAATTGACGATGATAATACAATACATAATATAATAACTTTAGTAATACTCCTACTATCCTGATCAGGATCACCATGATAAAATAAAATAATTTTATCTTTAGCGTGTTTCTTTAGTTTTTTTTACACTATAATTTAATTATTATTTATAGCGGAACTACCAACGAGTTTAATCATACCGAGCTGATTTCTTAGAAGTGCAGTTATATCGTGTGTTCTTTAATTTAATGAACTCTTTTATCATCGTAACCCCAGAAACATAAAACACGACAAAAACTAAAAGATGCGGGCAAAACTTTGTGCATTTTTTTACGAATCCATCACATTTCAACCCTACATTTAACCTTTTGATGTAG
Organism: Parnassius mnemosyne; assembly: GCA_963668995.1. Lineage (NCBI taxonomy): Eukaryota > Metazoa > Arthropoda > Insecta > Lepidoptera > Papilionidae > Parnassius > Parnassius mnemosyne. Next base: position 27,495,911 of record CAVLGL010000115.1, read on the forward strand.
TCTTAGCGTTAAATATTATAACAGTTAAAAATTGTTCACAAACCGTAAAGTTGCTGATCGCAATAACGATTCGCGAAGTATTGAAGAGGTAAACGTGACGAGCTTGTGACTTCTCGTAGTCGCAAATGTTGAATAATACTGGTCCAGCGTAATTTTGCACGTGTCGAAGGGCTACATGACCCTGCATCTTAAAAAGTGAAACAGTAGTCTATAAATATAAACAATGGTAATAAATTAAAATTTGATATGGTAAAATTGTATAGAAAGGAAGTGGTATTCTAAGTTACAATATTAATTCTAGTTTAGGAATTAGTGCAACAATTCGTCTGTGTGGGAACTTTACGTGATAGAGCCACGCTGCAGCTATAATGTTTTGGTTGTAGCAGGAATGGGTCGGCTCGACCGGTGTAGGAGCACGCTCTCACACAACCAGCCAGCGTAAAATAGCAGCTTAATGCTGCTTTCTTTCGTACCAGGCATTCCATCTTAGTCCTCAGGGGTGAAAATATATCTGCATTTTGATTCTTAATCTATACAAATAAATAAAATTGAAGTGTCTGTTTGTAATGTCAAAATTACAGCTTTTTACTAAATGCATATAAATGTATATACGGTACTAATAACAAAAATATAATTTTTATAGTTTTTGTATGTCTGTCCGTCTGTCTGTCTGTTTGTTCCGGCTAATCTCCGAAACGGCTGGACCGATTTTGACGTGATATTCACTGGCAGATAGCTTATGTCACAAGGAGTAACTTAAGCTACTTTTATTTTATAAAAAGAATTAGGGTTCCGCGCAAAAAAATTAAAACCCCAAATAACACGCGGGCGAAGTCGCGGGGAACAGCTAGTCGATAATAAATGTAGATGTCTATGGCCCCAGTATCCACTTACGATCAGGTGGACTGTGCGCTCATTTGTCAGTTGTCACCCTTATACTATTAAAAAAAAAAACTTTTATAAGTTTTAATAAAGATTATAATCATATATCAATATACCATAGGTACTTACATAGTTATACCTTTAAATTTTATATTTTTCACTTAATATGCATTGTATCGCGAACATGAAAAAAGATACTAATAAAAATTAAAAAAGTAAATTTGAAATAAGTACATAATCAAATTAATATTTTATTTTTAACGAGCATGCAAAATAAATTTTGGCTTCATAATTCAAATCAACGCAATAAAAAAAAATAAGATTAATTTAACTAATTTCAATTATTTTTGATAAATGTTGTTAGCACGGAGCAAATATTTGTAGGTATATTTGCTCCGTGGTTGTTAGATATCCTACACACATACAAATCTTTCGCCTAGAATAAATGGTATAGCAAAGAACAATTGCTACAATCGCTATGCTTGCAGGTAGACTAGCAATCATAGTGCCAAAGAATTTGAATGGGTCGAGAATAGCTCGAAATGTTTCGTGTAATAAATATAAATAATATAAGTGAAATACCAACACTGGTAGTATGGCGCTCTTTTCTTTTTCAAACTTTCTAACTGCCGTGCGTTAAGGCCTAAGAAAAAATTAAACAAACCTCATCATTCTTCATTTCTACTAGGTGGGCTACTTCTTGCATATCCACCAAGTTATCAACACTTTTCGTAGTAGCAGAATAGGAGAGATCTGTAGCGGTGAAGGCTCGAGGACGCGCATTATTTATTTCTAATGGATGTAGGTACCGCTTCTTACGAAGATATCTAAAAAATATATAAAAGTATTTTACACACACGTTTGTGCAAAGTACAGTTAGCAAATTACAAGTCCTTTAACAGAGACGTATCTATATAAGGGATTTTCGGCTGCAGCCCAGGGCTCCGTGGATTTATAGGGCCCCCAGCCCCCGTTGAAGACAATATCTGTTAAAACTTCAAAAATGTTTATGATGATATTATGAAAATTTCATGAGTTTTAGTGGAAATGTGGATGACAAAGTTAAGTTTCAAAAAGAGGCATGAAATTTATTTAATAAAGTGGTGAATCGATAATATTTTTTCGGCAGAAATTTTAGAGAGGATATTTGTGAAGGCAACAAGTTAATTATGTCATTAGTCAAGAGTTCGTGAGCAGCATACGACACCAATCGAAGCAGAAATTAAATGTATCAAGGAGAAAGCTAAAAATTGAAATACTAGTGTGGAGCAGAATACAGTGACATAAACAAGACACGTATTACTTCATAATTTTCAGATATAGTCTTAGTTTACGGCACAGAAATATTTTAAAGAGATACGCTTCACATTGCGTTGGATAAGCTGTTTTGGATTTTGAATTTAAATAGGAGAAGCCAAGTATATGAGACATAGTAAGAAATTCAAATTTTTAATGAATTTGCAAGACAATACTATGGAAAACATAGATTTGGAAAGTGTACGTAATATTATTATTGATTATTATCCAAATGACGCAGAAGAATATTTAGTAGATGAGTGCATTTGGTTAAAATATTACTAACTAGCTTTTTACCCGCGGCTTCGCTCGCGTAGCAAATTTAGCGAAATTCGATCACTTTTAGAGTCACCTCGGTGTCTGTGTCTCTATGTCTGTCAAAGATTTTTTTTTTGAATTCTAAAAGACTATTAGACGTAGATTAGTTATTTGGCATAGATACGTATAATATGTTACAGGAACACGTGAATATATATGTCTAGAAACACCTACTTTTTTTATATCGGGCGTGTCTTCCGATGTGTCCATAAGAAAGGTAAATTTTAGGCGATAGTAGAACATACCTTGCGCTTTCGCTTAAGGCATGCAATTGTCTCGTAATCAAAATTTATTATTATCTATTTCACTCTTTACATTCATTCATAATTAAACTTAATTTAGTTTTAACAAAATAATGATGAGTTTCACGGTCTTCTATCAATTTACGGCATAATGTTTATTTGAGATATTTTATTCATATATATCATTGGTCCTATTTAATATTGATTGGCACCATAAAATAGATGTAGATATTTTTTTTACGTTCGAGTAGACTTCAAAATTTAGTATACAGTAGATGTTTTCCAAAATTGGTTTACTATCTTATCGATTTTTACCCCACTGCGGAGGGTAATGTTTTTATCAGTCTCTATACTTCTACAGTGTATGTATGTTAGTTCCTTGGTGGCGCTCTGGAGACCAAACGCGTGGGTCGATTTCGGTGGTCCTTACGTCAATCGATTTGTCTTAATCTTATGAGTGTTATAGCGACAACCAGATGCCTATATTGCTTAAGAAAAAAAGTCATGGAACTATATCAAAAGGGGCATCATTGATTAGGTCTTTGAAAACCGTATTTAGGTTTCACTAGTAAATTTTCATTTTGAATGACCATCGAGGATGTATAACGATTTAACGGTTAGCGACCATTCTTGCTTAAATTTTCAAAACTTATAATAAAGCTGTGATAAAGTTCTAATATAATCGAATGATGGGTATTATTTGTATATTTTACATAGTCGAGTTTTTTTAAACAGTATTAACCTTGCTTGTTTTAACGTTGTCAAGCACTAGCTGTAAGGCGTAGCATTCTTTTCCAGGTTATCGTACATAGAAAATAAATATTATACCAACAATGTTGAACAATCGACTAAATAATTTATCAGTTCTTTCCATAAATTATGATATAACAAAGGACTTACAATGTGATGAGCAAATAACGGAATTTGCAACCCAAAAATCAAGATTAGTCTTTAACGTAGCTACACATAACCTGTTAATTTCTTTTGCAATAATATCTTACAATTGCTGCTTGTGTATCTATTTCATATTTAATAAATATAATATTTCACTATGCTAATTTTTTTCCAGACCGTATACCTCATTATCGAAAACAGTTTTTTGTCGATGTGGCCATTAGTTTGATTAAAGGTGCTACATACAGGACGGAATCAGCACGTGCACGGGACGGAGACAGAACGTGGTTGTATGTCAACACGGACGTGTTCTCAGTCACACGTACATATGTACACATTTTTTTTATGGCTAACTCTACTTTTTGTGATCACTCACACAAATGCAAAGCTCAGCTTATGCCTCGCGGACTATACGCCCCTGTCCTTTAATGATTTTTTTTATTAATGAGCTTAATCACATTGTGAATTTGTCGCTCCGTTAGTTCAACACCAAAAGTAGAGTAGTTAATAGTCCCGTGGCCGCAAGTCCTAACCTGCCCTAAATGATTTCATTTTTGTTTTTTTTTTTACATTTTAAAACCAGGCGTTACTTTTTCCTGTAGGGTCAACGTTAATAGTCTCATAAGGATATCGATTATATTTTGTTTTCATTCATTCATTAATTCCTATCAAAGTCCACAGGTGAACATAGGCCTCCCAATAAATTGTCTCATAAAGGGGATTGCCATAGTTGCCAAGCTTGGTAGGCGCGTTGGCAACCGCAGTTTTTTTTATTATTATCAGGTTATTAGGAAGACGCTATCTCCCGGTTTTACTCGTCGGACATTCTTACACCGCTACGTTTAAAAAAGATTAGACTGTTTTAGTTGTGATTTCATTCTAACCGATTAGGTACAAAAAACGTTACCAATTTGGCCTTATTTTTGAAGTGAAAACTTCTTTAGAATCGTCGTGATTTGAAACTCGATGAAACGAAAAAGTGACATTAAAAAGAGACAAACATATACGTATATCTATAGGATTTAGCCTGCGAGAGAATGGGATAAAATATTATATTAAATTAGTTGTGTTGAGGCCACTTAGAGTCTATTTTACGTACCACCTTGTGAGTCAATAAGTTTTTCTTTGATAAAATGACTTTACCTATAAAATTAAGTGAATTGTATTATAGTATTGTATATTGTAGTATTGCAAAGTAAATTTACTCGAAAGAAAATATTCTTTTGATTTATTAAACTAAAATTTAGGCTCTACATGTCTAAAAATAAGATCGTAATACTTATTTGCTATAAAATTTTACTTTTATCTTATATTTTAAGCCGCACTTGTGGTTGAAAACGATCATATTATATAAATCATTTGCCGTGAAATATTTAAATTTTATATCTCTTTATTATAAATGTGTAGTACTATGTCTCTGAAAACTTCAGGGTGTTTGGAAGATGGGTACAAAGCCTGAAGGGGATGATACCTTAAACCACTTAGAATATCTTAAGCTAAACTTGTCTAAGATTGAAACTGCGCCTTTTTTAAATTGAATTTATACGGTTTTCAACAATAAAACCCTTTTTTCCAATTAATTGCTAATGTTACTCTATAATTTCCAAACATCTTAATCATCAGAAAACATTCTACGCATATTTAAGTTTAAGAAACCAAAAAACAATAATAAAGAAAATGTTTTTTTTTAATATAGAATAAAGGTGACAAGCGAGCACACAGTCCACCCGATGGTAAGTGGTTGCTGTGGCCCATAGACATCTACATCTATCTTCGTTTGCGAATTAAAATGCAAATGCGTTGTCAGCCGTGAGGACTAAGATACGAGTAGAATGCCTCTTTTCCAGTAAAAAGGGTGTCCGGTACTCTACACTCATCATACAAACACAGCAGCATTAAGCTGCTATTTTACGCTGGTATTCTGTGAGAGCGTGATTGTACCCTGTCGATCCGACCCATTTGTGCTACAAATATACTATTTATCTATTTATTTCTGAAACTTACAACTATCATTACTAACCTAATGCGATAGTGTAGCTCTCTAACTAATTTGTTGCTTTAATTTTTGTAACAAATTACAAGCAATGCTGTCTTTGTGAATTCACTCAGAGTACATACATCAGAACAGGTCCGTCTCACCAGCTATTAAGTTGAGCGTATGGAGTGCGCGCGTCAGAGGCGCCTTACTCAGAAGGTTGGTCCGACCGTGCGGCTCTACCAACAGTCGCAGCTGCCGTCTGCGCCACACATACCCCTCATGAACACATAGGTTTATTTGCCCTAACATTTCAGCGTTATGCAATTTTCCTCTGAGTATATTAAAAGTATACGAGGTGAGCTCAAGTTCCCTTCTAACTCTTAGTTCATTATATCCTACCATACCTAAGATAAACAAAGTTGGATACATTAGAGGATAAAATGGGTATACACCATAATAACGCATATATAAATATCTAATAAATTTATTCTGTGCTCGCTCTAGCATGAGACTATACTTAGTTTCATGCGGAGCCCAGACGACTGCATTACATTCAAGTTGACTCCGTACAAATGTATTATACAAGGCGACAATCGCTTTTATGTTTGTCTGCAGCATGTCTCTGCCACGTATAAATGATGTGTTTATGCCATCATAAAAAAATAAATATAATATAATAAGTAAAATAAATAAAATGTAATTGTTTCCCAGAGAACTGTATCGGCGGAGACGGGCCCGTCCCTTGGCCACCTCGATCGCCTAATTTAGCTCCTGTGGATTTTTTCGTTTGGGGACGGGCCAGGAGCTCGTCTACACGCATGTGGAAATATCAACCAGAGAAGAGTCCATACAGCATAAGAGGAGTCCATACGGCTTTTCAAGTTATGAAGCAGGAGATGAAAACGAAAATTACGACCACAGAAGTGAGAAAACGAGCCCGCTCTTGTGTCAGAAATCGCGGTCAACACTTTGAGCACGAAAAATAAATTATTTTAACAAAAATGTTATTTTATTGGTCTGTAAAAAATAAAAATATACGTCCGCAATTTGCTTTGTACAGCCTAATTCCAAGAGTTGATGAGTCATCTGCGTAAATAATACCTCAAAAGAAAGGGAAATAACTAGGCATGTTTTAAAAAGGTTTGGACAACAAAGGCTATTTTACATGGACGTATAAATAAGGTAATAAATTATACGTCCATGCTATTTTTTTTATAATGGCATAAACACAACTTAAATATGCATAGAATGTTTTCCTGATTATAAAGATGCTTGCAAATTATTTTGTTTGAATAATCACATATTACATAAATAAAAAATAATAACGTAACACCTGTTATTGGACATTATTAGCATTTAATTGAAAAAAAAATGGGTTATATTGTTAAAAACTTTAGAAATTCAATAAAAAAGGAGCAGTTTTAGTCTAAGACAAGTTTAGCTTAATATATTCTAAATGGTTTAGGGAATCATCTCCTTCAGGCTTTGCACCCATCTCACAATCATTCTGTATAGTTAAAACATTTTACTTTTTTTCATAAAAAGAATGAAATGTGTGTATGAAAGTATGCCTGATATTAGTTAAAACTGCTTTTTTTTAAAGAACAACTGTTCTTTCACGATAGTCGTGTATTAATTTCCAAATACGCTGATAAACAGAGACAGTTTATATTTTTATAAATAAATAAATATACATTTATTTTAATAATTAATAAATATTACACACACTTTTGCACTAGAAACCTGTCCTGCACATAATATGGCTAGTCTCCGTTGAGACTGCCCACTGAAACCAAATTCGGTCTAAAGGGCATTAAATGCATTAAAAGGGCAAAAGCATTAAATGCATCAAACGGGTTGGCTCGACCGGGGAAGGACCACGCTCTCACAGAATACCAGCGTAAAATGGCAGCTTAACGCTGCTGTGTTTCGTATGGTGAGTGTAGAGAACCGGAGACCCTTTTTACTGGAAAAGAGGCGTTCCATCTTAGTCCTCACGGGTGACAACGAATCTGCATTTTGATTCGCAAACGAGGATAGATGTAAATGTCTATGGGCCACAGCAACCACTTACCATCAGGTGGACTATGTGCTCATTTGCCACCCTATCCAAAAAAAATCGTGATGGTGGCTTTAATTATTATTATCTTTCTATATTTTTTCAACTCCTAGATATAAGCCAATTTAAGAATGTGCCAAGAAGCAAGCGTACCTTGAAGGATTTTACGCGACTCTACACGTTCAGCAAACGCGTTACTAAGGCCGCAGCCGATATCCTCGCACTAAGAATGCTGCTCTCTAATAGAATAATAATAATAGATATCTCGTCATTTGATTACAAGAAACCCGGTGGTTGCTTAGCAGTGTATTATATACTATACCTTAGGTCGTTATATTGAGAAGTTGTTACCGTGTAGAATAATAAATGTTTGATTACTAATCAAAATATTATATAAAATGTTCTTTTTTAAATATTACTAATAATAACTTACTCTGGTCCTACTTTCACTGTACTGTTTAATTCTGTTCTGTCAGTAATATCTGTACTTTCAGTGTTATCCTCGGGTAATGTTTTATTTAAAAGAATAGCCATCACTGGTGCAGCTTGAACAACATTCTCCCATGATTCGTGGTTGACCATAGAACCAGTTACTAGTTCTGTACTGAAAGTAACCGTTCGTTTATGAGTATAAATTCAACAATAATCATAAATATTTGTACCTATATAATCCGATTGCAGATTATTTTTGTATACTCTTATCACGTAATCCCCTGATTTGTAATTTCTCCTGTAGGCTCTATTGTTCTACCGACTTCAAAAAGGAGCCGGTCCTCAATTCGACTGTATGTTTTTTTGTCAATGTGTGTTACCTCATAACTTCTTTCTGGGTGAACCGATTTCAATGATTCTTTTATTTGAAAGCTGGTGCTTCCCATGTGGTATCATATAAATTTGATCAAGGTCTGACTAATAGTTTTTGAGTTATTCTTAATAATTTACATTGAAGTCGGTTGTACAAAATTTTTAATTTTAAATTATATACCGTGCAAAATTTGATTTTGCGGCAACCAAACGCTTCGCTATCGCGCTACCTAGATTTGAACAGTGTGTTAAGTGTTAGAACACTGTTACTGAATTATTCACACTGAATTAAGAAATTTAACATCAAGTGGGATAAACAATTTACCGTTCTAGCGCTCTAGTACTAGTAACTAATAATTTAAAATTTAAAATTTTGTACAACCGACTTCAATATAAGTTATTAAGAATAACATAAAAACTATTGGTCAGACCTTGATCAAATTATGGGAAAATATGAGAAGCACCAGATTTCAAATAAAAAAGAATCATCGAAATCGGTTCACTCAGGAAAAAGTTATGAGGTAACACGCATAAAAACACACAGTCAAATTGAGTACCGTCTCCTTTTTGAAGTCGGTAGAAAAGTTAACATTTTTGTGTAAGATGAAGACAGAAGTTATACGAGTATATGTATAGCCATTAATGTAAATAGCCTTCTAATAACATTTAAGTTATAACAGAGTTTTTTATACTACGACTTTGTTACAATAGATTTTAATACAATAAGGTATCAAGGGTGGCTAAGGTAAGGCTTTTGAGTGCGCTAGGTGGAGTAATCAAGCGCTGGCTTTTAATACTAAATAAAAATACAAAAGTACATTATTTATATTAAAGATGATAATTTTTTTATAGGATAGGGTGAGAAACGAGCACACAGTTCACCTGATGGTAAGTGGTTGCTGTGACCCATAGACATCTACATTTATCCTCAATAAAGAATCAAAATGCAGATGCGTCGTCACCCGTGAGGACTAAGATGGAATGCCTCTTTTCCAGTAAAATGGGTCTCCGGTTCTCTACACTCACCATACGAAATATAGCAGTGTCAAGCTGCCATTTTACGCTGGTATTCTGTGAGAGCGTGGTCCTTCCCCGGTGGAGCCGGCCCATTCGTGCTACAACTATACTACTAATATAGCTGCAGCATGGCTCTACCACGCTTTAATTAGCTAAGATAAGCTAAAAACTTTCTTAGCCTAATTCTTTATATAATAATATAAATTATTTATAAATATGAATTAATGCATTTTCACAAAGTAACGCCTATTTATAACTATCAATGATACTATTTATAACCAAATATTTAATTTATAAACTATTATTATAATTATTGTAAAGACTTTACTTCATATTCATCTTCGTACTGCTATTATTAAGTTTACTTAGTATAACAACAGAATCATTTTTTAACTTTTCTGTAGTTCCAGTTTTTTTCGAATTATGTGGATCTGAAAAAGTAACATTCTACAGTTTTCGTTAGTGTTTGCGAAAATGAAGCAAAAAAATAAATATAATTACTTTAACCGAATTTAACCGAAAAACCGAGGGCTATACTCGGAGTTTCTCTGCGTGATAAGCTTAGAAATGAGTATATCCGCAGTAGAACCAGAGTAACCGACATAGCCCAACGGATTAATAAGCTGAAGTGGCAGTGGGCCGGTCATATAGCTCGAAGAACCGACAACCGATGGGGAAGAAAGGTTCTCGAGTGGCAGCCTCGTACCGGTAGGCGAAGTGTAGGGCGACCCCCCACGAGATGGAGTGACGACCTGGTAAGACATGCAGGAAGTCAATGGATGCAGGTGGCTCAGGACCGTGCTTTGTGGCATTCCTTGGGGGAGGCCTATGTTCAGCAGTGGACTTATGAAAGGCTGTAATGATGATGATGATGATGACTTTAACCGAAAGCGAAATACGAATGGTATACAGCTGCGGTAACAAGCCGTGCTTATCTTAAATTTTATAATACCCGATATCTGAGCAAACCAAGTTTAACCTTCGCCATCATAAAAATTATATTGGTAATGTTGATTTAACACGTACTTTCTGGGCAATGCCAATTGCCAATGTAAGAATATCCTCACCTCATTTCATCAAGAAGCAACAGATGCAAACTTAACCAAATGTTTTCTACTTTAACTTGGTGGTGAAAGAAAACATGGTGAGGAAACCTCCATGTCTGAGAAAATAAAAATAAAATGTGACACACATTGGGGCTGCGCAGCCGACTAGCAGTAGAACATAAATGTAAGGCCCTTAAAACTAAAAAAGAAAATAAAAAAAATAGAAAGGTTAGGAAAAATTAAAACGATTGCTAAGGGATATCCCAAGGCAGTCTTTGAGTATATTTACTAAATTGTATGAATTATTCACCGAAATTTGACCTCTCGACGACCAAATGATGACACAAAATCCATTATAAAGTTCTGAACCCAGTCCCACAGAGTGTTAATAAGAGCAACATTACCAGGACAACAGCATCCGTTCTGTGCTCAACCATTTGGTACCGACCACCATCTACCACCATCCGATCACTATAGGTGAGTATAGACAATTCTTTGTAGAAATGTATAACAAATATTAAGTCTGCATTATTCATGCTAGTTCTTTTATATCATGAGAATATTTGTCCAAAGTACAAGGTTTCAATTGTCCTAGATATAATAAACTACAAGATGACCGCCTGGCTTAGTGATCAGATAATATCTGTCAACATAGTCGCTCGTATGGCTACGAATTCCAATACTTTGGGTAAAAAAAAATGTCGCTTTATTGTATCTGATTATGTTATGTCACAGTTTTACTTTAAACTGTGGTGTTGTAGTTGTGATTATCTTTGTATGCCTGACATTATCGAAGTCTATAATCGATCAGCGTTAAATTTGATACAAGATAGTTTGGAGCATCTTAATGCTATTATATTTGCGCGCACAATAATGGCACTGTAACTTGTGCAACAAGTTAAACTTGGTCGATAGACCATTCCCACCATTACGCAAAACAATTCTTCTTTTAGAATTTATTAGGTGTACTACATTTTATAATATGGCAAAAATTACACGCATAATTCATCGCACCTTCAGTTCTTTTATATTTATCTACATTAAATACTGAGCTGCTACTTGTAAAGGTGGTGCTGTTCGAATGATTTTTTCGGGATTCCGAGTCACTATTCACTGAAATTTCCGTAGACGTCGTTTCACTGGCACTTGTGGATAATATTTTCATTGTAATTGTCTGCGAACTCTTCGTAATTTCTGTCAATCTAGCTACACCATTTAAGCTATAAAGTAATTGTACATTTAAATAAGTAGCAACACTTAAAATTTGTGGAATGCCATCGATGTAAAAAAAACTTACCTTGATTTTGAACTTTTTGATGTTAAATTTGTTACATTGTCCATGTTCGCATATTTCGTAAGACTTTCATTATTAAAAGATAGATTTGAAAGCAAATACACTGGAAGAATAATAAAAAATTACAATACAATATTAGAAAGAGTAACCTTTGGCACTTCTCTTTAATAAAACTAACGTTATATAAATTTCCATAAATTATTATAGAATAACTAAATAATGATAATGATGATGATGATGATGAATATGCATATGTGACTGACATATGAATCTGAGATGTGAACTTTCACTGCTGGCCATATCAGGAAACTTGAGGTTTGAGGCTTGAGAAGCTAAGGAGAGTTTTCCTGTGTGACAGAGTTTGTATTATGTATATCGGCAGCAAGACCAGAATAACCGACAATGCCCAATGGATTACTAAGCCGAAGTGGCAATGGGCCGGTCATATAGAACCTGCAAACGATGGTTAAGGAAGATTCTAGAGCGACGGCCTCGTATCTTTAAGCGAAGTGTGGGGCGACCCCTCACTAGATGGAATGACGGTTAGGTAAGGCACCCAGGAAGTCGATGGATGTAGATGGCTCAGGACCGTATTTTGTGTTATTTCTTGGTGAAAGCCTACGTTTTGCAGGAGACTTATGAGCGGGGTGTGATGATGAGTGTGCATAATTTTTAACTGATATACCTATGCTATGTACCTATACTGTATTTAATACGCGGATATCATACAGTGGCAAAGACCATCGATAGTTCAGAATTACAATTTGTTGTACCACAAAATACCTCATTGCTTGTAATTTAAACCACGATTACTGTTATATAACGATATAAATAGAATTTTACTATCTGTTGTTGTGTCGTGTATTTATTATCATTAAACTAAAACAAAAATAGTTGAAAAAGAAAGAAATAAAAAAACATATTTAGCAAACATAACATTGAAAGAGAAAAAAATCGTATATCGTTTATGTAGAATTAAAAGTTGTTGTGTGATGTCAAAAATGATCCCGCCTTTATAATAGACAACCAAAGAGATATCACAGCACAGGTTTTCAGTCGGGATTTTAATTGTTACCAAACTTCTTCTTCATACATAAGCTTGTGTAAATCCATTGTAGGGTATGGGCCTAATATTTTTTTATAATTTTAAGAATGCACTAACATGCGTGTAATTTTAAAGTATCCTGTTCCACCACGCTAGATCTAGCAAGTCCACACCATATTAAAGCTGCTCCTTATCATCAGTCTGTGAGATTTAACGTGGTGGAGCCATGCTACAACTATATTAGTAGTATAGTTGTAGCACGAATGGGTCGGCTCGACCGGGGAAGGACCACGCTCTCACAGAATACCAGCGTAAAATAGCAGCTTAACACTGCTGTGTTTCGTATGGTGAGTGTAGAGAACCGGAGACCCTTTTTACTGGAAAAAAGGCATTCCATCTTAGTCCTCACGGATGTGGATGTCTATGGGTCACAGGAACCACTTATCCTATAAAAAAATAACTTGGGCATTTCCGAATATGAGTATGCATTTGAGTGCACCACTTGTAGGTGAGAAAATGCAAATAATTTAGAGCAAATACAATTGTTAAAACCCCTTTGCACACCGTTTCATCATTCATCATTCTTTTATTATCTGCTAAACATACGAGGCAATCTATAGGCCTTCCCTATAGATTGACTCGTGTGGGGTATTTTCCGTAGCTGCCACGATTAGCAGGCGGGTTTACAGACGCAGTTTTTTATTATTTTCAGTTATCAGGAAGGTTCTGGTGCCTATCTCCTGTTTTAGTTTTCCTTTAACGTCTCCCACGGGATTATATTATGGGGTAGGGGATATTTTTACGCCACCACTATACAGCATTTTTTGAACGCCATATTTATAACATTACATTAACCGATTAATGCTTGCAAATTACCCACCGCTTGTATTACGTTCATCTAAGATATTCTGTAAAAGAAAATTTGGAATTTTAGGAGAAAGAGTTGTATGGCTGAAGTTTTTGAACATTTTATAACTTATCTCTTGAGGTTTAGTAATATGTCCACTAATTAAATCGTTAAAATCGAGTGAAGTATCATTCCGCTGAACTGTTATTTTTGATGATAAGTCTGCTGTTGAAATGTGTGGTTTTATAAGCATCGGTGGTATAGGCGTCTGGAAAAATCTGCAAAATGAAAAAATAGCTGGAACTTTCACTTACCGTAACTATAAAACTTAAATGATATATAAATAGATAAATACGTACTTATTTCTATACGAAGTGGTTTTACTTTTAGGTATCAATGTCGATAACTTTTTTTTGAAATTAAGTCGATGGTTTGCAAAACCTCTGTTTCTATTTCGTAACCGCCTTCTTGCATTCTTAGTTTGAAATATAAGTCTATAAAATATGTTGTATTAAATATCAAGCTTTAATACATAAATAATATTTGTGATATCCAAGTAAACGAAAATTACCGGGAATCCGGCGTGTAGATTCCAGAACGGTAATCCGATATGAATTTCATGTCTTCAGTAGTAATTTCACTATGTAAACTGCTTTTTGGCGCTAGCATTGAGAATTGTACTAAAGGTAATATGCTTGTATCATAAAGGACTCCTTCCCTTCGAAAATATGTGGTATATTAACATTCAATGAAATTTAACTTATTAAATAAAATAATATTAATTTTAATACTATACCTTGGTGTGAGGTCATAAATCATATCAAATATTTCCTGTGGTTGAAATTCGTCCAATGAGAAATTTCCAGAAACATTAACTAATGGCACTTCTGCTCGAATATAATCACCGTTAGTAGCGCTGTTTATATTTTGTGTTAATTTTACCTTTTCCGTTATCTCCTCGGATGTATCTTCGATTTCGGTTTCAGAACTTAAAATGTAGTTTATTTATTAAAACATATCTATCTATCATCTTCACTACTGTCGCAATAAAAATTGTATATATAACTAGCTCGCCAGGCAGACGTTGTTCTGCCGTTAGCGGCAAACCTCTGTACTATAAAAATACTTAAATTCGCAATAAAAAAATACTCAGAATCACTTATCGGGATAAAACTATCCTATCTCTCAAGTTGGACCAAACTGCGCATAGTGTGCAAAATTTCATTGAAATCATTTCAGTGGTTTAGGAGTTTATCGCGGACAAACAATGTGACACGTAATTTTTATATATAAAGATTGCACGATTGATACTGTGTATCCTACTTTTGCTTATAGACAAGATGTGATGATGGATTCTCTTACGTCCGATAACTAGTACGAACGCTTCTTACTATAACATCTGGATATTTAAATAATCAAGCAAAAGTCAATATTAACTTGTGCAGAAACATAAAATAATAAAATATTATTATTTGTCAGACTGAATATATTGTTGATAACAATTTAGTCTTTGATATTTACTAGCCTACTTCCGATTTTAAATCTTGGCGTAATTTTTGATACGGGTAGGTTCAGATGAATAACTGAACTCTGCATAGATTACATACATTACGCGTAGTATACGCGTAATGTATAGATTACATACATTAAATGTATAGATTACATACATTACGCGTAGTATATGCGTAGTTATTAGGGGGCGCTAACAATAATATTATGAAATTTCCGCCATGCTCTAATTTGGCCAGGTGAACATCATCATCATCATTGTCATCATATACTTTAAAAATAACTAAAATTAAAATATTTCAGTTTCCTATTCAATCCACAATAAAAGCAAAATTATTTCCCTGGTTAAATCGAATTGTTCAGTATCATCTGAATGAATATTTTTTGCTGCTAATTGTCCACGTTATACAGGGTTATTTTTCAAAGAGTAGCCAAATTTTAAGCTTAAGTTCAAATGTACAAATAGTGATATACCGTTACTGCAGTTTTTGAAATTACGAGTAAATAAGGCTTCTACATTTATTTGAAATTAACCCAAATTGAATGTGATTTATGAGCAACAACATTTTTGCCTACCGATCGACCCTTACGAATGTGTGCGTGCGCAGCGAAATCAGTTAAAATAATGCATTACCACGCATTTTGAATTTAAAAGATAAAAAGGACAAAATATTTGAGATTTTTTTGGATTAATTATTTTTCACCATTTACCTATATTACTTATTCTGAACCTTCTCTGCAAATTTGGCTGGTCATTGTAAAATAACCCTGTATAGCAATTGGCAATTCGCCGATATTTTAGACAAATAAACGTTCGTTTCTTACCGCTTACTAAACGATGTTAAGCTTAATTCCTAAAGGGTTAATATTAAAGAGAGATAAATATTTACTACCGTACTATTTACTGTGTAGTGGCGGTGTAAGAATATCCACTACCTCATATCATCCCGTGAGTGTAGTAAGAGGCGACAGAGCGAAATCAGGAGATGAGGAGCAGCGTCTTCCTAATAACGACTAAAGATAAAAAATTGCGTTTGCCAACTCGTTTGCCAAGCGTGGCAACTATGGCAAATGTTCCCCTTATGAGGGAATCTATGGAGGAGGCCTATATTCAGCAGTGGTCTTTAATAGGCTGTAACGGTAACGGTAAACATTAATAGCCTTTTAATTCTCCTCATAGGTCTTCTCAAGAACACGTCAAATGACTTGGTTTCCAAAATTCGTTCTAAATGTGTGGATATCCATACTGAATACACTGAAAAGATGAGCGTAGTGCCAATACACTCGCACTGGTAAAGCCGCTGCCCAAAACTAGTATGTGAGATTTAAGTTTAGCATTTTAAAATACATAATTACAAAACCGCCGCGCTGTTTCTATGTTGATAGAGCCTCGTTCGTTCGTTAGCAGGACGCATCAGCCAGTAAATTTGACATCTGGAGAAGCTGGTGCAGCCTTAAAAGTTAATTAAAGGAACAGCCTATATTTGTTTCACTGCTGTACTCAAACCACCTTCCATTGCTGAAAGAGTTTTAGGGCTAAGAAGTGTTCGCCTCCCCCCAATGCGTGTGAACGGACTTCTCATGCCTTTGTATTTTTTTTTTATTTCTCAGACATGCCGGTTTCTCCCCGATAATTTTCTTCACCGCCGATCACGTCATTAATCAACTGTTTAGATTTCAATTAACAATTTCATTGGTGCCGGCGGCACATTCTCTTTCAATAATACACAACATTTAACACGTACCTGTAATCCATAGCGGTGGTTGTTGGTTGAGTAGCTTTTAAAGTATACAATTCCGAAAAATTATTCACTTTTTGTCGCGTTACGGAATCAGGCAGCATAGCCCAATAGCCTCCAAACGTTTCCCCAATTTCATATATCAGTAACTGGTGATGGTTCTTAGTGCAAGAATTTATAAGGCTATTACCAGATACGGATTTAATTACTAGAATTATATTACTACCGGTCTCAGCCCTGAGAAATATGCAACAAACTTAGTTATCTACTTACACATCAATCATCATTTTATATATTTTTTATATATTTAATATTTATAGTTGTATATTTTTATATATATAATAATATTACTACGTGAACATCGAATATTATAGTATTTTTTAAGTTCTTACATATTTATTTAAAAAGAAGGCGAGTGAAACTTAACATTCGAAAGATACTGTGCCATAGGTGTACAGAAAAAGAAATTATGTTGCCATTAAGGCAGCTAAAATAAAGTGAACAGACACACATGATTTTTACACACAAAATGATTTAGCCAAAAATATAGTCGAAT
Organism: Parnassius mnemosyne; assembly: GCA_963668995.1. Lineage (NCBI taxonomy): Eukaryota > Metazoa > Arthropoda > Insecta > Lepidoptera > Papilionidae > Parnassius > Parnassius mnemosyne. The sequence goes on from CAVLGL010000115.1 coordinate 27,513,437, forward strand.
TTCGGACAGCTGCGTTATTAGTAGTACAAATAAATTTAGTCAGTACTTTCATTTCAATAACGAAAAGAATTCTTTTCCTATTTTCTCAACTTACTCTTAAGGGATATGGGTGCAGACAACAGTATTCCCATTGCGAGTGTCATCTCTCAACGTATGTAGGTTGCTGTGCTAAAAATAAATTAGTTGGTCTCGCAATGTAATGTCTTATTGAAAACACAGCACCAGATAGTATTTTTTTATAGGATAAGGTATAATTTAAAGTATAAGGATAAGGTATGACTCCTTTTCGACCCAGGAGTTGGCCTAGGTTGACACAATACTCTCATCTATTTCTTCTACTTAGCAGTGGCACTGGTTACAAGTCATTCCATCTTAGTCTTTCAGGAGACGTTTCTGTAGCCCCGTTTGTTTGAAATTGGTTACAGGTGTCCATGGGCTACTAGTTTTTTATTAATCCGTGAAATGGTAGTTAGTTCATTTGTCTCTCTAATCGCTCTCTTCTCGCAGCGCAGCGTGGCAAAATATGGACAAATTTTTATAAAATGCATGCTAGTAAGCATACTCTTTGACCGGCCTATGCCTTTTCTTTTTGATTACTTTATCGTTTTGCCTTGATTTTACATTTATATCGAAAAAGTATTGAAAATACGAGTAATTAGATAAAAAATCCAAATATTCCAAATTTAATCGACCAGTGGTTATAGGATATAACAAAGCACAACTTCTGCATGAGTAGGAAAAAATAATAACTAGTGGTACTGCTTATTTTATGGTATAAACGAACAGGAAAAAAAAACAAATATACATATTTATGTGTAGGTAAAATAAGTAGGCGACACTTGGGCACAAACAAATATGAACTTAAGGCACATTACCCTTTTTTCATGATCTAAGGCTATAACCATGAAAATTTTAGCTGGTTCTTGTAACATATTCTTTTTTTTATAGGATAAGGGTGACAAACGAGCACACAGTCCACCTGATGGTAAGTGGTTGCTGTGGCCCATAGACATCTACATCTATCTTCGAATCAAAATGCAGATGCGTTGTCACCCGTGAGAACTAAGATGGAATGCCTCGTTTCCAGTAAAAAGGGTCTCCGGTTCTCTACACTCACCATACGAAACACAGCAGTGTTAAGCTGCTATTTTACGCCGGTGTTCTGTGAGAGCGTGGTCCTTCCCCGGTCGAGCCGACCCATTCGTGATACAACCATAATATAGCTGTAGCATGGCTCTACCATGTATAAATGTATAATCTTTACATGTTTTGTCACGTTTATGAGTTAAATCAAAACCTTTGCTAAATTATATAAATACACTTAATTTTAGTTATGTAAATATATAGCTAAAGAAAAATTTTAGTTTAAAAACGCGACCTAAAATTATACATACCTGACGCTAACAGAACAACTATAAGGTAGATCTAATCTAGAAAAGTGTAAAACGTGCGAATTAGCGTCCAAGACATTTCTGCCAAGAAACACGGACGATAGCACATGTCGTCTACAGTACTCGGACACGTCTTTCCGATACATATACTTGTGAATAGCCTTAGCCAACATTTCTTGCTTCATTAACAATATACATAAGAAAATAAAAAAATTACTATAACCATTCTTAAGAGCATACATCTTATGTCATGGCCAAGTAGACGCTAGAAAAACAGATAATATAACTATTTATATTTTGATTTTTGATATAAGCAATATATATTAAATAATTTGATTCATCTTATAAGATTTTTTATTTATTGGGTTACCTTATGAAATACGAAAAAAGAAAGTATTTAAAATTATTTCTATTCACAGCTTTTCTTTTTAGAAATACAAAATGTTTTACATTTGTAAGTTTTACATTACGACTATCACAGAACGCTATTATTCTCTCTACTATTATTTATTATGTGTGCATCATCATCATAATCCTGAGTTATCATCATTATAGCTATTTTATTCTGCATTAGCTGTTTGCTCCTTAAATTATTTAATTATATATAAACTGAAATATTATATCAAAATATATTATAGTACTTTTTACTTTTAAATTTATCCGCTCAGGTAAAAAGGTCAACATACGCAGAAACATTATCGGGTATAAATAACGTTAAGTATATACCAAAATATTGGGCGTCGGCTTAATATTAGGTCTTTACCTATGAAATAGCCGTTTTTTATGAAATAAGTTAACGTAATTTATTTATTCTAAATTCTTTATTTCTATAAGTACTTACAATGCAATCGATGCATCTTTGTCAACGCAGTAGCAGTTTATTGATGGGCTTCGTGAAGAAATCAGCTGGACGGGAGGCAACAAATTCTTTAAAGGCATTTGATAGCACGCAGCCTTGTGGAACACAATTGTTAATAGGCTTGTAATCGGAGCGTGCACCGTCTACTACGACCTTGATGCTCTGATCAGTCAGAAAATTGGTGATCCAGTTGCACAATTTCTCGGGAAGCCCATAGGAAGGAAGCTTCGAAAGAAGCGCTTTGTACCAAACCCGATCGAAGGCCTTCGTTTTGTCTAAACTAACTGCCAAAGCGTCCCCCTTGGACTCGATCGCTTGCGCTCACCTGTGTGTTAGGTAAACAAGAAGATCACCAGCTGAGCGACTCCGACGGTAACTGTACCGGCGGTCACCAATCAGCTGGTGCTCCTCAAGGTACCGCATGAGTTGGCAGTTTATAATGGATTACATTCGTCATCTAAACGTCAGCGTCGAGGCGTCAGCCCAGACCTGATAACACTCCTGTTTATTGCGTAATACAGTCTTACAGGAGCGACCGAACCAAGGCTGATATGCATCCAATGGGTACCACAGATAATGGAATAAACAGTTCCATTCTCTGTTGCACCACATCAGTGACAGAGTCAGCAACAGCGCTGGGATCATCCGGCGAGAAGCAAACTTGCCACCATGGGCAGGATGCAAAGAAAAACCGCATTCCGTCCCAATCCGCTGACCTTTAGTGCCAAACACGGCGACAGCGTGCAGAACGCAGCCGCGAAAAGAGCGTGAGTAGCATCACACTGCGGATCAGTCAATGGTCCGAAAAGCTGAGAGGGTGTAGACAGAAACCTGATATCCATCCGGATAAGAGGTCAGCAGAAGGTCAAACAGGTAAGGTGCATGATCCTCCACATCTGGATTCCGAGTAGGCGAAGTAACCAGTTGTGTCAGACCATATGCCAAGGAAAAGTCATAAACAGATCTCCCCGCATGATCGGTTAAACGTGAACGTCACGATGTCTACGGATGGGATCTGTTGTAGCAAGAAATCTGCAATCATTTGGACATGGTCAATGAGTAGGTTTGTGTCGGCATTACCGCTATGGGACCTATAGAGGCACCGGTAAATGCGGGGATGGTCATCACTGTCTACGCGCAGCCAAAGGATGGACAGGTACCTTCAAGACTGCCGAGGCGTCGAGAACAGATATCCTCTCTGATGTATTCGCAAACTCCAGCCCGAGGCACAAAGAAATGTTCTAATTTATACCCCGGGTAGGACAGGTACGAAGTATCAGCCGGAGAGGACACCTGCGTCTCGGTCAAAAAGAGCAAGGCTGGCTTCACCGTCTCCATATGGTAGAGGACGGCGTTAAGGTTCGAGTGAAGTCCCCTGATGTTCCAGAAGTCCACGGATTTCACAGGATTTCCAGGGATTCACCCTTATTCTATAAAAAAAGTTAGTTTTAAGTTTATAGAAATAATACGTCCTACTCGTATTATAATCCTCTAGTAAGAATGTGTGGCCTCTGCAATGACTTACTCGTATTGATTAATGATAGTAAAAATATCGACATATTTACTAGCAAAGTAAACAATTTCAAAAAATCTGTATTAGATATACTTTGTAAATAAGGCAATATTTTAATACAGAATAAATTTTTCTAAATTTACCACCACTTAAGTTTATAAGTATATATGTACATTTATAAGTAAGATTAAAAGTATTTGCGCTGTAAACTCGTTACTGTTACGTAATATCATGTTTTGGAATACCATCCAGATTGTAATTTTGTATTTATTATATTCAATTGTTCATGTTTTGATGTTATTCTGTTTTGTGTTCCTAAATAAAAAAAATAAATAGCGTGGCGGGGTCAGTTCACTGTTCAGTATAGGTAGAAAATTGTATAGAGCTACCAGCATCCACTCACTACGTACATATGTAGTGAAATGTGTGCATGTTTGTTACTCTGAAAAACTGATAAAATAAATAGTTTTGGTGAAAATCTCATAAACTATATGACTATAACTACTGAAAAGCTAGACAAAGGTGAAAAATGTCTCGTTGTCTTTCTAGACTTAAAAAAGCTTTCGACACCGTTTCTTTACCCATTCTTGTGCGGAGGTTTGAAACCACAGGAATAAGGGGGACGGCGCTGTCTTTATTCGAAAACTATCTCACGGAAAGAAAACAATGGTCAAAATAGATAATTTTCAAGGCTGTGAAAAAGGTTTCACATATGGAAAACCACAAGGTAGGGTCCTGGGCACGTCACTATTTTTGGTCTATATAAATGAACTATGCAAACTAAGAAGGTGTGGTGGAAGGATTTTCTGCAATGCAGATGACACTGCTGTTGTTTTTTCTGGACACTCATGGGAAACTGTACGAATAGGTGTTGATTTGGGTCTCTCTGAGATAGCATCTTGAGATAGTTGGCTGAATTCGAATCTCCTTACTTTGAATACAGCTTAAACACATTATGTATGTTTTAGCCCTGCCCAAAAGTCACAATCAGGACCAGAGTTTTTATGTAACAGTTCGAACTTAAGATACTGGGAGTATCACACAAGTGTTATGAACATCAATATACCAGCCCACATAAAACTTAGTTCTTTAAAAGCGTATAAGAGTGTTGAAAAGAGGTTGTATCGTTATAAGAGTGGTTTCGCTATACAGCTCAAGCTGTATAAAGTGTGTATTATGGAATCTGAGTAAGCTTAGGGTTCATATGAAAACTCTAGTATACAACTTTAAGTATTTTATAACACTCCAATCTGCTTTTATCATTATAGTTCTATAGAAGCTGTTTTTTGCACGCTGTCTCTTTCTTATACAGCTCTAAGTGTTATTATAGTATGACTAAAATCTTGTATACTTATTTGTGTCATTGTATACTTTTACAAATACAGTAGTTTTATGACTTCTGTATATGAGAGTGATATAAAAATAAATAATAAATGACAGCCATCATCTTAGTTTGAGTTTTTTATGTTTGTGAAGGGCTGTAATGATGATGATGATGATGAGCCATCATCATCATCATTACAGCCTTTAATAAGTCCACTGCTGAACATAGGCCTCCCCCAAGGAATGCCACAAAGCACGGTCCTGAGCCACCTGCATCCATCGACTTCCTGCATGTCTTACCAGGTCGTCACTCCATCTCATGGGGGGTCGCCCTACACTTCGCCTACCGGTACGAGACTGCCACTCAAGAACCTTTCTTCCCCATCGGTTGTCGGTTCTTCGAGCTATATGACCGGCCCACTGCCACTTCAGCTTACTAATCCTTTGGGCTATGTCGGTCACTCTGGTTCTACTGCGGATATCCTCATTTCTAAGTTTATCACGCAGAGAAACTCCGAGCATAGCCCTCTCCATAGCTCGCTGAGCGACCTTGAGCTTCCTCATACGGCCAGCAGTGAAGAACCACGTCTCAGATCCGTAAGTCATCACTGGCAACACGCACTGGTTGTATAATTTCGTTTTAAGGTTTTGAGGAATGTCTGACGAGAAGATGTGTCGTAGTTTCCCGAACGCTGCCCAGTCGAGTGGAATCCGTCGATTGACCTCTCGGTCGAAGTGGGACTTAACTAGTCGGACTATTTGTCCCAGGTAAACATACTCGTCAACAACTTCGAGCTTAGTGCTCCCAACAACTACCGGCATAGGTGTGACACGGACATTGAACATGATCTTTGTTTTGTCCATGTTCATCTTAAGACCTATCCGTTGGGATTGAGGTCATTGAGCATGATGCTTAGATCCTCCAGCGATTCTGCCATAAGGACTATATCGTCGGCAAATCAAAGTTGAGTGATGTACTCGTCATTGATGTTAATACCGTATCCTTTCCAGTCCAGAAGCCAAATGACAGCCATAGTAAAACTTAAATCTATAAGTGACAGAATATCGCCATTTTGCATGCGTTGCGTGTTTATATTGAACTAGTGAAAAAATAATTTTTTTATCAATATGTGAAAAAAATAAAAAGATTTGGTGCAGTAAAAAGATCATGTTAAATCAAAATTAAATTTATCCAACACTTCCCAAGACAAGGTTTTCGTCGTTTATACGTATCTCTAAAGATAATTATATGTTCTTCATTATCATTACAGCCCATCACAAGTCCACTGCTGAACATAGGCCTCCCCCAAGGAATGCCACAAAGCACGGTCCTGAGTCACCTGCATCCATCGACTTCCTGCATGTCTTACCAGGTCGTTACTTCATCTAGTGAGGGGACGCCCTACACTTCGTCCGCCGGTACAAATTATATGCTATGTTGAAAAAATTGCTATAAAGCGTTAATAATAAAAATATCCTATAGAACTGATTAAAAACTAATGGTTGCATGATATACCCATAACATACGAGTACATATTACAGCTACTAAGACTGTAAGACCCTCGAAATACCGTTTAGGCTGTTTTGCAAATTGTAGCTATTTTATGACACTTAAAACAAAATTTAAAATATAATTCTGGGGATTTAAAATATAGTTTTTTAACATTGACCTTAGCTATTACTTCAGTTTGACTAATGATATCTAACTGTGCCCCAATGTGCCCTCATATCCATTAATTTTTTTTTTCTAACCTATACAACCGATATTTACTTACCGTATTTAGTATTTTGTCCTTACATTATTTTTTGTTATTTTACTGGAGCGGAAATTTTTTGAAAGAAAACATATTCAAGTTTACCATAAATCTAATTTTGCAATTCACCAATTATTACTGTTAAAACTCAACTCCAATCTGAATATAATATTAATATGTTAAATATATGTTAAGACATTAAATGTCGCCATTATTCAATAAACGTTCTTTTTGTTATATATTCATTTGTAATTCTGTTCAAAAACCAATTTAGGAAGATTGTCTTTATAATATATTTATAAGGAAATATCTGTAGTGTCATGGTTTCCTTGCATACCAAATAACAGCCGTAATACAGCAGTTATACAGCCTCTTTTATTTTTGTGCAGCTACTGTACAGCGCTACTAACGCATAAAGCTGCATAATTTGTGCCAATTTTTTACTTATAAGAACTGTATTAGCGCTTACACAGCTTTTATACAGCCATAAAATACAGCCTCTAGTATAAAAACTAACTTCAATATAGCTCGTATGCAGCTTGTATGCTGCTTGGGCTGTAATTGTCCTGATATTCAAAAGGTCACTTGTACTAGGTATCTCAGAGTTTTGTTGGACAAAAGAATATTCTTTCATCCACAAATTGATTTGGAAGTTAGCCGAGTTAGAAAGTTCATCTGGGTATTTAAAACACTACGTTATTTCATAGCGAGTGACCTCAAAAAGAAAACCTTTATAAACTTTGCAAACTCTTATCGATAAGAAAACTGTACATTCTAAATTTGACCTTACCTTTTTACAGAACACTGCCGTATGACCCAATTAAATTAAAAGAAAGATTGACATAAAAAAGTTTAAAATTTTGTACTATGAACACACACACGCACACACACTCGCACGCATGCATGCACGCACGCACATTACATAGCGCTCATAGAAACAAATATAATAGTGTAAATAAGGTTTTAATTTTAGTTTAGTTTTATGTAATACATAAAATTTAATAATACCTGTGTGTGTATTATTAAATTTTAAAATCTTGATAAATGTTACCAGACCAGGATATATGTAAGACCGAAACACCCCAACACGAGTAAGTATATTAATTTACTCTCTGGGGATGTTTCACCACTAATTTATGAAAAAGTTTATTGAGAAATAAATGGATTTTTATTTATTATTTACATATTAATTATAACTAAAAGATATAAAGATCGGTTGGAACAAAAATTTTACACAAGAAAGGTTTTACACTTACATTTTTCTATCTGTTAACTTTTTGATACCTGATTTATCTACAAACCTATGAGCGGTAGAGGAGAAGGTAAAAAGAAAGAAATAACACCTTTTTTGCAATAGTTTTTGAATTTTTAATTTCACCATTGTCCCATATCACACAAAATAGCAATTGAACTGAGCTTAAAGTGGTTTTTGGACAATTGAACTATCTGCCCAAAAACTACTATTATAACTCTTGAAGTTTTTTTTTTGTATAGGAGAGGGGGCAAACGAGCATGCGGCTCACCTGATGGTAACCGCCGCCCATGAACAACTGTTCTAAGTGGACGAAGTCGCGGGCAGAAACTACATTTAGTAATAAGATAGAGTTGTAAGAGTAGCGTGCTTACTCTTAGAGATGAGAAGAGGCTCGTGCCAAGCCGGTAGATGGTAATATAGTTTTATAAGTAGCGCCTTCAAAAATCCAAATGCCAGCTAACAATCCCAAAAACTGTCAGATATAAAAATATCTAGACCGTTGATTGAGAGTTCGAGAGTTGAGTTGAGACCGCAAAGTAATTTATATAAGCTGTTGATGGCCTGGCAAGGATAGCAGTTCTGACAATTTTACAATTTGATAGAGCTCTATGAATATACAACTGTAAATGATCGTATTATTTTTTTTCCTGCCCTCCTAATCCTAATAAGTAGAGAACAACTTTGTAGGCTTTGTATTTCTAAACCTTTTTTCGACTTTTTGCAAAAACATTGTGCCTAAGTTGATTTGTATTTTAATATCATAAGCTCTTTTTTTTTTAAATAAACTATTTGTAATAATTATAATTTATCTATAGAGTATGTTGTATAGGTTAGGTGTATTAATTTAATATATCATACTAATCCAACATACTTTACTCGCGTACTAATACCACATGAGAACATGCTATAAAATGCCTACTTGAACAATAAATTAAAATGATTTGATGTCAGACATCCACGATACGGGTCGCGTGACCCGCACCACATGAAAGCATTTATGAACCGGGGAGAGGTAAGTGTCGGAACCGAGCAAAGAGCGTATACGCCGTAATTTGTACGATTAACAATATTTGATCGTAATGGTAGATGCACAGATAGTGTTACATACTTATTTCACATTTACTATTACTGACAATCGTCTATTTTAGAGGCATTTTATGAACTTTATAGCAGATTTTTATTATCAAGGCAAGCGAAGCTAGCCATACCTACACTATCCCACAATCCATAATCTATGCATTTTTGCGGTACACTTTACTGAGAAACTACTATATATATATATATATATATATATATATATATATATATATATATATATATATATATATATATCAATCCTCATTAATTACATTTTTATTGTATTATTAATGTCATTTGTAGGAATGTAGTAAATGGGTGCTGTTGCCCACAGACACCTACATCTGTCAACGATTATTAATCATAATGCAGGTATGTCTTATTGTCATCTTGAACTTTCCTCGCTGACAGTAAAAAGGGACTCCACTTCTATAAAATCGCCATTGAGAACACAATAACATTAAGTTGCTCTTTTACGCTACTTAAAACATCTACAAAATCGCTAACATTAAAATAGACTTATGACGCATTTTATCTTATTCTTCAAAACACAATATTTTATAAGTTACGGTATTTGAAGTTTTTAATTTTTATTTCCTGATCAGTGTTGGAAACAATTGATACCATTCTTAAGAATTTCTTATAATTTCTAAAGCTCTTTTGTGCCGAAAGAAGAAGGATATTTAATGAATTGTACAAAACATAAAAAAAATCAAATTTCAGTAAAATGTTTGATTGAAAACAGCACCAGTGTGGGGGTTTCTGCTCTTCGTTTACCAACTTACTTGTATTGAGAATATTCAATTCTACGAAGTTGAAGTAAAAGCTGGCACATTATTGAAAAAGACTGTCAAGCAGAATATATTTTTAAGAATAAGTGTGACAAACTAGCACACAATCCACCTATTGGTTAGTGGACACTGACCCATTGACATCTACATTTATATTTGAGTAAGAATGAAATGCCGATGCGTTATCGCCCCTGACGACTAAGATGTAATGCCTCGTTCCCAGTAAAAAGAGTTTCTGATTTTCTACACTCACCACAAGAAACACAGCAGAATGAAATTGCTATTTTACTATGAAAACGAACCCTCATTTGTGCTGCAGCTGCAGCGTGGCTCTACCACTAGTGAAAATTTAAAAGCAAAACGGGAAGATGATCCATAGTGGGTTGTTTTGTTATCACCAATCCGGCTATTGATTTAGAGGCCCTTGCTGATGACAGGACGAATAATAATAACTTATTCTGATTTATAATTTGCAAGTAGCCACGATATCGTCGGAAATAATTTTTCACTGTTTTCACACTTTTCACAAAGACTGCCGATAATATGTTTAATTATTCCGCCTCTTTATAATGGATAGCGAAGACCAATTATTGCATGAATTGGATTACATTAATAATGTAAATAGCTTTGCCTGTAATACAAATGAACTCCCCAATCTTTTACCTTCAGATAAACCAGCTTTTTCGATAATTACTCAGAACATCAGGAGTATAAACAAGAACTCCGATGATTTTTCAGTTAGCCTATCATTAGTTGAGGAACATATTGATATTTTAATATTGACTGAATGCCGATTAAATCCTGATATACCATTACCAAATAGGGTCTATTTATTATATAGTATTACGTTTATAACACTACTAACAAAGTTACTCAAAACGATGGGGTCGTTGTCTACATAAATGACACTTTAGAACATAAAGTTAAAGAGATTTTTATAAATGATGCTACATGTCTGCAAGTTTGTTTAACTGACCTCATTATCTTGTGTTTATATAGATCACCATCTAATTATAACATAGAAAGTTTTATAAATTCTTTAGATCAATATCTTCAATCTAACAATTTAAGTAAAACCGTAATAATAACAGGTGACATCAACATTAATCTATTTTTTTTGATTTTTGAGATTGTGCATCTGCACGTAGTCATAAATATCTTGAGACAATGGCGCAACACGGTTTATTGCCTGGACATAGATTTAACACTAGAATCAACAGCTGTATAGATCACGTTTTCGCTAATCTTGATCCCAATAAGTACTCTGCTACGATAGCGGTCCTAGAAGCCACTACTACCGACCATTCCATGGTTCTTACCTACATCTACTCGAAAAGCGATTTTACTAACAGAAAATCAACAAAAGTATTTATTGATTACAAAAGTGCACTAAATACTCTAAATGATAACAATCTGGCTGAACTTATTAAAATAGAAGACCCAAACACTTTATCTGAAAAATTAATTGAAATAATTAACAAATCAATAGAAACTAATACAAAAGTAATAAAAATCCCAAGTAATGAACGTATTATTAAACCCTGGATAACTCCGGGTTTGTTGAAATGCATAAAAAACAGAAATAGGCTTCAAAAACAATCACAACAAAATAAAGAAAACGAAACATTATCTTTAATATACAAACGATATCGTAATTTTTGTAACAATCTGTTAAAAAAACTTAAACGAAAATATGAACAAGATCTACTCCTTAAAGCTAAAAATAATAATAAATTACTTTGGAATACGTTAAAGAATATTACGCACCTCAATAATAAAAAGTCTAATAATCAAGAACTTAGACAATTGGCTGATACACCAAATAACTCTGCAAATTTAATTAATAACCATTTCTTGAATGTTGGGAAAACGCTCGCAGAAGACATTATTACACATCATCTACCTCAAAGTAACTTCGAGTTACTTCCTTCTCCTCAACCCAATTCCATCGGATTTATTGAACCGGATACAAATGAAATTGAATCAATTATCACAAACCTTAAATCTGATTCTGCCCCTGGCTGGGACAATATACCCACAAAATTTATTAAACTTGCCAAAACAGAACTTAGCCCTATTATCAATCATCTCTGCGTACTATGTTTTAATAAAGGCGTGTTTCCTCAGTCATTAAAAAGGGCAATTATTCATCCTATATATAAGAGTGGGGCTAGAGACGAGGTTAATAACTACAGACCTATTTCTGTTCTAACAGTGATTTCCAAAGTTATAGAAAAAATTATTAATAAACGGCTTTTAAATGTTATAAACAAATATAACATTTTATCGGACGCTCAGTTTGGCTTTAGAGGAAAAAGGAGCACAGAAGATGCTATTTTAGCATTGACCGGCAATATTGTTAATATACTTGATAGAAGTGAGAAAGCTTTGTGTATATTTCTAGACCTAAAAAAGGCGTTTGACACCGTCTCCATCCCCATTCTTATCAAGAAACTTGACAGAATTGATGTTCGTGGTCAATTTCTTCTTCTCATATCCGACTATCTTTTAAGGAGAACTCAACAAGTCAAAATAGACGATAACTCATATAGTTCTAATGAGCTCTGCACAATATGGCGTTCCACAGGGTAGTGTTCTTGGACCTACCCTGTTCCTAATATATATCAATGACCTTACTGAAACTAAATTACTAAACGGTAAAATCTTCTTTTACGCCGACGATACAGCGCTTCTTTTTTATGGTAAAAACTGGGATGAAGTCCACGAGTCAGCCTCCAAGGGCCTACACAGTGTTATCAAATGGTTACATAGCAATCTCCTTACCTTAAATATTAGTAAAACAAACTATATAACATTTGCATTCAAAGTTCCACGCAACCCATATCTTCATCTTAGCTCCCATTCCTGTAAAAACCCTTACAGAGCGTCTAAATGTAACTGCCAGACGCTGCAAAAGGTTAGTTTCACAAAATACTTAGGGATATATCTCGACCAGCAACTAAATTGGCATAAACAAATTGACACTTGCACCCACAGAGTCAGAAAGCTATTGTGGTTGTTCAAATACATAAGACATGTCGCCGATAAACAACTTATTACTTACATTTATACTGCTCTGGTACAATCCATCATACTATATTGCTTGCCAATATGGGGTGGTACCCACAAAACCAAAATGATTAAAATTGAGAGGGCTCAACGCTCACTCCTTAAAGTTATGACATTCAGGTAAATTACATCGGGGACTTCTGAACTATATCGGGACTGCAATGTTTTAACTGTTAGGCAACTTTACATATTAAAATGTATTCTTAAAATTCACAAAACTATTACCCTAGATACAAAAATCTTAAGTAAGCGTAATCCCTATTCTGTCGTTTCCTACCCCACTGTTAAAACAAAATTTGCTCGTACAAATTTCAATTCGCAATCTCACTTATAGTATAATAAATTAAATGGGAAACTCAAATTTTACAGGAAACATTACTTTGAGTGTAAAAAATTGATTACTTCTTGGTTCAAACAGCTTGACTATGACAGTACTGAATCATTACTTTCACACAACACGTAACATACGTTTGTTCGTATGAATCTTATTATATTACAATTATTATTTTGTTTTATATATAAATTGATAAACACACACACACGCACGCACGCACGCACGCACGCACGCACGCACGCACGCACGCACGCACGCACGCACGCACGCACGCACGCACGCACGCACGCACGCACGCACGCACGCACGCACGCACGCCCATGAATAAATATTTTTGTATTGTATTTGTATTTGTATTGTAGTGGTGGTGTAAAAATATCCACTACCCCTTATCATACCGTGGGTTTCGTAAGAGGTGATATGGGCAGCGGCCTTTATCTGATAATAACTCAAATTTAAAAAAAACCGGCCAAGTGCGAGTCGGACTCGCGCACCAAGGGTTCCGAACAAATCCGTAGGTTAAAATTATTTCAAAAATATATATATATAAATTATGTTAAAATTATGTAACTAAAAATTTATGCGTTTCGCAATTTTTCCTTTATCTGTGCTATAATACGTTGCTTCGTACCAAATTTTAAGATTCTGAGTTCACGGGAAGTACCCTGTAGGTTTTGATTCCCTTGCGGCATAATATTTGCGGCCAAAACGACTGTATCTTTTGATTGCATTGGCTTAGAAATTTGATTTTTTTCACAGCTTCAAGGGACAGTAGACTTGAGTATTTGATATGAATTTCAGCTTGATACCTTCACGCGTTCCTGAGTAAAAGGGTCTTGACAGACAGACAGACAGACAGACATACAGACAGACAGACAGACGGACAACAAAGTGATCCTATAAGGGTTCCGTTTTTTTCCTTTTGAGGTACGGAACCCTAAAAACTGCAGTTACTAACCCGCCTGCCAAGCGTGGCAACTATGGCAAAATCCACTCTATGAGACAATCTATGGGAGAGGCCTATGTGCAGCAGTGGACTGAAAATGTATTTATCTGTTCTTTTTTCTGTCATTATAAAAAAAAATTAATATTGATATGGTCACTATAAGATGTTGTTAGGTTAGCTAATTACGTATAACTTCTGTCTTCACAGAAGGACCCTTAAGTAGGGACTGAATAAATTAACCGACTTGGTATTACATGGATCTCACAACTTTTTACGGTAGAAGAACTTAATTGCGAGACTTGTTTTTTTTTACAAGTTATGTTTTGATGGCATCTCATTTTTTTTGTAGGTAGTTACATCTAGGTACCTATCAACACCTATTATTGCATTATATTATACATATATAATGCAATAATAGGTGTACATATCACATTAGTATTTGTTAATCAATGTTACGGAGAGGGGGGATTTCTAACACAAGTATTTATTTACTTAAAAGAAATCCTCAATCATAACAGTGCTATGTAAAAACTCTGATACTGAATAAATTATTTGATTTGAAAAAAAAAATTTGATATATAGGTACACTGATTCATTCACTGCAAATGTTACTTTGTAATATATTTATATGGGATTACAAAGCTGTTATTTACGCAGTTGGTGTATCTCAAAAACTGGACTGAAATTGCAAAATATTTTAGTTTTTCCTTGATTTATGTACTAAACAACAATTGTATTCCAAATTTGAAGCTTCTATGTCTGCTAGAAGTGCCTTAGAGTTTTGATGATCGGTCAGTCAGTGAGTGACAAAATTAAGAAACTTTGACTAGTTATTACTCTTAAACTACTAGTGCAAATTTAATGAAATTTAAAATATACCGAGTTTATACAATGCCTACTTAGGCAAAATTCAGGCGTCTAGTTTTATCCACAACGAAGTTATAGGGTTTCGAAAATGGCCTGAACTGCTTCGAGAAAGGATGGAACGGCCGTGCCGCTTTTTTGCTCGACTTGGCGGGAGCACTGCCGTGCCCCCAGATACTTTTATAGTAATACCACGTTAGATAGGTTAGATGGCGCTGATTATGAATTATGAATGAAGCATAACTTGATGAAAAATGTCGGAAATTTTAATTATATCAATCTTAGATTATTAATAAAGACTTATCAATAATCTACGATATCAATGTTATTGTTACATCAAAATGCTACGAAGACGCACGGTAACTGGCAGTAATGAACGTGAACTAAACTGTTCTTTGATGTATCATTAATCGCTCTAATATATTAATCGCTCGAGTTCACCCGGTTAATACAGTATATAGACTTAAAGGTGGTCAATTTGGATACAGTGGCCAAGTTATCAATTTTCATCAAGAAGTCACAGATTTTACTACATTCTTACCTCATTCTATTAATACTATTTCAAATAGATTTTTGTTAGAAGAAGGTTGGTTAGGTAAAGATTTTATTGTTAATCGTAATAATATTGTTAAGGCAGCTTTGATATATCATAAAAATAATAATCCTTGGTATCGTAATATTACAATCGATGAAAATAATTTACAATGTTTACCTGATAATGAGAGTGTCCTTCAACATATTGTATCAAGTCAAAAAAAACAAAACCTTTCATTTAATTCAGACAGGGAAGATGATGATCAAAATACATTATATGATAATGTTTATGAATCTGGCGCCCCAGCGGTGATTTTTCAATATAATCGTAAAGCAGGGAATAGTGTACTGAAGACTAAAGGAGCAAATGATGGATCATGCATTTTACCTTGGCCTAGATTGCATTCTTTTTTTATAGAAGAGGGTGCAAACGAGCATGCGGCTCACCTGATGGTAAGAAACCAGGGGAATAGCGATGCGCTGCCGGCCTTTTAGAAAGGTGTAAGCTCTTTTCTTGAAGGTCCCTAAGTCGTATCAGTCTAAAAAAATTGCCGGTGGTAAACAATTCCACAGAGTTGTACGAGGAAGAAAACTCCTAGTAAAACGCACAGTCGTGGACCGCCAAGCATCCGGATGGTGTGGATGGTATCGTGAATTTTGACGCGATGTGCGTTCGTGAAATTTGGCGGCTGGAATTAATCCGAACAATTCCTCAGAGCACTCCCCGTTGTAGATTCGATATAAAATGCAAAGGGATGCAACATCCCTACGCAGCGCCAGTGTATCGAGTCAATCAGAAAAAACTCGGTCGTCGACGATCCGAATCGCTCTGCGCTGGATGCGGTCTAGTGGAAGGAAGCTGGTACTGGGGTGCCCCGGCCCAGAGATGAGAACAGTATTCCATGTGATGCCGAACTTGCGCTTTGTAAAGTTGCAAGCGATGTACCGGCATGAAATACTGTCTCGCTCTGCTGAGTACGCCAAGCTTTTTAGAGGCGAATTTGGCCTTTCCTTCCACGTGACCACGACACTGAACGCTATTCAATATGTCGATGCCGAGGATTCCGATGCTAGCTGAGGCAGCCAGGGGAGTGCCTTGAAACTGAGGAGATACGACAAAGGGGTTCTTTTTAGCGGTATACGCGCAAACTTGTGTCTTCTGTGGATTGAACTGGACTAGATTTAGTCGCCCCCAATCCGAGACTTTGTTCAGCAAAGACTCGACTTCAGACACAAGTTTGGCCCGGTACTCGGCGACGTTTTCCCTTGAAATATTGGCACGGCCGTTGTATAAGGCATTACCAGTGATGTCATCTGCATAGCAATTAATGTTACCAGCTTGCAAAATATCATTAATATGCAAAAGAAACAGCGTTGGTGATAGCACGCAGCCTTGTGGAACACCAGCGTTAGTAGGCTTGCAATCAGAGCATGCACCGTCTACTACGACCTTGGTGCTCCGATCAGCAAGGAAACCGGTGATCCAATTGCACAATTTCTCGGGAGGTCCATAGGAAGGGAGCTTCGAAAGAAGCGCTTTGTGCTAGATTCTGAGCCACCAATTTACATGTGATGGATATACGTGCAGAGCTATTCCAACTTTATTTCCTACTGTTAAAGGTGACTTTAGAGATACACGAGTTTATAAAGTTTCTAATAATTAATATTTTAAATTCCTCAAGATGTATGAAGACGGCAGGTTTGCAAGAGCAGCTTTACATAATGGAAGTAATTGTTAAAAAAAAATCAATTTTACATAATGTTGAAACAATTGAACAGGTTCATTGAAGCAGAATCCATTATTGTATAACTCAATTTTATCATAAAATCCTAAATTAAGTTCATATAGCTCATATTGGTATGCAAGATCTAGAGAGTTAGTGGATATGATCGAAGAATTAGGAAGTCCAACAGTATTTATGACATTAAGTGACTTATATTGGCCAGAGCTATATCGTATATTAAATCTATACGTGCTAGAGCCACGCTGCAGCTATATTAATGGTATAGTTGTAGCACGAATGGGTCGGCTCGACCGGGGAAGGACCACGCTCTCACAGAATACCAGCGTAAAATAGCAGCTTAACACTGCTGTGTTTTATATGGTGAGTGTAGAAAACCGGAGCCCCTTTTTCTAGAAAAGAGGTATTCCATTTTGGTACTCACGGGTGACAACACATCTGCATTTCAATTCGTAATCGAGGATAGATGTAGATGTCTATGAACTACAGCAACCGCTTGCCATCGGGTGGACCATGTTCTCGTTTGCCACCCATATCCTATAAAAAATGGAATTTAAAAGCATCAGCATCATCATCAGATCCCTGTACAAATTCACTTCTGAACATAGGTCTCGTCCTAGAAGAAGTTGTCCTGAGCCAACTGCGTCCATCGACTTCTTACATGAGACTTCTTATATGATGAGATTCGGATTATTTTTGAGAAGTAAAATGGAAAGCTTAACACGTAGTAATCACAGTACTCCATATCCCGTTTGTTTGTGTATGCTGGTGAGCAATTAAAATTGGCATAGTAATCTTATTATCTACGAAAATATAAGTGTTTTAATTGAAATTACTTTTTCATTTCTACCACTGGTTAGGAAAACAATTCTGTTTTAGCAAAAAAAAAAACAGCGAAAACCTAGCGGGATTTTCACTCGGAACAGTCTGCCGTGTTACCGGATTTCACATTCTCTGGAAATATTTTTATATTCTTAGAAATGCATTTTCCTCACGATGTATATCGTCAACGTTGAACACTTAAAAGTATAGCTAAAAATTTCATTAATGCTCATATTCTTATCGTTCGTGTATCTACACAGTTAATGTTAAGACAGATCTTTAGGGTATCTCAACTACTGTTATTAAATCAATGAATCATATCAGTGATGCAGTCCCGAGCTCGAATCTAGGGTTTTCATATAATAATTACTGAATTTTAATTTAGTGTTTTCTGGAAAGGATGCGCAATGCCAGCAATAGGTGTCCTCGGAAGACCAGCATCTTGACATGCTCCTTGCGATCATGTTTTTTTTATATAGGATAAGGGTGACAAACGAGCACACAGTCCACCTGATGGTAAGTGGTTGCTGCGGCCCATAGACATCTACATCTATCCTCTATTACAAATCAAAATGCAGATGTTTGTCACCCGTGAGGACTAAGATGGAATGCGTCTTTTCCAAACAAATTTATTTGCCAAATGCTGAGCGGAAGCCTGTTTTGGCACAGTATTAATGTATATATATATCATTTTGATTTGGAAACCGTAGAGAGTCGCAGACAGTGGCGTAGTTACTCAGGGGCTAGGCGGGGCAGTGCCCAAGGGCGCGCAAGCTAAAGGGGCCCCTCAGCCTCTAAGAACGAAGATCAAAAATTTATGTACTATCTTAGTTGTATAAAGAATTTTCGAAATTTTACTTTTTGGCCGCTGACTGCGAACGGCTCGAATTTAAATCACAAAAATTACTCCCACTTTCAGAGCATAAATAGAACATTATTAAAGATAATTGTATACTTCGTCTTATTTATTTATTTATTTAACAATTTATGTACTTAAGTACTCGGATACTTAGACGTGCATGCATGAAGAAGATAATGAATCTGAAAGAAGCGAAAGAGGTATGTAAGGATCGTGACACTTGGCGATCTGTTCTCTCTGGCTACCCCGTCAGGGATTGTGCGTGAAGATAAGTAAAGTAAAGTAAAACAATTTATGTACACACAAAATAATGTTACAAGGAAAAGAAAAGAAAAAAGATATTTTGTACAAAGGCACTGCTTATTTCATATTGAAATTTCTTCCAGCAGGCCTGATACTGGACAAATTAAAAGAGAAGCTGATCTAGTGTGCACTCTCATAATAAAATTTTATAATATTAATATACTTAACATAAAGTAAAGATAATAAAAACAAATATCCATGTAAAATACATATAACTAAATACCACTATAAATACATATACACATATATATATACACATATACACATATATATATATATATACATATATATATATATATAAATATATATATATATTACATATATAAATATAATAATATATTATATATATATATATATATATATATAATCATTGGGACGACAAAGAAAGAGATAGTGCTCTTTAACTCGCCTTTTGAACACGGACACTGATTGAGCTTCTCGAATTGCAGCAGGAAGAGAATTCCATAACCTAACTGCATGTACTGTAAAAGAGTGAGAATAGGACTTAGTTTTAGAGGAAGGCAAATTTAGGAGGGTTTTTAAATGTGATCTGCAAACTGCATCGGGGGAGTGCGCAAAGTGGAATCGATCACGTAGATAAGGTGGTGATGTTGGATTGTATAGTATGTTAAAGAGGAGGCATAGGATTCGGGTATTCATGCGAAGTCGGATTGGGAGCCACTTGAGCTGTTTGCGATAGGAGGAGATGTGGCCATACTTTTTTAGTCCGAAAATATAACGAATACATAAGTTTTGCAAGCGCTCATCATTGTCATTACAGCCCTTCACAAGTCCACTGCTGAACATAGGCCTCCCCCAAAGAATGCCACAAAGCACGGCCCTGAGCCACCTGCATCCATCGACTTCCTGCATATCTTACCAGGTCGTCACTCCATCTAGTGCGGGGACGCCCTACACTTCGCCTGCCGGTACGAGGCTGCCACTCGAGAACCTTTCTTCCCCATCGGTTGTCGGTTCTTCGAGCTATATGGCCGGCCCATTGCCACTTCAGCTTACTAATCCGTTAGGCTATGTCGGTCACTCTAGTTCTACTGCGGATATCCTCATTTCTGAGTTTATCACGCAGAGAAACTCCGAGCATAGCCCTCTCCATAGCTCGCTGAGCGACCTTGAGCTTCCTCATCCGGCCAGCAGTGAAGGACCACGTCTCAGTTCCGTATGTCATCACTGGCAACACGCACTGGGTGTACAGTCTCGTTTTCAAGTTTTGAGGTATACCTGACGAGAAGATGTGCCGTAATTTCCCGAACGCTGCCCAACCGAGTTGAATCCGTCGATTGACCTCTCGGT
Organism: Parnassius mnemosyne; assembly: GCA_963668995.1. Lineage (NCBI taxonomy): Eukaryota > Metazoa > Arthropoda > Insecta > Lepidoptera > Papilionidae > Parnassius > Parnassius mnemosyne. The sequence goes on from CAVLGL010000115.1 coordinate 27,534,184, forward strand.
CGAAGTTGGACTTACCTAGTCGGACTATTTGCCCCAGGTAAACATACTCGTCAACAACTTCGAGCTTAGTGTTCCCAACAACTACCGGCATAGGTGTGACATGGACATTAAACATGATCTTAGTTTTGTCCATGTTCATCTTAAGACCTATCCGTTGGGAAACACTATTGAGGTCATTGAGCATAGTGCTTAGGTCCTCCAGCGATTCTGCCATAAGGACTATATCGTCGGCAAATCGAAGATGCAAGCGCTCAAGTTTGTTTAATTGCTCCTCAGTCGCATCCAAATAACAGACATCAGCATAGTCAAGAATTGGGAAAATAAGTATTTGGACAAGAGAAATCTTCGTTGATAACGGCAGAAAATGTTGAAGGCCTTTTAAGGAATGAAAAGTATAATCGTCTTATTGTCTAGGAGAGGGAAAAACGAGCATGTGGCTCACCTAATGGCAAGTGTCGACCACCGCCTATTAACAAATACAACACCAGGGGAATTGCAAGCGCGTTGCTGGCTTTTTAAAAAGGAGTAAGCTCGTTTCTTGAAGCTCCCTAAGTCGTATCGGTCCGACAGTAGTGGACCGCCAAACATCCCGATGATGTGGATTTGTGAAAAGCGTTGAAGAAATTTTGTGGCTGGAATTAATCCGAACAATTCCTCTGAACAATCCCTGAAGTAAATGCGATAGAAAATGCAATGGGATGCAACATCTCTTCGTCTAGTTTTCATCGGTCGTCGACGATTCGACCCGCTCTGCGCTGGATGCGGTCAAGTGGAAGGAGTTGGTAATAGGGAGCCCGGCCCAGGTATGAGAACAGTATTCCACGTTAGGCCGAACCCGCCCCTTGTAAAGTTGCAAGCAGTGTGCCGGCATAAAATACTGTCCCACTCTGCTGAGCACCCCAAGCTTTTTAGAGGCCAATTCAGCCTTCCCTTCCAAGTGACCACCAAACTGCACGTTATACGATATGTCAACGTCGAAGATTCCGATACTGTCTGAGGTAACAAGGGGTGTGCCCTGAAATTGAGGACTTACGACAAAGGGATTCTTTTTAGTGCTTAACGCGCAAACTTGTGTCTTCGGGGCATTGAACTTAATTAGATTTAGTCGCCCCGATCCGAGACTTTATCCGGCAAAAACTCGACTACAGACACAAGTTTGTCCCGGTACTAGGTATTGTATTCTGAGAAGTATAGGCACAGGCGGAGTATAAAGCATCACCAATGCACGTTACAGGTTTGCAACCCATTATTGATAAGCACAAGAAACAGCGTAGGTGATAGCACGTAGCCTTGTGGAACACCAGCATAAATAGACTTGAAAATGGAGCATACACCTTCTACTACGACTTTGTTGCTCCAATCTGCAAGAAAACTACTGATATAGTAACAAAAATTCTCGGGAAGGATTTGACGTCTAGGGAGAGTAGTGCTATGCGTACCGAGCGCTGTATAAACCGTATCGTACCGACCTGAAGGCGAAATTATACTTCTATTTTAACAACGCTGGTGAAGAACTCTAGCGCGATGCAATTTTATAGGAACGACCAAACCAGGCACCACAGACGATAGAATAATAAGTCCCATTCACTGAAGTACCACATCAGCGACAGAAGCACGTTGGGATCTTTTGGCGAGAAACATACCCGCCCCTGTCCTCAAAGAAAGGATGCAAAAAAGTACGCATCCTGTCCCAATCGGCCGACCTATAGTGCCAAACACGGCGGCGATCTGCAACCGCGATAGAAGTGTGAGTGGCACCATAGTCGGGATCAAACAATGGTCCAATGAGCCAAGAGGGGCGTCGACGGAGACCTGATATCCGTCCGGATGAGAGATCAGCAGAAGGGTCAACAGAGAAGGTGCATAATCTGGAATCCGCGTTGGCAAAGTAACCAGTTATATTGGACTATATGCCAAGGCATAGTCATAAACATGTCTCCCCGCATGATCGGTTAAACGAGAACCAAGCCATTCAGCGTGGTAGCCGTTAAAATCGCCAAGGATCATGACCTCTGCAGACGGGACCTGTTGTAGCACGGAGTGTGCAATGATTTGGACGTGGTCGCTGAGTTGGTGTGTGTCGACATAACCTATAGAGGCACCCGTAGACGCGAGGATGGTCGTTGCTGATCTTTTAAACTGCCGAGGCGTTGAGAACACATGTCCTCTCTGACGTATACGCAAACTCCAGTCCGAGGCACAAAACTGTTGTTACCCGGATAGGAGAGAAGTCTCCAGAGAGGACACTTGCGCCTCGTTTAGAAAGAGCAAGGTCGACTTCGCCGCCTTCAGACGGTACCTTGTGGACTTCTTTAACGTTCGAATGAAATCCCCTGATGTTGCAGAAATTGACGGATAGCATGGCAGGGGTCACCTTCCCTTATTGCTTTACTTGCCGCGAGCAGTATTAGTCTTGAGCGGAATTCCCCCCCACCCAAGGATACCCGAGGCAGCCTGAGCACCCGCTATAATATTTAATTACACTACCATGTCAAGGGGAAGAGGGCTTACGCCTTCGACCACCTGCACTTAACAGGCGAAGTAAACTTCTACTTTACGCTGGTTATCTATAAGGTCGTGGGTCTCCTCGCTTCGAGCCGGTCCACCTATTCACTACATTAATTAATTACAGCTTCTCATTTCATGTCTTACCAGATCGTCACTCCGTCTAATCTGGCATACCCGTGCCACAGCAAAAGCTGCCGTGTGGCTTTTCCACTGTTATGTTGTTTGCCTATATTATTAACTGTAATCTACTTCGTCATTGTTTATGCGTTACACAATACTTAGTAGTAAAAAGCTAAGCTTTGCTTTATCTGCAGTGGTCGACAAGGAGCTGATGATTAATTAGTTTTGCACCTTTAAATATTTAGGTTAGTTTAAATAGGGCCCCAATTTCATTTTTGCCCCGGGGCCCTTGATTACATAGCTACGCCACTGGTCACAGATAGTGTAATGATGCAGTTTTTGTACATAAAATATTTAATTCTACATTTAATTGCCCCAGTTTAATAGAACTTTTTAAATTTCGTGACCCTCGAGATTACCCCGCAGCTCTATTGTACCACTTAGTCCACCATTAAAAAGAACTGTATTGGTAAGGAATTCTTCTTATGTCAGATTCTGCAAAGTTATTAATGGATACTCTTGTACATACAACTTTATAATTTGTGGATACTGCGATCAAATCGACATTCACTTTGACTCACCCAAAATATTCTCTAAGTGTCTCCGTAAAAGTATAACCTAATAGCGTAAAGTAAAATAGATATTTATTTTATTTTTGAAGTTTATGTAGCACTATTCTTACTAAAAGATATATTTTCCATTTTAGTTGAGGAATAACTTATTGTTTTTTTAGTTTATGTTTTTATAAAGTTACATAAATGCATGCGGAGTTTACCTTTAAGTGATTGTAGCACTTTTTAATACTTTTAAGTAATTGTACTAATTTGATGTGTTAGTGTTAGCAATTGTTGGTAAACCTAATAAAGAGAAAAAATATATAATTAGTAATCATAAATCTTTTTAATCAATATAATGTAACTCATTAGCATATTGTGAAAAGTTTTGAGAATAAATTACAAATCAGACTATGATCTGTATGATCTAAGACCTTTGCCTACATTATATTTCGAATCGTAACAAAAACAATAACATCTGTATGATCTGATGGCTGGTCTTGTGTCAACTGTCAATGTCAGAAATTCTTGGCGGTTGCGCTCTATAAGTAGAAGGAAATACATAACAGTTTCCAGTAGTTTACTGTAAAAATATTTATATTTATGTATTTATATTATTATTAACATAATCATGCCTATCACTGAATATGTAGCCTCGTTGTCACAAAATCCTTATTTTGGTGCTGGGTTTGGTTTATTTGGTATTGGAGCTGCTGCCGCAGTTTTAAGAAAAGGGATACAGGCATCTGTGATTTTATTTCGAAGACAATGCATGATAACTTTGGAAGTACCGTGCCGTGATAAATCCTATCAATGGTTATTGCACTGGATCACAAAAAAGGGAGCAAAACACACACAACACTTAAGTGTTGAAACATCGTTTCTTCAAAAGGATACTGGGCAAATAAAAACAAAATATGATTTTATACCAAGTGTCGGACAACATTTCTTCAGGTTAATCTTGTTAAAAGCAGTAATATTTACATTTATGCAGTTATTGCATTTTTTTTTTGCATCATCAATTTATTTAAAATTACAGATATGGGGGAGCTTGGATAAAAGTTGATCGAACAAGAGAGCAGCAAACTATAGATTTACATATGGGTATACCTTTTGAAACTGTTACATTGACAGCATTTGGACGTAATAAACAAATTTATTACGATATTCTTGAGGAAGGTATTACATAATATTTTCATATCCTATAAGGTTAGCTCTGTAGTTAAATTTATTAATAATATATAAGACTTGACTAAAGTTGAATATTTACCTATAAAAAGTTTCCATGGTTCTTGTCACTCATTTTATAAAGCATCTTACTGGCTTTATGTGAAAAGGTGTTCTTTCCACAATTTAGTTACTACACAACTTTACCAAAAAAACATGTTTAAGTTATAAAATAATTTAATTTAAGTTTTTAAATGTATACAATAATATTATTAAACTTACCTAAAGAATTTGTATATTCAGCCTTTCTACAAAAAATGGTTTATTGATAGTATCAGATTTAAAATGGTTAAAGAGGAGTCATTTTCAAGGTCACTCAACTGCAAACCTAATTTCTATGTTACACATGTATGCAAAATTTTCAAAATTGACAGAACTAATTCTAGACTGGTGGACCAAAGATTTGTAGAGAGGCTGGATATTAGGAGTGATAGGCAGACAAAACCGAAATATCAAATTTGGTTGCTATGTGATATACTATTTATGGGCAAGTTTAGAATATTTTAAAACTAACATGGGATAGTGTCAAAGCCAGATAAAGATAGACTTGATTATGACACGCTGGATCAATAAGGTTTTTGTAAATATTGGGAATGTGTGAAGAGTCTAAATAGCTTGCCTGCCCATGAGTAAATGGGCAAATCAGAAGATATTGATAATCTGTTCTAAATAATGTGAGATTATTTTAAAGTACAGTCTCCACTAAGCTAGTATGAAGCCGTATGTCATGCAAAACTGTTCCTATAAAATCTTCTGTTAGGTTTTCTGCTTAGAAAGTTTTCAATGTAGTTTGTAATGTTTCTAACTCCCGACGAAAAAGGGGTATGTTTAACCCTAGGTCAGTTGTGCTTATTTTTGTAACATTATTGGTGGCATGAGGTCTTTGAAAGCCTTTTGATTTCTTATATTTTACAAACTTCTATAATGTTTTAATTCAATAATTAATCAAGTATTAGTTGAGGCTTTATATGGAATAAACAAATTACCTGTGTAATCTGAAAATCTTTTTAATATAGCATCAGTTTTAATCTTACTTACTTACTTACTTATCTTCACACACAGTCCCTGACGGGGTAGCCAGAGAGAACAGATCGCCAAGTGTCACGATCCTTACAAACCTCTTTCGCTTCTTTCAGATTCATTATCTTCTTCATGCATGCACGTCTAGGCATCCGAGTACTTTTGACCCTACCCTCTTCGAGCAATTTGCTCACATGGTCTTCGAAAGTTAGTCTCGGTCTACCTCGACACCTTTTAATATTAACTTTCGCGCTATATATTTTCTTCACCATTCGGTCTTCACTCATTCGCTCAACGTGCCCAAACCACCGAAGCACGTCCTTATCAATTTTTGTGATAAGGTCATCTTTCAAACCTGCCATATTGTGAATCTCTTCGTTTCGCTTTCGGTCGGCCATGGTAACGCCGCACATTTTACGAAGAGATCGCATCTCCACTTCATTCAACTTACTTTTATGCTTCTTCTGGCATACCCAGGTTTCGCTGCCATATAACAAAGTCGGTACCAACACTGCGTTATGTATTGCAAAAAAAAAACAGTGTAAAATAAAATAAAAACAAATAAATGCTTAAAGTTTTATGAAATCATACAAAATAAGGCATCACTTAAGTATTTTTTTCATAAAATTAAAATAAAGAAACCAATTAAACTAACGTTTTACTCTGCCTTTTGCTGTTCCAAATAACTGGTGCAAATCGACGCCGAGTGTCTAGGGCATATACTTTGTCGACATGTGCCTCATGCAGTTATGTTTTAAAATTGTGACAATAAACACATAGTTTTCTTAAAAGTTGTATATTGAGTTAATATAGATAAAATATATATCTGATTGGCAATTATCAAATTGTAGCCTTTCCTGCCGTGTTCTAATGCTGTCGAACCTCAAACAGCACAAAAGAAATCTAAATCTTTGAATAGACATTACCGCTATTACAATATCCATGCCGGTTCAATTAGCTGAGAATACATCTTCAATTTTCAGCTTAAGGTTTAAGTGCTCGCTGTAAATTTCACAGTATACTTGCATCCGGGTTCGTAAGAGTGCGTCAACAGGCATTGGGGCAGCGTGGTACACATTTCCTTGTTTTAAAACAGCTTCAGAAATGAGAGGAGGCCTGTGCTCAGCAGTGGGACATATATAGGCTGTAACTTTAACTTTATATGTTAAAGCAGAACATCGCTGTCATCAGAAGAAGACTAATTAATACTTGAACTGCTTCAAAATCAGATATGCATTCTTGTTCGGAATCTGATTAGTGTGAACTATCTCGGAGTTCGCCTACTCCATAATCGGAGTTCTCGCTTTCCAAAGTTTCTTTCAAATCATGGTCTTCTACTTCCTCTAACCATCTAACTATTTGCTGATCCCTCAAAATCTCTTTGAGAGATCAGCTTCTTTGAGAGACTCATTGTGATATGTATATATTACTTATTGACTTTATAATCTTGAAACGAAAAATGTTACACGTTTGCTTGCATGGGTCTTTGAAAGCATATGCTCGAAAAATATGTCTATCTTACTCTAGCGCAGCACGTGAACTGAAGTAGGGTGAGTACTGAGTAGTGTTAGTAGCTAACACTACTCAGTACTAACCGAAAACTAGATTGAGTCTAAAATTATTAATTTTAGTTTTCAGCCAACTTAAAATTGTATGAAAGAATAGGGAAGCCGAAAATTGAATACGGCTTTGGTTGACGGACATTTCATGAAATATTTCATTCATGTTGCGTTTTAGGAAGAAGATTCAATAAGACATTATTTTCTTCAGATGGCTCCTCCAAAGAAAAATCCTCCAAAGAAATATAATTAGTAAATGGTTTCAGAAGTGTAGGGCTCTTTTGTAATTTAAAACAAGTGTCACAAATCGCTTACGTGGCTGGGATTGCAACTTGTATTTTGATATGACTGTTATGGTAATGAAAATGATTACATGTTATGTTTATCTTAATATGAAATGAAATAATTAAATTTTTGGTTAAATTGAATGAACTCAGCAAATTATAAGATTTATAATATTTTGGAATTATTCTGTTAGGAAAGTATTTAATGGATTTAAATAGTTTATTTATGATATATGATTAAATTGTGAGCCTATATATACAGCCTATATATATATATATATATATATATATATATATATATATATATATATATATATAATGTGTGTGTGTGTATAATAAATATACTTCTTCTTGCAAATGACGTGTATAATTTTTATGAATAAGTTACACGTAGGGTCGTTGCGCTGGTTTTCGGTTTAAGGTACTAGAAAAAATAATTGCCATTATGCTGGCCTACGAGGGGCGGCACTGAAAATTTCGGGAATCAAGGAAGTGACACAACATTGCTATTTAAAAATGTATTTATTGCTTTTCGAAGTATTCTCCGCGAAATTTGACACATTTTTCCATACGATGGAACCAATCATTGAAGCAACCATTCCATTCGGAAGTTGGGGTCTCCAAAATGGCCGTTTTGTAGGCGTTCACAGCTTCTTCAGGTGATGAAAATCGCTGTCCACGCAATTTATTCTTTATTTTAGGGAAAGTATAGAAATCATTAGGGCTTAGGTCGGGGCTGTACGGCGGATGGTCTAATAATTCTATGTTTTCTTGCTCTAAAAACTCTTTTGTTCTGTGTGCGGTGTGAGAACTCGCATTGTCGTGATGGAGGATGATGCGGCGGTTGCAGTTGTCTTTACGGAGTTCAGAAACGACCTGTGGCAAACAAATGCTAGCATACCATTCTGCATTAACCGTTCTTTGTCTTTCAAGAGGAATAGTCGTAACATGGCCGGTTTTGGAGACAAACGTGGCCACCATTTTTTTTTTTGCAACACTCCGTGAACGAACAATTTTTGTTGACTTTAACTTATTTTCGAACACCCAAACTCGTGACCTGTTTTTTGTTTCGGGTTTGTACGCGTATATCCAGGATTCGTCACCTGATACGATGTTGTATGGAGCATTTGAGGATCCTGCGTGGAATCTTTCGAGAGTTCTGACGCACCAAGTAACGCGAGCCGCTTTTTGCTCTTCACAGAGCGAATGCGGTATCCATCGGGAAAACAACTTTTTTACACCTAATTGTTCATGCAAGATTATTTATATTTGACTCATGCCAATGTCTAAAGTTTCCTGAATTTCGCGGTATGTCACATGTCGATTTTCCTCAATCAACTTACGCACAGCATCAACGTTTTCTTGGGTGACTGCAGGTTTTGGACGACCTTGACGGAGATCATCACTGAGCTTGACACGTCCACGTTGAAATTCAGCAAACCAGCGATAAATTGTGGTTTTGGATGGGGCTTCATCACCAAATGCAGAAATCATCCGGTCAACACACTGTTTTTGTGTTAAACCACTTCGAAAGTCATAATAAATCATCGCTCTTGAATTTTCTCGAGTCAATTCCATTTTCTCAACGAACGAAACAAGTTTGACAAAACCTTGTGACAAGACCGAGAATCTTTTTTTTAAATAAAGAAATGGTATTCGATTTTTAAAACCAAGGAGTTTTCAATTAAAAAGATTTTAATATGACAGGAACAGTGGAAATATTCCATTCCCGATACTTTTAGTGCAGCCTATGTATAGTTTTCTTGTCACACCCGGTATTGCGTTTATTGCGTTATTATAATATATATCTTTTTAATAATATTTACCAGTCAATCCATAATAATGATTTTCTTTCTATTATTAATATAATATTTTATTAATATAATTTTTTTTATTCTTGTAGACCCGGCGGTGCGCGTGCATTGTAGCAGCGCACCGCCTGGCAGGGTCGCCATGTAATGTCGGAAGGTGCTGAATGAAGGAGATGTGTTGTTAATATTAAATCTTTAATTATACTGCTCTCTTATTCTACACTTAATACCAATTTCATAATATATATTGGCGGGGGTGACGGGGAGGCTACAGGGAACTACAGTACCAAAACTGTTCTCGGATATAAGCGGGCTTAGACATGTCTGGGGCGTACACCCCTAGCACAAACAACTTCTTTAAGCTCACTTTTATTCGTTTCCATAGCAGCTTCGGGCTTAACATCCATACTCTTTCACACATTGACCCATTCTTTCCGAAAGGACGATACCAACTCTCTGGCATTCCCTCTCGGTCTCGTCTACGCCAGATCAGTAAGCGGTATACATGCCATGTGCAGTGGTATCCTTTCCCTTTCGTTTCGTCTCATTTACACATAACACATCTATTCCTCTATCATACATCATTTCGCATACTTCATCCATTTTATCATTCATTGCTCCAAATACATTCAGCGTAGCCAGACGGGCTACCGCAATCCACTTTTCGCCCCTCCGGGAGACAGAACGTGACGGGTGGCGAACCTCGTCGTCGGTTTTACACCCGGAGATTCTTCGCACCCCTACCCTATTAAAGGAGCGCCGAGAACTCCTGGCCATTTCTTTTATTCTATGCCTCATGGTGCAATAACTAGGGGTGGTAGATTTTACGCCGCTACCATATGGCTACGAGCCGAGTCTATTCTTTCGGGTTTGTCGCCCGTTTAGCACCACCCGTGCTCAACATATAATACGCTTAGATATAAAAATATTTAGTTTTATAATACTACTTCCAGTAATTATTGATATCTAGTTCATGTAATTTTTTTAATTTTCCATTTTTGTATTATTCCAGCCAGAACAATGGCCTTGAAGCAACATGAAGGTATGACAGTTATGTATACAGCTATGGGCTCTGAGTGGCGCGCTTTCGGACATCCCCGGCGTAGACGGCCATTAAAAAGTGTAATTCTTCGTGCTGGTTTGGCAGAAAAAATTGTAACTGACTGCTTAGACTTTATTGGTAACCCACAATGGTATACGGAACGTGGAATACCTTATAGAAGAGGTATAAAATGATTGTATATTATCTTATTGTTTAAATAAAATTATGGTATAATACAATTAAATTTAAAGATCGCTAATAAGATATAAGTGCCTTATGGTGGCGGCAGCTGGATTTTATATCCATCACTTCATTTCGTCCCGTGTGTGTCGCAATAGACGATTATGGTTTACGCCAGAAACACCTGAAACCTTTTATAGATGGCGATATAACCATCTCGTTTATGCCAGGCGTTAAATACTCAACCCGCGTAAGGGAGCAGCGTCAAATTTGCGAAAGGTCTGGTACTGTGATTGTCAATGTGCCTGCCAAGCGATTTTACAGGCTGATGATGAAGTATGTTCTATTTTACCTTACAATGCTATAGCTTAGTTCAGCTTTGCTAACTGTATATTATGCACATAGTACAAAGTAGTTATTTTTCCTTTTTTAAATAAAAAGATATCACCCAACCAGACGGAAGATCCCTGCAGGGGACCATCCCACACCCTGAATCTTAACTAATTGCGAGTTGTAGCATTGAACTGCGAACTGAAAGTCCTTATACAGTCAGCACCTTCTCGGCGTCATATTATACACTTTCACCCTTCAAGCATGAATTTCTAGCATTCCACCACTATTGGCCATCCGAGGCAAATGTATCCCCGTAAGATCTCGTAAATGGCATGTGGTATCGCCACTCACTATCAGCTTGCCGCCCTTTAAGGGTATTTATTGAAATTATAATTTAGTTTGTTATCAAGAAAGTTGTTCATCTTCTGTTTCAGTTTCCTTTTATTCTCTTTCATCACCACTACATGGCAACTATATACAGTAATCAAACTCAAGGCGACATAGACATTATTATCTATATATTTGACATAATTGTGATAAACCTCTTTCTCATTTTTGTATATTTTTCTTCAGGGTATCTGCTTTATGGTCCTCCGGGCTGTGGTAAATCTTCATTCATCATGGCATTGGCTGGTGAATTAGAATATAATATCTGTGTTTTAAACTTATCAGAAAGAGGATTGACAGATGACAGGCTTAATCATCTTCTTAGGTTAGGTGATAGTTTTTTTCTAATTCTTTAGATTTTAATAAATACGTTCTTACAAACCAATGACAAAATTTCAGGTGAGTTCCCTTCCTTTAATAACCTCAAAAGAGGGTATGTGTGAAAAGATGAAGTTAAAGTTACTTAAGCATGACTAAAGCAAATAATTGCAATGTAAGGATCAAGATATTCAGTTATTTATTTAAGATAAGGTTTTTTTTGCAAGCATAATCCTATTAAATCACTTTCATAATTTACACAAAACGTATAACTGCACACCCTCAAATGATTAGCACATTATTTATATACTAAATTTATACAATGATGTTATTCAGTTACTGAAATGGCAGAGTGTAAAATAATAATATGTAATTTAATATATCCAGTGTTGCACCACAGCAGTCGATTATACTACTTGAAGACATAGATGCTGCTTTTGTATCACGGGAAGACGCTCCAAAACAGAAGGCTGCTTATGAGGGACTTAACAGGGTCACATTTAGTGGACTTCTTAACTGTCTAGATGGTGTAGCATCCACAGAAGCTCGAATTGTATTCATGACTACCAATTATTTAGAAAGGTAGGTACTAGCTAAATGGACTGCTAACACACAAACATATATTTTTAAAATATTGAACATTGTAAAAATGCTATCATGCTAATTTATGGTAAAGTATTATAGAATGGCATTACTACTATAAACATTCCACTACTGAGCGTAGGTCAGCATTATTGACCATCATTCTATAGAATACAGATGCTTTGTGCCTTAGATGCTGTTGTTATTAATAATTGTGTAGTTTCTCTTGGTTACTACAATATTTTTTTAAACTGCACATGATGGTGATACATCATAATGATTATGAGCGGTACAGGTTAATGGTGGTAGATCTACTTTTTTGCTTACGATAGTATCCTCAGGGCCACTTCTGCCGCCAAGTAGCTGTGTGTCTTTACTCTATTCCAGTTTAAAAGATGGAAAAGCTAGTGTAAGCTGTGAAGCATTCCGTCTTAGTCCTCAGAGGTCACGTATCAGGGTCCTTCTTTGTTTAAAGCGAGTTGTAGGTGTTCATGTGCTACAGTAACACAAAACTAAACACCTATCCGCGCGAGATGCAAGAAGCTATACGTTTACGTCGACTGCACAATTCAAGCTGACGCGTACAGTTACAAGAATGTAGTAACTTAATTGATTTTAACACCCTAAAAAAGTTATTAGGCTTAGGTTTAAGCAAAATAAAAAACAACACAATTATCGTGTTATATTTTTGATTTTCAAAAACATAACACGATAATTTTAGCCAAACTTATGGCCAAGTACTACTTCTTTTTATATTTTACGATGATCCAATCTGACTGTTTACGTCAGTAACACACGTTCACGTACCCATAAGCTTGACTGCGCGGGATTTGCTGTAGTTTCAGTATTTAGTTTAAATCAACAAACAAGCGATTATACGTGGTAGAGCCATGCTGCAGCTATATTAGTAGTATAATTGTAGCACGAATGGGTCAGCTCGGCCGGGGAAAGACCACGCTCTCACAGAATACCAGCGTAAAATAGCAGCTTAACGTTGCTGTGTTTCGTATGGTGAGCATAGAGGACGGGAGGCCCCTTTTACTGAAAACTAGTCATTTCGTTTTAGTTCTCACGGGTGACAACGCATCTGCATTTTGATTTGTATACGAGGATAGATGTAGATGTCTATGGACCACATCAACTACTTACCTATTCTATAAAAAAGGCTGCGACAATTTACCACATCATTCTCGTCTAATTCATTTTATTATAATAAATTTGAAATGTAATTTGAAACCATCACTTATAATTGTTTCTTTTTATGGTCCGACTCTGAATAAACCTGTATCTTTATTAACTTGTATTAAACGAACATCATAAAATTATGTTTATTTTGGTTTACAGGCTAGACCCTGCTCTCATAAGACCAGGCAGAGTGGACCTAAAAGAATTCGTTGGATACTGTAATCAGGAGCAAGTAGAACTAATGTTTTTGAGATTTTATAAAGATGCAATAGCTGCGAAAACATTTGCCGCGAAGTAAGTAACAACTTTTTTGCTTTTTCTGGGATTATGTCTGGCGGAATCAGTGCCACTGTGCATTGGCGAGTGGCATGTCTGCATATACTGGTTGCAGCAAACTCGTTTCAGATATTGTCCAGAGTTTAAGAAATCATAGTAACATCCTTGTATTTGACAATAATTCGTTTACTGCTTTTATTGTTGAGACATCATAGCCACAGGTGGTATAGCGTAACGTAAATCTTCGATAACCTGAGTATCTAGCGTGCAATGTGTACCTAAGCTAAAATGTATAAAAAGTCCTAAAACGGCCTTAATTATCGTAAAAATAATTATTATAAAAATTATAAAAATATATCAGATTTTGTTATGATATGACCCCTCCCAAAACGATATTTATTTTTCACTTACTGTTCCCCGCGACTTCGTATGCGTGAATTTATTACGATTGGCTTTCATGGGTTTTAATTTTTTATTGAGCAAACCCCTAATTATTTTTCTATAATAAAAATATGAAAGTATATACGGTACTAATAACAAAAAACAATTTATAAAATTTTTGTCTGTCTGTTTGTTCTGGCTAATCTCCGAAACGGCTGGACCGATTTTGACGCGACTTTCACTAGCAGATTGCTGGTGTTATAAGGAGTAACTTAGGATACTTTTATTTTAGAAAAAGAGTTAAGGTCCCGCGCAAAAAAAAACATGAAATCGTAGTAAATCCACAATTCCGGGCGAAGTTAGCCAGGGGACAGCTAGTTTTTACATATAAAAATCAATTGTTGTCCGTTAGTCTCACTATAACTCAAAAACGGCTCGACCTATTTTGATGAAATATTTTGTGTTTGAATGTGTCCCTTGATGGTTTAGATTCACATTTGGACCTGGTATGTGGCGCTGTTGTCGAGATCCAGAAATCACCCGTTCGAAGTCGGGGCGAATCGCTACTATTGTATATAAATATTAATACTATTGTATACAAGCAGAACAATGTATTGTTTATGTTTGATTTTTGTGTTAATGTTAAAGAGTTTATTTTCTTTTCAGTGTGGTTGCTATGAAAAAATCAGTTAGTCCTGCTCAAATACAAGGATATTTTATGTTCCATAAGCATTCTACACCTGAAGAAGTTTTAGCAGATATTGATAAAATTTGGACCCTTGGATAAATCTGTGATAAAGTAGTATGTAAATATATAAAAATAAATAATAATAATATATAATTGTTATATCGATGCTATTATTTCATTTAGAACCGTTTTGTTGAACGTCAGATCTAAGTTTCAATTGAAGTACTGATCTTTCGAGATCTGTTCTCGCTGCAACTCTTTTCCTGCATCATAATGCCTGATTTATAGGGACGCAGATGACAGCACAGTAATAGAAAAACACGGAAAATAAAAAACAAGAGGAAGTAGCAAAACGCATAATTTGAACCACTGTCGCCAAACACACTTTCGCAAGAAAAAAAATTGTGCAACCTTTCAATAATTTTCGCATGTTTGGCTATTAAAAATTAAAAGAGAAAGGCTTTATGTTACTCATAACGTCTTAAAAATAGAGATCGTATTTTCAATAAGGAAGTTTGAGATGATAATCAAAAGAGAATAAGCGAGGTGTCATGTCGCGCAGCTCAGAGAGTGATATACGCGAGTGATATCGCGATAAAAACCGCTAGTTCAGTATAAAGTGTTTCGTATTATATCGGCCTCTGTGTGCGGTGCTTTAAAAATGGCTAATATAACTTTTAAATGTTAAAATAAAGATTTAAAAAATTAAAAATTTATTATCAAATTAAATTAATTACATTGAATAAAATTCTCTTATCCATACCATTCTTAACCATCCACGATTTCATATCTTACCGATTTATATTAAATTAGTCTATTTTACGGACCACCTGGATAGTGGTTTTTTTCCTAATTTTTGTTTCCTTGTTCTGATTTTACCTATAGAATTCATTGTGTAGGTAAAATCATTTTATCGAACAAAATTTGATTGACTTCAGTAGACGACGCTATTGCAAAGCAATTTTAGTCAAAAGAAAATATTCTTTTGATTAAGTAAATTAAAATTAGTTTATTGTTAAAACTTTCTTAAAGTGATATTATATGTACATTTTATGCAATAATAAAAGCAAACTACTAAATAATAAAAAGTAAATCTGACCGAATAAAGAAATCCTACCAAAAAAGAAAAGTAACAATTCAATTATTATAGTATTCAATTCAGTTGATCTACTGCAAATATTTATACTGTGGCGTGTTTTATCCAACAGAGCACAGAGTATTGCCGCATAGAGTACCTATGGTTCACGCAGCATCGTGAATAAATACGTCGTGCGTCGCGTTAAATGGCGTGAGCTGGGAAAGCGTTATAATTGCCTACAGATCTGGGATAACCTCCCCTTAAGCTTAAAATTTTCTAATCGGAATAAGTATCTAAGCACCGTCGTTTATGTTTTAAGGTTTTTATAAGAATTACTGCGCAGCCATAAAATTATAACAACGTCCGACATAGAGATTTCTGAAATCACAATCATTAATATTGTGCAGAGTATCGCTTTTGCCGACGATATAAAAATATTAAAAAGGGCCAACCATGCTCATCAACCAACCTGCGTTGAGGTTATCGCTATTTATCGCGGACGGTCTGCTTCGGGTAGGTGGTCGGTTAGATTATTCATCTTTATCAGAAACCCAAAAGCAGCCAATATTGCTAAAAAAAGGGACATACGAGGGGAGGTCAAAAAGTTCGCGGAATGACAGGGAAGGATAATGAAATCAATGGCAAATGACATTTTAGATGAAAATTGTTGTAGTCGCTTCTTAAGATTCAATTGAAGCTCTTCCAATCGCTCTTTGACCTTCCTTCTAAGTGTGGACCTTTTAGGACATACCATATTTAGGCAAATCGATCGAAAATACACTTGTGTAGCTTCGTTATCGAAAAATGAGAAGGGAAGATATTTTTTTTTTATAGGAGAGGCGACAAACTAGCATGCGGCTCACCTGATGGTAAGTGACTACCGCCGCCCAAGAACAACTGCAACACCAGGGGAATTGCAGATGCGTTGCCGGCCTTTTAGAAAGGCGTAAGCTCTTTTATTGAAGGTCCCTAAGTCTTATCGGTCCGGAAAAATCACTGATGGTAATCGATTCCACAGGAAGTTGTGCGAGGAAGAAAACATCTTCTAAATCGCACAGTGGTGGACCGCCAATCACTCAGATGGTGTGGATGGTATCGGGAGTTCTGCCGCGATGTACGTTCGTGAAATTTGGCGGCTGGGATTAATCCGAACAATTCCTCGGATCACTCCCCGTGGTAAATGCGAAAGAAAATGCAAAGGGATGCAACATCTCTTCGCAGCGCCAATGAATCGAGCCGATCGGAAAGGACTCGGTCGTCGACGATTCGAGCCGCTCTGCGCTGGATGCAGTCAAGTGAAAGAAGCTGGCACTGGGGAGCCCTGCCCAGAGATGGGAACAGTATTCCATGTGAGGCCGAACCTGCGCCTTGTAAAGTTGCAGGCGGTGTGCCGGCATGAAATACTCTCCCGCTCTGCTGAGCACGCCAAGCTTTTTAGAGGCCAATTTGGCCTTCTCTTCCAAGTGACCACGAAACTGCACGTCACTCGATATGTCGACGCTGAGGATTCCGATACTGGCTGAGGCAACAAGGGGAGTGCCTTGAAACTGAGGAGATACGACAAAGGGTTCTTTTTAGCGGTAAACGCGCATACTTGTGTCGTCTGAGGATTACACTGGAATATATTTAGTCGCCCCCAATCTTAGACTTTGTTCAGCAAAGACTCGACTTCAGACACAAGTTTGTTCCGGTACTCGGCGACGTTTTCCCGAGAAATATTGGCGCGGCCGGTGTATAGAGCATCACCAGTGCTGTCATCCGCATAGTAATGAATGTTACCAGTTTGCAACATATCATTGATATTGTTACGAGCTTGAGGTTCGAGAAAATTAAAAACTGCCGATTAAATTACCAAAATTGACGCTTTAATTACGGAACACTAATTACAACTTAAAAACACACTAATAATAAAACACAATTGTACTACTGAACATTTTAGTTCGCAGTTATATCACTTCGAAGTATTCGCTTATATCGCCAATTCAATACTCTCTCGGTCGTGGTCTATACCGGCCTTTTATAGATAGGGCCTCAGATAGTTTACAGAACCTTCTACAGTAGCGACATCTAGAATGTTCGAGTACATATCGGTCCCGAAATTTCTAGAAGGATCATGACTCTCCTAGTTCTGCTACTCGACACTAGAGGGCGCTAGGGGTAACTAGTGTTGCCATGTACAAGACATTAATAGTGGCGCGCAACATTGCCCCCTCCTAAGACATGCTTGTCCCGAGCATTATTGGCCCCATAATAACGCGCCAGTCGATCCACATGGACGATCTTAGGAGTACCTCTGGCACCTTTCTGTATCCGGTAGGTTCATCATTGATCCTTGTCACAATCCGGTACGGTCCGTCCCATTTAGCTTGAAGCTTAGGCGATTTCCCTTTGCTGCGAACTGGATTGTGTAATCACACTAGTGAACCTTCGTCAAACCCTTTGTTGTTCATTTTGCGGTCATACCGTGTTTTCATCTTCTCAGACGTTTGCTGGCCCGTCTGTCTGATGTGCTCATAAATGTCATTCATTTTGTTCCGCAAGTCATTTGCATAATCGGTTATACTGCGTGGGGCATCAGGTGGTATTCCGGTGATCAGGTCTGCAGGCAGCCGTAATTTTCTCCCAAAGTTTGCGAAAACTGGTGTCACTGGTGTACTTTCGTGAACAGCGCTTCGATATGACAACAAAAACGGTTGTATGTGCCTGTCCCAGTCTCGTTGCCGTTTTTGCACAACTTTTGTAGGTACCTCTCCAATATCTGAGTAAATCGTTCTACCATTCCATCAGATTGTGGGTGGTAAGAAGTTGTTCTTGTTTTATGAGTACCCATAACTCGGCAAGTTTCCTGGAATATTTGAGACTCAAAATTCCTTCCTTGATCGCTTGGAGTACCTTTAGAGATTCACCTCTAAAGGTACTCCAAAATGACAGAACACTTCATGAACTAGTTTATCTGCAACTGTTGAAGCTTCTTGATTTGGAATGGCGAAGACTTCTGGCCACTTAGTGAAGTAATCCATCACAACCATGAAATACTTGTTATCACTTTCACTTTCCGGAAGCAGCCCCGCAACCTCAATGGCTATCCTCTCTAATGGTGCATTAACATTGTACAATTTCGATGCGCCTCTACTACGAATTTGAGGTCCCTTTACAGCCGCACAACTTGTACATTTGCGGCACCTGTCCTCGACATCGTCACGACAGTGGACCCAGTAAAACCGTTCTCGGATCTTTTAACTCCCAGGTGGCCTCCTGTACAACCACTATGGTACAGCTGTAGAACATCCGGTACTTTAACCTTAGGGACAACCATTTGCAAATGACAACTGTCTCCCCGACCATTTTCCTATTTACGGCACAGGACTCCATCCTGAATCAACAAGCTGTCCCATTGGGCCCAATAGCTTTTCGTGGTCGAACTCATCGCTGAGACGTCGCTCCACTTGGGCTTAGGACAACTGGCCTTCATCCATTCCAGACTCTGCTTAGTGTCCGAATCTTCCTGCTGTGCATATTGTAGGCTGTCCTTCCACTCAATGATCTGTCCTGAGCATCCTCACAGATACCACTTCCTTACCTAGTACAATGCTTGCAATTTTCAGGGCAAGGTATTCTTGACAATGCATCTGCATTGCCATGACATTTCCCGCTGCGATGTTCGATGACAAAGTCGTATTCATGCAGTAGTTCAATCCATCTCGAAACTTGTCCATCCGGATTTTTGAACTGCAATAGCCATTTCAGTGCAGCATGGTCAGTTCGTAAGTGGAATTTCCGCCCCAGAAGATATTTGCTAAAATGCTGCAAGGACTTTACCATAGCAAGCAATTCCCATCTTGTTACACAATAGTTCCTTTCCGGCTTTGACAACGACTTGCTGAAGTACGCTATCACAATCTCTTGATCACCATTCCGTTGAGACAACACACCGCCAAGTCCTATATCACTTGCGTCTGTGTCAACTATAAATTACTTGCCCGCATCAGGGTACCCCAAAATAGGTGTTTTGCACAGACGGTTCTTGAGCTCCTGGAATGCAATATCGCAACTTTCATCCCAGCAGAAATGTCGCTTCTCCTCGGTTAGCTTGTGCAGAGGTTTGGCTATATCTGCAAAGTTCTTCACAAATCGCCGATAATAAGAGCACAAACCCAAAAATGCTCTAACCTGTGTCTTGTCTTTTGGAACCGGCCGATCCTTGACAGCGGCAATTTTCTTTGGATCCGTGCGGATACCTTCTTCCGACACACATACCCCAAAAAGCTAACTTGCCGTTTGAATAGTGAGCACTTCTTCTTACTCATCTTGAGGTTGGCACTCTGGATCTTCATGAGCACGCGTTCCAGGTTTTGAAGGTGTTCCTCAAACGTACGGCCTACGATGATGATGTCATCCAAGTAGACCAGACAGGCATCGCCAATTAGCCCGGTAAGTACAAGCTCCATCAACCTTTCAAACGTTGCTGGAGCATTGCACAATCCAAACGGCATGACTTTAAATTGCCACAGACCCTTTCCTGTGGAGAATGCAGTTTTCCTACCAGTAGCCACTTTTCAGGTCCAGCGTACTAAGCCACTTTACGCCTGTAAGCATTCCAGCGTGTCATCAATTCTTGGCAAGGGATAGCTGTCCTTCTTCGTAATGTCGTTCAGACGGCGGTAGTCATCACAAAACCGCATGTTGCCGTCCTTCTTCTTTACCAGCACCACAGGTGAACACCATGGTCTAGATGAAGGTTCAATAACACCATCCTTCACCATTCCCTCAATCATGGTTTTCACTTCCTTTTCACGTGCTACAGTCAATCTTCTTGGCCGCTGACGAAGAGGCAATTCTTCTCATGTATTTATTTTGTGTTGAACTAAGCCAGTCTTTCCTATGTCAGCTTCGTTTGACGAGAAAACATCGGCGCACTTGAGTAAGAACTTCTTCGCCTTGACCATTTCATTCGGGGAGAGAACGCTGCGACAGTCTTCAAAAAGTGTGCTCACTCTCGTTTGTCTATCCTTGCTGGGGGTCCCAGTCGATAGATATTGGCACCGACGCAACCAATCCACTTCCTTACTAGTACCAACCAATGTGCCTTTTTCTATAATCTGTTCTTGATCACAAAGGTTCAGCCACGTACTCCTGAGATGTCGGTGGTTCTGACCAAGGTTCGAGCCAGTTTCCATGGAAGGTCATTGTCTACCCTTTCCACGAATACACAACGAAGAGATTGCCCAGGATTCCGAGGAAGTCTAACCGGCACAATCGTTTCCGATCTCGGCGGAAGAACAATCTTCTTAAGGCTGTACACATTCCCTGGTAACGCCCCTTCCACGAAAATTTCCTCTTGTCCACATTTCAAAACACCTTGCTTAACGTCGATCTCACAACAATTCTTCCTCATAAAGTCTAGGCCCAGGATGCAGACGTCCATTATATCAGCTACGATGACATTATGAAGGTAGGTCATGTTGCCTAGCTTCAACTCCATCTCTTTCTCTCCACGGATGGGTATGCGCTGACCGGTGGCTGTCACCAAATTAATGCGTTCTCGGTTGTATGCGGAGTCCCCAAGGAACTAAGTTGGGAACTGACAACCGTGCGAGAGGCTCCAGTGTCTATGGTCAGTTTACACGGCGTTTCGTTGACCTCGCCCTTGATGATTAGGCTGTTCCCATCATGGGTTTGTGAGATCGAAATCTTTTTCGGATTCTTTGGGCTCTTTTAACATCAGCCAGCACCCGCCCCGCAGTCCTGGCTTTTACTCGTTTCCCTGCTACTGCTGGGCGGTGCTATTAGTTGCACTACCCTCTCGATATCGATCACCTTCCCTTTCTACAGCTGTCTTAGGGCAGCTGGATCGAAGATGGCCCCTTTACCCACAGCCGTAGCACCTAGGGCAGTCGCCGTTATTGCGGTCCCGAACTGTAGCTGCTGCAACCTCCCTCACGCGATGGGAACGATGATCCTGCCTGCCAAGACTTCCACCTTCAGTGCATGGGTTAAGGCGTCCTTAAGCGTCTCGTTGTGCCCGAGCCTTACAACAGCTCTGACTTCAACGTCGCGGATGCCGTCGATGAATGTCTGCACCAGGTTCCCTACAATGAGCGCAGGCACAGACTGGTATGCTTTTCGAACTAGTTTCTCCACCTCAAGGGCCCACTGCTGCAGGTTTTTGTTACTGCGTTGCACGCGATCTTTGAGCTGCGCACGAAAGACGTGTTCCAGGTGAGCGTCGCCATATCTCGCCTCCAATAACTCAAGGAGCTGCTCGTAAGTCACTTCCTTACCGAGAGCTTCCAGAACAGTTTAGGCCTGGTCGCGCAGGCCTAGGGTGAGAGCAGTCATGGCCTGACTTTTATTTCAGCCGTTCGCCTTTATGACAGCCTCGAATTGGATTTTGTAGGCCGACCAGGAAGAAGTACCGTCGAACGGCGGCACTTTGAATCCACGTAGCGAAGGTGTTGTAGCTACCACGGGAGCTGTAACTCCATCCCCAAGTTTAAGGTCGTCCAGCGTTTTCTTCACGTCAGCCATCACGTTGTCAACCCGATTGTGCACTTGGTCGATTCGGGTTTTTGAGCAACCTTATCCTTCACCTCCCTTATCTCTTTCCCGAAGGTAGCGTGAAGGTCCTTCATGAGAAGTATCTGCTCTTCCTTATCGCGTTTGAGCTGCTCTCCCAACCGACGGCCCTATTCCTCCTGTTGGCGGGCCTGTTCCTCCTGTCCACGCTGCAGCTGCTCTTCCAACCGACGGGCCTGTTCCTCCTGTTCACGCTGCAGCTGCTCTTCCAAACCGACGGGCCTGTTCCTCCTGTCGGCGTGCCTCTTCCTCCTGTCGACGAGCCAGTTTTTGCATCATCATCATCAGAGCACCTAAGTCAGGTGCTGCAGGTGCAGGAGCTGCTGACGGGCCGGCCTCCGTGGTCAGCAGCTGGCCCTCCGACTCTTGCGGCGTTGCAGTACCAAATCCAGTACGTCTCCAGCTTGCTTGACTTCGGGTACATGTCGTCCTTTGGTAAAATCGGCATGATTGGATCCCACTTCTGACACCAATTGTTACGAGATTGGGGTTCGAGAGAATTAAAAACTGCCGATTGAATTACCAAAATTGACACTTTAATTACGGAACACTAATTACAACTTAAAAACACACTAATAATAATACACAATTGTACTACTGATCACTTTAGTTCGCAGTTATATCACTTCGAATTATTCGCTTATATCGCCAATTCAATACTCTCTCGGTCGTGGTCTATACCGGCCTTATATAGATAGGGCCTCAGATAGTTTCCAGAACCTTCTACAGTAGCGACATCTAGAATGTTCGAGTACATATCGGTCCCGAAATTTCTGGAAGGATCATGACTCTCCTAGTTCTGCTACTCGACACTAGAGGGCGCTAGGGGTAACTAGTGTTGCCATGTACAAGACATTAATAGTAGCTATCCTTACCATTGTCTAATTACAATATTCGTTGCCAGATCAGCATAATGTATTCGTGTCCATTCTGAGTACCCGGAAACTTATTTATTCTTTGGAACATGTACTCTGTGGCGGCAGTCAAACAGTGTCAAATGTTGTGCGTGCGGCGCGGCGGCGACGATTCTATGCAATATCAATAGAAGCCGCCGGCGCGAGTATCATGATCTTGTACTTCCGAATAGCTGCAAAATTTCTTTCACAGGTCAGTATTCGACCTATGATGATGCCAACAACAAGACGCCGCGCACTATCAAAGTGCCGATGGTCAAAACTAGGGATGCACTCTTTTTTCTTTTAATGGATATTTTTATTCTCTATGTATGTTTATGATATTGTTCGTAATGCGCATAAGTCCAATTTTCCAAATTTTTTAATATATTTATTTTGCGTCTCATAGAGTCCCTAAGCGTATACCTGAACTCGTATACTCCCTGAAACAACACTCAGCCCTAACTGCAAGACGCAAGTCTCGCAGGCTCAGTCTTGTTCTTGCTTAAATCTTGCACGGTCAGTCTTGGTCTCGGTCTTACTAAAATTAGGCGGTCTTGCAAAATTGCAAGAACAAGACTAAGACCGATTTTAGGCAACACTACTTATAATCAATCAAAAGAATACCTTTAGTATCCCTAATATCGTCGCCATTATGTTTCCGGTCGATTGAGACACCTTATACTTTTTAGGAGGGGTGTGCCTTTTAATGCCACTGCATCGACTGCTTTGACTCAGGTTCATAATGGTAAACCCAAGTTGCATTGCCAGTTACAATTGGGGCCATAGCTTACTTCCTTTGCTCTCCACAGCGGTCCAAAAACTCGCGACAACTTTCGACGCGCTCGTGTTTTTGATACGCAGAAAGCATTCTCGTAACCCATCTTGCATAGACTTTAGTCATGCCAAGGTGTTGATATAGGATGTTTAAAATGGTTGTTTCTGATACTCCAACTAATGTTGCAAACTGTTTTTTCTTTAGCCGGGCATCTTCTGATACAAGTTTTTCACTTTACGATTATTTCTGGCGTGGTAGCCTCAATCTGCTGGCCAGGTCGGGGGTCGTCTTCAATGGAGCCCCTCTCTTGTTTGAAAAGGGCGTGCCATTTATAAATTATGGTTTCCCCAGGAGCGGTGTCCCCATAAAGAACTGACATCTCTTGAAAAATGGTTTGAGGTGTCTTTCCTTGTTTGGTAAGAAACTTAATGACGGCGCGATATTCAATTTTCTCCATAGTGGCTAGTTTCTTCCCGCTTGACTTGTTTACTCGTTGATAGCTCAAAAGTTAATAACCCGATTAGGCGGAACTTGGTATATATAGTAATAATTAGCCACTCAACTAGCGCCTACCTGGATGAGTAAACTCACTCCTGCCAACCTGGCCAATTTGCGAACTTTTTGACCTCCTCTCGTATTGTTGATCTTAGAATTGATTATTATTATTACTATTAGAAATTTCACACCGATTTTTAGTACTTACTTGCTGTTTAACGGGAGAAATATTGGATATTATTAGCTTGCCGAGTAGTTAGATACCACATTCATAGGTGTAACATCTATTTTAGACATAAACCTAAACCTACTTACCCAATGATGTCTGCTTTGCCTGCTTGCCGCTTAGAGTTAGTAGATTTTTCAGGCCTACTTTTTATTACATCGGCACTTAAGGGTGGTATACGCAGCCAGAAGATTTATCTATGTTCATTCTTATGCCTTGTTACTAAGGCAGTGCATTTAGGACTAGCGTCGGATCGAAGTTCGGCAAGTTTTTTAGGCACTTTTAAGAGATTTATCTCTCGGAGAGGTCCGTGTACAACGATTACGGTACTAACTTTGTCGCCTCGCGTTCATATTTACATGAATTAAATTGCTGGTAATTGTTATAAAAAACCATTTCTTTTGCGTAATAAGCAAGCAAATCCTCAGGTATGAAGAATTTCGCCCTATTCTCGCCCGCTTTATGTATTAAGTAGTGGCACTCCTCTCTCCTACACTTCACTAACAGCACACACGTGGGGGCGTGTGTGATGTTTCCTAAATTTAAAACCGCTTGAATGCTTACCAGCCGCTGATTTAAGTAAGGAACGTATTAATTGTTATCATGCTTTTCTTTAATAGATTATTTAATTCAATCCTTTTGGAAACGCTTTAGATTTGAATACTTACATATATTACAGAGTAAGGCTAAGAATGCTGCTGCCATTTATGCAGGAACAACAGTTGTTTCTAATACTCGTAGACATGGAAAATACTCCACCGCTTCAGTAGCCTCTAGGCGTTGTCACCGAATTCTATCCTGGAAGAGATGGTGTGGGACGCGTTGCGCAAGTTAAATGTAAGAATTCTACTCTAAAACGCCTTCTCGTCAAACTGTGTCCTTTAACTACACAATAATTGGATACATTATAAATATTATAAGATAACTTTTTAATTATTCTTTATGTATTTAGTTTTATTTTCTAGGTCATAATATTGCTTCGTTTCGCTATATTAAGTATTTATCCGCTATATATACCATTTTATATTTTCTATCGCTATGTGAGAAATGAGAATACCTCAAAACCGGGTAATGTTCGCACCACTTTACAATTACCGCCTAACGCTTATGGTATTCGTTAATTATTATCCAATAAAAGTACTGCAAAGCCAATTTTCGAGTTTCCTATCTACCGCCTTTTATGCTTAGTATGTGCATTCTTGTGTTTAACGGGGTGCTCACAAACTCGCAAGTCAAACAACCAACCGCACCGCCTATACCTCACGTCATCGCTCCCGCCGTGGTGTAATTTAGATATTAAACTAAACAAAATTATACTAAAATATGTAGATGTCTACGCCGAGCATGCCACTTTCATCCGCATATACTCGTATTGCATACAAATTGTGTCGGGCCCACCGCCCCATGCTTCTAAGCAATGCGTCATATGGTGCCACAACAGGCCGGCCAATGAGAAGATCGGTCAAACAAGATTACAAGACTTGTTTACTCGCAACTCAAAATTCAACCTGCCTACTGTATACATCTTATTATTTTGTAAAATTTAATATTCAAATAACGAATAAATTATTTTTATTCGCTTTCTTTTATTTTTCTTGTTCTATCAAGAACAATATACATTTGCTATAACGCTATATTTCGCGATAACCTGTGAAGTTTATATGTGTAAAGACAGCCGGCACCTAACCAACGTGGCCGCAGCCCTTGGGACACGAGGCAGATTAGCAAAAGTCCAAGTGAGTGCACATGCATTCCTTCAAATCCTTCCTGTAGCCTGAATTTAATGGCATTTGCAGTATCGTGAAATAGTAAATTATCACCACCTCATACAGTCCATATTTTAAATTTTTTTTTAATATCTCTGAACCAGCAGTTGGTCATTTAAACCAACAAGCCATTTTTGGCCCTTCGCCAGTCGAAGTTTTAATTAATTAACCAATTACTGATCACTCGGCCGGGATAATCAATTTTCTGCCGACTTCCAAAAAGGAGACAGTACTCAATTCGACTGTATGTTTTCTTTTATGTGTGTTACCTCATAACTTTGTAACGGGTGAACCGATTTCGATGATTATTTTTTATATGAAAGCTGATACTTCTCGTGTGGCCCCATATGAATTTGATCAAGGTCAGACCAATAGTTTTTGAGTTATTCTTAAACAACTTATATTGAAGTCGGCTGTACAAAATTTTTAATTTTAAATTATATCCAGTAACGATATGAATGGTGCAAATTTTACTTAATGGATAAATGAACGGTGAATACACAATCTCCCGATAAACGCAATAATTGTCCCCCCTTGCATTGTCCATGACAATTATACCACAGCAAGGAATGCTCTAAGCCCCCAAATATGGACTGCGGTGTTCGACGGCCCAATGTCAGTGGTTTGAATTAACAGCTATGACGTCACAATATGCTGCCATATATGGTGCAGGACGTAGTTATTTATTTTTCTTATGATGTTAGCAAATGAAGATTTTAATACCTATAATTCTATTCTTTTATGTTTGAGTCATTCGGATTCTCTTATTTTTTTAAAATATCAAGTAATAATATCAATAATTTAAAATTTTGTACAGCCGACTTTAATATGAGTTATTAAGAATAACTCAAAAACTATTGGTCTGACCTAGATCAAATTCATATGGGACCACACGAGAAGTACCAGCTTTCAAATAAAAAAAAAGAATCATCCAAATCGGTTCACCCAGTAAAAAGCTATGAGGTAACACACATAAAAAAAACATACAGTCGAATTGAGTACCGTCTCCATTTTTGGAAGTCGCCAGAAAACAGCCAGGTACACAGTACGACAAGAGATTAGCCACCTAAGCGTAAGTTTTCTGCCGCAACGGAAATTAGTTACTTTATATCATTATCATTTCATTACAGCCCTTCACAAGTCCACTGCTGAACATAGGCCTCCCCCAAAGAATGCCACAAAACACGGTCCTGAGCCACCTGCATCCATCGACTTCCTGCATGTCTTACCAGGTCGTCACTCCATCTCGTGGGGGGACGCCCTACACCTCGCCTACCGGTACGAGGCTGCCACTCGAGAACCTTTCTTCCCCATCGGTTGTCGGTTCTTCGAGCTATATGGCCGGCCCATTGCCACTTCAGCTTACTAATCCGTTGGGCTATGTCGGTCACTCTGGTTCTACTGCGGATATCCTCATTCCTAAGTTTATCACGCAGAGAAACTCCGAGCATAGCCCTCTCCATAGCTCGCTGAGCGACCTTGAGCTTCCTCATACGGCCAGCAGTGAAGGACCACGTCTCAGTTCCGTAAGTCATCACTGGCAACACGCACTGGTTGTACAATTTCGTTTTAAGGTTTTGAGGTATGTCTGACGAGAAGATGTGTCGTAGCTTCCCGAACGCTGCCCAGCCGAGTTGAATCCGTCGATTGACCTCTCGGTCGAAGTTGGACTTACCCAGTCGGACTATTTGTCCCAGGTAAACATACTCGTCAACAACTTCGAGCTTAGTGTTCCCAACAACTACCGGCATAGGTGTGACATGGACACTAAACATGATCTTAGTTTTGTCCATGTTCATCTTAAGACCTATCCGTTGGGAAACACTATTGAGGTCATTGAGCATAGTGCTTAGGTCCTCCAGCGATTCTGCCATAAGGACTATATCGTCGGCAAATCGAAGGTGAGTGATGTACTCGCCATTGATGTTGATACCGTATCCTTTCCAGTCCAGAAGCTTGAAAACGTCTTCCAATGCAGCGGTGAAGAGTTTCGGGGATATGACGTCACCCTGTCTTACACCTCTCTGCAATTGGATTGGTTTCGTACTCTGGTTCTGTACTCGGATAGCCATCGTAGCCCTACTGTACAAGCACTTCAACACTTCGATATACCGACAGTCAACTTGGCACCGCTGAAGGGACTGCAGCACCGCCCAAATTTCGACGGAATCAAAGGCTTTCTCATAGTCCACATACGCCAGACATAGTGGCAAATTGTACTCTTCGGACTTCTGTACAACTTGCCGCAGGGTATGTATGTGGTCTATGGTGCTAAAGCCCTTTCGGAAACCGGCTTGTTCGGGAGGCTGGAAGTCGTCAAGTCTGCGCGCGAGACGATTCGTAATGACTCTCGAAAACAGCACGTAGACGCGGCTCAGAAGGGAAATCGGTCTGTAGTTCTTCAAGAGAGCGTTGTCACCTTTCTTGAAGAACAAGACCACCGCACTTCTGCTCCACGCCTCCGGTGTAATGCCACCATGGAGGACGGAATTAAAGAGCTTCTGAAGGACTTCAAGTACCGGTCTTCCACCCGCTTTCAGAAGCTCCGCTGTAATTCCATCCTCGCCTGGGGCCTTACCGTTTTTAAGGTGCTGGAGAGCCATCCTAATCTCGCTCAGACTGACATCCGGGATATCTTCGGAATAGTGTCGGATGAGACTCGCTCTTGGATCGTTACTCACACTTGCGTGTGGCTCCAACGATGATGTGTACAGCTGCCCATAGAACCTCTCAATCTCACTCAAAATCTCAGGTGTCCCGGAAACGATGCTGCCACATTCTGTCTTCAGCTTTGACAGTTGGCTCTTTCTGGACTTTATATGATAAATCACAATTCGGGTTGCGTCTGTCTGCATAGCAATAAAGCATTTAGACCATTGTTAACAAATATTATAATTCTACCGGTGAACTATTAATAAAATTCTATGAAACAGGAGTACTCAACTACTGTATCTATTTCACTATTAATATTTTTTTTTCTTAAAAAATCGTTACCCCCGCTCTAGGATTTTCTCCTGTATCGTGGAGGCAATTTACAAACACAAATTGCACAAGGACAAACATCCAGACCCGCAACAATTATTTGTAGGCCATACAAATACTTGTATAACTTAATTATCGGCCCATTTCCGTTAGCGACTATTTTGAAATGGCATTTATTTTGATATTATTTCTAATTTTACCGTGTTAAAAAACATACATATTTATCAATACAGAATAATTTTATTGCTATTATGTTATGTTACTTTATTAAATCACAATATTACACCAATAGCATAACTATACCGTTACCGTAGCAGCCTATATATATATATATAACGTCAACAGCTGAACATAGATTGCCTCTGAGGGGGATATTTGCCATAATTGCCACGCTTGGGAAGCGGATTGGCAACCGCAGTTTTTTATTATTAGGCGTTTTTAGGAAGACACTGCTGCCCATCTCCTGATTTGTTTCCCTTACGACACCCACGGGATAATATAGGGCAATGGATATTCTTACACCGCCACTACACGAATAACTATGGCTGTGTAAAATTAAGGGATTATGTAAAATATAGATACAGCTTTATATAATATACACGTTTGTAATAGTAAATACACTTATATTATCTCACTAATATGGAACTATACGGAATATTTCATATGAATTTCATATGAAATATTAAGTTAAGTCGTATTTTCGAATTTATAAAGTTACTGCCTTTAATCCCGCTGCTGGGCCAGGTCTCCTCTCATTTCGTACAGGGTTACGAAGAAATTTATTTTGAATACATGTAGGTATGTATATATACCTACATGTATACTGGCGACCATGGTAACGGCGGGGCAGGGGGTACTAAGAATCTCCGGTGGAGGTTCGGTTGCCACCTACGACGACTCGACCTGGCAACTTATAACGCACGCACCCTGAGGACTGACAAGATCCTGGAGCTGGAAGAAGAGATAGACAAGTTGTGCTGGAATATTATAGGATTATCCGAGGTCTGAAGAGAACGGGAGGACATGGTAATTCTCGAATCCGGCAACTTGTTCTATCACCGGGAGGGCGACCATCTGTCCCAAGGAGGTGTCGGATTTATCGTCCACAAGCCTCTCGTTAACAACGCTATAAAGATTGAGAGTCGACGAGGGTTGCGTACCTTATACTCAGAATTACCAAATGGTATTCGCTGAAGGCCATACAGGTTTACGCACCAACCTCGGCACATCTCGATGAGGAGGTGGAGGAAATGTATAAGGATATATCTAGAGCCATGTATTCCTCCAAAACCCGCTATACTGTGTTAATGGGAGACTTCAACGCAAATACTAGGCACAAGAGAGAACGGTGAGCTGAGGGTAGGGAAATTTGGAATAGGGCAACGGAACCCGAGGGGCCAGCAGCTGGCCGACATCATAGGAAAAGAGGGACTCTTTATGATTTACTCTTTCTTCCATAAGCGGCCCCACAGGAATTGGGGACCTGGTCGAGCCTCGACAGTTCGACAAAAAAAGAGATTGACTTCATTATGACGACCAGACGACAACTGTTCAATGATGTGTCAGTGATCGCGAGGGTGAAAACTGGTAGCGATCACCAAATGGTTAGAGGCACACTGAACCTAAACGTTAAGTTGGAGAGGTCTCATCTAATGAAGTCAACGCTCCGTTCCCCTTGTGCTCTGATCCAAAGTCCCGAAAACTTTCAGCTCGAGTTGCAAAATCGTTTTCAGCGCCAAGAAGATTGCGATAAAGTGGACGATATAAACGACAAGCTCGTGGAAACTGTACTTGCGGCCGGAGCTAAGTTTTGCAAGACCCGCCGCAGAATAACACAAAACTCTCCCATCACACTCTCAATCTCATGGCTGTTAGACGGGAAATGAAGCTATAGTCTTCAGCAGATTTAACAGCATACAGGCAACTGAACAGACAGATCTCCAAATGCATGCGGCGAGACTTACGCAAATTCAATACAGCTCGTATTGAAGAAGCGATCGAGCGGAACCTGGACTCCAAAGTCTTCGAGAGATCTGTCTGCCAGAAAGAGCCAACTGTCGAAGCTGAAGACCGAATGTGGCAGCGTCGTTTCCGGGACACCTGAGATTTGAGTGAGATAGAGAGGTGCTATGGACAGCTGTATACATTATCGTTGGAACCACACGCAAGTGTGAGTAACGATCCAAGAGCAAGTCTTATTCGACACTATTCCGATGATAATCCGGACGTCAATCTGAGCGAGATTAGAATGGCTCTCCAGCACCTTAAAAACGACAAGGCCCTAGGTGAGGATGGAATTACAGTGGAGCTTCTGAAAGCGGGTGGAAAAACGGTACTTAAAGTTCTTCAGAAGCTCTTTAATTTCGTCCTCCATGGTGGCACTACACCGGAGACGTGTTACAGAAATGCGGTGGTCTTGTTCTTTAAGAAAGGCGACAACGCTCTCTTGAAGAACTACAGACCGATTTCCCTTCTGCGCCGCGTCTACGTGCTGTTTTCGAGAGTCATTACGAATCGTCTCGCGCGCAGACTTGACGACTTCCAGCCTCCCGAACAAGCCGGTTTCCGAAAGGGCTTTAGCACCATAGACCACATACATACTCTGTGGCAAATTGTACATAAGTCCGAGGAGTACAATTTGCCACTATGTCTGGCGTATGTGGACTATGAGAAAGCCTGATGTCGACGAAATTTGGGTGGTGCAGTAGTCGTGCAGATTGTCGGTATATTGAAGTGCTGAAGTGTTTGTACAGTAAGGCTACGATGGCTATCCGAGTACAGAACCAGAGTACGAAACCTATCCAACTGCAGAGAAGTGTAAGATAGGGTTACGTTATATCCCCGAAAATCTTCACCGCTGCACTGGAAGACGTTTTCAAGCTACTGTACTGGGAAGGATAGGGTATTTATTACGGCACATCTTCTCGTCAGGTATACCTCAAAACTTGAAAACTAGTCTGTACAACCAGCGCAGCGCGTGTTGACAGTGATGACCTATGGAACAGGACGTGGTCCTTCACTGCTGGCCGTATGAGGAAGGTCAAGGTCGCTCAGCGAGCTATGGTCGAGGTTTCTCTGCGTGATAAACTTAGAAATGAGGATATCCGCAGTAAAACCAGAGTCATCGACATAGCCCAACGGATTAGTAAGCTGAAGTGGCAATGGGCTGGCCATATAGCTCGAAGAACCGACAACCGATGGGGAAAAAAGGTTCTCGAGTGGCGGCATCGTACTCGTACTGGCGAACGAAGTGTAGGGCGTCCTCCCACTAGATGGAGTGAAGACCTGGTAAGACATGCAGGAAGTCGATGGATGCAGGTGGCTCAGGACCGTGCTTTGTGGCATTCCTAGGGGGAGGCCTATGTTCAGCAGCGGACTTGTGAGGGGCTGTCTGGATGGACTTGTGATGATGATGATGATATATACCTTAAAATTCATAATGTAACATTTAAAGGCAAGATTTCTTTCACATCTATATTAGTTATTAATTTATTGATAAACTTATAAATTTAATAATAAAAATTATAGTTCAACAAAATAACTTGTCTCAATTTAGTTTTTGAAACTTAATGGATTTTAAAAGACATAAAAATACGTTTGTGTAATCACGAACTTCTTGACTGACTATTTCAGCATTCTGCAATAACTTGGTATCCACTTCTCTATATACCTTTAATATTCCCCATTGCCAGCTTGCGGATAATTTCGATATGTCAATGTCTTTTTGGTTGGCGTCCTTTATTTTTAGACAAAATTGTCTTTTCGAGTTAAACAACGCTAGACAAAGTATAACAGGCACATTCAATTCCTGTTGAAATACTAATTTAAACTTTAATAGGCAAACGAAATCAATCGATATTGTTTCATTAACATCTAATAAGGTAATGTTATGTATGTGCAGTAAATTTTTAAAATATCGAAACGGAGAATCTGTTCTAGTGGAAGGCAAGTCAATTGAATCCATCAAAACATATTCTCGTTTATTACTTTCGGCTGAAGACGACGTACTTTCTTCAGCTATTGCTGCAGTGGTATACTGAACTGAATTTTGAAGGTCTTGGTTAGTCGAATTACTTAATTGTGGTGCTGCAATATCTGTCATATAAACTACGTTCTCCGTGTTTTGGTAAGGCATATTTTTTTGATTTTGGTTTATAATGTTGCTACTTTGTTCTGCTTGTTGCTTATGCATGCTGGTTAGGGCTTTATCTGACATTAACTCAGAGACAGGTTTTACTTTTATTCTGGGTGTATTCTTAATGGAATCTTGCTGATCTTCAAAATTTACAGTTTCACCTTTATTCTTACTTACACCAAGTTTTTCGCTCCTACAATCTTCTGGTATCTGGCAATTGGATACAGTCGGTGATATCAAGGCAACATTTTCGTCATTGCTTTTTTGTTCCTCCGTAACACCCAACGTTTCGATAGCTAAAGAAACTGTTGATGTTATTACCGGCATAACTAAATATTCATTAGAATCTTCAGCATGATCTGTTAAGACAGATTTCTTTCCTGGGGCTGTTATAAAAAGGTTTTGCTTCCGATTCGAAAATTTATTTTGATTTTCGTTTTTGTTTGATTTTCTTGGAAGTTGTTTAGGATTAGCTACCGGACTGGCATTCAAAATTTGTTTCGCAAAAGGAACCTTTTTCAATACAATATCTTTTTCATTAGTAATCTGATCAGTATTATTAGTATGGTCTGTTAAAACTACTGTGGTGTTTGGTTGAGATTCTGCAATTAGTCCACTATCATTCGCTTTTATGTTCATAGCAGCCACATCACTTGATTGATTTAAAATGTCAGACGTTAATAATTCGTTAACAGTACCAGTACTATTTCTCTCAAAGGCATTGTTAAGCTGTACGTTCTGTAAAACTTCCCATCCAAAATCTGAAGCATTGTTTTCTTTACAATTTTTCAATGTCATCATTATTCGTACAGGATTAGAAAGTCTCAAATATACTGGAATCCATACTATTTCGAGATTTTGATGTTCCAAATACCGTAATAGTCCAGTGCAATTAAACCCTGAGTTATTTATTACCTTTGTTCCAATAATTAACACCTGATGTATAATGGAAGAATCTATTTTACGAGCAGGTTTTTGTATAATGTTACAGGGTATTTCGGACGATTCAACCAAGTATTTTTCATAACACACAGAAATTATATTATGTATATTTTTATAATCGCCACCCCATAATGACATTAAAGAATCCATATTAGTTTCATTCTTTGCCTCATCACTACTTTTACAAGACGCAGTATCAGAGGAGTCATCTAAGTTGATGCATTCAGCATCATTTTGCTCTAAAGTACTAGATAGTGGAACAATTATTTGTTCGGACGATAATTCGACATTATCTTTAATTTTATTTTTTTCCAGGACAACAGTTTCATTTGAACTTCCCGAAAGTAATCGACGCCTTTTCTTTTTGACTTTAAAAATTGTTTCATTGTGGCTAGACTCTGCACTACTCAAACTTTCTTCGCCTTTTAAGACTTCCGACGTTAAATTTTGGCTATCGTTGCTAACGAACTGTTGTTTTGGTCTGAACAAAGTATAAAAATAACGGTCTTCTGACTTTATGAACTTGTTCCAACTATGCACTACAATTTGTTTTGAATCACAAATGTTTGGTTTAACATCCACTTTGTTTAACTTAACAGAACAATGACTTTTTATACATGATTGGTACTTAAATATTAAAGATGAATGAGTGTTAATGTGTCGTATCATAACGGATCTAGTTTTATAACTTTTATCACAAAATCTACATATAAAGCTTTTGTTATAATTATTTTCCCATATATCTGGGGGTGGTTTTCTTATACGTTTGTAACTTTTCATGCGTTTATTTTTTAATTTTATTGATGTATCTGTGTCTGATTTATCCGATGAAGCACTATAAAAAGTAATATCTTTGCTGCTTTTTCTTCCTTTTCTATCCTTTCCTTCACTAGCTAATTGTTGAGTGGAACTAACAGTTTCTTGTTCGTGTTGTATCTCAGTACCAAGGGATGTCGCCTAGAAAATAACGAACATGTGAAACAAGTAATAAAAAAAACATGTGATCAGTTCACATACATATTAATAGCAAATAAATGTTACAATCCTTATTTTTAGACATGTACAGCCAACATTTTAATGTACCTATTACTTAAAGCAAAAGAATATTTTCTTAAATCAAAAGAATATTATCGAAGAAAAATTGTTTGACTCTCAAGGTGGTCCTCCATAAATCGGTAATCGGTATTTTTTTAACACTTAAACATTATATTAATAAACTTTAAAGAACCGCACTCAGAGGAGACCGAGATAATAGGAAACTCTTTATACTGTACTAGCTGTGCCCCGCGGTTTCACCCGCGTATATCGCGCTTGTGAGTCGCGCGACATGTCACTTCGCTTATAGGCGACTTATTCGCATATACATGGACGCCGGGTGGCTAGGCGTCGATCGCGCGCCGAGCGTATTGTTGAATTATTGTAATTTTTCATTATCTCTTAAACTAGTATGCGTGCGTAAGAAAAGTTTATCTTCATAAAATTGTCTTGATGATGAAGTTACTTTCGTAAGTAAAAATTAATATGACATGCCTAATACAATTTCAGGACAAAGACAAGGCGCTCATAAATCACTTTTTAACTTTTAATATTTTTTTGTCACAAAATACTTACCTTATTGTGGATTATTTATAAGAAACAGGTCTATGTCTAATTTTAACATTGTATTATTTATTTAAGCCCAAGTTTGGCCTCACATGGAATACTAATACTATAATATAATAATTTCATGCCGGCACATCGCTTGCAACTTTACAAAGCGCAAGTTCGGCCCCACATGGAATACTGTTCTCATCTCTGGGCCGAGGCACCCCAGTGCCAGCTCCTTCCACTTGACCGCATCCAGCGCAGAGCGCGGTTCGAATCGTCGACGACCGAGTTCTTTCTGATCGGCTCGATACACTGGCACTGCGTAGAGATGTTGCATCTCTTTGCGTATTTTATCGCATCTATCACGGGGTGTGCTGTGAGGAATTGTTCGGACTATTTCCAGCCGCTCAATTTCGCCATCGCACATCGCGACAAAACTCGCGATAGCATCCATACCATCTGGATGTTTGGCGGTCCAGCACTGTGCGATTTAGAAGAAGTTTTCTCCCTCGCACAACTTCCTTGTGGAATCGATTACCACCAGCGACTTTTCCGGACCGATACGACTTAGGAACCTTCAAGAAAAGAGCTTACACCTTTCTAAAAGGCCGGCAACGCATCTGCAATTCCCCTGGTGTTGCGGTTGTTCATAGGCAGTGGTAGTCACTGACCATCAGGTGAGCCGCATGCTCGTTTACCCCATCTTCGATAAAAAAAACCTATCACTGAAAATTACGCCAGCGCACGCGGATAAAGCAGTTCTTGAGCGTCTTGTCTTCAGACTTGCTTAAAAAAATCATTATTTAAGGCTAACTGAGAGGCCTAGAGCTAGATAACCTATACTGTTTTTCATGAAAATGGCTATCATATACAAAAGTTTAATTAATCAAATCGGACTGGTAGTCCCAGAGATTAGCGTGTTTAATAAACAAAAAACTTCTTCCCCTTTCTATATTCTTACTTATAGATTTTATCTCATTCTCTCGCAGGCTCATATAGGTGTGTGTGTTTGTCTATTTTTCATTTCGTCGCGTTTTCAAATCACAACGATACTAAATAAATGTCACTTCAAAAATTACAAAGTAAAATAAAGAATATAAAAATCTATTAGAGGTGCATGTTTGAGCCATGTCTTACGAAATATTGTTTTTCATAATAAAATAAAGGTTTATCATTACGATGCCGCGAAGGAGGCTGGAATCTGAAAGAGACTCAGCACGACAATATTACACTCGTTATTGTCATGACTTGGCTCAAATTTGTATTAATTCTTATTTACACATATTTCAAATATAAACGCATCCAGATAATATGTCATACATGCAAAAATTTCAAGATTTTTGAAATAATCAGGGTTTTATGAGATTTTTCAAATAAGGCAAATATTTATTAGGTACTCATTAATTTAAAAAAAATATTGGTAAATCCAATTGTACACGCCTTAAGTGCATTAAAAAATTACCTATAACATGATTATAGGTACTTATTTTTTTAAGTAGTTTAAATACACATAAGTTTTCACTAATAACCTTATAACTATACTTCCAATTTTCTGATATCTTTATGTCAAACTTTTATTTAAAAAAGTTTGGAAAATCCAAAAGTGCACACGACTCACAATGCCCAAGGATACTGAAAAAATTATAAAAAATTGGAAGTTGTAGTTCTATTCGTCAATGAGTTCCAGTAGCAATCAACGAAATACACCTTGAAGTCAGTCCGTCAAGTCCGGAGGTAAGATCTATTCTATATATCTATTATATTCTATAACTAACAAAACGAGGCCAAACTCGGCACATCTATTTCTCCTCGTCGAGGAGTTCCAATAGCAGTCATCAAAGTACACTTTCAAGTCACTCTATCAAGTCCGGAAGTAAGGCCTCATCATAACTAACAAAACGAGGCCAAACTCGGCACATCTAGTTCTTCTCGTCGAGGAGTTCCAGTAGCAGTCATCAAAGTACACTTTCAAGTCACTCTATCAAGTCCGGAAGTAAGGTCTCATCATAACTAACAAAACGAGCCCAAACTCGGCACATCTAGTTATCCTCGTCGAGGAGTTCCAGTAGCAGTCTTCAATGTACACTTTCAAGTCACTCTATCAAGTCCGGAGGTAAGGTCTCATCATAACTAACAAAACGAGTCGAAGCTCGGTACATCTAGTTTTCCCCGTCGAGGAGTTCCTGTAGCAGATACCGACACACCTTCAGGTAAAGTCCAAGACGTATAAGTATATTTATATATAAATCCTTGTTCCCCACGACTTCGCTCACGTGGATTTTATTACTATAGGATATCTTGGGTTTAAATTTTTTTACGCAGAACCCCAACTCTTTAACTAAAAAAGTTAAAGAGTTGGGGGTTGCGTAAGTTACTCCTTATAACATCAGCTATCTG
This sequence comes from Parnassius mnemosyne, assembly GCA_963668995.1. Lineage (NCBI taxonomy): Eukaryota > Metazoa > Arthropoda > Insecta > Lepidoptera > Papilionidae > Parnassius > Parnassius mnemosyne. Next base: position 27,572,494 of record CAVLGL010000115.1, read on the forward strand.
AAAGTGAAAGTAAAGTACGTCAAAAATTGTTTTTTATTATAAGTACCGTACCTACATACTTTCATAAGTTGTGTCTCGCCAGCAACGCAGTCGGGAATTTGCATTTGGAAAAATCGAAAATTTGGTGTTTTTTAGGTGCCAAGTTTAAAAATTAGGTGCTCTAAAATTTTCACCGCAACGAACGATTGAAATTTGCATTGCTGGCAAAACGTCTCGCTAGCAACGCAATAAAGTTATTAGATATACGATAAATATTAATAGCATTAAGTGTTGAAAGATTATTGGGGTCGGATGTAGATGACGGTAATATTCTGGGAATTATCGGGTCCAGGACCACAATTACCTTGCTATAAGGTGTGAACGGCATTTTTTGTTCTTTATCAGTTATATATTATATAGATAAGATAGGTCGAATCTGTACTAACACTAAATCCGAACGCCCCGACTCCAAGTAGTCGTGTCTGCCCTATCCTTAGAGTGTTTTTGTAAAGCCGTAGGCGCGGAGGGAGAGCAGCCTCCGCCCGCTGTGACAAAACGCTGGCATCCGTGCGAGCCGTAGAGGCTGAGGCTGGTCGCCGAAGGCGACCAATAAGCCGAAGCTGCGGAGGTGGGCATGGGCGCTTGTGATTTGCTACGCAACGGTGAAGGGGCTGCACTCCCCGCAGCGCCGAAACCGTTGCAGAAGTAACTATGTCAATATTCCTGCAACGCAAATTTCAACAGTTCGTTGCGGTGAAAATTTTACAGCAACTAATTTTTAAACTTGGCACCTAATTAGCACCTAAAAATCCCCTAATTTTGGATTTTTCCAAATGCAAATTCCCGACTTTGCGTTGCTGGCGAGACACAACTACTTTCATATGCATTTCGTAAAAAGCTGTTATTTTGACATTATAGACACTTCAATTTTATTCAGTTGATACCAATTATAAATCTATAAATATAAATAAAATTGAATTATTTGTCTGTGATATTAAATTAACTAGCTCCTATTATACGCATACTACGCATAGCACCATAAAAATATACGTAATTCTGCAACCATAACATTTTATTACTCTACAATCATTTATTTTGACCCAGCTGTGGGCACGAATACTACAGAACAAGAATAAAAAATTCTCGTCATAACGCAGGATTCAAACTCGTGCACTCAGACTTGGTAACCTTACGCTCTAGCCACATGAGTAAAGAAACCGACCAGAGGGGAAGCTACATATAAACGTCTCGCTTCGGGTACACCCACACAGCGCAGCGATGTGTGCGTGAGCTCTCACCGACAGGTTCACCGACGCTCCGTCGGGGTACAAACCGGTTTGCGCCGGCTCAGTCAGAATGTGAATGAAAGGGCTGTTCGAGTAAAGTATTCTGTGGGGCTGTTGGTCACGCGCATTGAAATAAATAGACGAATAATATTTTGTGATTTTATAGATCAATACAATTAGAGTTAAGTTTAGAGATTGTGTACTATAAAATAAGACATTATAGATTTATAAGTATATATTTATATTTGATAATTAGTGTTCGTATAAGCTAAATGTCTAAGTTGTACAGTATGTATGAAAAATTCGAAAGAAAATAATACAATAGACAGACAGTGGTGCAGTTAGTGTTAGTGGTAGTAGTGCTGGTGATGGTGATGGTGGACGGTGGTGCTGATCGTGCGGTGTTGGTAGCGGTGGACGGTGGTGCTGACCGTGCGGTGTTGGTAGCGGTGTATGGTGGTACCGTACGTGCTGATAATGGTGTAGGTGATTGTGGTGGTGCTGGATAGCTGGTAGTATCATTGGTGGTGGTGGTGAACAGTGGACCGCCACTGGCACTACCACCACGACCAGCATCACCACCACAGCCACTACTACCGCCACCATCATCCTGGTAGTAACATTGGTGGTGGTGGTGTATCAACACAGCCACTGCCCACTACCATCTTCACAGTCATTACTAATGCCATCTGATTTTTTGTACTCATGAAAACATTTGTACATTGTCTTACGAAAATGATATTGATAGAAAATAGATATGTATATGTAATGTGAAGCTAAACATGAAAATAAGCAAAATATACAATTTTTGCAGTTTCAATTTTAATTACAAATAACAGACATGTTATTATATTAAGTTACAATGAATACACATGTTATTTTATACAATATAATATTTTTATTTTTTCCTTCAAATTTTCACTTGCATCAGGTGATAACCCTATCAGAATAGGTATATATTTTCGACGTTGTTAGAAAGCTTCCCCACTGGTCTTCTTTACTCTATGTAGAGGTTTACCTCTGTGTTTCGCTTGGTGAGTGCAGGTGGCCGGAGGCCCTTTTTACTGGAAATGAGGCATTCCATCTTAGTCCTCACGGGTGACAACGCATCTGCATTTTGATTTGTAATAGAGGATAGATGTAGATGTCTATGGGCCGCAGCAACCACTTACCATCAGGTGGACTGTGTGCTCGTTTGTCACCCTTATCCTATAAAAAAATAGAAAAGAATACCAGCGTCAAATAGCAGCTTAACACTGCTGTGTTTCGTATGGTGAGTGTAGAGAACCGGAGACCCTTTTTACTGGAAAAGAGGCATTCCATCTTAGTCCTCACGGGTGACAACGCATCTGCATTTTGATTCGCAAACGAGGATAGATGTAGATGTCTATGGGCCACATATTTATATATATTAAATAAAAAAATACGGCAATAAAACAGCGTAACGCTCTATACATCTCAATGTAACGCAGTGCAGCCTCTCAGCAACACAATCTTCCTTGCCTGCACTAGAAGAACCACCACAACCAACATAACCACGATACTATCTTAGTACTACTACTAGGTAGAATGACTTAGACGGACTCTCTTGCGCACGAGGCCTACAGTAAACTGCACAAACGAGTGGAGGGTTTCTTGATATACCATCAATTTCACCTTGCCAACATCGATATGACGCTCCTCAGTCCTCTAAGAGTGACGCAACCTCTTGCTTACTCTCATTCGAACCGGTATTTTATAGACGTTAATTTTAGCTGTTTTACACGTGTGTTTTAAACAATATTAACATTTTTTATATTCGTTAATTACCTATGACGTTTTAGTTTTATTTGGTTCTTTGACTGGGTTGATATATAAATAAAACTTAGAACTGGGAAAAACAGGTCACTGGAGTTAGCCGCAAAAGTCACCTTAGGATCGCTCCACCGTCTGAAAAACACTCTTTCATATACAACTAAGCTTATACTAATTTAAACTCTCGTCTTGTCTATCATTGATTATGCCGATTTATATGTGGTAGAGCTACACTGGTGCTATATTATAGTTTTAGCACAATTGGGTCGGCTCCACCTGGGATAGACCACTCTCTAACAGAATACCAGCGAAAAAAGCATCTGAACTTAATGCTGCGGTGTTTCGTATGTCGAGTGTAGAGAACCGCCGGAGACCCTTTTTACTGGAAACGAGGCATTTCATCTTTGTTCTCAGGGGTGACAACGCATCTGCATTTTGGTTTTATTTTCGAGATTTCATGTGGATGTTTTTTTTTATAGGATATGGGTGACAAACGAGCACACAGTCCACCTGATGGTAAGTGGTTACTATGGCCCATAGACATTTACATCTATCTTCGATTACGAATCAAAATGTAGATGTGTTGTCAGCCGTGAGGACTAAGATGGAATGCCTTTTTTCCAGTTAAAAGGGTTTCCCTCCGGTTCTCTACACTCGCCATACGAAACACAGCAGCGTTAAGCTGCTATTTTCCGTTGATATTCTGTGAGAGCTTGGGCCTTCCCCGGTCGTACCAGCCCATTATCTTATATTAAACGCGTGTCACCGTCCCTAAACTCTATGAACACGAGTAAATATTGCTCCAAAAAGTCACAGCGTTAAGTGAAGTAGTAATACAGTAATAATATAACATATGCATGCATGTAACTTTTAAAAACGAGGGTAATCCTTTATACACTAGGTAGGCAATACGTATTAATTTACTTTTTTACAGATCTTAGCAAATGAAGCTTTAAATATCTTTGATATAATTAATTTTACGAACTTAATTCCATTTTCAACCTAATTACATATTATATCAAAATCAGCCAGGTACAGACAGTATAACCAGAAATTAGCCGCCTAAGCGGAAGTTTTCTATCGCAACGGAAATTAGTTACTTTTTGTGATAAATCACAATTCGAGTTGCGTCTGCCAGGGGTGCTGTTCATATTTCTATACAAAGTTAGTCGATAACAATACGAAAATGTTATTGACAAAACCTTCTAGGGCACTATTACAACCATAGATCTATACTAATATAATAAAGCGGAAGAGTTTTTTTGTTTGTTTAAACGCGCTAATCTCTGGAACTACCAGTCCGATTTGAAAAATTATTTTTGTATATTATAGCCTGATTCATGTGAAATAGTATAGGCTATCTAGAATTAAGCTATGTCACTCAGCTAGCCTTAAATATAGATATTTGTGAAGCAAGTCAGTAGAAAAAGTACTCCCGAAATAATTTATCTGCGTGCGCTGGTGTTAGCGTTAGGGATACGTAAATACAATGTTCTAGAAAAATATAGATCTTTACTCAGTCTAAAAAAAAGTCCGCGATACCATATGTCTATTTCTTATACATAAGCCATAATTAGGTATTTTATGACAAAAAAATATTGAAAATTTAAAAGTGATTTATGAGCGTTATTATTAGGCATGGCCTATTTATCCTAACGAACGGAAGTTATTTCATCATCAAGACAATTTTATGACGATAAACTTTGTTCTTTATACCATGTTATTTGGACGCATAGTTTAAGAGATATTGTAAAATTAAAATAATTCAATACTTGGCTGGGCGCCCGAACGACACATAAACCCCTAGCCGCCCGGTGAGAACTGCTCAACCGGAAGGGGGAGGGAAACTGGATAAAACTTAACTTCGCTCTACATCATACATAATATGCCGACAGATAAATGTACTCCATTAATTATGCCAATTTTTCCATCTATTGCTATCAAATAAAATATTTAATTGCAATTATAAAATGCTTGAACTAGGTCATGTCGCGCATCTCCGACACGTGATGACGTGGGTGAAACCGCGGGGCACAGCTAGTTTATTATAAACTGACAACCGACTATAGTCGAAATACGAAAAAGTTTTTTCTAGATCTTATCTTAATATAAATTCACATATCACTTGAATTCGTTAATTGCATATCAGATTTTTATATTATTTATAATCTTTTATCATTCGTTTAAAATGCACCATACAAGAGACCTGTTTAGCGTTTCCATTTCGAATATATATGTTTTAAGTGTGCAATAAAGCAGTTAAACCCAATTGTTAACAAACATTATAGTTCTACCGGTGAACTATCAATAAATTTACATAAAAGAGGAGGACTCAAGTACTGTAATTATTTTGGTCTAACTTAAAATTCTGTCCATTTCCTCAAGCGACTATTTTGAAAATGCCATTTATTCCGAAGCTATTATTTCAATTATTACCATTAAAAAAAAAACATATATTTCAATAAAGAATATTTTTATTACAATTATTTAGTGTTAATTTATTCAATCACAATACTAAAACAGTATCATAACTGGCTGTGTAAAATTAAGAGAATATGTACAATATAGATACAGCTTATTATAATATACAGGTTTTTATGACAGTAAATATTATTATCTTACTAATATCACAGTTTAAAGAGAGTGTAACAGTTGTGAAACGGATCTACTTGACAGCAACGACGGGGGCCTTGCGGGATAGTGGGCGGAGCTACCGTGGTGGAACGCTGAAACGCACTCCACTAAGTCTATACGGTTACACATGCGGTTGACGCGAGCGTGTTTTATAGTACCTACTTATTTAAGTAATTTTAAGTGCCGTTTTCGAAAAATATTATACCTATTATGGTGAATTACTGTAATAGTTATATGTGAGTTACTAAGCGATAAGTTGAATTCAAATGACAGCCAAGCTCGTTTCCCTCATTTATTATTGATAAAATTGTTCATCGGAATGCAACGACACCGCCAGTATATTCTAAGTCTATGGATTACACTACGTAATTAATTTAACATTTGTAAACTGAAAAGCATCTATAAAAAGAAAATGCAGTGCAACACTTATAAATGTATTTTTTCTTGAAGTAATAACAATTGATCTTTTTCAATAAATGTTTTTAACTTATAAGTATGATGAGTATAATATTCAAAATGATTTTATTCTCAATTTCGTAATAATCCGTAGCATATTTGCGACGAAGGCGTAAATAGTAAATACCTACACAGGCGGCGGCATCGGCTGACATCAAATGCGTTTCAAAACTGTAAGTCTCTTTAAACTGTGCTAATATGTAACATAAAAACCAAAAGCTCTTATGAAATATTTAGTCATCGTATTTTCGAATTTATTAATAAAGTTATAGCCTTTAATCCCACTGCTGAGCACAGATTTCTCATTTATTGGAGGGTTGTGTAGAAATTTATTTTGAATAAATGTAGGTAATGTAACATTTAAAGGCAACATTTCTTTCACATCTATAGTTCATGAAAAATAACTTATCTCACGTTAATTTATGAAATTTAATGGATTTTAAAAGACATAAAAATAGTTGTGTGTAATCACGAACTTCTTGGCTGACTTTTTCAGCATTTTGCAACAACTTGTTAACCACATCTCTATACACCTTTAGAATTTCCCATTGCCAATTTGCGGATAATTTCGATATGTCAATGTTTTTTTGGTTGGCATCCTTTATTTTTAGACAAAAATTTCTTTTCGAGTTAAACAACGCTAAACAAAGTACAACTGGTACATTAGATTCCTGTTGAAATACTAATTTAAACTTTAATAGGCAAACGAAATCAAACGACAATGTTTCGTTAGCATCTAATAAGGTAATGTTATGTATGTGTAGTAAATTTTTAAAATATCGAAATGGAGAATCTGTTCTAGTGTAAGGCAAGTCAACTGAATCCATTAACACATATTCTGGATTATTACTTTCTGCTGAAGACGACGTACTTTCTCCGGCTGCTGCTGAAGTAGTATACTGAACTGAATGTTGAAGGTCTTGGTTAATAGAATTACTTAATTGTGGTGCTGCAATATCTGTCATATAAACTACGTTTTCCGTGTTTTGGTGAGGCATATTTTTTTGATTTTGGTTTATAATGTTGCTACTTTGTTCTACTTGTTGCTTATGCATGCTGTTTAGGGCTTTATCTGACATTAACTCGGAGACAGGTTTTACTTTTATCCTAGGTATATTCTTAATGGAGTCTTGCTGATCTTCACAATTTATAATATCACCTTTATTCTTACTTACACCATTTTTTTCATCCCTACAATCTTCTGGCATCTGGCAATTGGACACAGTTGATGATATCAAGGCGATATTTCCGTCATTGCTTTTTTGTTCCTCTGTAACACCTGATGTTCCAATAGCTAAAGAAACTGTCGATGTTATTACTGGCATAATTAAATGTTCATTAGAATTTTCAGCATGATCGACTAAGACAGGTTCGTCGCCTGGGGCAGTTATGAGAAGGGGCTTTTGATTTGAAAATTTATTTTGATTTTCATTTGTGTTTGATTTTTTTGGAAGTTGTTTAGGATTAGCTACCGGACTGGCATTCAAAATTTGTGAGGGAACGGGAACATGATTTACACTTAGAAGCTTTTTCAATAAAAAATCTTTTTCTTCAGTGATGTGATCAGTGTTATTAGTTTGGTCTGTTAATACTTCTGTAGTATTTACATGTGAATCTGCAATTAATCCACTTTCATTCGCTTTTATGTTCATAGCAGCCTTATCAGTTGATTGATTTAAATTTTCAGATGTTAATTGATCATTAACAGATCCAGCACTATTTGTCTTAAAGCCATCGTTAAGCTGTACATTCTCTAAACCTTCCCACCCAAAATCTGAGGCATTGTTTTCTTCACAATTTTTCAATTTCATCATTATTCGTACATGACTAGAATGTCGCAAAAGTGCTGGCATCCATACTATTTCGAGATTTTGATGTTCCAAATACCGTAATAGTCCAGTACAATTAAAACTTGAGTTATTTATTACCTTTCTTCCAATACTTAACACCTTATGTTTAATGGAAGGATCTATTTTACGCGCAGGTTTTTGTATAATATTACTAGGTATTTCGGAAGACTCAAGTCCTTTGGAAGACTCAAGTCTTATTAAGTATTTTTTAAGACACACAGAAATTATATTTTGTATCGTTTTATAATCGCCATCCCTAAATGATATTAATAAATCTGTATTTGTTTCATTATTTGCAGGGTTACTACTTTTGCAAGACGCAGTATCAGAGGAGTCATCTATGTTGATGCATTCAGCATCATTTTGCTCTAAAGTACTAGATACTGCAGGAATTATTTGTTTGGATGGTAATTCGATATCAATCTCAGCAGAATCTTTTACATTATTTTTTTCCAGGACAACAGTTTCATTTGAACTTCTTGAAAGTAATCGACGCCTTTTCTTTTTGACTTTAAAAACTGGTTCATTGTCGCTAGATTCTGCACTACTCAAACTTTCTTCGCCTTTTAAGACTTCCGACGTTAAATTTTGGCTATCGTTGCTAACGAATTCTTGTTTTGGTCTGAACAAAGTATAAAAATAACGGTCTTCTGACTTTATGAACTTGTTCCAACTATGCACTACAATTCGTTTTGAATCACAAATATTTGGTTTAACATCCACTTTGTTTAACTTAACAGAACAATGACTTTTTATACATGATTGGTACTTAAATATTAAAGATGAATGTGTGTTAATGTGTCGTATTATACTAGATCTAGTTTTATAACTTTTGTCACAAAATCTGCATATAAACCTTTTATTATAATTATTTTCCCATATATCTGGGGGTGGTTTTTTTATACGTTTGTAACTTTTTATGCGTTTATTTTTTAATTTTATTGATTTATCTGTGTCTGATTTGTCCGATGAAGCATTATAAAAAGTAATTTCTTTTTTTCCTTTTCTATCCTTTACTTCACTGGCTAATTGTTGAGTGGAACAAACAGTTTCTTGCTCGGGTTGTATCTCAGTACCAAGGGATGTTGCCTAGAAAATAACGAACATGTGAAACAAGTAATAAGAGTTACAAAGTAAAATAAAAATTATAACAATCTATTAGAGGTGTATGATTGAGCCATGTCTTACGAAATACACACATGAACACACAAAAAATGAAATCTTTTTTGTTACGGTAGACTATGTTATAATTTCTTCTTCTTCTTAGATTCTTTACATAAAAATATAGAATTAGAATATAAAACAAATTCTATTGCTTTTCCATATGAAAAGAAATTCACTCCAAGCATACCTCTACTCTATCCCTTACTGGAGTAAAAATGTTCACCATTGGAATCTATAGTTACTATTTTCCGTTTCAATAATCAAAGATAGATAGAAATATTTAACAATCACATTGATCTACCGTTCGGAGGGCTGTTTCAACAACATTTTGGCAGTTAACTGGCGATAGTTCAAATTACCAGATGTCAGAGTTTTGTCTTTCCCCAATTTTTGAGAGTTAGCAAATATTTGTAGTGTTTTTAAATAAATAAAACCTATTTTATTTCTAAAAAAAGGGATTTATTCAGGGATATGATAATGAAATATATGACATCGGTGTTTTTAGTTTCGGAGGTATTGTATATACTGAAAATCGCGGAGTTTATACTCGAATAAATTACAGAAGAGAATTTTCTGACTCTGTATATATTATTCCGATTCAGATTTAATAAAACGTCCGTGGATGAGTTATTATTGAAAATAACACCAGCCTTAAAAGTAATTTCTTCGAGGTGAGTAAAGAAACTTGCGAACAAAATTAGTTACATAGGTATGGTCAAAATATACCACCCAACATTATTTTGGACAATGAACATGAATGTCAATTATTGTAACATTTTAGGGATAAAGGAATATCAAAATTTTATTAAGTTATTTCAGCTTAGCTCCTCGAGTTTAGGTTGTGGTGTACACAAATTGTCTTGTCATGTCAAGCAAGTGTCAATATCAATGTCGAACGCCAAGCGCTACATTTCGTTGTTTCGATTTTTAAAGTTTTTGTCATTATGCAAGTCTTAATTTAGAATGTATATGCAATAATTGTCAACATTATATTAAAAACTAATAACTACAATAACTGAAAAACATTATATAATAATCATAGTATTTTAAATACATAGTTTAAATACAAGTGTTTGATGCATAATGAAACTTTGTCGAAAAGTATCAGTCCACTCAATAAGCAGGTATATGACTGTTTCCTGGCCTACCCGGGTACACCTGGTACTGTGCATACAGGTAAGTCGCAGAAAAGTTCGCCCAAAATGTGTTTGATTGAAATAATAATAATGACTATTTGTCAGCTAAGTTGATAAAGAATTAATCAATTTGGGGGACGATGCTGCTCGCGTCCGTAGGAAATACTTGAAATCTGACACCCTACACGTGTCCCCGGGTGGTGCTAAACGAGAGGTCTTGCTGCCAAATGACTTTCTCGTGTCCGGCATGATGCTTGGTGAAGCCATATGGGGAATGGGTCTGAACAGTAGCGTTGTGTATGCAAACCGGGTACGAAGCGTCAGTTGTGGAAGGTAGCGGGATTCGAAGCATGGTGTTCCGCTGGCCGATCGCAGGTAGTTGGGGGCCCAATTAGTGAATTAGCTACTCATGAAAGGATGCCCCGCCAACTGGCGAAAAATCCCAGGGTGGCCCCATCGTGCCGCGTAGCGACCGGGCGAGGACCCGATGGCGATCTGGGTGGGGGGGTTCGGGCGTCCCCGCAGTCTCCAGATCAAGCTCCCATGGGCACAGTAACTCTGATAGTATAGTTTGGTTGCTAATGCAACGCCTCGCTCAACTGCCATTCTCCATCCTTATTCACTCTCAACACTTAATATGTGCATTAAAAAGAAAAGTAGTGTTAAACAGCGGTTGCACGTCCTCTCACTACAAGTGCATCTCACTAATATACGAGGATTGCACTCTAATCTCAGCGCAGTCCATCACCATCTTGAGACTGAAAAGCCGCACCTACTTTTCTTGACAGAGATGCAAATTGGATGTCCATTGATTGCGGCGTACCTTGACTATTCAAGATTCTCCCTGGAGCACAAATTCCATCCACGTGCCGGAGTATGTGTGTACGTCCGCAATGACATCTGCTTCCAGCGTCTCTGTCACCTTGAAGACCCCACTTTTTCGACAATCTGGGTAATGGAAGATACAGGTATTGATAAAATCCTTTATACCTGTTTCTATCGATCGCACAGCGGTGACCAGGAGATAACAATATTATTTGATCACCTTAGTGAGGCTGCTGAGGTAGCCCTAAATCGGTATCCTACTGCACAGTTGGTCTTTCTGGGGGACTTTAACACTTGTCACCAAGACTGGCTGTTCCCATACCAAAAGACCGACCATGCTGGAAGAGAAGCGTGGAATTTTGCTTTGATGCTAGGTCTTTCTCAGATGGTAAAGGTGGCGGCTAGGGTACCCGATGTAGACGGTCACACAGCAAATTGCTTGGACCTTCTGCTGACTACCGAACCAGACAGATATGAAGTACAGGTTACTTCTCCTTTGGGTACATCTGACCACTGTCTGGTGAAATCTGTATCGTCATATCCTCCACCTGATTACGAGTCTCAAGGTGTTCGACGAATATGGCGGTATAAGTCAGCTGATTGGGATGAAATGCGACACTTTTTTGCATGTTATCCTTGGTGGGAGGTTTGTTTCTCTTCTGCGGATCCGTCGAGCTGCGCGGTTGCGATAACGGATGTGTTGCGTCAACCTTTGGAGTACTTTTTCCCCTTCTCTGACGCTCCCACCGGTAGCAAAGCTCACCCATGGTTTAACGCTGAATGCGCCCAAGCTGAAAAGCGCAAAAATTTAGCTTACCTATCCTGGGTTGACACTCGAAACTGCAAAGCTCCGGATATTAGCTCCAAGAAGAGAACTTTCAACCAGACCGCCAAGTCCTACAAAAAAGCATTACGGAAAGCTAGTCTCGATCGCATTAAACATATTGGCGCAAAACTTTCTGCAAGACTATCCGGCACTAGAGCTGTTTGGTCTCTCGCCAAAGCAGTCGAGACAAACTTCTGTCAGCCTACACTGTCTCCGCTGGTAAAACCGGATGGCACACTGGCGCATACGGCTAGATAAAACGGACTTGTGCGCGTCTCTCTTTGCCTCCAATTCACGTCTGGACAGTGGCAACAACATTCCATCAAAATTACCTCACTGCGGGACCTCTATATCGGAGATTCGTATAACAAATAAAAGGTTCTTAAAACCTTGCGGTGTCTAGACGTGAATAAAACTAGTGGACCAGATGGTATACCAGCTATAGTTCTAAAGGCTTTTGCACCTGAGTTGTCTACTGTGTTGACGCACTTGTTCCGCCTCTCATTTAGGACTGGAATAGTGCCAAAATCCTGGACGCTGGCTAACGTGTAGCCTGTTCCAAAAAAAGGCAGCCGTACCGACCCTGCCAATTATCGGCCAATCTCAATTACCTCCATACTCTCCAACATTATATTGAATGCCCGCTTGATGGCATACCTAGAACAGAATGACCTCCTTAGTGACCGGCAATATGGGTTTCACCGAAATCAGTCAGCTGGGGACCTTCTAGCGTATGCCACACACTTATGGGGCGAGGCACTCGAGAACAGTGGGGAAGCACTTGCTGTTTCCTTGATGTCTCGAAGGCCTTTGACAGAGTTTGGCACACTAGCCTTTTGCGTAAGCTTCCAGCGTACGGCTTATTGAATTTGTAAAGGACTTTCTGAGTGAACGGTCTCTCCGGGACGTCGTTGATGGTTGCTCATCCGATCCTATGGCGACTAACGCCGGTGTTCCTCAGGGGTTCGTTCTCTCCGCAACTCTCTTCCTGCTGCATATTAATGATCATATGCCCGGTATCCATGGGTATGCAGAATATAGCACAGCTGTTGAAAGATACCAACCAAGTCCTCGGGAGAGTCGGATCAACCATTCCGAAAGAGAAGCTATGGTAGAGCGTGTGAATCTCACACTACAAGCTGTCTCCGAATGGGGCGATGCCAATCTTGTTAAGTTCAACTCATCCAAAACACAAGCGTGTCTCTCCACTGCAAAAAAGAGCCAGCTCACCTTGGCTCCTTCTTTCCGAAATGTATCACTGAAATAACCGATCGCCTTCAGTTGTTAGGGCTTGAAATATCCTCAAATTTGAACTTCGGGCGGTTCATTGAGTCCAAGGCCAAAGCAGCTGCAATTAAGCTGGGAGTCCTTGCAAAGGTGCGGCGATACTTCACGCCGGTACAGCTGCTTACTTTATATAAAGCGCAAGTCCGATCGTGCATGGAGTATTGCTGCCATATATGGGCGGGTGCTGCAAAATGCCACCTAGCAGCTTTGGACTCAATGGAAAGGCGTGCCAAGAGGCTTATTGGTGACCCGAATTTGGTTAAAACCAACCTTGAACACAGACGTTTTTTATCGTGTTTATTATCTTCTTCTCTATATAAAAATCAATTGCTGTTCGTTTGTCTCGCTAAAACTGGAGAATGGCTGGACCGATTTGGCTAACTTAGATCTTGAAATATTTGTGGAAGTTCAGGGAAGGTTTAAATAAATAATAAGTAACAGAAAATACTTAAAACGACAATTTAGTTTTCCAATACAAAATGTTCCTATCTGTGAAATGAGGTCGGTTCTCTTTGGTCTGTTCCTAGCTATGAAGTGAGGTCCGTTCTCTTTGGTCTGTTTTGTTTCAGAAATAAAAAAAGTGTAACAAGTGTCAGTTATCAAAAAAAGAAAATAAATTAATTTCAAAACGATTAATAAAATCTAACATCAGTTTGTTAGTGCGCGAGAACTTTTTAATTGTTATCGTTTTAAAAACGACGACCTGACTTAGATCGTCGAAGTCAATGAAATGTGCGACGAGCTGCCTCACGTTCAAATCTCACTGATGACCAGCAAGAGATAACATTCGTATTGGTATGGCAGAATTGGGTTACACAGTGAATAATAATGAAGTAAATAGGCTTAGAATGGAACGAAGTCGGGCACACCAAACACAACAACAGCGAGCAAACAATGAAATAGAACAATACCGCAGACGTAGTATTCCTGTAAACCTGGAACGAATAGCATTCCACTACGACCCGAAAATAGATTATTGTGTCGACGAAACCGTAAAAATTGGGGAAATTACAACTTTTTGTCAATGTCAAAAGTGTTAAAATACAGCGGTGAATCTAGTATATTATGTTGTGCTGGTGGTAAAGTAAAATTGCCATAAATGGTTGCACCACTAGATCCACTACGCTCATTAGTTTCTGGGGTAGAAGATGACTCTAAACATGTCCTGGCCAACATCCAAAAATATAACAATTGCTTTCAAATGACGTCAAGTACAAGAAAATTTCATGCCTACTTTCAAGGTAGTACCATAATTGTTTTTGATAAATAATTTATCAAAAACAAACAATTTAAAAAGATCATACTATACAATTGCAGATACAAGGACAATTTAATCACCTACTGGAAGCGCTGCTGCCATTGCCAGATGTGGATCATCAATTCTTGCAAATTTATTTTATGGGCAATCAAGATGCGTTAGTTGATAGGCATTGTGCTCATAATCCAACAATGAAGTGAAGCATTGTTCAAGAACTGCACAAACGTTTCATCACCAGAGCAATGACTTTGTCAAAATGTTCAAAATGGCATTGGATCGGATGCCATTGGACAGCGATAATATCGTTATCAAAGCTGACAAAACTCCTGCTGGTGAGCATGGAAGGAGGTTTAATTCTCCGACAATCGACGAAGTGGCTATTGTCGTTGTTGGAGAAATCTTTTTATCTAACATTCATAATTATTCACCATATTAATTGGAAAAATATGAGGTCATTTCAAATGCATGAAATAAATTTCAATATTTTCAATTGTATCAACTTTAAACTTTGATTTCGCACACAAAACTGCCCTTTAAAGTCCCAATTTTTTATTTTATTTTGAGAGGTAAGGAACCAATAAAGTCTTTGATATTATCAGGAAGTTATTCAGTCATGGTTAAGTATAACTTTTTTTAAGTTGAAGTCAAATAAAAATTTCTCTCAAACAGAAATTTTAATGTTGTGAGCTAAATCTGAGCTTCTAGTAGTTAGAATGTTTTTGTTTTGGTTTTGGTCTTTTTACAAACGAACACACGTGCTAGCCATAATACTAATAAAAACATCTCTAAGAATTACTTCACAGAAAAAGTTATAGCTAAATCCGTCAAAAATAAAGCAAAAATGCATATCTCGAAAACTACAAAAAATCGCGGATCATACATGGGAGTCTAATCGATAGGTATTGGTGTCCCCAAACCACAGACCTTCGCTGGTACAAGTTTCCTGCGACAAACTGTATAATAAACACGCTGTAAAAATGGCAGATAAAATCAAACACTTTTTTTGAATTTTTGAAAATACGACTTTGGGGTAGTTCCCCATCAACCCCTTCAGATGTGTCTGCCATCTTTAATTCTTTGTCAACTTAGCTGACGGATAGTTATTTTTATTATTTTAATCAAACACTTTTTTGGGCGAATTTTTTTGCGACTTACCTGTATGCACAGTACCAGGTGTATCCAGGAAAAAGTCACATACACGCTTATTGAGTGGACTAATAGTTTTCAACAAGTTTCATGATGCTTCAAATACTTAATGAAAAATGCGTCATAAGCTCTCGGACCATAATTGATTGTAGGGAATTGAGACCGCTCATTAGTCAATTTTAACGCATTTAAAATATTATTCCGAGAAAAATTTTGAAAAAATGCCGTAAATATTATCAGAAGTTTTACGAGCAAGAATTTTAACTTAAACAGCACGCAGAGTTGTTGTATCCCAATCCTGTGTTGTGGCCACGTTGCAGATTTACCACGGCATGAATAATTTAGTTGATCGACCCCGCAGTGGTCGCCCGATGCTCAGAAGCCTTATGTTAGATTGCTGGCAGCCCGTGACCCGACAATCAAGCAGAAGTGCGGACCGCCTCTGGAATTGAAGTTAGCACTCAGACCATTCGGAATGACATACACCAGGCTGGACTACAAGCACGGAAGTCTTGGCGAGCACCTCTGAATTCACAGCAACGTCAGCGACGGAGATTGCATTGGGCTAGGCTCCGGTAAAATGAGGAAGATGAGAAGGAAAATATTTAGCAAAACTGTCTTTTCATTGACGAATCGCGAATCAGTTCTCATCCAGATAAACGACATGTCCGTATCTGGAGAAGACCTGGAGACTCTGGAAGGCAAAGAACTGGCACTGGAACCGTTCAGCAAGGCGGGAAATCGGTGTCCTTTTGGGGTGGAATTATGATTGGAGCTAGAACGCCTTTGATCTCGTATCGAGGCTCCATGACGGCAGATAGGTACAAAACAGTCGCTATTGATGGAATTGTCAGACCATTCGAACTAAGCATGGGCACCAATTCGTAATAGTCGATGATAATGCGCCCGCACATCGAGCTCAACGAAACAATACTGCTCTCCGAGAATACAACATCACAACGTTAGACTAGCCCGCAGGCTCGCCTGACTTAAACTCAATAGAGCACGCGTGGGATGCTCTTACGCGAGCTGTTTGGAACCGTCAACCGTCAACCGAGGTCCCAGACAGTGCTAGTGATCAAGGACGCCGCTATTCAAGAATGGGACTGGCTACCGCAAGAAATGCTGGATAACTTGATCATCAGCATGCCCAGAAGGATCGCTGCATGTGTTCGGGCCAGGGGATGAGCTATATTGTATTAAATAAAATTAAACCTTCTATTAATAAATTGTTGTATAAGTTTGGTTAAACAATCTTTTTCTTTTCATCAAAGAACAATGGCAGAGTTTCATACATAAAATTATTTGAGAAGGAATGGTAGCGTCTATATATCAAAAATATCTTAAAATGTTAAGCGTCAGTCCCTTAATAACTCTGTCTAAGAATTTTGTCCTGAGAAGGCGTCAAAAAAAAGATATTTAGATTTGAACCTTTTTAGTTTATGTTTTATGTCACTTGAAAAAAGTCATGCGTCCTGTGGTTGTTTGATGTTAGCTTAATACATTCTCAACATAATGTAGTAGTAGTTTTTAGATTATTGTATCTCTATTATATATTTGCATACTATGTATAAATGTATATTTCTGGCATGGCTCTAGGGCCTTTGTGTCATACAGTGACATTCTCAGAAGGGCTACAACCCAGAGCTGTAAAGCCAGTAAAAATACAGTGACAATTTGTTTTAGCTAGTGTTGCCATAACATTAAATGGAATTATGTATTACTATGATTGAGATATTATTATATGTAGTATATATATAATATATTATTGTAGGAAGTTCTTTGTAAGAGACTTATTTTCAACTATATCACTTTTATTTTTGTTATTACTGACAGTATAGATATTACTAATAATAACTTAATATAAAAATATTATGTATTTATGTGTGGTGTTGGTAGTCTTACAAAGTGTACACGAAAATAGTATGAATATAGTAAATGGCAACACTTGAATAGAGTAAAATGATTTAAGTCATTTGATATTCCCAAAAATGTTTTTTTCTGTGGTTTTAATTAAAATTTTATTTGAAAAATCATAAAACTCATTTTATATATAACTTATTTCTAGACGCAATAATTTTTGTCAACTATTTTTCTGCCATTGTTCTTTCTGTTACAATTATATTAAGATAGAATTAGTCAATTTTTTTGTTAAAAAATAAAAAAGTTTAATTTTTTAGTTTCAAACAGTGTAGGTATTTCTATTTCAAAAAATATATAACGTTAACACTTTTTCTTGATAAAGTTAAATTTTAAAAATACATCAGCTTCTGCTAGTGATCACAAACTTTTTTGATGTGTCCCTATCGTTTTTTATAATAAATTAATTTTTATCATAACGATGCCGTGAAGGAAGCTGGAATCTGAAAGAGACTTAGCACGACAATGTTGAGTAAATTTTACACTCGTTATTTACACCTATTTCAAATATAAAAGCATCAAGATAATACGTCATACATGCAAAAATTTCAAGATCTTTTAAATAAGGAGGGTTAAATGACATCTTTTAAATAACGCGAATATTTAGTATGTACTCATTAATTTAAAATACCCACATGCGCTTATTCTATATAAGTATCTATTTCTTTACAATTTGAGGGCCTGAAAATAATTGTTCTATGGATTTAGCGTGGTAAAAAACATGTCCCATTTCTTACTTAAAGGTAGCCATGATAATCGATCGAGATCGAGCCATAATATTTATAGGAAATTGCTTTACTTATAAACTAGCGGTCAAACCGATAAAAATAGATTAGAATATGTTGAGATTAAACACTGTAACACTCGTTATTTTATTAAACTTAGGTTATAATTATTTATTCATGTATAAAAAGTACATAAACTTATAACACCCAAATTACCATTAATGGATTCATTAGCATTGTAGTTTTTTTTTATAGGATAGGGTGACAAACGAGCACACAGTCCACCTGATGGTAAGTGGTTGTTGTGACCCATAGACATCTACATTTATCCTCAATAAAGAACCAAAATGCAGATGCGTCGTCACCCGTGAGGACTAAGATAGAATGCCTCTTTTCCAGTAAAATGGGTCTCCGGTTCTCTACAATCACCATACGAAACACAGCAGTGCTAAGCTGCCATTTTACGCTGGTATTCTGTGAGAGCGTGGTCCTTCCCCGGTCGAGCCGACCCATTCGTGTATACTACTAATATAGCTGCAGCAGCATGGCTCAACCACGTAAAAAATAGTTCCAATGTAAAGAGAAAAATACGGGTAGCAAGTCTCTAAAATAGTTTATCGTGTTTGTAATTTGTGTCTTCAATACATCAATTATTTACTTCAGTAATAAAAATACTATTTTTTTTTCAAAGTATAATATTGTATTAACCATATAGATTTAGTATATACCTACGTTAGATTGGGAATGTTAAAGAGAAAGGGCATAGCATATACTTACGTTAGAACGAGATAGAATGGCTAGATCATACACGTACACGCTATAGACCTATATCGGGCTGACGTCAATCGTTAACGAAACAAATCCCACTTATTTTCACGTTATCTTTTTATTTTGAAGTATTAATAAGTGTTTAAAAGGCGTGATTAATTATGTAGTTCATCGAGAAAAAAAAATCCACAAAATTATGTATACATTATATTATAATTTAAAGAAACCTTTTTCATTATTAGAAATGATCGCATTGACCAATGAGGTGGCGTTGCTATACGAGTATTTGCACTATAAAGAATATAGTCAATTGACTGCATAATAATTTTAACATCTCCGCCTACTTTTTCTGTCTTCTTTTTCCTACATATAGTTAATATTGTTTTTCGGGAACCCAGTCTTCTCTAATTATTATTTTTTACCATTTTTCTTTAACCTCAATATATTTTGGAAACCCGGAACGTTATAAGAGTTAGAATTATCTTATTAAAGTATTTACTATAATGCCATTTGGCTACGAAACCCTAATAATTAAAAATAGATAATTAAAAAAATTACGAAGTTACAAGAGGGTGAATCCAAAGATATGCCTTTGCCTGTTATAGACATATTATCGATAAGATGATATTGATAGTGTCAATCTCTACAAAAATTAGCTAAATAGAATATAAAATAGAATATATAATATATAATATAATATAAAATAATAGCTAGAAATAGCGGGAAGTTATTATCTATACAAATAAATAAAATTGAAGTGTCTGTTTGTAATGTCAAAATAACAACTTTTTACTAAATGCATATGAAAGTATATACGGTACTTATAACAAAAACACAATTTTTTAAATTTTTGTCTATCTGTCGGTCTGTCTGTTTGTTCCGGCTAATCTCCAAAACGGCTGGACCGATTTCGACGGGACTTTCATGGTCAGGTAGCTGATGTTATAAGGAGTAACTTAGGCTACTTATATTTTAGAAAAAGAATTAGGGTTCCACTAAAACAATTAAAACCCTAAATTACACGCGGGCGAAGTCGCGGTGAACAGCTAGTTTTTACATTTAGAGCATTATCGTAATAAAATGCGATATTTTCCCCTATCCATTTGTGTATAAAACATTTGTACCAGTTCTAAAATATTGCATTTAGAGTGCTAAATATTTTAATTGTATTTACGTGTGAAAGCAACTTGTTGGTATCTACCAACAAGTTGCTTTCACACGTAAATACAATTAAAAGCAAGTTGTTGGTACCTACCAACAAGTTGCTTTTAATCAGTCAAAGACATTTTTTAGAAAGATCCTTGAGAAAGATCAACATATACATAGATATAATGTTTGGTTACAGAATCACATAGTAGCACGCTACTAAGACAAAATACATTACACAAAATAAATTAGAAATAGCTTGGTAGTATCACCTCATACCGGGGATTTTTATCATCCATAAATTCCTTAATATAATAATAACCTATTTTATACAAACTTTGTTTAATTAAGTTTTTGAATAAGACTAGTTTTTAAGGATTCTATCGCGTATATAATATATGCGATAAAATCCGTAAAAACTTGTCTTATATTTGTTTTTAGTAATATAAGAAAGTTTTTGAACTTTGGGGAGGTCAAATTTTGTATATTTTATGGGATTTTGTTGTTAAAACCGTATACATCGCCCCAAGAATGAATTACTGACTCGGTGGAGTTGAAGTAGGTAACTGGTACTACTAGCTTCTGTTTGTTCCTAGTATTCTGTTTATTTAATTTTATTAATTATAGAATCCCAAGGAGATGGTAGCACCCAGCCATCTCATTTTATGTCAGTTGCGTGTCCCCATAGAAAAATACCATACATTATGCTATGGAAATAGGGAAAGTAGACTAGTGCAACACGGGTAAGATTTCTAATCTTCTTTACAGCATATGCTGCAGAAGTCTGCTTGATAGTTTTGATATATGGGGGCCCAATGGAGAACACAAAAGGGTCAAAATATTACTACCAAATACTATTAAAATCGTTGCAAAGATCATGTACATTACATTAGTTTTTATTTCACTTCAATACATTCAGTATTTCCGAAGTTAAAACGACGAGAAGTTTAAGTCCTTTTTTGAATTTCAGAGATTACGCGCGCTCACACTATGACGTCACACCCCCGCAGACCGCGACACAAACGCGGCGCTCGGTCCGGTGTGGATTGACGAAATTACGCGGGTCTCGTTTCATTTTCTTTCGATCTTCTTTGTATTCCTATTACTTATAGTGTTTGCGCTTGTATTTCAAAGAAACAATATTATCCTCTTAATCCGATTACACTAAAGTGAAACGCGTAGTGCTGGAATGGAAGAAGGTTTTGTAAAAGGACAGTCGGACATTCTGCCAAGAGTGGATAGTTTGATGGTGGCACAATATTTCATGAAGAATCAGGATTTTACGGCTGCTGAAATTCGTGGAATAAAGATGAAAAGGTGCGTACCTATGTTCTAAGTAAGCATTAGGTACCAACTCTCCTCGGTACGCATTAGGTTTAAGTTTGAACAAATACCTATGTAGATATTTGTACAAACTTAAACCTAACTGGAATTTTGTGTGTTTCATTTAATACTTACCTAATATGGGTGGCGATAAAAGATACTAGGCTCGTAATCCACATCTCGAGGTTGTCGATGATTATTTTATGTGTTTGATTAGTTTAAACTTACAGAAAATGTCAATATTTACCCCTATACCGTCTAACAGATGTGGGTAAGTCCAACTACCTAGGTATTTACGTAGTTATCAGTTTTGTAACAGGCAAATAGGTACCTATTGTTATACTAAAACAGATATTTACCTATTTTTGATTAATTTTATCCAATGCTCGTTTGAGTTTATTCCTTAAATTTTTTTTACTGAAAACATTTAAAAAATCAGTGCTGATTAACTTGTGGGTCGCAAATTTTTACTTACCATTTTTATTGGTTATTTATTAATGCCTGACGCAAAAAGAGGGGTGTTATAAGTTTGACCGCTATGTGTGTCTGTCTGTATGTCTATCTGTGTGTCTATATGTCTGTCTGTGTGTCGGTATGTCTTTCTGTAGTACTGTAGCTCATAAATGGGTGAACCGTGTTGTTTTTTTTTATTTTGTATTTAATGTTGTTTTTTAAAAGATGTTTTATCAAAAATGGTTAAGCCGTTCTAATAATACATTAAAAAACGTACGTTTCGAAAACCTAAATAAAAACCGTGTTTAATGTATGTACGTTACTATCGTTAAAAAATACAACGAAAACTAAGGATAAATGCAGGCCGCGAGTTTGATTTTGTAGTAGGAACATCGATCACTAATAAAAAAATAGATGCACAATTCCATACAAAATTTCTCTAAAAACTGTCGCCAAATGTTTTGACGTAATTCTAGTTGATATAAATATACATTAATGTAAATTCAACCTTAAATGCATTGCATAAAGTTGTATTGACAAAGCTACGTGCAAAAAGCAATAAAATTTTACGACCGAGGCTCGTCGCTTGGACAAGGATAGTAGAGTCGAACTGCAAAATATTTTTTGTTACTGTAATTTTAATTTTATACGTTTGTTAAACTTGTTTTAAATAATTGGTCTACTTAATAAAGAATATTCTATTCTATTCCATGGTGTATATATGTAATGGTTATATTATTACCTGAATGTAAATAAGCTTTTGGATAGGGCACTACATTCATTTAGTAATGAAAGTAATTGAAACAGTCATAATTATTTAATTATTCTTTATGTTGTGTGAAAAAATTAAAGATACTGCTTGACAAACAACTAAAATCTAACTATAATAGTAACTAAATATAAAAAAAAATAAGTACAAAATCTAAGAATATTATTGTCCAAATTTTTGATGTACTGTTACACATGTTTAAAAAACGGATAGGACTGAATAATTATAAGGATTTCTTATATTTACGCGTTCACTACACATTTAAGTAAAACTAGTTTTACGGACTTTATCGCGTATATTAACTTATTTTATATTCCCGACGTTTCGATTACTATAATATTTAGAGAAATAGTAAAGAACTCTCATTAAACAGAAAAAAGACCATGATACTTTAATAAAAAAAATAAAATAAAAAAAACAATAGCGTCTCCACAAATGGAACAGAATCAACGCATAAACCTCGAACAATGACGACTCATTTTATTACGACTTAATTTAAAAAATACATTTACGATGATTTCTTGATAAAATATCAGTATTTAAAATATAGTGATAACAATTAAATAATGTTAATATTAATAGTTACCGAAAATATGAAAATCAATCCTTTTTTAGCGTCCTGGATGTGTGATTTTTACACTTTTTAAACGAGCACTGAGGCATGTTTTACCGTTGGAGCATTCGAATGCTACTAAATTAAAAGTGCACCTATATGTTCGAGTGGGTGCACATTCGGTTACGCCATTTTTTGTCAATGATTGTGTATCTAGTTTTTTATTAGTGATCGATGAGTAGGAAGAAAATATATATTTATGTATATTTTGCCATATGTGTATTTTGCGGCCCGCCAATATAGTCGGTTGAGGAGCACTGTACTGCGCTGCTACTAGGTGCTAGGTAGTTGGCAACTTTGGCAAGATACCTATCTATCTAAACAATCAAAGTAAACAAGTAGGTATGTTTAGTAGGGCAAGGATAGGTAGAGAAGAAGGATAAGCTTATTACGTATAAAAATACTTTCATCGAAATGGTCTTCACAGCAGTCCGCTTTAGTTTTAGGGCCTATTGAATCGACTCTTTTTACGGCTGTCATTTTTTTTTTTATAGGAGAGGGTGCAAACGAGCATGCGGCTCACCTGATGGTAAGTGACTACCGCCGCCCATGAACAACTGCAACACCAGGGGAATCGCAGATGCGTTGCCGGCCTTTTAAAAAGGAGTACGCTCTTTTCTTGAAGGTCCCTAAGTCGTATCGGTCCGGAAAAATCGCTGATGGTAATCGATTCCACAAGGAGGTCGTGCGAGGAAGAAAACATCTTCTAAATCGCACAGTGGTGGACCGCCAATCATCCAGATGGTGTGGATGGTATCGGGAGTTCTGCCGCGATGTGCGTTCGTGAAATTTGGCGGCTGGGATTAATCCGAACAATTCCTCAGAGCACTCCCCATGGTAGATGCGAAAGAAAATGCAAAGGGATGCAACATCTCTTCGCAGTACCAATGAATCGAGCCGATCGGAAAGGGCTCGGTCGTCGACAATTCGAGCCGCTCTGCGTTGGATGCGGTCAAGTGGAAGGAGCTGGCACTGGGGAGCCCCTGCCCAGAGATGGGAACAGTATTCCATGTGAGGCCGAACTTGCGCCTTGTAAAGTAGCAGGCGGTGTGTCGGCATGAAATACTGTCCCGCTCTGCTGAGCACGCCAAGCCTTTTAGAGGCCAATTTGGCCTTCCCTTCCAAGTGACCACGAAACTGCACGTCACTCGATATGTCGACTCCGAGGATACCGATACTGGCTGAGGCAAGAAGGGGAGTGCCTTGAAACTGAGGAGATACGACAAAGGGGTTCTTTTTAGCGGTAAACGCGCAAACTTGTGTCTTCTGAGGATTAAATTGGACTAGATTTAGTCGCCCCCAATCCGAGACTTTGTTCAGCAAAGACTCGACTTCAGACACAAGTTTGTTCCGGTACTCAGCGACGTCGAATACGAATCCACCTTTTCCTCATTTTTGAGTCCTTAGGCACATAACAAAAGAGTTTATCAGTTTTTTTAACTATTGCATTGAAGTACTGAGGCACAAGACAGTATTTTTTTTCTATTTTTACCACAGAGAAATTTTTACTGCGCAGCGGCATGCAGACGAGAGCGCGATTGTTGTATGAGCGGAGGTGTGACGTCTCAGCTAGTGAGGGCCGGCCCGCGTTTTTAAAAATCTTCGTTCGGAAACACGCACTTTGATCGTTAATATCTTAGCCAATTTTTAAGATATGGAAAAAGTAACACACACAGTTTTTCTCGTATTATTTTGTAGATTTATTTGGCATTTGAAGTAAAAAACTTTTGTCAGACCCATTGAAGCTTCGCGTCTCGTATGATTCCAAGTAAAATAGTGGTGTCATCAAGACTGAGCTCCTCTCCATTTAAAATTACATAAGTATTTAGATGTTTGACACTTGGAGTTATGATTTTGATACAATTTATTTTTAGTGCCATTTAAATGCAAATTATTAACGTTAAACCAATTTACTAATTTAGATATAGCATTATTTACTTCGTCATATTTTAGAAATTGCCGTTTTAATTTGAAAATTAATGAAGTATCATGAGCAAATAATACTACTATATCATGGTCATCCCTTACTATGTAAGTCATTAATATATAGAAGAAATAGAAAAGGGCATATAAGTGATATCCGAGGCACGCCCATTTGTATTAACGACCCGAAAGAACTCATACTATTAATAACAATTTTTTGTGTTCTGTTACTTAAATATGAAATAATAATGAACAATGGCAGACTTTCGTACATAAAATTAGTTGAGAAGGAATGGTAGCGTCTATATATCAAAAATATCTTAAAATCTTAAGAGTCAGTCCCTTAATAACTCCGTCGAAGAATTTTGTCCTGAGAAGGCATCAAAAAAAAGATGTTCGCGTAAATATAAGAAATCATTATAAAAAAAAAGATATTTATATTTGAAACTTTTTAGGTTATGTCTTGTCACTTGGAAAAAGTCATGCGTCCTGTGGTTGTATGATGTTAGCTTAATACATTATCAATATAATGTACCTACCTACATAATTGAGCGTCTTTAGATTATTGTATCTCTATTATATATTTGCATACTATAATAAAGCTCATTTTATATATAACTTATTTCTAGACGCAATAATTTTTGTCAACTATTTTTCTGCTATTGTTCTTTAAGAACATCACTTCTTACACCGTAGTGTTGAAGTTTCTTGATTAATGATTCATGGTAAACACCATAAAAGGCTTTGGATAGGTCACAGAATACACCCAAACCATCCAGTGAGCTCTCCCATACATTGAAAATATATTTAATCAGCTCAACACTAGCATCAGTTTTCGAACGACCCCTTGTGAAAACTAATTAATTTTTATGGAGAAAATTATTTATATTAAAAAAATTACATTTGATCAATAATATTTTTTTCAAAATTTTTCCTAAGTGTTGGCAGCACAAAAATAGGTCTAAAATTCGTGGAGTCCAATGTACAACCAGATTTAAATAAAGGTTTTATTTTACTATGTTTCAATAAATCAGGAAACATCAGATTCGATACTAGTATTAAAATTAATAGCTAGTTGAGGTACGAATACTATTATAGACGCAATTTCTTTAACGAAAATCCCCCACAGATATGTGGTTTTCTTAATATACTTATATATTAATAGTTTTATATATAAAATATCTAGATCTTTCTAGGAACTTAATGAGACTACTGTTTTTCTACACTTAACAGTATTAAATATTGTCGCGGAGGCTATCAGATTCGATACTAGTATTAAAATTAATAGCTAGTTGATGTGCGAATACTATTATAGACGCAATTTCTTTAACGAAAATCCCCCACAGATATGTGGTTTTCTTAACATACTTATATATTAATAGTTTTATATATAAAATATCTAGATCTTTCTAGGAACTTAATGAGACTACTGTTTTTCTACACTTAACAGTATTAAATATTGTCGCGGAGGCTATCAGATTCGATACTAGTATTAAAATTAATAGCTAGTTGAGGTGCGAATACTATTATAGACGCAATTCCTTTAACGAAAATCCCCAACAGATATGTGGTTTTCTTAATATAATTATATATTAATAATTCTATATATAAAATACCCAGATCTATCTAGGAACTTAATGAGACTACTGTTTTTCTACACTTTACAGTATTAAATATTGTCGCGGAGGCTACACAACACTACACCTCCCACCGACAATGTTGGGGCGTTTGGGAAAAATCATTAGTGATTTTTTTACGATGCGCCCGGACACCAACAGCTAAAAACACACTGACACCTCAAAGCGACAACTTCATTGGTTCATCAACTGTCAAGTTTTCGTGGAAACTGATAACTATATTTAAGGTAGTTATTTTTTAGATATATTTGTTTTGTTACGCTAAAGAAGTATAACTTTTTTTATTTGATACATATTACAAATTCATATTTCCCTGTCTAATTAACAAAGTACTAGTATATCAAGTTAGGTTAGGATAGGCCTCATTTAGTTTCCGGAGGGAGATCAAACGTGGGTTTCCGCAGGGCTCGGTTATGGGTCCGCTACTGTGGAACCTAGCGTACGATGCGGTTCTGCGTGACGACCTTCCTGCTGGCGTAAATATCCTGTGCTATACCGACGACACAATGGTGGTCGCCAGCGGGATCACTTTCTAGGGAACCAAGGAGCTCGTCGAGCTTGGGACGGAAGTCGTCGTCGCCAAAATCCTAGTGTTGGATCTAGAAAAAGCGCCCCATAAGACCGAGGCCTTTCATAAGTTTCATAAACTACCTCGGAGTAGGTAACCACCCGGTTCGTGCGTCTACGTGGGTGGGTCAGAAGTCAGAATAGGGCGTTACACAAGACTCCACCTGGACAGTCGCTGGGGCTTCGAAGAGCACCTTGAGCGCCTATTCACCCGGATTGAGAGGATGGCGAGTGCTATGCATAGACTGCTGCCCTTCTCTAGTCTCAGTAACTATGAAGTTAGCGCGGCTACCTTCAGTTTTTAAATATTACATTTTGGTTCGATCAATGCAAAATGAGCTCATAGAATGCTTGGGTTTGGATTTAATTTTATTAACTATAGGATCCCAAGCAGGTG
Organism: Parnassius mnemosyne; assembly: GCA_963668995.1. NCBI lineage: Eukaryota > Metazoa > Arthropoda > Insecta > Lepidoptera > Papilionidae > Parnassius > Parnassius mnemosyne. The sequence goes on from CAVLGL010000115.1 coordinate 27,600,376, forward strand.
GCAGCACCCATCCATCTTAGCTAATGAGATTAGGAACTTTTTTTCGGAGATTATCTGTGTAAGATCGGACGCGAAGCGACGGCAAACTGCTTCCACTGCGGTGGACGGGACCAGGACTCAGCGTCGCATACGCTTGCGGTTTGCCCAGCATGGGAACGGGAACGGACGAACCTGGCGAGCCGGGTCGGCCGGAACCTCTCCCCTGCCAACAGTCGAGTCGGCGATGCTGAGCGGGGACTCGGCGTGGAAGGCCGTAGCCACCTTCTGTTAGTCCGTAATGGTCCAGAAGGATGCTGCTGAGCGTAATCGGAGGAGGACAGATCCCATTCGGTGATTCCCTTGAAGATGATGTTCCCCTACCAGAAACCGAGCCTCTGGGTTTACAGGCGATTAGGGCGGGGGCCTTGATTGCCTCCCACAAGGAATGCCACAAAGCACGGTCCTGAGTCACCTGCATCTGTCGATTTCCTACATATCTTACCAGGTACACTTTGCCTACCGGTACGAAGCTGCCACTCGAGAACCTTTCTGTCCCATCGGTTGTCTATTCTTCGAGCTATTTGCCCATTGCCACTTCATCTTACTAATCCGTTGGGCTATGTCGGTCACTGTGGTTGGGCTATATCGGTACTGCGGATATCCGCATTACTAAGTTATTCACGCAAAGAAACCCCGAGAATAGCCCTCTCCTCAACCTACCTATGAGTTGGGAGACACTATTGAGGTCATTGAGCAAAGTGTTTAGGTCCTCCAGCGATTCTACCATAAGGAATATATCGTCGATATTCGATATCGCCATTGATGTTAAAAACGTATCCTTTCCGGTTATAGTAACTTGTAAACGTCTTCCAATGCAGCGGTGAAGAGTTTCGGGGATATAACTGTAAAAGGTTACAGGTTAAAGGTGTGACATATGTAGTAAAAATTATCGGAAGTTAGCATATCCACATACAAGCAGCCTGATCAGCAGAGAGTTTGGAAAACCTAATAACCGATTAATTTATTAACGTTGTTCGGATACGAAAATGCGGAATGGGTTTTAATGTATTAGTAATAAGGGAAATGAGAATTTATTAATAATTGTATACGAACATTGTCCATTATCTTGAGACGCGAGCCGTGTACGTGAAAGAAATGGTACAATAGTTGTATAGAAAATTAAATCAGCTAAATTTCTACAAATGCAAAAAGGTAAACGAAACAATATTGGTCATTTTCTTAATAATGTATGGACGCGAGCCATGTACATGAAAGTAGTGAAACAATGATGGCTCCGTGGCGTAGTGGCGATGGGCCGCGGGTACGAATCGCGCAAGGAACAAATATTTGTATGACCTACGAATACTTGTTCCGGGTCTGGATGTTTGTCCTTGTGCAATTTATGTTTGTAAACTGTCTCCATGATACAGGAGAAAATCCTAGTGTGGGAGTAACGATTTAAAAAATAATTAAAAATTAAAAATTTTGTATTGCCGACTTCAATATAAGTTATTAAAAATAACTCAAAAACTATTGGTCTGACCTTGACCAAATTTATATGGGACCACATAGGAAGCACCAGCTTTCAAATGAAAAAAGAATCATAGAAATCGGTTCACCCAGAAAAAAGTTATGACGTAACACATAAAAAAACATACAGTCGAATTGAATACCGTCTCCTTTTTGAAGTTGGTAGAGAAAATAAGTTCAAATTTTGAAAATGGAACTCTTTGCCAATATTATTATGTATTTTATTAATTTGTCATTTGTTTACGATTTGGCGGTAAATTGAAAATTGTCTGTGTCACGTCAGCATGAATTTAACGCGAAAAAATTATCATACAATGATTTTTTATGACTTTCGATATCATTTAAATTCAACAAGAAAGTTATGATAGACTTCGATTGGCCTTTCACGATGAAGCCCCATCTCGTGCCACTGTTTACAACTGATTTAATGAGTTTAAACGTGGTCGCACTAATCTCACCGATGATCTGCGTGAGGGACAGCCTTCTATGGCGACGACTGAAGATAACATCAATGTTGTGCGGCGAATGATAGAGACTGACAATAGAGTGACTTATCAGCAGATTTAGACAAAAGCTTAGGCATCGGTATGAGTAAAGTGCACAAAATCCTCCATGAACATTTAGCGGCCAGGAAGCTTTGTGCTCGGTGGATACCTCATAATTTGACAGAGGCCCAAAGACTTCGTCGTGTTGATTGGTGTCGTGAAATGGTTCAAAGATTTAACGGAGGTGACTCAAATGCTGTATTCGACATATTTACGGGTGACGAAAGCTGGATTTATTGTTATGATCCTGAAACTAAGAGACAGTCTGCTGTCTGGGTGTTTCCTTCCAAGGAGTTGCCAACAAAAGTGAAGAGAGGTCGAAGCGTGGGAAAAAAATGGTGGCCTCGTTCTTCGGAAGGACAGGTCATTACGCAACAATTGCTTTAGAGGATCGAAAAACAGTTACTGCAGAGTTGTACACTAACAATTGTTTGCCACTTGTCTTGTAAAAGTTCGAGAGAAACGACCTCGCAGTAGGATCCTCCTTCACCACGACAACGCCTCGTAGCACACCGCCAAGCAAACAATCGACAGTTTGTCTATGTCAGACGTGAATTATTGGATCACCCGCCCTATAGCCCCGACCTCGCAACTTGCGATTTTTATTTATTTACGAAAATAAAAGAAATATTTGATTTTCTAAGAACTTTCAGTGTCACCCTCGTATTCACTTAATATCTATTTTACTACGGACACACACACGTAAATGTCGCTCTATCGACAAAAACTGTGTGAATTGAACACAGAGGAGCACGCGTACGCGTAGATTTTGCCTTATCACGCTCAATTTGGGATAATTTTATATAAAAGTAGAAAAGCCTTATTTTACTCATATTTTCAAAAACCGGAATAACGGTATATCTTTATTAGTAAAATTCGGATACTCTTTGAAAAATAACCCTGTATATATTATAAGTTCGGAATAGATAAGTGATATAACGAATAGATTTCCGCCGACGATCTAAGTTTTAATTATCAAAATAGCGCCATCTATCATTAAAGAAATAGTAGTATATTTTGTTATTTTGCCTTCAGTTACTAATAATCAAATAATATAAATAACCTTACATTTATATGTTTAAATAATTAGATTTATAAAATTATTTAGAAATCCTAACGTTCCTTTTGTAGGTTTTTCGTCATTTTAAAAGTGTAATAATTTAAATAGATAATAGTGACGTCTATCAAACGTTTGGAAATTGACATGGTTTTTAATTCAATTACTAATGTGCATGTAAAGTGATTAAAACTGGTCTTCCTGCAAAAATTGCAAAATTTTCATTATCCTTATAATTTCATCAAAGATATTTTTATATGTGCCATGGCCAGATCGTAGAACTGATCATATATCATAAAGTAATCTATCATTTCATGATATTTAAGACCATGTCATGATATAGCTTGACCAAATCAATGAATAGAGATCGTTTGACGATATTAATAACTAAACACAACATTGCTATTTCATGTTATGGTCATATCGTCAAATATTTTTCACCGCTAGCGGCGCTGATAGCGTATTTTTAACAGAAACAGAACTTTAACAGAATTTAGGTGATCTGCTTCTGCTTCTTCTTTATCTAGTGCAATTGCAATCATTGCCAATTCTTGTGTTAAAGAACTAAATCGAGTTGTGTGTTAAATCCTTGTTTTGATTCACAGCAGCGTTGTTTGATAGCAACTCTTGATTATTTATTCGGACATGTCTATTGAGTGTGAAGTTTCCAACCTTTTATCCATCTAAGGGTAAGTGAGTTCTGTACGTAGTATTTTCATGTAGTTCTTTTTGTTCTTTGCTATCATATTGTATCACAACTATCATATCCTCGTCCTACCCATTGTGATTTTAAAATCACAAAATATACTTCACGGTTCCTGCCCAGCTAAAAATTGTAAAGTTCAAAATTATGCCCAATGTCCTTCAAAAATCACATATTCAAATTTCGCGCCTAGAATTTGTATTTTCTACTCAGCTGTCGTTTTCGATGTTTCTTGCGATTGGTTAGATTATAACCAATAAGTGATCCTTAAATTTATTCTGGTAATAAACAACAGATTAACGTCAGAAGCCATTGACGTGTTAAAAATGGAGCCACGTCAGAGAAGAGTTACGTTTAATCAATTACTATAATTTAGATCAGAAGCTTATCTTTATTAAAAATAAACAGGATTCAAGTAAAATATTTAGATGTGGACAGGCGTGTCGCTGCCGGGAACAAAGTCAATGGTGCCCTGACTGCGTTAGTCAAAAGGCAAGGCGTAGTCAAGGGTGCACGCCTTGCAATACATAACGCAGTGTTGGTACCGACTTTGTTATATGGCAGCGAAACCTGGGTATGCCAGAAGAAGCATAAAAGCAAATTGAATGCAGTGGAGATGCGATCTCTTCGTAAAATGTGCGGCGTTACCATGGCCGACCGAAAGCGAAACGAAGAGATATGAAGTAGTGAAGAAAATATATAGCGCGAAAGTTAATATTAAAAGGTGTCGAGGTAGACCGAGACTAACTTTCGAAGACCATGTGAGCAAATTGCTCGAAGAGGGTAGGGTCAAGAGTACTCGGATACCTAGACGTGCATGTATGAAGAAGATAATGAATCTGAAAGAAGCGAAAGAGGTATGTAAGAATCGTGACACTTGGCGATCTGTTCTGTCTGGCTACCCCGTCAGGGATTGTGCGTGAAGATAAGCATAAGTAAAATAATCAATATAGTGAGTTTTATAACTATTTTTAAATTTCGTTAATAATTGTATTTTTAAGAAACGTAAATAATATTATGTGATTCAAAAATCACATTGGACAGAACTTTTCAGTAATTTGTGATTTTTTTTCGCAGAACTAGACGATGAAGACATCAGCAATTTGTTAGAAGATTCCGACATTGAGGACTTCATACCTTCCAACGAAGATTACGAAGACCCAGAATTTGTACAACCAGAAAGCAGTATTTATAATTCACCCACATTTTCATTCGTTTTTATAATCGGCGAGACACTGTTTATTTACTGTTTTATTTCAATCTGAAAATAGCAGTGACAACATCATGACAGCTACAGTTGATTTGATGGTGAAAAAATATCTTCCCTTCTCATTTTTCGATAACGAAGCTACACAAGTATATTTTCGTGCGATTTGCCCAAATATGGTGTTTCCTACATGGTCCACACTTAGAAGGAAGATCAAAGAGCGGTTTAAGAGCTTCAATTGAATCTTAGGAAACGACTACAACAATTTTCATCTAAAATGTCATTTACCATTGATGGATGGACGTCAATTGCTGGTAGGAGTTACTACGGGCTCACCATTCATTATATAGACAACGAATGTGTTAAAAATGGATATCAAAATAAGTTACTGCCGACATCTATGAAATAATATGTGTACTATTGTCTATGCCTCTTATCTATAAACGTTTGTCTAACAAAATAAAAAAAACTTACTTGTCAATGGTCAAACAACGTGTCTTAATAGGTTATGGGCCCAGTTCCAGTTTTTTTGCAGAAAAGTAATAGTTTATCGTTAATATTTCGAGTTGTATTGTCAAGAAAATGAGTTCCCAATTTCTTGCGAACGTACCGAAACTAAAAGGTGGCGATAATTACGATGACTGGGCGTTTGCTGTTGAGAATTTGCTGATACTAGTAGGCGCGGACATGTATCTAAAGCAAGAAGTTACAGCAGCAACAGCAGCGGCAGATGCTAAAGCACGAGCTAAGCTGATTTTGACGATATATCCATAGTTATTTGTGCACATAAAGGAGACAAAGACCACGAAGGAATTGTTCACAAAATTGAAGTTTGTTCGCAAAAAAAAAAAAACTTCGTGTGGCACGGGTTTTATGATTAACGATGAATGTATTGGTTCGCTGTTGCTGGCCGGTTTGCCTGAGCGTTTCATGCCCATGATCATGGCAATCGAACACTCTGGAATCCTTATAACTACCGATACCATCAAAACCAAATTGCTCGATATGGAATCTGTTGACGTCATTGAAAAGGATAATACAGCATTAATTGCAAAATGTTGGCGAAAAAGGAGAACTGTTAAAGGTGGCAGCACTAGTAAATATGGCGACCAGACATCAACAAAGTCAAATGTCAAAAACACGAAAACAATAACATGTTATCGGTGCAAGGAAACGGGTCATTATCGAAACCGAAACCAATGTCCACTTTTGAACGACAAACCGGAGAAGAAGAAACAGTCTAACGCCTTTAGCGTTGTTTTTCTCAGCGGAAAGTTTAGTAAAAGTGACTGGTACCTAGATTCAACACCCATTATGCACATGACAGCGAATAAAAGTTGGTTGAAAAATCCTAAAATTTCATCAAGTTTACCGGAGATTGCCGTTCCAAACAAGACGAAAGTTCCTGTTTTATGATCGGGTGACTTAGAAATTACTAAGAATCACGACTATGTAATAACTGTGAAGAATGTTTTATGCGTGCCAAGTCTTACAACTAACCTCTTATCAGTCATTGAATTAATAAAAAATGGAAACAGTGTCGTATCTGAACTCAACCAAGGCATACGCAACAAACAAGGCGCTTTAGTTGCTCAGGCTGAACTTGTTGATGGTGTTTATAAATTAAAACTACAAACACAGAATTGTTTTCTGACTTCTTCCATGATTGACGGAGACACATGGCACAGGTGGCTTGGACATCTGAACAACAACGACATGAAGAAAATGAAAAATGGTCTAGTTGAAGGGATGAATTATTCGGACACCTTTGTAACAAGTAATTCAAACTGTGAGATATTTTGTGAAGGTAAACAATCACGATTGCCCTTCTACACAGGCACAAGAGCTACAGAGATACTTCAGATTGTACATTCAGACATTTGTGGCCCAATGGATGCAAAATCGATTGGTGGTGCGCGATATTTTCTACTGTTTATTGACTACTTCAGCAGAATGGTCTTCATATATTTTTAAAGGCAAAAAATGAAGCACTAAGCTATTTCAAAGAGTTCAAGTCGATAGTAGAAAATCACGGGAGTAAAAAAATCAAAAGCTTAAGAACTGACAATGGTTGCGAGTACTGTAGTAATGATTTTGAAGACTTTTTAAAGATTGAAGGCATAATACACCTGAAGACCAATAACTTTACACCAGAACAGAACGGACTCAGTGAAAGGTCAAATCGAACCATTGTGGAGAGAGCAAGATGCTGTTTGAAGCAGACTTGGAAAATAAATTTTGGGCGGAAGCTGCCAATAAAGCAATATACCTAAAGAACAGATCCACAGCTCCAAGGATTGAAAAGACTCCATATGAAATATGGACTGGTAAAAAACCAAATTTACAGCATATACGCATTTTTGAGAGTCCAGTGATGGTACATGTACCGAAGGAAAAAAGAACAAAGTGGGACACAAAATCAAAGAAACATACTAGTGGGTTTCTGTGAAAATGTTAAAGGTTATAGAATCTATGATCCAATAAAAAACCTTGATACAACTAGTAGAGATATAATGATATTAGAAAAGCAAAAAAAATCAAGACACAGTTGATGTGATTCTAGAGAGCACAGATTCAGTGGGGGAGCCAGTAGAGGAATCTGTGGTGAAGTCAGAATGTATTGACTTGTCGAGTTCAAGTGAATCAGATTATCTTGATGTTGTTGAAACCACAGGCCCCACAAAGGCTGCAGATACTGATTTACCACTCATGGTCAATGAAGAAAATAAACAAGACAGAGAAGGAAACCAGTAAGATATGGCTATGTCAACATATGTAACACCTCCGTAGGGAAAGATGAAATGACATATGCGGAGGCTATCAGTGGTCCTAAAAACCACAATGGTCGCAGGCGATAGCAGAGGAGCTGCAGTAATTTGAAGACAACCATGTTTGGGAAATTGTCGATGCTCCAGATAACGCGAGTTTAGTACAGTGTAAGTGGGTGTTAAAAAAAATAGTTAATTGTGACAATAAAGGGCGTTATTGTGCTAGGTTAGTGGCAAAAGGCTTTATGCAGAAAGCCGGTGTTGATTATCAAGAAACATTCTCGCCAATAATCAGACATTCGACTTTGCGTTTATTATTTGCTTTGAGTGTGCAGTTAAACATATGGACATAACTCATCTAGATGTCACAACTGTGTCAAAACTGTTGCTTTGAGTAGTTGTGAGGCTGAATATATGGCTTTATCAGATGCCCGTCGTGAAGCGATTTATTTAAAGAATTTAGAATTTGAAATAACAGGTTGTAATAAAAAGATTATACTGTATAATAACAGTCATGAGCGCACTGAAGTTGGCAAATAATCATCAGTCTCATAGTCGTTCCAAACATATTGATGTAAGATATAATTTTATCAGAAATGCTATTAATGATGACATGGTTTGGACTGAGTATTTGGCAACTGCTAACATGCCTGCTGACCTATTGACCAAAGGTTTACCATGTATGAAACATTACAAAATTTATGAAAGCTCTTGGTATAATTAAAAAATAAATCTTATTGTGGTATACATAGTTTAGAACAGTATGGAGCTGTTTTAAGAAATATTGTTTTATTTGTTATTTTGATATAGTGGGGGTGTTAAAAATGGATATCAAAATAAGTTACTGTCGAAATCTATGAAATAATATGTGTACTATTGTCTATGCCTCTTGTCTATGAACGTTTGTCTAACAAAATAAAAAACTTACTTGTCAATGGTCAACCAACGTGTCTTAATAGAATGGAAGTATCGATCTGTACCTGTAGTCCTTGATTTTATACCATCACGCGGTCGACATACTGGGGAAGATATTGCAACGATTTTCTACGAATGTTTATTGGAATATGACATAATTGATAAAATACAGGTTATCAAGGTCGACAACGCAACTGCAAATACCAAATTTATGTATGAACTTGACAAACAGCTGCCACACTTTAATTCAGACAATTAACATTTCCGGTGCTTTGCTCACATTTTGAACCTTGGTGTACAAGATTTATTAAAAACCTTAGATTACATTGTGAAACTGACAATAACGGACAAGAACAGCAGTATGAACAGTATGAAGACGAAACTGAGGAAGATGAAGAATATGCGCCAAATATTGCTGACTCGCGTACAGCTGTAACAAAATTAGGCAGTATTTCCAGTAAAATAAAAAGAAGTGAGATATTGAAGAGGAAGTTTCAGTCTGCTTGTGAAGCAGCTGGCGTGCCATCAAATCTGAATCCTATACTCGACTGTCCAACGAGATGGAATTCCACACATGATATGATTGGATTTGGTTTAAAAATAAGAACTTGCATTAACATATTGTGCACTTCTGTCACCGAATTAAATGATTATAAATCACAGATAGTGAATGACAAATACTCGAAAAAATACATAAGTTTCTAATAAACTTTAAACTTATCAACGAAACTTGGTGGAGAAAAATATGTTACATTACCGCTAGTCATTGAATCTCTTGCTCAATAAAATTGAATCCATGGTAAAACAATTAGATAAGAAACCTAATCGATTTGAAGTGGATTAAAAGCTCATTCTGGGTTTCCAAGCAGCTCGAGACAAATAGTTTAAACATTATAAGAAGAGCAACTGGATTTATTGTACCTCTTTAATTTTAGACCCAAGGCATAAGACGCAGACTTTTGACATGACATTATGGGGGAAGCAAATTAAAACAGAAAGCCTGCGCATATTTATTGAACTTTATAAAGAATAGAAAAGTCTACACTCAGTGAATAAATCTCTAGAATCACCAAGAAATGAAAAGAAAATATGTGAATATGATGTAGATGAAGACGTAATAGACTTTGAGAAACTGTATGCATGTCCCTCGACGTCATCTGTATCTTGTCTTCAAGGCTTAGTTTATTGACTAGTTGGATAAAGTAAACCCAGAGCCGCCATCGCCGAAGATATTTTAGTTGTGGAGGACGCATGAGACAGAATATCCGACTCTATCGAGGATGGCCCGTGATTTTCTTTCAATACCTGCAACTTCAGTACCTGCTAAAAGATTATTTTCTAAAGCATCATTAGTAATTAGAAAACATAGAAATAGGTTAAATGATGAGTCAGCCAGATGGTTACTTTGTATTAATTCTTGGTCAAAAAAATTAATATAAAGTTACAGTAATGTCAAATCTTTTGTGTACTGTTATGTAATTTAATTTGTATTGCATTTTATTTTTATTTAAATAAATGGTAAATTATATAACTCTTTTATTCCATTTCATATAAGGTGAGGGGTCTATCAATCTCTTTCTAGACAGATAATGTTCTTTAAAATACAGTCAAGTTAATAACATTAATTTGTTTTTATATGTCATTGCCAAGGCAAGGTCTGAGCACATCGGCAGAATTGGTGAGAAGCTAGTTCGCCTTCCTTCGGGAACCCGTGCATTCTGGTCTCTCGCCAAGGCTGTCCAAGGGAACTTCTGTCAGCCATCCCTTCCATCTCTGCACAAAGAGGACGACTCACTGGCCCATGCCGCAAAAGAGAAAGCCGATCTGTTGTGCTCTCTTTTTGCGTCTAACTCGACTCTAGATGACAGGGGGAACACACCGCCGACCATCCCGCGATGTGAGTGCTCCATGCCGGATGTGCGATTTACACAGCGCTCGGTTCGCAAAGCACTCTTCTCCCTGGACGTCAGCAAGTCGAGTGGGCCCGATAGAGTCCCTCCCATTGTGCTGAAGACGTGTGCTCCGGAGTTGGCACCGGTTTTAACGCGTCTTTTCCGGTACTCCTACTCCCAAGGCGTAGTCCCGAATTCATGGAAGACAGCTTTGGTCCACCCGATCCCTAAAAAAGGCGACCGCTCAGACCCGTCCAACTACAGGCCTATCGCCATCACCTCCTTGTTCTCCAAAATAATGGAGTCCATTATAAACTGCCAGCTCATGAGGTACCTTGAGGATCACCAGCTGATCAGTGACCGTCAGTACGGTTTTCGTCGGGATCGATCAGCAGGTGATCTTCTAGTTTACTTAACTCATAGATGGGCGGAGGCAGTAGAGTCCAAGGGGGAGGCATTGGCCGTTAGTTTGGACATAGCGAAGGCCTTCGATCGGGTCTGGCACAAGGCGCTTCTTTCGAAGCTTCCTTCCTATGGGCTTCCCGAGAAATTGTGCAAATGGATCACCAGTTTCCTTGCTGATCGGAGCATCAAGGTCGTAGTAGACGGTGCATGTTCTGATTTCAAGCCTATCAACGCTGGTGTCCCACAAGGCTGCGTGCTATCACCAACGCTGTCTCTCCTGCATATCAATGATATGTTGCTAACTGGTAGCATTCATTGCTATGCACTGGGGATGCCTTATATACCGGCCGTGCCAATATTTCTCGGAAAAACGTCGCCGAGTACCGGGACAAACTTGTGTCTGAAGTCGAGTCTTTGCTTAACAAAGTCTCGGATTGGGGCCGACTAAATCTAGTCCAGTTCAATCCCCAGAAGACACAAGTTTGCGCGTTTACCGCTAAAAAGAACCCCTTTGTCGTATCTCCTCAGTTTCAAGGCACTCCCCTTGCTGCCTCAGCCAGTATCGGAATCCTTGGCGTCGACATATCGAATAGCGTGCAGTTTCGTGGTCACTTGGAAGGGAAGGCCAAATTGGCCTCTAAAAAGCTTGGCGTGCTCAGCAGAGCGAGACAGTATTTCATGCCGGCACATCGCTTGCAACTTTACAAAGCGCAAGTTCGGCCCCACATGGAATACTGTTCTCATCTCTGGGCCGGGGAACCCCAGTGCCAGCTCCTTCCACTTGACCGCATCCAGCGCAGAGCGATTCGAATCGTCGACGACCGAGTTCTTTCCGATCGGCTCGATACACTGGCACTGCGTAGAGATGTTGCATCTCTTTGCGTATTTTATCGCATCAATCACGGGGAGTGCTCTGAGGAATTGTTCGGACTAATTCCAGCCGCTCAATTTCACTATCGTACATCGCGACAAAACTCGCGTTACCATCCATACCATCTGGATGATTGGCGGTCCACCACTGTGCGATTTAGAAGAAGTTTTCTCCCTCGCACAACTTCTTTGTGGAATCAATTACCACCAGCGAATTTTCCGAACCGATACGACTTAGGAACCTTCAAGAAAAGAGCTTACACCTTTCTAAAAGGCCGGCAACGCATCTGCAATTCCCCTGATGTTGCGGTTGTTCATGGGCGGCGGTAGTCACTTACCATCAGGTGAGCCGCATGCTCGCTTGCCCCCTATTCTATAAAAAAAAATATGTTTTAAACATCGATCACTAATAAAAAACTAGTTACACAATCAGTGACCAAAAATGGCATAACCGAATGTGCACCCACTCGAACATATGGGTGCACTTTTAATCTAGTAGCATTCGAATGCTCCGACAGTAAACATGCCTCAGTGCTCGTTTAAAAAGTGTAAAAATCACACATCCAGGACGCTAAAAAAGGATGGAATTTCATATTTTCGGTAAGTATTAATATTAACATTATGTAATTGTTATAACTGTATTGTAAATACTGATATTTTGTCAAGAAATCATCGTAAAAGTATTTTTAAATTAAGTCGTAATAAAATAAGTCGTCATTGTCCGAGGTATATACGTTGATTCTGTTCTATTTGTGGAAACGCTATTGTTTTTTTATTTTTTTATTATTAAAGTATGATTGTTTTTTTTTTTTGTTTAATGAGAGTTCTTTACTGTTTCTCTAAATATTATAGTACCCGAAACGTCGGGAACATAAAAAAGTTAATATACGCGATAAAATCCGTAAAACTAGTTTCATTTAAATGTGTAGTGAACGCGTAAATATAAGAAATCATTATAATTATTCAGTCTTATCCGTTTTTTTAAACATCTGTAAATATGAACATTACGTCAAAATTTGGACAAGAATATTCTTAGATTTTGCAAGAACTTTCTGTAGTTATTTTTTATATTTAATAACTATTTTATTTAGATTTAACTTGTTTGTCAAGCAATATCTTTAAATTTTTCACACAAGATAAAAAAATATATAAATAATTATGACTGTTTCAATTACTTTCATTACTAAATGAATGTGGTGCCCTATCCAAAAGCATATTTACATTTAGGTAATAATATAATGATCACACATATACACGATATAATAAAATAGAATATGCTTTATTAAGTAGACCAATTATTTAAAACAAGTTTAAAAATTGTGAAATTAAAATTACAGTAACAAAAAATATTGTGCAGTTCGACTCCACTCTCCTTGTACAAGCGACGAGCCTCGGTCGTAAAATTTTATTGCTTTTTGTATGTTGCTTTGTCAATACAACTTTCGGCATTTCATTTAAGGTTGAATTCACATTAATGTGAATCTTTATATCAACTAGAATTACATCAAAATATTTGGCGACAGTTTTTAGAGAACTTTTGTATGGGATTGTGCATCTAGTTTTTTATTAGTGATCGATGGTTTTAACCATGTCTTAGCACATGTAAGCTTATTAAATGTAAACGTTTATTAAGAAACAGACTGCCTCCCGTTACTACAGGGACACGGTAGATAGCTCAGTTAGTTAGAGCATGGGCACGGATCGCTTAGGTCGTGGGTTCAAACCCCACCCGGTGTCAGTTTATTTTTCGAATTTTTCATTATATGTTCAGACATTTATTAATTTGGTTGATTTTTACTATGGCTATGTTTCAAACTCAAAATGTACCTACTCTGTTAAGTTGTTCTAAGATCTAAAGTAACGTTTAATAAATAGCAATAGGCTAATAGGTACTTGCGAGACTTGCGAGACTCTTGCTGCAAGACCAAGACCAAGACTGGGAACGCAATACCAAGACCAAAACCAAAACCAGGTGTATTGGTGTAACGCCAAGATCAAGACTGGCTAAGTCTCGTCTTGTTCTTGCACTTGGGCAACACTACCAATTATGTTAAGATCCCCAAACAGTTTGTGTTTGATAAGAAATATAAGATACAATTAATTTTTTTTTTAAAACGTTACCCCCGCACTAGGATTTTCTCCTGTATCGTGGAGGCAGTTTACAAACACAAATTGCACAAGGACAAACATCCAGACCCGGAACAATTATTTGTAGGCCATACAAATACTTGTTCCGTGCGGGATTCGAACCCGCGTCCCCCAGCGCAAGCAACCCATTGCTAAGCCACTACGCCACGGAAATGAAACTAACCAGCCAGAAGGATTAAACCCAAAAGAACTTAAGAATTTTCACGGATGGTTCTCAAACAAATGAAGGTGTATCCTACACCTGGAACTTTCTCAGAAGACCTCAATATCCACATATGTACACCGCTGGGCACCCACAACACAGTATTCAAGGCAGAATGTATGGGTATCATCCAAGCGGCCATAGCAATAAATGCTAGGAAGATAAAAGACTTCTCCATCAGAATACTGAGCGACAGTACGGTGGTGCTACAAGCTCTGAGTTGCAATGTGGTGAACTCGGGACTAATATAAGAATACCATCAATGACTAAATGATATATGTTAACACAACAATGTGACTCTGCAATGGATGGAATGGACACAGTGGATCCAGGGGTAATGACGCAGCAGATGAACTGGCCAGGAGAGGATCGGCTATGGCCGTTATAGGGTCAGAACCGATCATCGATCCCTTTAGGTAACATTATTTTAGTGATAGGAGAAAAGTTTACTAACCAACACGCTCAAAAATCTAGTGGACTGTAGGCAAGCTAGAGAGGCCCTGCAAGAAATAAATAGTCGTATAACCAAGGTCTTAATGACATTGAACAATCCACAGATCAGGATAGCAACAAGTGTTATTACAGGACATGGCTCCTTTAATAAACATTTATTTACTATAGGTGTTACAGAAAGTACCCTGTACGTGGCATGTATGGGGAGAAGCAAACGGCGGCCCGCGTGTTGCTGGCATGTCCGGAAGTCACTACATAGAGAGCTATACATTTCGGCACGCCGAGATCATTCCCCGAAGTTGCTCACAACATGAAAATACTGTTGAACTCCTTTGGGGAGATTTCATGGCTTGAATAATCAAAATAATCCTGCCCACACGCAAAATTCGTGCTTTGACGTGGAAAGCAGTCCGTCATAACTAAATTACTATATTGTATAGATCATTACTTCCATTTAATTAGTTATGAGAAAATCGATATTTAATAAAATGAAGTATCCATATAACAAAGCCAATTTAAATAATGATGTAGACATATAATATTTAAAATTAAAGTGTATGCATATTAATATTATAATTATATATAATGTGTGTGATATTACAATTGAGGATGTAAGAAACTTTCTGTGGATTTATAGATTTCATTGTGTTTAGATAGGAGATAGATGGATAATAGCTTGTTTATTTGTTGTAGATATAATTGCTAAGGTAGTTGTAGTGTCTTTTGGCCAAGATGGATTGAACCATCGTAGAAGGACAGACTTTGTCCTTTCTCCTTTTAGAAGTGCTGAGATTGAGATCGTAATTCAATTGGGACTGCTTTCTGGTTATTATTTTTAGTATAAATATTTGTCTAACGGTGAGGACATCCCATAACCTGTACAGTTCCGTAGTAGCATGTCTATAAGGGAGCCTAGCTACAGTTTTAAAAATTGCTCTCTGAGCTTGTAAGCACACTGTGATGCAATAGTTGATTATAGATTATCTTAAAGCATATAAAGTAGATTTAACTATAGAACGATCACATATGTGTTGAAGGCGTTTAAAAATATAAATCTCACAGAATACCAGCCTAAAATAGTAGCTTAACAATGCTGTTTCTTATGGTGAGTGTAGAGAAATAGGAGGCCCTTTTTACTGGAAAACAGGCATTCCATCTTAGTCCTCATGGATGACAATGCATCTGCGTATTTATTCGCAAACAAGGATGATAGATGTAGATGTCTATAGGCCACAGCAACCACTTACCATCAGGTGGACTGTGCTTACTTGTCAACCTATCCTATAAAAAAAGATATAAATAAGTTTTCTCAGTCTAGAGACCAGGATATCTATGTGTGACTTAAAGGTGAGAGTATAATCAACAATGATTCCTAGATATTTGAGGGATTCAACCCTTTCCAGCAGAGGGCACAAACAAGAGGTGTTATTTAGAGTCGCAGTGGTAAACAAAGATAGAGCCAGAAGTAAGTAGATTCAATTTTCTTAAAGCAAAGGTCATGGGTCAACATACTTACCCTCAATGTTTTTGTAACATTGAGGGTAAGTATGTTATAAACCAACCATCTATTATTCTATTATTCGAAATATCCCTTATGAGAAAATATTTGGACAAGGTCTATATTCAGCAGTAAACTTTTTATAGGCTGTAATGTATGTTGTGCTCGTAATCAGTTATACATATGAGATGTGAAAAATATATAGCTTATTTTTGAATTATTTTAATGAGCATTTGAACAAATTATAATATAGCTACCGTTATTGCAGTTTTTGTAAACACGAGTAAATAAAGCTACTACTTTTATTTG
This sequence comes from Parnassius mnemosyne, assembly GCA_963668995.1. Lineage (NCBI taxonomy): Eukaryota > Metazoa > Arthropoda > Insecta > Lepidoptera > Papilionidae > Parnassius > Parnassius mnemosyne. The sequence continues at coordinate 27,616,857 of CAVLGL010000115.1, forward strand.
AAATTATATTAAATTGAATGTGATTTATGGGCAACAATTAAGTGTGCGCGCGCTCCTCTTTGTGCGATTCAATTCAAAACAATTTGGCAGACCAAGCGACCCTTATGCGTGTGTAGTGCGTGTGTAGTGCAAGTGGTAAAATTAAAAATTTTGTACAACCAACTTCAATATAAATTATTAAGGATAAAAGTGTTTTAATTTCTAAATCAAATTAAAAATATTACATTTTGAAATGTGGAAAATTCACATTCAAGGGAATAAGCAATCTCATTGAATAAAGAGGGATACCATCATCATCATCATCATCACTACAGCCGAACACAAGTCCACTGCTGAACATAGGCCTCCCCCAAGGAATGCCACAAAGCATGGTCCAGAGCCATCTGCATCCATCTACTTCCTGCATGTCTTACCAGGTCCTCACTACATCTAGTGGGGGGACGCCATACACTTCGTCCGCCGGTACGAGGCCACCACTCTAGAACCGTTTTTCCCCATCGGTAGTCAGATCTTCGAGCTATATGGCCGGCCCATTACCACTTCAGCTTACTCATCCGTTGGGCTATTTCGGTCACTCTGGTTCTACTGCGGATATCCCCATTTCTAAGTTTATCACGCAGAGAAACTCTCCATAGCTCGTTGAGCGACCTTGAGCTTCCTCATCCGGCCAGCAGTGAAGGACCACGTCTCAGTTCAATAGGTTATCACTGGCAACACGCACTGGTTGTACAATCTTGTTTTCAAGTTTTGAGGAATAACTGACGAGAAGATGTGTCGTAATTTCCCGAACGCTGCCCAGCCGAGTTGAATTAGGTATGTCCAACTTTGACCTCTCGGTCGAAGTTGGACTTACCTAGTCGGAATATTTGTCCCAGGTAAACATACTTGTCAACAACTTCGAGCTTAGTGCTCCCAACAACTAACGGCATAGGTGTGACATGGACGTTATACATGATCTTTATTTTGTCCATGTTCATCTTAAGACCTATCTGTTGGGAGGCACTATTGAGGTTATTGAGCATAGTGCTTAGGTCCTCCAGCAGTTCTGCCATAAGGACTATATCCTCTACAAATCAAAGGTGAGTGATGTACTCGTCGTTGATGTTAATAAAGTATTGTTTCCAGTCTTGAAAACATCTTCCAATGCAGCGGTGAAGAGTTTCGGAGATATAACGTCACCTTGTCTTACACCTCTCTGCATTTTAGTAGGTTTCGTACTCCAGTTCTGTCCTTGGATAGCCATCGTAGCCCTACTGTACAAAGACTTCAGCACTTCAATATACCGACAGTCAACTTGGCACCGCTGAAGGGACTGCAGCACCGCCCAAATTTCGACAGAATTAAAGGCTTTCTCATAGTCCACATACGCCAGACATAGTGGCAAATTGTATTCCTTAGACTTCTGTACAATTTGCCTATGGTGCTAAAGCCTTTTCAGAAACCGGCTTTTTCGGGTGGATGGAAGTTCGTAATGACTATATACCATACATAACATAGTGCTATAAAATTAGAAAAATTTTAAGGAAAAATAAATGAATGTAGCTCCATTAAAGCACACAAGGATATCTAAATTAACTTTCATAAACCTACTGATTTTAAAATGTTAGGGTAATTAATAGCTAATAATTTTTTTTCTTGAAATAGTACTTACGACATTTCTCTCCAATTTCTCCCTCAATGTTTTTTGCTTGTCAATATAAGTGGTTTTAATGTCAGTATACTTGGTCAAAATACATTCACAGGTCTTACAAATCAACTGGGGCAAACCATCAAATGGGTCAACCTGTAAATAATAATGAAATAATTAATAGTATTAATAATAGTGTAATAACAATCATAATATCAATATTTCATCTAACAGATATGATGTATTACTTAAATATTTTTGTTGGGACTTGAATAAGCACATGAACAAACTGCAATAAGTAGGAATATAATAGAATCATTTTTAATGGCAATATAGTATACAGTACATAAGTAATATATATTGAAAGTAATTTTTTTTACTTTTACCACTGGTTCCCAAAAAAAACCTCTGTCCTGGGAAGAACCAGCAAGAAATCCAGTGGGACTTTTTCTTTTTAAAAAGCACAAATTACAATACAATATTTTATACAATTGTTATGAAAACATTTATGGACAAAATTAATATACCATCTATCCACAATTTACCCTACTAGAGATTAATATTTGACACAAGTTCCGTACATTTTATGTCAAATTTCTAACTCTAGTAGGGCAGTTTGTGGATGGATAGGATATTAATCTTAGCCATTAGAAAAAGCATGGTAGCAATCACCTCATTCCCAGGGGTTATTATCAGTCATGTATTCTTTAGTAGTATAATAACCCTTACTAGATAATATTTTCTTAATAAATAATTTAAACCTTTTTATATAAAAGGTCTGCATATTTTCTTGGACTTTGTTGTTGGAGTTGGATGAATGAGTTAATCATGATCATCATAGCCCTTCACATAGGGTTACCACATCTCAGGATTTGTCCTGAGATTTCAGGATTTTTGGACTTTTCTCAGGATTGCGGCTGGATTTTGCAAATCTCATGAAATCTCAGGATTTTCAGAATTTTCAATACAAACAGCTTACATTTTAAAGATTTCTTTAATAAAAAGTTAAAGAAACTAAAAATAAACTTCCTTTGGTAATAATTGCACAATTAAAATCAAAACTTATTTACTTAAACAGTTTTATCATACTTAATATATGAAGATACCTTTTTAAGTAAGGTTTTTTTCTTTAAGTATTGATTTATATAATGCCCTATATGTTACTCTTCAAATTACATTGAATTAAAAATATAGCTCAAACTGAAGACACCGTTGCTCGGTTTCTTTCATTCGACCATTGAGCCCCCATAATAGAAAAAAACTTTCTACGCTTGCATTCTGGGCTGTAATTGCAAATATATATTGACAAATACGCATTATCTCTAGTAATCGTGAAATACCTATTATTGTCTTGAAAACGGTTAAAGCATGGTATTGAGTATTTCATTTTAAATTGAGATTGATTGATGATGATGATTTACTTGAGTATGGTTAAAACAGTCCAATCTTCGCAATGGGGTGGAGTGTGAGTCTGAGTGAATGTGCGACACTGTTGTCATAAAGGTGGTACCTATAATATTATGACTTTTTTTTAAATTGTTAAGTACGTTGGAGAGAAATTTTTCAAACTGTAAAAAATCTCAGGATTTTTCAATGGAAATCAGGCCTTTTCTCCGGTATTTTGATTTTTTTATCTGGTAACCCTACCTTCACAAGACTTGCTTCACAAGGATTGCCACAAAACATAATCCTGAGCCTCCTGATTCAGCTTGTCTTGCCAGGTCATCACTCTATCTACTGAAGATAGAAGACTGGCACCTCAGTCTTCATTCTTCAGCATTTAGCAGTCACTCTAAAACTTTTCTTTCTTATTCACTGTCGGTTCTTTGAGCTTTATGGCCGACCCATTGCATCTTCAGCTTACTGGCCCATTGGGCTATGTCAATTACTGTGGTTAGACTGCAGATATCTTAAAATTGAATTTTATCATGCACAGAGTACAGCCCTCAATAGATAGCTTGCTAAGGGACCGTGTGCTTTCCCATACAGCCTACAGTAATGGACCGTGTTTCTGATCTATATGTCATCACTGGCTACACTCACTAGTACTCTTTTCAAGTTTTGAGTAATATGAGGCAAGATAATTATTATCCCAAAAATGCTACCCAGCCAAGTTTGATCCATCTATTTACTTCTCAGGCGTAATTAGACTTACCCAGTCAGTCAACAGTCAACGAAGTATAATAATATTTAAGTAATTATTTTAATAGAACACTTCATGTACATAAACGCTGCCAGTGTTGCAGCGTTTATTTATGTAGCCTTACCTCAATATCGTAGCAAAATTTTATTTGCCGTTGTACATTTGGCACAATCTGGTATACTCCCAAATGATCCAAGCAAAGTCGACAAGTGACGAAAAGTTTAGGATCTATTTCGACCATTTCCATGTTTGCTTCTGAAAGTTTCAAGTCATTAGTATCATACAGGATTAATAAATGGGGGAGAACAGTCAAATATCATCAATACTTCTATAATGGTAAGAAGGCTGCTTGTGGGTTCGAATATGGCTTATTTTTAAGGCACATCATGATTACATTTTTGCTTACCTCCACGACCGCGTTATCAACAACAATTTAATACAAAATCTAAATTCTAGGATTATGACAAATTAAAATATCAAATTTGTACTTTAAACGGAACGTAAAATAGATAAAAACACGAACGAGAAACATGTCATTAGCTTTACATAAATAAAATATACCTATATAACTCAAATTCTCAATTTAAATCGTCAGCTTCAAAATTGAAAAGAATGCAAGACATATCATTCATTCTCAGTTCTCGGAAATCTCTGTTCACCACCGCCATCTATCGGCGAGTAGATAAACTTTGAATTTCGTTTTCTAACTAGTCGTCATCTAACCAAAACGTATAACATTGCAACAAGCTTTTGTTTTATTTAAGGTGAAACTTACGGTCTGTTCTCGACCATATTCCCGCGAGATGACGCTGTAGACATATTTTAGTTTATTTGGGATTTTGTGTAATTGGAACATTATTAAGTCGTAGAAGTAGCGCATAAGTATTATTAAGTCGTAGGAGTACCCTTAACTGACGAGCGTGTAGGTATGCATAGATATATGGATGTAAAGAAGGCGAGAGAGGTGTGTCAGGATCGCGCCAAATGGAAGTCCGTAGTCTCTGCCTACCCCTCTGGGTGACAGGCGTGAGTGTTTATGTATATATATATATATATATATATATATATATATATATATATATATATATATATATATATATGTAAGTAGCGCCCGCGGTACTCGGACATTTTACTTTATTGTACTAGGTCATATCATTGCCTTAAAATCCACACAATTCGACACAGAGCCTTAAAATACCACCTGCCATTAAATATAGTATTCCTAGTCCCTACGTTTACGAAGATAGAACACTAGATGGCGCGAATTAAAAAAATGATTTTCTTTTTTCTGTATGGGTAGGCAGAACCACAGAACGCCACTTGCTACGATATATATTATGTACGATCAAAGATCAGCAAAATTGTCGTCTGTAACTTTTGTCCTATAGGACATATCTCCGATTTTTGTCATTTAGTTTTAGTGACATCGTTAAAATTCAAGACGCATTCGTTTTATATATTCGAAAAAATATTTTTAAAGAAAATATGCCCGGTTGTGCATTAAGATATTGTAAGTAACGATATGGAGCAAGAAATGAACGTGATTTCGATAACTATCGTAAGTATAGCGTATATTTACCGAATAACCTTTAAATTTTATTATTTCTAGTAGATTGTTCTAGAACATTTATTTTTATTGCAATAAGCGCCCTCTGTTATCCAGTAATGTCACTATTTAATCACCAATGTTAAAGTTGTGATAGACGACGTTTAACGAATAGGGTTATAGATAAAAAAAAACAGGATGCCGATTTAATCCTTTACAATATTTAAGGAGGTAAAACAGTCAACGATACTGTACCCATGCCAACAAAAATGAGTAGCATATATCAACTATCCTTAGTAGCCTACTTTATGTGGAGCAAGGGTGAGAAATTTTTTTAGGCATGCTGATGAGATTTTCTGTGTTGTTTATGAGCATGCTGAGGATACTTGCTGTGTTGATGTTTAGCAATACAGCAAGTCTTCTCTTTTACATACCAGGCTTCATTGTCTGGTGGTTTTACACCGGGCTTCATTGTCTGGTGGTTTTCAAGAACAAAGCCATTATAGATCCTGGCTTACAGTGATAGGAGAGGGCTATAGGTTTGTTACATTAAAAAAAAATTGTACTGTTAAAGATATTAGATGCAAGAAATTGTAGGTTAAGCCTGAGTTAGAAAATAAGGTAAAAACTTAAAATAACAAATTTTTATTGATGTTGATAGTATCTTTAAGTACTGAATAGAGGCACTCTCTTATTGGATTTGGCGTTTCTCAATGTATTTTTAATATGATATTATTATAGCATCTAATGGACGGAGTGACGTCATCCAAGATGCCACCAAGGTGGCAACCAAAGTGACTGCTGTTCGAATTGATTCTTAGTTATTGGAAATTAAATATTATATTTCATGACACTAAAGGGGCGTAAAAGTTAATATTATGATTTTTTTCGTGTGATGAAAGTCATGATAAATAGATTTATACAATAAAATAATCATATATATTCCCTATTATTATATCGAAAAGCATTTCAAATTTAGTAAACTGCAACAACATTATCGATATTTTGCTATCGAAACGGTAACATTCCTGAAACGGTGAAAAAAAAGGGATATACATTCTGTAAACACTAGGAATAAACACAAGATAGTGATGCCAGTTTCTCGACTCCACAGAGTCAATAATTCATTCTTGGGGCAATGTATACGCTATTACAACAAGGTCCCGGAAAGTGTACAGGTTCTCTCTATTACCAAGTTTAAATGTTTTATTAAGCTGAAACTGTATAAAAAGCGTTATTATAGTATAAATGAATACATGGTTGATAATAACCCCTGGGAATGAGGGGGTCGCTTCCAAGCAGTTTCTAAAATAAATTTTGTAAATAGTTCGTAATCATTTATATTGTAAAATTTATTAAAAAAAAAGTCCCGCTGGGTTTCTTGCTGGTTCTTCCCAGGACAGAGGGTTTTTTCGAACAAGTGGTAAAGTAAAAAATGAATTTCAATAAGAATTACACATGTAATGTATATTGAATAAAAAAATATTCTGTTCTATTCTATTCGGTGTTATATTTATTAGCGTCTATTACTGGGGAATAGCTAAAATGTTGGGTTAATAAATGCTTAGCGTTGTTTTGCTATTTTTAGCTAGAGGGCGTCACACGTGCACTAGCTCAAAGTTTTTGTATCTAAAAATCTTCCCAATGCCCGCTCTATAGTATTGTTACGAGCTTGGGGTTCGAGACAATTAAAAACTGCCGATTGAATTACCAAAATTGACACTTTAATTACACAACACTAATTACAATCTAAAATCACACTAATAATAAAACACAGTTCGCCGTTATTTCGCTTCGAAGTATTCTCTTGTATCGCCAATTCAATACTGCCCCGGTCGTGGTCTATACCGGCCTTATATAGGGCCTCAGATATTTTCCAGAACCTTCTACTGTAGCGACATCTAGAATGTTCGAGTATATATCGGTCCCGAAGTTTCTGGAAGGATCTCGACTCTCCTAGTTCTGCTACTCGACACTAGAGGACGCTAGTGTAACTAGTGTTGCCATGTACAAGACATTAATAGTGGCGCGCTATACATTCATTTACTCGACACTAGGGGGCGCTAGTGTAACTGGTGTTGCCATGTACAAGACATTAATAGTGGCGCGTAACACTGCCCCCTCCTAAGACATGCTCGTCCCGAGCATTATTGGCCCCATAATAACGCGCCAGTCGATCCACATGGACAATCTTAGGAGTACCTCTGACACCTTTCTGTATTCGGTAGGTTACGTCATTGATCCTTGTCACAATCCGGTACGGTCCGTCCCATTTAGCTTGAAGCTTAGGAGATTTCCCTTTGCTGCGAACTGGATTGTGTAACCACACTAGTGAACCTTCATCAAACCCCTTGTTGTTCATTTTGCGGTCATACCGTGTTTTCATCTTTTCAGACGTTTGCTGGCCCGTCTGTCTGACGTGCTCATAAATGTCATTCATTTTGTTCCGCAAGTCATTTGCATAATCGGTTATACTGCGTGGGGCATCAGGTGGTATTCCGGTGATCAGGTCTGCAGGCAGCCGCAATTCTCTCCCAAAGTTTACGAAAGCTGGTGTCACTGATGTACTTTCGTGAACAGCGCTTCGATATGACAACAAAAACGGTTGTATGTGCCTGTCCCAGTCTCGTTGCCGTTTTTCCACAACTTTTGCTAGGTACCTCTCCAATGTCTGATTAAATCTTTCTACCATTCCATCAGATTGTGGGTGGTAAGAAGTTGTTCGTGTTTTCTGAGTACCCATAACTCGGCAAGTTTCCTGGAATATTTGAGACTCAAAATTTCTTCCTTGATCGCTGTGAATCTCTAAGGGTACTCCAAAACGACTGAAGACTTCATGAACTAGTTTATCTGCAACGGTTGAAGCTTCTTGATTTGGAATGGCGAAGACTTCTGGCCACTTAGTGAAGTAATCCATCACAACCATGAAATACTTGTTACCACTTTCAGTTTCTGGAAACGGGCCCGCAACGTCAATGGCGATCCTCTCCCATGGTGCACCCACATTGTACAATTTCAATGCGCCTCTACTACGAATTTGAGGTCCCTTTACAGCCGCACAACTTGTACATTTGCGGCACCAGTCCTCGACATCGTCACGACAGTGGACCCAGTAAAACCGTTCTCGGATCTTCAGGAGAGTTCGTTTAACTCCCAGGTGGCCTCCTGAACAACCACTATGGTACAGCTGTAGAATATCCGGCACTTTAGCCTTAGGGACAACCATTTGCAAATGACACCTGTCTCCTCGACCATTTTCCCATTTACGGCACAGGACTCCATCCTGAATCAGCAAGCTGTCCCATTGGGCCCAATAGCTTTTCGTGGTCGAACTCATTGCTGAGACGTCGCTCCACTTGGGCTTAGGAGCACTGGCCTTCATCCATTCCAGAATCGGCTTAATGTCCGAATCTTCCTGCTGTGCATGTTGTAGGCTGTCCTTCCACTCATTGCTGAGCTGGTCTGTGCTGAGCATTCTCACAGATACCACTTCCTTACCCTCTTGCCTAGTACAATGCTTGCAATCTTCAGGGCAAGGTCTTCTTGACAATGCATCTGCATTGCCATGAGATTTCCCGCTGCGATGTTCGATCACAAAGTCGTATTCCTGCAATAGTTCAATCCATCTCGCAACTTGTCCTTCCGGATTTTTGAACTGCAATAGCCATTTCAGTGCAGCATGGTCAGTTCGTAAGTGGAATTTCCGCCCTAGAAGATATTTGCTAAAATGCTGCAAGGACTTTACCACAGCAAGCAATTCCCGTCTTGTGACACAATAGTTCCTTTCCGGCTTTGACAACGACTTGCTGAAGTACGCTATCACAATCTCTTGATCACCATTCCGTTGAGACAACACACCTCCAAGTCCTATATCACTTGCGTCTGTGTCAACTATGAATTCCTTGCCCGCATCAGGGTACCCCAAAATAGGTGTTTTGCACAGACGGTTCTTGAGCTCCTGGAATGCAATATCGCAACTTTCATCCCAGAAGAATTGTCGCTTCTCCTCGGTTAACTTGTGCAGAGGTTTGGCTATATCTGCAAAGTTCTTCACAAATCGCCGATAATAAGAGCACAAACCCAAAAATGCTCTAACCTGTGTCTTGTCTTTCGGGACCGGCCACTCCTTGACAGCAGCAATTTTCTCTGGATCCGTGCGGATACCTTCTTCCGACACTACATACCCCAAAAAACTAACTTGCCGTTTAAATAGTGAGCACTTCTTTGGACTCAACTTCAGGTTGGCACTCTGGATCTTCATGAGCACGCGTTCCAGGTTTTGAAGGTGTTCCTCAAACGTACGGCCTACGATGATGATGTCATCCAAATAGACGAGACAGGCATCTCCAATTAGCCCGGTAAGTACAAGCTCCATCAACCTTTCAAACGTTGCTGGAGCATTGCACAATCCAAACGGCATGACTTTAAATTGCCACAGGCCCTTTCCTGTGGAAAATGCAGTTTTCTCCTTGTCCTTAGGGTCAATTTCAAACTGCCAGTAGCCACTTTTCAGGTCCAGCGTACTAAACCACTTTACGCCTGTGAGCATATCCAGCGTGTCATCAATTCTAGGCAAGGGATAGCTGTCCTTCTTCGTAACGTCGTTCAGGCGGCGGTAGTCAACACAAAACCGCATGCTGCCGTCCTTCTTCTTTACCAGCACCACAGGTGAACACCATGGACTAGATGAAGGTTCAATAACACCATCCTTCACCATTCCCTCAATCATGGTTTCCACTTCCTTTTCACGTGCTACAGGCAATCTTCTTGGCCGCTGACGAATAGGCAATTCTTGTCCTGTGTTTATTTTGTGTTGAACTAAGCCAGTCTTTCCTATGTCAGCTTCGTTTGACGAGAAAACATTGGCGTACTTGAGTAACAACTTCTTCGCCTTGACCATTTCATTCGGGGAGAGAACGCTGCGACAGTCTTCTAAAAGTGTGGTCACTCTCGTTTGTCCATCCTTGCTAGGGGTCCCGGTCGATAGATATTCGCACCGACGCAACCAATCCACTTCCTCACTAGTACCAACCAATGTGCCTTTTTCTATAATCTGTTCCTGATCACAAAGGTTCAACACACGTACTCCTGAGATGTCGGTGGTTCTGACCAAGGTTCGAGCCACTTTCCATGGAAGGTCATTGTCTACCCTTTCCACGAGTACACAACGATGAGCTTGCCCAGGACTCCGAGGAAGACTAACCGGCACAATCGTTTCCGATCTCGGCGGAAGAACAATCTTCTTAAGGCTGTACACATTCCCTGGTAACGCCCCTTCCATGAAAAGTTCTTCTTGTCCACATTTCAAAACACCTTGCTTAACGTCGATCTCACAACAATTCTTCCTCATAAAGTCTAGGCCCAGGATGCAGTCGTCCATTATATCAGCCACGATGACATTATGCAGGTAGATCATGTTGCCTAGCTTCAACTCCATCTCCTTCTCTCCACGGACGGGTATGCGCTGACCGGTGGCTGTCACCAAATTAATGCGTTCTCGGTTGTATGCGGAGTCACCAAGGAACCGACTTATAAGTTGGGAACTGACAACCGTGCGAGAGGCTCCAGTGTCTATGGTCAGTTTACATGGCGTTCCGTCGACTTCGCCCTTGATGATTAGGCTGTTCCCATCATGAGTTTGTGAGATCGAAATCCTTGGGGCTCTTTTAACATCAGCCAGCACCCGCCAGTTTCCCTGCTGCTGCTGGGCGGTGCTATTATCCGCACTACCCTCTCGAGATCGATCACCTTCCCTTTTTACAGTTCGCTTAGGGCAGCTGGATCGAAGATGGCCCCTTTCTCCACAGCCGTAGCACCTAGGGCTGTAGCTTTTATTGCGGTCCTGAACTTTAGCTGCTGCAACCTCCCTGACGCGGTGGGGACGATGATCCTGCCGCACGGCTTCCACCTCCAGTGCATGGGTCAAGGCGTCCTTAAGCGTCTCGTGGTGCCCGAGCCTCACAGCAGCTCTGACTTCAAGGTCGCGGATGCCGTCGATGAATGTCTGCACCAGGTTCCCTACAATAAGCGCAGGTACAGACTGGTACGCTTTTCGAACCAGCTTCTCCACCTCAAGGGCCCACTGCTGCAGGTTTTCGTTACTGCGTTGCACGCGATCTTTGAGCTGCGCACGAAAGACGTGTTCCAGGTGAGCGTCGCCATATCTCGCCTCCAATGCCTCAAGGAGCTGCTCGTAAGTCACTTCCTTACCGAGAGCTTCCAGAACAGTTAATGCCTGGTCGCGCAGGCCTAAGGTGAGAGCAGTCATGGCCTGACTTTTATTCCAGCCGTTCGCTTTCATGACAGCCTCGAATTGGATTTTATAGGCCGACCAGGAAGAAGTCCCGTCGAACGGTGGCACTTTGAATCCACGTAGCGAAGGTGTTGTAGCTACCACGGGAGCTGTAACTCCATCCCCAAGTTTGAGGTCGTCCAGCGTTTTCTTCACATCAGCCATCACGTTGTCAACCCGATTGTTCACTTGGTCGATTCGGGTTTCAGCTTCCGACAGGCGGTTGTCATGTTGAGCAACCCTATCCTTCACCTCCTTTATCTCTTTCCCGAAAGTAGCGTGAAGGTCCTTCCTGAGGAGCATCTGCTCTTCCATACCGCGCTGCAGCTGCTCTTCCAACCGACGGGTCTGTTCCTCCTGTCGGCGGGCCTGTTCCTCCTGTCGGCGGGCCTGTTCCTCCTGTCGGCGGGCCTGTTCCTCCTGTCGGCGAGCCTGATCCTGCAGCATCATCATCAGAGCACCTAAGTCAGGTGCTGCAGATGCAGGAGCTGCTGACGGGCCAGCCTCCGTGGTTAGCAACTGGCCCTCCGACGTTTGCGGCGTTGCGTTACCAAATCGTCTCTGGTCCGTCTCCTGTTGGCGTTGACTTCGGGTACGGATACCCTCCGTGTCGTCTTTAGGTAAAATCGGCATATTTGATTCCACTTCTGACACCAATTGTTACGAGCTTGGGGTTCGAGACAATTAAAAACTGCCGATTGAATTACCAAAATTGACACTTTAATTACACAACACTAATTACAATCTAAAATCACACTAATAATAAAACACAGTTCGCCGTTATTTCGCTTCGAAGTATTCTCTTGTATCGCCAATTCAATACTGCCCCGGTCGTGGTCTATACCGGCCTTATATAGGGCCTCAGATATTTTCCAGAACCTTCTACTGTAGCGACATCTAGAATGTTCGAGTATATATCGGTCCCGAAGTTTCTGGAAGGATCTCGACTCTCCTAGTTCTGCTACTCGACACTAGAGGACGCTAGTGTAACTAGTGTTGCCATGTACAAGACATTAATAGTGGCGCGCTATACATTCATTTACTCGACACTAGGGGGCGCTAGTGTAACTGGTGTTGCCATGTACAAGACATTAATAGTGGCGCGTAACAGTATTGTTGCACGCCACTATTAATGTCTTGGACATGGCAACACTAGTTACACTAGCGCCCTCTAGTGTCGAGTAAAAGAAAGTGTTGCGCGCCACTATTAATGTCTTGTAAATAGCAACACTAGTTACACTAGCGCCCTCTAGTGTCGAGTAGCAGAACTAGGAGAGTCGAGATCCTTCCAGAAATTTCGGGACCGATATGTACTCGAACATTCTAGATGTCGCTACAGTAGAAGGTTCTGGAAACTATCTGAAGCCCTATATAAGGCCGGTATAGACCACGACCGGGGCAGTATTGAATTGGCGATACAAGAGAATACTTCGAAGCGAAATAACTGCGAACTAAAGTGATTGTGTTTTATTATTAGTGTGATTTTAAGTTGTAATTAGTGTTGTGTAATTAAATAGTCAATTTTGGTAATTCACTCGGCAGTTTTTAACTATCTCGAACCTCAAGCTCGTAACAGTATACTTATATATCTTTATATATAAAAATTACGTGTTACATTGTCCGCGATGATCTCCTAAACTACTGAACTGATTTCAATGAAATTTTGCATACTGGGTGCAGTTTGGTCCAACTTGAGAGATAGGATAGTTTTTATCCCGATAAGTGACCCTCAATATTTTTTTATTGCGAATTTAAGATTTTTTTATAGGAAGAGTCTTCGGAAAGGGCAGAACAACGTCTGCCTGGCCAGCTAGTATATATATATTTTTTAAATCTCTTTGTGTACGATTCATCATCTGCCTACCCATTTTCCCTACTATTGGGGTCAGCCCCCAGTATAACCTGATTCAGCTGAATACCAGTATTTTACGATTATGTTATAGAAATAAAAGTTATATTTGTAGGCTTAAACTATTTAGGGTGAGTGGGGGGAAGATGGAAAACGGGGTAAGACAAAAAGGCATCAGTAAAGACAGATTTTGTGTAATTTATCCAGTGCAGGCAACATTCATAAGACCGCCATTTTATTACGTACCACACCTAAGTCGGCACTTGTCGTTTTGAGGGATCGGTTGTGTGTTATAAGGGAATATATACGCTGTGAATTTTACGCGAGCAAGTAGGGTGTTTTAATCTTACCCCGTGTCGTGTAACTTGATTTACGAGGTAGGTACGAGTTTTTTATTTGTATACATACTTATTATTTTTAATTGGTAGTTATGTTGCTATGTCTAAATATCGTTACTTTCGGGATTTTAGGATTTATTGTAACATTCCGTCTTTACCCGCCAAAATTTGACGGGGTAAGATAAACATATAAAAGTTTCCATCTTGCCCCGTTTTCAAAAGTCATACAAATGGTCTCATGTTCTCAAACTGTACCTGAAAAAATGTTTTGTTTTGTTACAGCCATTATATAAATTGTCAGCAGCACAATTTCAGCTAATATTATCTAAAGGTATTTATTTTAATTTTTGTACATTATAAGAGAGACAAAAAGAGCAAGCGGGTCACCTGATGGCTAAGTGATTTCACCACTGCCCATAGACACAAGAAACAACAGGAGTGTTACTTGTGCGTTGCCTTCTCATAAGGTATAGGAACAGGATTCGTAGGAATGGGAGTAGGAACTTAAAGAAAGGGGAAAGACCACCAGACACTAGTTAGTAAATACAACATCACAGCTCCTAGAACAATGCAACGTCACATCGGTTTATGTAGCAAACGTCAACATTCAGGTGGCCTTAAAAAAAAGGAAAAGGAACGGGCATCCGGAACTCTCACTCACCAGACGAAACATGGCAGCCACTAAGAAGCAAACCACTTCAAGCTGATTTTCTGTGAGAGGGTAGTATCGCACCGATCAACCCTGCTCATTTATGTGTTACAGTGAACTGTAGACGTGGATCTACTACCAATTTTTTTTATTAATGTTTAGATATATTTTTTTTTTAATTTTTCTATGTTTTTAGTTGGCATTTTTCTAAGATCTTATTAATTGGTTAGCTGTTTAATTTTGAAATATTTAATTTTTTACGTTTTGTGCTACATATTTTGTTGACGAAAATTGTAAAAGGTACATATACGTAATTGTGATTAAAATTATCTTGGCATTAAAAATAAAAAAATTATGTTATTGATATCTTTCATTTTCTATATAATGTTATCCAAGTAAAGTGAAAAGTTTGAGAACCTCTAGTTCAATCTTTCCCCGGCGGGTCAAGATTGAAATATAAAAAACAAATAAAAAAAGAAAGAAACGGCTGGACTGGATTTTCACTGGCAGATAGCTGATGTCACAAGGAGTAACTTAGGCTACATTTATTTTAGAAAAAGAATTAGGGTTCCGCGCAAAAAACTTAAAACCCCAAATAACACGCGGGCGTAGTCACGGGGAACAGCTAGTTTTTAATAACTTTGACGTACCTCTTTTTAAATTCAAAGTATTGGTCGGATTAAATACGGAAAGTCAAATAAAATATTGTAAAAGTATTATTTTTTACATTAATTCTGATAGATTAATTAACTGTGTGTCATAATTGCAATTGATTTTAACTATTAAATTATTCAGTACCATTTCATTTCTATTTTCTTATACAAAATCAAAGATAACGATGAAATAGTGTTTATAATTATTGTGTAAGTGAGTACAGAGTACCCAATTAGGTACGTTTATTAATTTCAATATAATTTTTGTGGTAAAGAACTGCTTGTTGCGTCAGGGTACAATTGATTGTGTAATTATATTAATTATAATTATTAATAGATTGTGTATTAAAAATGACAACCATAACTACTAAATTCCATATGAAGTCTAATCGTAGGGAAAACTAACCTTATAAATAAAACAAACGTTGGCAATGTCGTAACGGCTTAGCTTTCTGGGGCAATGATCAGTACTTTAAGGACGTTACGACGCACGAGGCATTTGTTTTGGCGGAGATGATTATAAGTTTTAGTTTTTGAGACAGTTCCGTGTTGACTATCACGTGCGCGTGAGCGACAGTTCAATCGTTTTGTTTATTACATTCTTGTTGTCACGTTTTGCTTTTCTTGTTTTGTTTTAATAATGCCTAACGCGTAGGTACGTTTACAGTGCTCGTGAATACGGCAACATGTTAATGTGCCTTGGAGAATCTCATAAGGCCACGTAGGATTTAGATCGGTAAGCTGTTTCATACCTAATTTTTTAAATTACTTATTACTGAACTCATCTAAATAGGTAAAAGAAGCAGGATAAAAAAGCCTGACTCTAACCTTGTTAACGTTTCATTTAAGTAAATTTTTTATTAGCTGGGAATTGAACCAGGTATTTGGTTTATTTAACCTGTGAATAAAGTGGCTAGGTGGAGACAAGCACAGCACAAAATAGTAGGTTAAGTGGATAAGTTAGGTATTTAGACAAGTATTGTAAATTATTAGGTATTGTGGTACCATCGCTAGCTGCGGGCCGCGTGAATTCGGCGTTCGCGCGTACATTGACCCCTAGTCAGCTGATTGTAATTCAGTAATTCCACTGCTGGTTTTATGTTTAAGTATTTTCATGATTTTTTTTATGAAATTATCGTTTCATTTGTGACGTGAAAAGATGATTTTTTTTCATCAGGATCGATTTTATTTCCCACACATCATCAAATGTATAGTTAATAATATCTGGCTTCGTTTTCGGAAGCGTTTCACAAACACCCGGTATATTTTAGACATTGAAATTGATAAAATTTATAAAGTAAATAAAAATAAGTAATAGCCTAGTGTACATACTTATATTTACTTACTTAAATCTATACATTTCGTATTTTTTGAACTCGTCTCTAAATAATTTCTGACAGAATACAGTTTTTAAAAAAGTTTAATAATTTTGGTATCATATTGTTGATAAATTCATTATCTCGGCAAACTTCTATCACAGTCAAAGGTTCAGTGACTGAAATAAAACATATGAAGTAGCACTTATTCATTTTGCTGCACTCATTTGTCCTTGAACCTGAAATTGGTTTTAATTATAATAAGAGAAAACAATATACTGAAATGAATTATAATGTGGACATGCAATAGAATTTTCAATTTACTTGATAGTAATAATCATGCTTTTTATTCATCACTAAAACATTATTATCCAGTTTTAGAGCAAAGTTTTTCTTTTCTAGTGCAGCTGCCTCTAGGTTTTGATTTTACCTGCCAAATGATGGAAAGCGTTTGATCTCAACAACAGCTCTCTCATTTTCAATTATACCTGTAACAAATTGACATGAAATATAAAACAATGAAATGAAGCTCTTTATGAGATTTTATACAAGAAATTCAATCGCCTTTCGTGCTCGTAATCCTTTGTTTCTCGCGATTATAACCAGTTTTATGATTTGCCACATTTGCCAAATACATAGATAAAATTGAAGTTTGGTACAGAAAAACTTACCATCTGGACTACCAGCTAAACATCCAAATTCTTCATCAATAAAAAGGCCTGAAGTTCTGACAATTTTATTATATTGTTGCATGAACATACTTTTTGCTACATTCTCATTTTGATGCCCATATACGGAGGGGCACACTGAAATGATCGGGAATAGAATATTTCGGATTGAGTTACAATAAAACCTTTTTTAGAATTTGAATACTGGTCTCTTAAAATCTTAATGGCATTCAAACAATTAAAAAAATGTTTGAAAACAAAAACTATGTTGCTTTAAGGTTGACACGTCATTAACAGAAATGGAGCTCACGCGTGACCATTTCCGTGCCATAATTTATGATAATTTTCGTCGCGGCTTATCTCAAGATAAATGTCTGATAATAATAAACAAATAAATTCTTTATTTCAGATAATTAAAATCCATATGTGGGTTAGTAATACAATAATAATAATAAAAATAAAATGGCGTAGGGAAGTGACGACCCCACCGCCCGCTGACGTAACAGTTAAGTGACAAAACTGCTACGTCAGCGCAGTCAGTCAGCGCCTTGCCAAGAGGTGTGTGCGCCGTGCCTCGGCAGAATTGAGGGTGCAAAGGTCCGTCTGTGCTTATGGCCGCACCATGAAACAGTGCCGGGCCTGGGCGTCTCCCGTTGATTGACGCCCATTCAATGGATGATGGAAAATAAAAGAGTGCACAAAGGGCCGCTGCCTGGAGGTCGCTAGGGCGCGTCTGGAGCTGGCGCTGGACGCGACAGCATGCGGGTTGCCAGCCAAGCGCGGGGGGCTACAAGACCACCTAGTAGCCGCCCGCATCCATCATCCCCACCAGAGGGCTTGGTGTCGGCTGGGTCTTTTCGGACTCAGCAAGCGGCACCCGCCGCTGGTGGAACACGTCGCATGCGTTGGACAGAAATGATGAACGCAAACGCATTGCGAGCATATTTTAAGGCAAAAGGGGAAGAAACTGGAATGTTAGCGTATCGGGCTCGGATGCATCGCTTTTGCGCGGAGCTGGAGCCATCTGTTCATGTATCAGAGCAAAACCTGGCAGACCGAGTTTGGTACATCCTGCGCTCCAACATATTTGGTGACGCCGAACTCGAACGACTACGACGTGAGGCTGTTCCCTCATCGGATGAAAATGCTACAGCTGGTAATGCGACGCGACGAATTGCAGAGCAATCTGTACACGTGGATACCGCCGCGGATTTTCCAGTTGTGGTTGATTCAGACGATGATGGAATGGTCACCCAAGAACTAGAGCAGATGAGGAGTAAATTGGCGGAGGCGATTGTGGATACGCGCAGTACGCCTCTCGAAAATCGACCGCGACTCTTAACACAATACTGGTGACCTATTTGGAAGCCAGCCGGGACCTTTGCGAGACGGACTCAATTCTTTTTGGCGCCACACTGGCAGTTTGCCGTATTATTAGCGCCAAACTTCCCACGGCTGGACGCGCTACTAGACAAAGTAGCGCCATCCCAGCCTGGAGAAGAAGGATTGAGGACCGTATCGCAAAGGCAAGGGCCCTCATCGGCAGACTGATAAGCTTCAGGTCGGGCAATAATAGGCTGAGAATTGTGCGCACCGTCAGGATGGCGTTTGCTGGGACAAATATCAGTTTGTCCCAGCCGGATATAACGCAAAAACTGACAGGAAGTATAGACAACCTGAAGCAGAGAATCGCTGCTTGGGGGAAGCGAATTCGGCGATATACCGAGAGGTCGACACGGTTCAACCAGAATCGTCTCTTCCAGAGTGATCAGAAGAGACTCTATGAAACATTGGAGCGACCAATGGTACGTGGAACGGGCCCAGCACCGAATCAAGCCGACACTATCGCATTCTGGCGCGGCCTGTGGTCAGAGCCCGTAAACCACAACGAGGGCCCTTGGACGGAACTTGTGGCGAGTCAGTGTGCGAATATTACGCCCATGGACCCCGTCATCATAACGCCGGATAACGTAGCTGAAGCGGTCCGTAGGGCCCCGAACTGGAAAAGTCCGGGACTTGACGGATTGCATCACTACTGGCTGAAGGGGTTCGTGGTGTCACGCTGTGCTCGCCCGACAGTTTCAAGAGGCTCTCGACCAAAAGTCGCTCCCGAGCCTCTTCACTACTGGAATCACTCATTTGGTTCCTAAAGACCGGGATTCCACAGACCCAAGCAAATACCGCCCCATAACGTGACCATATACAAGACACTTACATCCATTTTGAGCGCGAGAATCACTCGTCACCTGAACTCAAATCAGGTGATGTCGCGTGCTCAAAATGGATATCGGAGCGGTGTTCGTGGAACCAAGGTACCACTCCTCATTGACGCGGTCATTGGCAAGGTGGTTAAACGCAACCATCGGAACTTCTCCGTCGCCTGGATAGACAACAAAAAGGCTTTTGACTCGGTGCCTCATACATGGCTTAAGAGGGTCCTCGAGCTGTACAAGGTTGAATGTACGGTTCGAGACTTCCTCGGGCAGTGTATGGGACAGTGGAGTACGATCCTTTGTCATCTAGGCCAGCGGATGACGGCTGCGGAGAACCACATAAGGATAAGAAGGGGTATTTTCCAGGGCGATTGTTTGAGTCCAATCTGGTTCTGCCTCTCTCTGAACCCTCTTAGTGCCTTACTGGAGGGCTCCGAGAGGGGATTTCAGCTTCGGATAGGAGGTACAAAAGTGACCCACCTTTTCTATATGGATCCTCTTCATCTTATGGAATTGCTAAACATCACTTGTGATTTTAGGAATTCTATTGGAATGGAGCTGGGGACAGATAAGTGTGCGATCGTCCATGTCGAAAGGGGAAGGGTTCCTAACTCTGAGGGCATAGACTTATCTATGCCCATCAGCATAAGGACCCTTTCCGAGGCTGAAATATACCGATACCTGGGTATGTCACAGAACATCGGTGTCGATGAGGCGGGTATGAAGCAGTCAGTTTGCGATGTGTTTTATGCACGCTTGACAAAAGTACTTAACAGTCTTTTGTCGGGCGTTAATAAGACACACGCATATAACGGTTGGACCATGCCTGTTCTCATGTATACATTTGGCATACTCAGGTGGACTCAGACCGAACTGAACGCTCTGGATAGAAAAGTCCGCACTATTATGACGTCCCACAGGATGCATCATCCGAGATCGTCGGTAATGAGGCTGTACTTGCCACGGAAACATGGTGGGCGCGGCTTTTTAATCGCGCTTATCATGCATAAACGCGAAGTGTGCAGTCTCCGTAATTACATTCTGACGAGAGCAGATGATTCATTCTATAGGGACGTTATTTTTTGTGATAAAGGACTTACCCCTCTATCCTTAGCCAACGAGTAACGGCAAGACCCGGCAGTACAGAGCATTTCTGACCGGGAGACCGTATGGAAGGAGAAGGAGCTCCACGGGAGTTTCTACAAGGCTCTACATGAGCCTTTCGTAGACACAGTTGCCTCCCTCCACTGGCTACGTTTTGGTGACCTCTTCGGGGAAACCGAGGGTTTTGTCTGTGCAACACAGGATCAGACTATTAAGACCAATAACTATCGGAGATACATCCTAAGGGATGGCACCGTCGACATTTGTCGAGCTTGTCGCCATCCCGGTGAATCACTTATGCATGTCATCTCCGGTTGTTCGGCGCTCTCTAACTCTGAGTACTTGCATAGGCACAAGCACAACCTAGTAGCCAGGATTCTACACCAGGAGCTCGCTCTGAAATACGGTCTCGTGGAACGGAAACTACCTTATTATAAGTACATGCCGGAAGCCGTGCTCGAAAATGACCACGCCAGGCTCTACTGGACCGGGCCATCATCACAGACAGGACCATTCTTGCGAATAAGCCTGATATTGTGCTGATGGACCGGGCACAGTCAAGGATATATATTACCATTCCGTATGACGAGAACCTCGTGAAAGCCAAAACAGATAAGCGAACAAAATATCTGGACCTGGCTCACGAGGTGACCGACATGTGGGGTGGACTGCCGGCCGAAATTATACCTGTAGTCGTTTCTGCGAACGGGTTAATCCCAGTCAGCCTCTCGGGTCATCTGAGGCGACTGGGACTTCGTGACGGACCGCTCCAAGTCCGCCGGTTTCTTTCCCTTTCCCCCTAACCCTCAGCCGTTTGGTCTTCCCTGCCGAGGACTTCCATCTGGTTGGGTTTTAATTTATTAATGTATTTATTTTATTTTGTTGATATTTATGTATGTTTATCATTTTCATTTACAATTATATATTTATACAGCCCAACCAGATGAGTAAACTTTATAGATGCCCCAAATAAAAATAATATCAAAGGTTAGTAAAACAATGGTTTGCTTAAAATCTAGTGAAATAAAGTAATACCTTGTGCCGAGACAGACCATTAAGGGGGGTGGATAGGGCCCAGTGATCAGTCTCTGCACAAGACATTTCCACAGCGGCGATGTATATCTGTCCGCTACGGTCCTCAGAATGCTGTTGTGACTGGCTCATACCCTGTTAATAAGGGATGCGGTTTTTTTGTGTATGATGGCATTAAAACCATCTGTTTGGTATGCCGCAAATATCCCTGATGCACTACAAAAACGAGGCAGTACCAACAGCATCCTGAATATATTATTATATGGTATGCGATCTCAGCGAACTTGTTTCGATTTATGATGTTGAAGCACCGATTCAAATGATAATATACCGCTGGTATGCCGTGTTCCGACACGGTCGTGTGTCGCTCAACACTGTTTCTTCTGCAGGTCGACTAAGAACAGCGGTCACGCCTGAAAACATCGCAGCTGTGCGAACTATTATATAAGATGACCGTCATGTGACATACGAGCAGATTCGGGCTGTTATCGGTATCAGAATGACTGCAATTCAGTCGATATTACATAATGAACTGTGTGTAAGAAAGCTAGTTTCCTGCTGGGTTCCCCACAATTTGTCCGAAGAGTAAAAGGCGGCTCGTGTAGATTAGTGCCGGAATACTCTGCAACGCTTCAACGGAGGGAAGTCAAATGCCGTTTATAATATCATCTCAGGTGATGAATCATGGATTTATTCATACGAACCTGAAAGAAAATCTGTCAGCAGTTTGGTTCTTCAAAGACGAGGACAAACCAACGAAAGTGGTGCGCTCCCGCAGAGTGTCAAAGAAAATGGTCCCTACGTTTGTCTCGAAAAAGGGGCATGTTGCTACAATTCCTTTACAGTAACGCAGAACGGTTACCGCTGAGTGGTATATCAGGATTTGTTTGCCAGAAATGATAGCCGAACTCTGAAAAAATAACCCGATACGTCGCATCAGCTTACAACTATAATGCGAGCTCCTATACGGCTCGGAAGACAAATGATTTTTTGAAGCAGGAAAACGTTGAGCTGATGAGCCATCCTCCGTACAGTCCTGACCTGAGCCCAAACGATTTCTTTACATTCCCTAGAACGAAAGATTTACTACGCAGTCAACGGTTTGAAGACCCCGAAGCAGCTGTAAAAGCGTACAAATCAGCCATTTTGTCAACATCAACTTCAGACTGGAATTACTGTTTTAATGATTGGTTTGCATGAATGGAAAAGTGCATTAAGTTGAATGGAGAATACTTCGAAAAACAATAAAATACAATTTAGCTATACCGTGCATGTGGTTTTTCTTATTCCCGATCATTTTAGTGTGCCCCACGTAACATGTCTTTTGTACAAATATTATTATTTTTATATAGAATATCCTTTATATGATTGTGACATGGAGTGGTAATACGGCGTTTGCAAACCTGTAAAGATAAAAAACGACATAAAATAAATGTTAAAATTGTCTAAGTAGGTATTCCATAAAATACTGCAATTTTACCAGAAATGTATATAGACATTTCTGCTAACATAATTATACCACACAACTAACCATTCCAAATTGACTAGCAGTCAAACGGTCACACCTATGAGTAGTACATAAATCATTTTCATGCTGCCCTACAGTAGACATTTCAATCAAAGTGATGTTTTCTGGTGAATTTTGGAATTCTGCTAACCTTTCTTCACACTGAATTCTCAACTGTCAACTGTCTCTTCGTCAATATCAATAGGATCACAAGCTTCAGGTCCATAGTGCTTATCCGGCTAGGTTTTCTCTCTTGGAGCAAACAATCGTTTGCGTTTCGACGATTGTTGTCGTTTTCTGCTTTGTTCCTTCCGTTTCATGTATTTTTTTAAATGCGTCCCTGGGCTCTGTGTGGTCTGCCTTTTCCATGCAGTTTCATGCCATTTGTGTCAAGTAGCAAGCGATAATCCTGAAAACATTTTTTTAAATAGGTGATATTCTTTTTTTTTATAGAAGAGGCGGCAAACGAGCATGCGGCTCACCTGATGGTAAGTGACTACCGCCGCCCAAGAACAACTGCAACACCAGGGGAATTGCAGATGCGTTGCCGGCCTTTTAGAAAGGTGTAAGCTCTTTTCTTGAAGGTTCCTAAGTCGTATCGGTCCGGAAAATTCGCTGGTGGTAATTGATTCCACAAAGAAGTTGTGCGAGGGAGAAAACTTCTTCTAAATCGCACAGTGGTGGACCGCCAATCATCCAAATGGTATGGATGGTAACGCTAGTTTTGTCGCGATGTGCGATGGTGAAATTGAGCGGCTGGAATTAGTCCGAACAATTCCTCAGAGCACTCCCCGTGATAGATGCGATAAAATACGCAAAGAGATGCAACATCTCTACGCAGTGCCAGTGTATCGAGCCGATCGGAAAGAACTCGGTCGTCGATGATTCGAACTGCTCTGCGCTGGATGCGGTCAAGTGTAAAGAGCTGGCACTGGGGTGCCCCGGCCCAGAGATGAGAACAGTATTCCATGTGGGGCCGAACTTGCGCTTTGTAAAGTTGCAAGCGATGTGCCGGCATGAAATACTGTCTCGCTCTGCTGAGCACGCCAAACTTTTTAGAGGCCAATTTGGCCTTCCCTTCTAAGTGACCACGAAACTGCACACTATTCGATATGTCGACGCCAAGGATTCTGAAACTAGCTGAGGCAGCAAGGGGAGTGCCTTGAAACTGAGGAGATAAGACAAAGGGGTTCTTTTTAGCGGTAAACGCGCAAACTTGTGTCTTCTGGGGATTGAACTGGACTCCATTTAGATGGCCCCAATCCGAGACTTTGTTAAGCAAAGACTCGACTTCAGACACAAGTTTGTTCCGGTACTCAGCGACGTTTTCCCGAGAAATATTGGCACGGCCGGTATATAAGGCATCACCAGTGCTGTCGTCTGCATAGCAATGAATGCTACCAGTTAGCAACATATCATTGATATGCAGGAGAAACAGCGTTGGTGATAGCACGCAGCCTTGTGAAACACCAGCGTTGATAGGCTTGAAATCAGAACATGCAACGTCTACTACGACCTTGATGCTCCGATCAGCAAGGAAACTGGTGATCCATTTGCTCAATTTCTCGGGAAGCCCATAGGAAGGAAGCTTCGAAAGAAGCGCTTTGTGCCAGACCCGATCGAAGGCCTTCGCTATGTCCAAACTAACGGCCAATGCCTCCCCCTTGGACTCTACTGCCTCCGCCCATCTATGAGCCAGATAGACTAGAAGATCACCAGCTGATCGACCTCGACGAAAACCGTACTGGCGGTCACTAATCAGCTGGTGATCCTCAAGGTACCTCATGAGCTGGCAGTTTATAATGGATTCCATTATTTTGGAGAACAAGGAGGTGATGGCAATAGGCCTGTAGTTGGACGGGTCTGAGCGGTCGCCTTTTTTAGGGATCGGGTGCACCAAAGCTGTCTTCCATGAATTCGGGACTACGCCTTGGGAGTAGGAGTACCGGAAAAGATGCGTTAAAACCGGTGCCAACTCAGGAGCAACACGTCTTCAGCACGATGGGAGGGACTCCATCGGGCCCACTCGACTTGCTGACGTCCAGGAAGAAGAGTGCTTTGCGAACCGAGCACTGTGTAAACCGCATATCCGGCATGGAGCACTCACATCGCGGGATGGTCGGCGGTGTGTTCCCCCCGTCATCTAGAGTCGAGTTGGACGTTAAAAGAGAGCTCAACAGATCGGCTTTCTCCTTTGCGGCATGAGCCAGTGAGTCGTCCTCTCTGTGCAGAGATGGAAGAGATGGCTGACAGAAGTTCCCTTGGACAGCCTTGGCGAGAGACCAGAATGCACGGGTTCCAGAAGGAAGGCGAACTAGCTTCTCGCCAATTCTGCCGATGTGCTCAGACCTTGCCTTGGCAATGACGCTTTTGAAGGACCTGGAGGCGGAATTATATTTCTTTTTAAGTGCGCTGGTGTTTATATCCCGAGACGTTGATGCGTCAGCCCAGGCCCGGTAGCACTCCTGCTTATAGCGTGATGCTATTTTACAGGAGCGACCAAACCATGGCTGGGATCTGCCTCCTATGGGCACCACAGAAGATGGAATAAAAAGTTCCATACCCTGAAGTACCACATCAGCAACAGAATCGGCAACAACGCTGGGATCTTCCGGCGAGAAGCAAACCCGCCGCCAAGGGTAGGATGCAAAAAAAGATCGCATCCCGTCCCAATCAGCTGACCTATAGTGCCAAACACGGCGGCAAGCTGCAGATCGCAACTGCGATTGGAGCGTGTGTGGCACCGTACTCTGGATCAGACAATGGTCCGAAGAGCCCATCAGAAGAGACCATCGACGGAGACCTGATATCCGTCCGGATGACAGGTCAGCAGAAGGTCCAACAGGGAAGGTACATGGTCTTCCACATCTGGGATCCGCATATTCCAAGAAAAAGAAATTTTTTTTATAGGATAAGGGTGACAAACGAGCACACAGTCCACCTGATGATAAGTGGTTGCTGCGGCCCATAGACATCTACATCTATCCTCTATTACAAATCAAAATGTAGATGCGTTGTCACCTGTGAGGACTAAGATGGAATGCCTCAGATATGTTGTGCCGACCTCCTAGCCAGAAGATACGCCAACGTCCGGCGAATTGCGGACGAACATGTTAAGCAGCTTCTAAGCCTCCCGCTGCTTAGTGACCGAGCCAGACTACGTCCGGATGTGTTGGGTCCAGTCTTGGTTGCCTGTAATACGTTGAGGCGGCTTGATTTACCAATGGGCGAATGGGCTTTTTTGTTGCTCCGCATCGTGCTGTCCCGTCTACCTCTCGACCTTCGAATTCATTTTGAGGAGAGGTACGGCGGGGACGAGGCCTCCTATATCGGAATATAGGAGGCTTCGTCCCCGCAGCAGGTCATAGAAGGGCGGACCCTTCTATGACCTGCTGCGGTTTTTGGAGGAGCAGTGCCGGCAGATCGAGAACGCGACAGGCGCCGTTGACGACTTACGAGCCGTGCCCAGTGAGAGGCTGAATCCGCCAGGCAAGTCGTCGTCAACCCCCCCCCCCCCCCCCTGCTCCTATTGTCGAGCATCTGATCACCGGGTAACGTCGTGCCCGAAATTATTAGGTAAGCCGGTTCCGGCGAGGCGAACTATCGCCAAGAAGCGCCGCTGGTGCTGCTCATGTTTGGAAGGGCACCTCCAGCGAGACTGTCCGCATCGGCGGCCCTGTCTGCATTGCCAGGGCATTCATCATGCAGTTTTGTGCCTGGGTGCGAACGGCGTCTCCTCTCGGGGCTCTGCCAGGCCCTCGACCCCCACGGTCGGGGGCGCTCAGCCACGCCCTCTGCCGGGCGACTCTCGGCGCCCGTCGGCCAGCCACCAGGCCCCTAAGTTTGAAAGGGGTCCCTCCCCCGACCAGTCGGGGGGTAATTTCCCCAGGGGCGGGGGTGTCATCGCCCCCCCTCAGCGTGTGGAGATGAACTTCACGGCCACTCATCGGTCCGCTGGACCCTTCTCACTCCCGTTAGCTGAGTGGCCGCGACTGGTGTACCACTGTTCCCCATTTGATGGAGGCGACCCTGGCTAGCTGCCGCCTTAGCTCCCACCACGGCCGCCTCCACTGAGCGTTAAGCCGTCAACAGTCCACTTGTCAAAATGTTCTGTTGCCGACGGCCTCAGTGAAGGCGTACAACCCGAGTGGCGACTGTTAGCGGTTGCGCTCTATTGGTCTCGGGTTCACGCCGTGTGGCCTCCACTTGGTGGTGGGAAGATTAGGGCCCCCCTGGAGCGTTGAATCACGCTGTCAAGGGGTATTAGATTTGGTTTGGTCAAGCACTTAGTTAAAATTCTTTAAATTAAAATTAAAAATGCTTTTGGGTTTTCCGCGAAATTTCCATATTTGTAGCGGTTGTGATTAAAAGAATTGAATTTAATCTACTCCTTTAAATGCTGCTGCATATGTTTTGTAAATATATGTAATCACTGTGTTTGTTGCTACACGGAAAATTGAAATTGAATATCGCGCTATTTGGAAAATTATGTACATGTTTTGTGATATTTGTGTGTTTAATCATTTTGCTTTGTGAAAAGGAAGGCTGAAATTAAATAGCCCTATCTGTGCTGAAGTAAATATAAGTCAATTCTCCTTTGGTTTACATTTGGTTGGCACTGTATAAGTTATTTAAATGAGAAATAGGACTGTCTCTTGCGTTTATTGTTTTGTTTAATTTGTCAAGTTGACCTATGTGCATCGGTGATTAATTTGGTTGAATTGATTCTGTAGTTGAACATTGATGCTTTGAAAAATTAGTTGAAATATGAGCATAGGACTACTTGCCTAACAGGCTGGCTAGTTGTAGATTATGAAATGGAAATTAGCTGTCGCACCATTAAGTAAATGATTATATGGTGGATGGCTTGGTTAGGCCTACTTGTTGAAAATTCATACTAGGGACTATCTGTGCGTTTCGTTCGGCTCTCCACAGACGACGTTCATGTGGAATTGTGGGTGCTCTCTGCAATGAAGCTTAGGAGGCCACTCTGGGCCGCTTCGTGTCGCGTCGCTATTTGCAGACCTGATCCGGTCGGATTGCAGAACTAATCATAGGAGCACAGATAGGTGTTTGAAGGAGGTCGTCGGACTTCTGTCTAGGAATAGGACTTATTTATGGGCTGCGATGCCCAGGAAGGGCATCCAGTTCAACCCTCCGGCTTGCCCACGTTGGGGCTCTAATTTTGAGGCGTTGGTTAGGGTTGCAAGATCTGATGGGGTGCCTAAGGTGGCCTAGTTTGGTTGTAGATTCGGTCTTGCAACTTGCCCTCGCGACCTTGTCCCGCTGACCGGTTTGCTCGCGGACATAATCCTTATGTCCGGGACGGGGGTTTGTTTGCGCCAAACGCTGTTTTCGGAACCGACGTCAGAGGGCGCGCGACTCGGTGCCATACCGGTTTTGTAGTTCGGGCTAGTTGGATGGGTCGAGCGCGTGCGAGTGCAAAGCAGTCGTCTGCCAGCTGTGCTAACGCCAGCACGCTGTCAATTTTGTTCGGGAACTCGGAATAATTAGGCGCGGCCAGTAAATATACGGTTTAGGATTTTCAACGCGCATTCCGTGCTGGAGAGCTTCCCCGGGACTCATCGTGTCCGACTCAGAATCTGTATAAGTGCATTCGACAATATTAGCTAAAGCGGCCTTTGATAGTCTATAAATAATTGTTGCTACGCGAAACGGTAGTGACCTTTGATCCAGACACTCCCTGTTCATTTTGTGTGTTAGGCTTTATAACAAACGAGAGTTAGTGGCTTCTGTAAGTTAGTTAATAGTACGATAGAGTTAATGGACTGTTATCGTGACGAACGAGGAAAGTGACTGTGGACAACGCCGCGGAAGATTACCTCATTTTGGAGCAGCCTGGAACTCGGCCGCTGCTGGTCGCCTATGCTTGCCAAGGCCCCACACATTCACACCTCACTGTACACTACTCGCCATCCACTATCACACACACTCACGGCCTGCCCAAGCCTTGGTGCGAAGTTAGCTTCGGATAATGGTAAGTACTATGTGTTTCTAGCTTTCTCCCATATAGTTTATTGTATTTAGAACATATTCCACGTGGCCATATTCTGGCCCCGCCCCTCTGCTGCCCGTCGATGGGATTACTCATGGGCCCTAATCCCGTCATCCTTGGTTGGGGCAGCTAGGGGCGTGTACAGTTACATTTATGTCTTGCCACACTTTGACATTGGACTGTCTTTTTAATCCACACTTTCTTCGCCTCCCAAGTTAAATTCTAGTACTGATTGAAATTTGACTGCCTGCTTTCTTTAGTCACTTTATGACACTGATAATATTTACTGTTTTCCGTATGACAACACCTAAGTTTTACAGAACGTTTCCTTCTAGGAACTTTGAAAACAACTTTTCCTTCTTCAGTTTTTCCTGTTCCTGCATAAGTGTCTCCTTTCATACGTTTGTTCTTATTCGATTCACTAATCCAACATTCTTTATTTGCCTTTCCTCTTTTAGCTCGGCGTCGTTTTCCATCAGTCACATTATTGTCTTCCGATTCAGAGGATGATTGTCTCAATAATTCGTTGGGTCGATAGTCAGAGTCTCCATCATCAGGCGAGTACTCACTGATAACAGAAAAAGACGAAATATGACCCAGCATCGGATCTTCGGAACATGACGGAATAATATCTAAAGGTTCATAAAGATTTTGAGGAGAATCAATTACGGGAAGCAAATCAAAATTTAAAGCATCTGTTGGCGATATTGATGGCCATTGTTGTATAATATCCTGGCGTAGCAGAGTGTTAAGTGAACGCTCCTTTGAAGAATCTTTCAGCAGTACTACTTCTGCTGCTATATAACAACCCATCTCTTTATCAAAATTATCTACTGAAGGTGAATTACAAAAAGAAGGTGAGTTGCCATTTATTTCAAAGTTTGCATGTTCTTTAATAACTTTAAGTGTACATTTTTTTAAATGACTTATTTGTTTTTCAGAATTTATCACGCGGAGACACAATTCAACGAGTGAAATGGGCTTGTTTTGATCATCTTTCAGGTTCTTTGAAAGCGCGGGAGCAGTGTTACTTGTTACGGGAATCTTGAATGCTGGAAGAAGTTCTTCATTTTTGGAAATTAGATTCTCCGTTCTATTTATCAAATGCCAACGTAATTCAGCGAACGAGTCGAGACTATTTATGTGTAAACAACCATCAATCGGATCATTGACTTTTATTGGAGATGACGGTGTGCTAGTTTGACCACAAGATTGGATGGGATGTTCGCTTGTGGAAATATATTCCTCTCTTAAATTTGCCTTAAATTCTTGTGATGGATTAATTAAAACCTTTACATTTTCACGTAATTTACGTGACTTTCTCCCGCTACGCGATGAATAATAGTTTTTTACAATCTCTGGAGAGTATCTACCGTCGCCAGGATGCGACGCCATGGTGAACTAAAACAAAAGTAATTATATTAGGTATATTATTTATTAATAAAACTGATTAGACATTAACGATTAAATGATGAAAACCATGTACGTTTACGAGGATTTTTTACAAATAAAAAATTATAAAAACGAAATCCTCGTAAGTGCCTAATGAATTAGAGAAATTATATAAAAACGATTTAATGAACTGGATTTTAGGTTTTAATACATCGCATATTAACATAAATGCATTATATATGATTTGTTTTAATTTACTTATCTATTTATTTGTCCGAGGACCTCGTAATCATCCTTACGTACTTTTCCTTCTCGACGTAATACATATTTACAAATGAATACCTTGTAAATGTACAAACGTGGTATTCTCTCTCAATTTAAGTTAAAAGAAAACATCGTATTTGACTTTACGAGCTTTGAAAACTTATTTATGTGTTGTACGAGGTTATTAATTACAAAACTAGCCACAACTTATGAATATATTGTTATATCTGCTGAAATATACGTTTCAAACATGAACAGTACTTACCTTCTTTCGAGAAACACTAAATTGAACAACAATAGCAGGATAAACTCAAGTAATCAATTTTCAAATAAAAAACGACACGTTCGTTGCAAGGTATCAAAGAGTATAGTAATGTACTCTGTGGAGTATAGTAACGCAAGGTATAGGTAGGCAAACTGACAGATGCGAGTATTTACGAGGTTCTCATTTACTGTCATAGATGGAGCTATGAGTATCAAATAAATAAATTAGTCAGATCAGGATGTGCGTTGGGAAGTTTTCTTCCTAGAAACGCAATAAAATAAATTTGAACAAAAATGCATTTCCGAGGTTTTCACTCTAAGACGTCGATATATAGATAATTATAAATATATCAATATCGGAGTTTAATATATCGAAAAAATAGCAATATATCGGCCTTATTTAAAAGAGAACAAACGTAAGTCAGCTCAAAAATGATTTACTTACACAGTTTATGATTTAGTATATTAATTAAACAAATTAAATTATAAATGTATGAAAATGTTAGGTTATAATAATTCTTAGAAATTATTGTTTAATTTAGATAAGATAATTTTGTGTACCAATATTTCTCAGTAAAAGTTTTCAAAAATACTTGTTGTTTTATATGTTCAGCTGTTTGACTACTATGATTATTGGGCACTAAAAGATCGATTGTAGAAGCAACTCGTTCTGATGCTACAGATGTAGCTGAAGAAATCAAATATTTAACAGCTATTTCTGAAAGCACGGAAGTAAAACGTCTACCCAGCGAACAGTTGATGACGACAGTCAATCAAATCCATAACGCGCCTAATCGATCAAAATAACTTGAGGTTTATATCAATATCGAAACCCATGTTTCGTCATTTTCTCTAATAGTTCACATGCGCAGACACTTTCATATCACTTTTACGAATAAAAATCCATTTCAAACGATTATTTAACGAGGAGCAACAATCTGTCGACGGTCGAGTTACTGCCAAAACTCACAGTAAGTAAAGTAGAAAGTACTAAGTTTTATAGATTATTCAATTTAAATTTAATACCACAGAGATATACTATATAAAATAACATTTCTTTTTAAGATAATAAATAAACTGGGGAAAAAGAAAAAGCATAATATAGTGTAAATAAAGTACATTAGATTGGGTCAATCAAGGATTAGGATTTAAGTTTACGATCGTGTTATAGATTAAATGATTTACGAGAAAAAAATAAAATATAAAACTTATTACTTAGAAAAAATATCTACTGTCGATATATACCTAGTCAGGTCATAAGTATTGTCACACAGTAAAAACTTTTCTTTTAGAATGCTGGCCACAAAAAAGTTTATTGAATTCGAATTTCGAATTGTTCATGAAAATAGAACTGCATACATTTTAGAATTTTACTCATTTTTAAACAAAGAGTATAATAAGTATATACAGGAAAAGAGAGCCCTCTGACGATATTTTATTGCAGACAAAATTGAACTACTAGCGTCTCCTACAAATTGAATCCGAACTAATTCGCTATATATAGTTATACTATGTACATCATATTAATGTAACTATTATGTTCTTTAATTCGCATACTTACTGAAACAATTTTTACTTTTTTTTTTGTAAAATAATTTATACTTTTAATATTAAAAGTAGGTAAATAGTTTCAATAAGTACACTTGTATTTGTGAGATAATAATATATAAAAAGGTTATTTGCGATGTTACAGGAATGACAATTTAATATGACAATTATTTCATTTTTTATTTTTATTTTTTATTATAAAATGCTGGTTGCCAGTATCATAATTGTCATATTTATCGATTGATTCGATAATTATTACGTGTTTTTATGTTAAAATTATAATTTTTTATCAATAAAATCACCAATAATATTTTGGTGCACTTATTTTTATTTTGTAAGTAAATTTCATTTTATTTTTCCAAAGTAGCGACATCTGTAAAGCCATAAGACCAACTATAAACAAATTATTTTTGGAAACAAGTTATGGATGGCGCCACCATCCATTAAATTTTTGTGGTTCAAGGCAACTGTCCTACGCCTGTTTTTAAATATGGAGTGGACGCTTAAAGAAGACCGTGTTGCAGTTATTGCGTTGCATCGTTGCGGTTACACGCCAATTCAAATTATTGACAAACTGGAAAATTTGAATATAACCAAAAGATTCGTTTATCGTACCATCAAACGATACAATGAAGACTCTAGTGTAGATGATAGGTCAAGAAGTGGTCGCCCTCGGTCTGTTAGGACTCCAGCAGTGATAAAAGCTGTGAAGGCGCGTATTCAAAGAAATCCCAAACGTAAGCAGAATCTGTTGGCCCTTCAGATGGGGTTAAGCAGAACCACGGTGAAAAGGGTGTTAAATGAAGACTTAGGGCTTTGGGCATATCGAAGAAAAACAGGACATCGTTTGAATGCTCGTCTAATGGACCTGAGACTGAAGAGATGCCGTGCTTTGTTGAAGCGGTACGCGGGAAAAAATATCGGGAAATTCTTTTTTCGGATGAAAAAATTTTTACCGCAGAAGAGAGCTACAACAAACAAAATGATAAGGTGTACGCACACAGTAGTGAAGAAGCGAGCAACCGTATTCCGCGTGTCCAACGAGGTCATTTTCCATCCTCGCTCATGGTATGGTTTGGAGTTTCTTATTGGGGCTTAACAGAGGTACAATTTTGTGAGAAAGGTGTAAAAACGAATGCAGTTGTGTATCAAAATACAGTCCTGACGAACCTTGTGGAACCTGTTTCTCATACCATGTTCAATAACAGGCACTGGGTATTCCAACAAGATTCGGTGCCAGCTTATAGAGCGAAGAGCACACAAAACTGGCTGGCGGCGCGTGAAATCGACTTCATCCGGCACGAAGACTGGCCCTTCTCCAGTCCAGATTTGAATCCGTTAGATTACAAGATATGGCAACACTTGGAGGAAAAGGCGTGCTCAAAGCCTCATCCCAATTTGGAGTCACTCAAGACATCCTTGATTAAGGCAGCCGCCGATATTGAGATGGACCTCGTTCGTGCTGCGATAGACAACTGGCCGCGCAGATTGAAGGCCTGTATTCAAAATCACGGAGGTCATTTTGAATAAACTTTAGTGTCATAAGAATCTATGTTTTGTTAAGTTCATTTTGGTATATAAATGGTTACATAATGAATAAACTTGTTTCAATTATTTTATATTAAACATGTGACAGAATTTATGACCTGACTAGGTATATTTCAATATCGAACCATTGATATATCATCATCATCATCATCATTACAGCCCTTCACAAGTCCACTGCTGAACATAGCCCTCCCCCAAAGAATGCCACAAAGCACGGTCCTGAGCCACCTGCATCCATCGACTTCCTGCATGTCTTACCAGGTCGTCACTCCATCTCGTGGGGGGACGCCCTACACTTCGCCTACCGGTACGAGGCTGCCACTCGAGAACCTTTCTTCCCCATCGGTTGTCGGTTCTTCGAGCTATATGGCCGGCCCATTGCCACTTCAGCTTACTAATCCGTTGGGCTATGTCGGTTACTCTGGTTCTACTGCGGATATCCTCATTCCTAAGTTTATCACGCAGAGAAACTCCGAGCATAGCCCTCTCCATAGCTCGCTGAGCGACCTTGAGCTTCCTCATCCGGCCAGCAGTGAAGGACCACGTCTCAGTTCCGTATGTCATCACTGGCAACACGCACTGGGTGTACAGTCTCGTTTTCAAGGTTTGAGGTATACCTGACGAGAAGATGTGCCGTAATTTCCCGAACGCTGCCCAACCGAGTTGAATCCGACGATTGACCTCTCGGTCGAAGTTGGACTTCGGACTATTTGTCCCAGGTTAACATACTCGTCAACAACTTCGAGCTTAGTGTTCCCAACAACTACCGGCATAGGTGTGACATGGTCATTAAACATGATCTTAGTTTTGTCCATGTTCATCTTAGGACCTATCCGTTGGGAAACACTATTGAGGTCATTGAGCATAGTGCTTAGGTCCTCCAGCGATTCTGCCATAAGGACTATATCGTCGGCAAATCGAAGGTGAGTGATGTACTCGCCATTGATGTTGATACCGTATCCTTTCCAGTCCAGAAGCTTGAAAACGTCTTCCAATGCAGCGGTGAAGAGTTTCGGGGATATGACGTCACCCTGTCTTACACCTCTCTGCAATTGGATAGGTTTCGTACTCTGGTTTTGTACTCGGATAGTCATCGTAGCCCTACTGTACAAGCACTTCAACACTTCGATATACCGACAGTCAACTTGGCACCGCTGAAGGGACTGCAGCACCGCCCAAATTTCGACGGAATCAAAGGCTTTCTCATAGTCCACATACGCCAGACATAGTGGCAAATTGTACTCTTCGGACTTCTGTACAATTTGCCGAAGGGTATGTATGTGGTCTATGGTGCTAAAGCCCTTTCGGAAACCGGCTTGTTCGGGAGGCTGGAAGTCGTCAAGTCTGCGCGCAAGACGATTCGTAATGACTCTCTGAGAGTCATTGATATATCGTCCAAATAATATTAGACATAAATATCGATACCTCCAAATAATAATATAGATTTTGTTCGCGACGGTTTTAAAGACTTTAAGCAAAAGTGATGAAAAAATATTAAATTGTTTAAAAAGTGAAATTAATAACAAAATCGAGCGAATTGTGTATTAATATTTTGACTGGCCTGTTGGTCTAATGGTT
Organism: Parnassius mnemosyne; assembly: GCA_963668995.1. Classification (NCBI taxonomy): domain Eukaryota; kingdom Metazoa; phylum Arthropoda; class Insecta; order Lepidoptera; family Papilionidae; genus Parnassius; species Parnassius mnemosyne. Next base: position 27,652,404 of record CAVLGL010000115.1, read on the forward strand.
AGTGACCCTGACTGCTACGCCGGAGGTCGTGGGTTCGATTTCCACCCAGGACAAATGTTTGTGTGATGAGCACGATCATTTGTTCTGTGTCTGGGTGTAATTTATCTATAATATTTATGTATTTAGAAATATATAAGTATGTTTATCAGTTGTCTAGTACCCATAACACAATCTCTGCTTAGCTTGGGACTAGATGGCGTTATTTGATAGTTGTGGAATATTATATTATGGAATATTATATTATATTATATTAATATAGGTTTACAATATGTTTACAATTCTCAATATATATGGATAGCATGTCGTTTTTAATAATAGTTAATATAAACAACTTTAATCACTTAATAAAATTTCGACCAATCACAGCGCAGCATATCGTGGAACTTTCTAGAAGTTAATTAACTGCGCAATAGTTTATATGAAAATAATAAGAATATTTTTGTGTTCTGAAAGAATTGTAAATATGACATTTAGTTAGCATATGGTGTATAGCTTGCAATAGTAAAGAGGTAATTTATGTAAATAAACGCATTTGATAAATATAGTAAAATTAAAGATTTAATGTGCACTTTTGTTATGTAAATTTGGTACATTTTGATTAATAACTTTTTTGAATGTAAATATATTAAGTAACCCTTATCACATAATGATAAAGGACCAAAATGCCTATTTTATAGTGTATAGCATGTTAGTGTAAAAATTAGCATTATATAGAAAAATTGCGATTTGTGCAAATTACATAATGAAAATGTTTGATAATAAAAAGGCAAAACCGGAAATTGGCAAGCGGCTCTCTATAGAGTATAGCCGAATTCTACCTTATGGGGGCAAATCACAGTAACATTGTAGTAGGAAGAACTACCAGTAACAAGCAGTAGTATCCGGTAGTAGCTGAAGTGACTAGTAGCAGAACACAGTGAAAAGTTATAGTGAAATAGAAAAAGTTTAGTTAGCCGAAAAAGGTCGTAACTGAAAATCGCAGTTACACATAGTCGAAAAAAGTGGCAACTGAAAATTCTCAGTTGCATATAGTAAAATAGTGTTAGCTAGCTGAAAAAAGTGGTAACTGAAAATTCGCAGTTACATATAGTGAAAAAGTGTTAGCTAGCCAGAAAAAGTGGTAACGGAAATTTCGCCGTTACATATAGTGAAAAGTGTTAGCTAGACGGAAAAAGTGGTAATTGATATTCGCAGTTACAAAAGTGTTAAATTCAACTAATTTTAGTTGATTAATAGCTGCTAGTCAGTAGTATTAAAAAACCAGCTACTACCAATAGATATTTTTGATACTACCAATAGAAATTTGTTACTTCCAATAGATATTCGAAATTACCAATAGATATATTAGAAAATACCAATAGAAACTTGTTACTGCCAATAGAAATTTGATATTACCAACAGATATTTAGAAAATACGAATAGAAATTTTAAAAAACCAATAGAAATTTTAATATTACTGTGTGTTTAATTAAATCTGTGTTTTGAAATATATAGTGAACAACCATAGTTGAACAACAGTGTTCAATAAATAAATAGTTATAATATTTCGCAACTAATTAATCAGTCGAACCGCTGGCCACTCCCTTGCTATTTTAATTTATAAATCGTGCATTTTTAATTCTGAACCTCAGTCCACAGTTCTCCAACAGCATACACAAAGGCGGTAGTGAAAGTATCCTCCAGAACCTATAGGTGTAGGACGTGAGCGGCTCGCGGAGTATCTTCGACAACATTTACTCCGGAGAGTTACGCCCGTCCGGCACAGATTTTTCGATATATCCATATTTTATGAACAATTCTAGTTCAAACGGAACGGATTTCATTTCTTGATCGACGGAGCCACATCCGTGCGCGTTTGGATGGCTTAACTCCTATAAATTAAAAATATTATTTCCCATATATTAACACTTTAAAAGATATTTTTATTCATGATAAGATAAGTACTAAGACAATTTTGAGAAATGGATCAGATATTATGATAATTTTATTCATTATGGTAAATTTTATTTATTTGACTAATGTGCTATTTATTTAAATTGTTTATTTTAATGATTAAAAATAAAATTACCCAACTGTAGTGCGTGCGACACCCCACTGATATTTGCACTCCCGGAGTACGCTAACCGGTAGGTATATAACGCCAAACCTTGAACGGTTAATTTGGCGTGACGCAAATGAACTGAAGCCAGCCGTTTACGGTGCGACCAAAAATCCATGAGCATGGGCTCATTCTGAAAGTCTTATGATGACCAGATAATGCTTATCGGTTTTCATTAACGGAATAAGCCTAGCTTTCTATGTTTATCTAAGACCCAAACATCACGAATTAAAATAACTTAAATTAAACAAAATAAAACAAAATTTGTTTTATTAAATGTTCAGTATTCGTGTAATAAATAATTGAGTACAAAATTGTTCATTTACTAAATCTAAAAATCTTACTTCCAGTTAAAAATCATTGAATTCTAAATACCGAGTACAGGTAAGTTGATCATTTATAATGGTGGAATTGGTGTTAATGGTGCTTGTAGGTTTTCTTGAAGTACGAAGATATTTTCGTCTTCTGGTTGTAGTTGGTTAGGCTTTTTCCGAACTGTCTTGTTTTTTATTGCCTGTAAAATACATATATGGCCGATTTTGAATTTTGTACCCACTTAGGAGTTTTTTTTGGTTTTTTAGTTGCCTGAAAACATAATAAATTAAGTGAGTAATAATACTGTTTTTACTATTACACAGTCTGGTAATATGTCACAAACCATAATAAATCTGAAAGGGTATTTCAACTAGTTACTTCTTCTTAAAATCATGGCATATTTACTCATTTATCAAAAAAGTGAGGTCATAACAGTCATCAAGGTCTTTATGAGCCCTTTCAAATGAGTTCAAACACGATCGTTCTATCTAGTGCCGTCACTGAGATCCTATACTCACCTCGGATTGCACCATCGGAAAGGTGAGGTCACTACAGTCACCTAGGTGTTTATGAGTTCTTTCAAATGAGTTCAAACACGATTGTTCTATCTAGTGCCATCATTGAGATACTATACCACCATCATCAGACAGGTGAGATTATAACAGTCACTTAGGTGTATATGAGCCCTTTCAAATGAGATCAAAAACGATCGTTCTATCTAGGGTCATCAGTGAGATCCTATACCCACTTTCGGATTGCACCATTAGAAAGGTGAGATCATAACAGTCACCTAGGTGTTTATGAGTTCTTTCAAGTGAGTTCAAAAGCGATCGTTCTATCAAGTTCTGTTCACGCCCCTAACTGTCCCGACAAAGTACGATCCCACAGGGGCCCAGAGCTGTAGGCTCGTTGAACAATTAAGGACGGGCCGAATGGCCTGGTGGAATGTTCTATCCTACTAAGCTTTAAAGGGAAGGCTAGCCGAATAGAGAGTATTTAACTAATACGGTACTTACCTGCTTCGGGAGCGGAGACTGGTGACCTGGATCTGTCAGGCTGAAGGTGTAGTGCATGTGAGTGGTGTGTGAGTGTCTGTGTGTGTGTGTGGTGGCCTGAACCAGATGGCACGATGCTTCCCCGGAGGCGGTATTCTCCTGCGGCGTCCCCGGTGGCAATTTCTCTCTTCAAGGCACTAGGTCAGTCTATTCACATTCAACTAGCTTCACAAAAAAGGAACTAAATCCGTTGATCACAGTCAAGAACCAACACGTGGCGCGTCCGACGACAAAGTTCACCTCCGTTCGCGACGCGGCAAATTTAACAGAAAAAACAAAAACGTCCACTAAGTTCGACCGATTTTTATAATGAATTGCCTCGACGTGTCCAGTCGACACCGCTCGAATGGAATGTCAGCGCGGGGGGGGGGGGGGGGGGGGGGAATGTGACCTCGATACAATGCTAGGCTATTAGGGTGCGTTAATAATAGAATTTCAAATGGTTAATATTTTGCCTAAACAAACCCCTGCCCCGGACATAAGGAATTATGTCCGCGAGTAGATTTACAAACGGGACAAGGTCGCGACGGCACGTTGCAAGACCGAATCTCCGACCAAAACCTCGGCCACCCTAGGCACCCCATCCGATCCATACGACAACTTAACAATGCGCCCACGGCGCCAATACAAAGGCAGAGAGTTGGGTTCTTTAACCAACACGAGGTCTCCAGCCCGAGGAGGATCCGTCTTGTCAGACCACCTAATGCGCTGCTGCAAAAGATGTAGGTACTCCAGAGACCATCGGTGCCAAAAACTCTGAGTCATCTGTTGCAGCAGGTCAAACCTGCTCAACCGCGAAGAGTTCGTTTCCCTGAAGGAGTACTCGGGCAGAGCGTTAAGCGGCTGGCCAATCAGGAAGTGTCCCGGGGTTAGAACCTCCAAATCATTCGGACCGGACGAGAGGGGACAAAGGGGCCGAGAGTTGAGTCGCAGAAAACTACGGTTTTAGAAAGACTAAGTCTTTACTTAGTGCACTATAAAGCAAAATCATAACTTTTAATGACGGTTTCTTAGAGCGAAGGCAATCCTTCCATAGCTTTTTACGAAAATATGCATCAGAGTTATCTTTCAGGTCGAATACAACCAATCATTATTATAAGCTAAAATACTTGATTTTAAGCGTTATTATAACGGAATATATAGTCTACGCTATAGGCTACGCCGGGGGGAGGATGTTACGGACGGCGAAGGGAGCCGCTGCCCCGTCGCTCCTTCATACCCCGTTGCGCCCCGCGCACCCCGCACACCGGCAGCAGATCACGCGATGTCGCCGACCAATCAGCGCGCGGCATCGCCTCACGACGCTACTTACATACTGAGACGCTCTCTTGCGGGATATAAGTTTTGGTCTGTGAGCTGTTCATTTCGGAAGCGGTATTCGAAGACAACAGCAAGAGAAGAAGCAAGAGATACTCCTTTGAAGATTGAAGAGTGAAGACTCCCCTCTCTGTATATAGTTTATTAGTGCCGCATTTGTAAATATTTGAATACAGTATAGTCTACAGTACCATCTTTCCTTTAAGCAGTCCCTAGCGTAGTAATTAGTCAGTCAACCAGTTTTGCAACAGTAAATTCATACAGTCCACTACAGTCCCTAATATTCTTGGTCCTTCGCCGTCGGATAAGAAGCCAGAAGCACTACAGTCCCTAATATTCTTGGTCCATCGCCGCCGGATAGAAGCCTGAAGAAAGAAGGTAATTACAGAAGAAAGAAGGTAGTTACAGAAGAAAGAAGATAATCATAGAAGAAAAAAGATCATTACAGAAGATCTTCAAGGAAGAAAGAAGCTCGTCGACGAAGAGAGAAGATCGTCGGTACTAATTTCTTCCCCGTTTCTTATTACGTCTACGTCATATACGTCTATTGTCTGTTTCCAGACAATTTCTTGTTTCTTAACCGCGTTTACGCGGCCAGGTGGTTGCTCCCTAACGGTGCCAAATTGTGACCATCTGGTAACGCCCTTGCGGCGGGAACGGCGTTCAATACGTGCGTCTTTTTGAAGACGATCGGAAGCCGCAACGTGGGACGTCATGAAGAAGACTAGAAGCCAGAAGATACGGAACGACGACGAAACGCCGGTAGGAATGCGGATATTCGAGGAAGCACTCGCGTCCCCGTCCGATCATCTCGCTTGGGAGAGGTTAGCACATCCACGTACAGAGACGCTCGCCGCGATTATAGAAGATCTTCTGGTAACAGAGACTAGTTCGATAGTGCATACCGTCGCGCCTGTAGCAAACGTTCTACATAGGCCCGCGCCCCGCGCCCCGTCGGTCCGTTCAGTCCGTTCAGCCCGGTCGACAGCTAGCGCGATAGCAAAGTTAAAACAAATCGAGTATAACACCACGGAGGAACTAGCTGCAATTAGAAGGAAGCAATTGCAAATCGAAGAAGATCTTATCAAGAAGAAATATGGACGTCGAATAGGGACGTCGCTCAACTGCAAGAGGAAACGGATAGGGATAGTTTAAACGAAGACGATTTAATGGAAAATAGGGTACGCGTTGATAGGTGGTTAGAGAACGTGGAGACTGTGCGGGGGGACCCGCCCTACCGCCCATCTCAGCCCGCGCCCCGCATCGAGATAGAGCAGGTCCCGCCGAGTAGGGGAACCGGTTACGACCACGCTGAAGATGCCCAGGGGAGGTCGGTAGCGAACGATGTTCAACCGCGTCGCGTAGATACGATACAGAGGGACAATGGAGCCGCCGTAGAAATGAACCAGGTGGATCGCCGTGTACGGGTTACGTCGCCGTCGCGCGGCCAACGCCGCACTCTATCGCCTATACGTAGATCGCCATCGCCACATCACCACGCGGATCGTAGATTACCGTCGCCGTGTAAGGATGTAGGTGTACATAGATCGCCATCGCCACATCGCCACGCGGATCGTAGATTACCGTCGCCGTGTTACAAGGATGTAGGTGTACATAGGTCGCCAGCGCCACAGCGTAAGCTAGAGGGAAATAGGGATAGAGATAGGTCGCTCACCCCGCGAGGGAAAGATAGGGGTATAGAACGATTAGCGGAATCCTTAGAAGGCATGATAAGACTTAGACCAGCCGCCGCGAAGCAGACACAGGAGTTGCCTATTTTCAACGGCTCGGCTGCGGAATGGTTATCGTTTAAAGCCGCGATGAGGGAGTCCACGCATCTGTATGGATTCACCAATACGGAAAATATGGCAAGATTAAGAAACTGTTTACGTGGTGAGGCTAGAGAGGTACTATCGGCGCTGCTGTTTACCGCGAAGGATCCAGCAGATATTATGCGGACACTGGAGCAGTGTTTCGGCCGCCCGGAAGTGATTATTGATCGTGCGTTAGATGAATTGAAACGCCTTCCGCGCCCGGGTCAAACCGCCCAGGAGTTATATTCGTTCGCTATTAAGTTGCAAAATATAGTATGTATATGCAGAACGTCGACGGCAAAGGATACTTACAAAATCCGATGCTAACTAGGGAGGTTACGAGTAAGCTTAGCCCTCACTTACGGTCGCGTTGGTGCGATTATGCGGAGCACTACGGAAGTGCGGACGAACCGGACATTGTCACACTATCCCGGTTTATGATGAGAGAGGCTGACCGTGCTTTAAGTCACGCCTATACGTCCGTAACGCCGACTAAGGAATCGCCCGTAAGACGAGAAGCACCAGCGTCGAAAAGGATAGTGTTGACAGGCCGCGTAGAGGATAGGACCCGCGACGTAAAGACGTTCACCGCCCAGGAGAACACCGGTAGTGCCTCGTGTATGTGTTGTGGAGGTGAATACCCTATCGCCAAATATAGGAAGCTGGCGCAAATGGGTTTGGACGACAGGTGAAGGTGGGTAAGGAAAGATGGGGTGCGCTTTAGGGGTTTAAGCAGCAAACACCGACGCCTACGTTGTAAAGCTAGGAAGTGCGGCGTCGACGGCTGCAACGCTCCCCCACCACGCCCTCGTTCACGCCCGCACGCCTGAAGCGTCGGTAAAACCGGATGAAACCGTGCTCGTCGCGTCGAATGTTAATAGTAGTACGTCTGTGTTATTGAAAGTGTGCCCCATTACCGTGCGCAAACCGCGTGGTAAGGAAGTTAATACGTATGCGGTACTCGATGAAGGCTCTACCATATCGTTGATCGACGACGACTTTTTTTATAAAAAAAAAAGACTAAGCTCGCGAGTTAGGAGCGGAAGGACCGGTAAAGCCGCTCAATATTAGAGGCGTAAATAATAGTCAACGCGAGGCCAATAGTAGGTTAGTTAATATAGGGATACGTGGCAAGACGCGCAGTGAGATGTATAATGTAAGCGCGCGAACAATAGCAGTTTTAAAGATCTCGCAGTCTGTGAGTAGGGAGTGCTTACGGTTGAAGCACTTATGCGACTTACCGAGTTCGGTATGTTACGACGACGCGAAGCCGAGATTATTATTAGGCTCCGACAACTGGCATTTAATAATCACCCGTATTTTTTGAGAATAGGACGTTGAAGGCAGCCCGTAGCTGCACGTACGTTGCTAGGGTGGGCGATCCAATGAACCGTGCCGCGGTTAACGTGTAGGGAAGACGGCGAGACCGTATTACACGTAGCAAGCACTAGCGGACGGTCAGATGAGGACATCCAGGCGCTCGCCAGTCCGGTTAGGAAGGTTTCACGACTGCCGAGACGCTACGCTCCCACGGGGGGAGTAATAGGGAACCAACCGCGCGACGATAAGGCGAATACGCATCGCGACGGTGTGGACAGGCCTACGTTCATAACGGCTAAGGCGAAAGTCGCTACGATCAAGGCGCAAAGTATACCGCGATTAGAGTTGCAGGCGAATTTAATAGGCGCGCGACTCGCGGAATTCGTATAGGGTGAACACAGAGTGGTAGCAGATAGGGTCGTATATTGGGCAGACTCCACTACGACACTCCACTGGATACAAAATGATACGGCGCGTTACACTCCATACGTGGCTCATCGGTTAGGGGAGATAGCTGAAAAGACATCACCCGAGCAATGGAGGTGGATACCGACTGCGGAGAACATAGCAGATCAGGCAACGCGCATGAACTTCGTGACCAAAGAAGAAAGCGACCAATGGTTCACAGGACCGTCATTTCTTTACGAGGACGAAGACAAATGGCCTCACCGGAAAGAAGAGAAGGCAGGGGATGATGTAGAGTTGGAGGAAATCGTGACGCACCAGAGCGACACCAAGGACGCTCCACACCTGCCAGACATAGAACGATTCTCTTCCTACGAGATTGATCAGGGCCACAGCACAAGTACTGCAGTTCGTCGATGCCATACGAGGAAGGGCACAAGGACTGACATTGCAGCACATCCAGAGGGCAGAGCGGATGTGGATAAAACACAGCCAACGTGAAAGCTTCGCTGAAGACATCAGCCACCTTCAGCGGGGAAACAACCTGGCCACCGGCAGCGCACTGAGGAAGCTCGACCCCATATTGGAAGATGGAATGCTACGAGCCAGGGGAAGAATCGACGCAGCCGACGTGGACGACCAGATGAAGAGACCCATCCTACTGAATGGACGCCACCAATTCGTGAAGCTGCTTGTAGAGAAGGCGCATCAGGAAGCAAGCGACGCCAACAGAGAGAGGGTGGTCAACGACCTACGCACCAGGTTTCATATCCTTCGATTACGACCTACCGTACGAGAAGCGGAGCGGATATGTCTGCGATGCAGAGTACGCAAGGCGACACCACGGCCTGCGATTACAGGAGACCTACCACCCGAACGGTTAGGGGCGTTCGCGCGACCATTTACGTACACCGGAGTCGACTATTTCGGGCCTCTGATAGTTACGATAGGATGACGGCACGAAAAACGGTGGGTAGCACTATTCACGTGCTTAACGACGCGCGCGGTTCATTTAGAACTAGTTTACTCCCTGACAACAGACTCGGCGATATCGGCATTGCGGCGCATGGCGGCTAGGCGTGAGTGGCCACGAGTCATATACTCCGACAATGGCACAAATTACAAATACTGAACTGCAACGGGCGATGGAAGAGTGGGCACCGCAGCTGAAGGACTACGCGCTGACTCGGAGAACAGAATGAAAATTCATCGCACCGGGCGCGCCTAACCAGGGAGGCGCATGGGAGCGTCTCGTGCGCTCAGTGAAGACCGCACTCGAAGCCACTCTACATCAGAAGAGCCCACGGGAGGAGACGTTAACGACGCTCCTGACAGAAGCAGAGAATACAGTGAACTCTCGACCGTTGACGCAGGTACCGGTCGACATCAACGACGAAGAGGCGTTGACACCCAACCACTTTATCCTGTTGGGACCATCGGGCCTACCAGTCACCGCGCCGTGCACACCCACCGATAGTCGGGCGTGGAGAGCGGCGCAGGGGCTCGCCGACGAGTACTGGAGGCGCTGGGTGAAAGAGTACCTGCCGACGCTGGTTGCGCGCGGGGACTCCCGAGACGCTGAGCAGCGCCAAATTCAAGAAGAGGACCTCGTCGTGGTTGCGGACGGCAACCTACCAAGAAACGTGTGGCCGCGGGGGGTCGTCATGACGATATTTCCTGGACCGGACGGCGTGGTGCGCAACGTCGAGGTCAGGACCAAGGGCGGAGTGCTGCGGCGACCCGTCAAGAAGATAGCCGTCCTCCCGAGGGAAGCTTAGGCTCGCAGGCTACGCTGGGGGGAGGATGTTACGGACGGCGAAGAGAGCCGCCGCCCCGTCGCCCCTTCATACCCCGTTGCCCGCGCACCCCGCACACCGGCAGCAGATCACGCGATGTCGCCGACCAATCAGCGCGCGGCATCGCCTCACGACGCTACTCACATACTGAGACGCTCTCTTGCGGGATATAAGAAGGGCGTTTTGGTCTGTGAGCTGTTCATTTCGGAAGCTGCACTCGAAGACAACAGCAAGAGAAGAAGCAAGAGATACTCCATTGAAGATTGAAGAGTGAGGACTCCCCTCTCTGTATATAGTTTATTAGTGCCGCATTTGTAAATATTTGAATGCAGTATAGTCTACAGTACCATCTTTCCTTTAAGCAGTCCCTAGCGTAGTAATTAATCAGTTAACCAGTTTTGCAACAGTAAATTCATACAGTCCACTACAGTCCCTAATAAAAGACATTGTGTAACAAAAAACATTACCTCAGTGTCAACTAGCGACATCTGGGAGCAGAAAATTATTGGCCATCATTCGACGAACATTTATTATTTCACTAGCTGTGCCTGCGGCGTAGCTCGCGTATATAGGTTTTACTTGGAGAATTTGACATTCAGGTAAGAAAATATTAAACGATTTATATCATTACTGTATCAATATCACTTATTAGACGTCAGTGTAACAGATTTCTCTGGTTAGTGCGTATATACACTAAGCGCTCTGTCTCTATTTTCGCATACATGTCCACTATAAATTGGTAAAACAACCTCCGAAATCTTTGCAGATACGCAAGAAGATATATGCCTTACATGTAACAGGTGCGAATAAAATTGCAGAGCAAATATTTTTTTATTAAAATTGGTCTCTCTGGTATTAGGATTAACTTGATAAATTCCGAAATTGTACCCATTTTCACCGTGATATTAATGGATATTGTAGAGCATCATAATATCGATGCGTTTCATAAATCCCTGGCAGTCGATCGTCATATGTGTGCAACACGATGTCACGTCTATCGCATTCCTGGTCAACCTGCCACTTCATCAGTGACAGGAACGTTGCTACCGCGGTGTTCAGTAACTTTTTTTTTTAGTAACAGGACGTCTGTCAGCGTTAATAACTATTTTATAATTGTTTATTAAATCTTGACGGATCGATTGCAATGCAACCCTAAAACTATGAACGTATGGATTTATTTCATGTAGCATTTCAGCCTTTGAAGTTGGGATATGTGTTCGCTATTGAGTTGTGGGAAGTTGTGATTTCGGATATTAGTATGTTCATTATAATCTGATACAAAATAAATTGACTATTTTACTTATATATACATATATATTTATAACTCATAATAAGCTCATAATATATATCATTTAATTTATTAAGTTGTAATTGAAAATATATAATATCTACATTGGTTCTGGGTAATGTATGGTTATTTGTGAGACTGTGACTGCACGTCAGTGAGACTCAATACGATTCGGAGTATCTTAACGCCGCAATTCAGAAAAGAATGTAATTTGTACAATGCCATCTATTACGTTCGTTGTGAGAAAACTTTTTTAATTCAAGGAAAACATCTTTTTTATTGTTTACTTTGTTTTAAGTATAAATATATTATTATAGAACGTTTTTTTACACACAAAACTTTTTATTACTTTTTCTGAGATATTATGGCGCCATTGAACAAATTAGAACCTACATTTTAAACTAATAATCATAACTTTCGATAGAATTAACCAAATTTAATAAAACAAAAATTTAATGTAACTTGAAGATACGCTTTATGATTTACTTAACGATTTCTTTTTTAAAAAAATGTTTACTTACTAGATGTGATGCGTTTATAAACAAACAGACAATTCTAAAAATTATAAAAATGTGTTTACTTAATTATTTTCATTTCCCTATAATGATTTTAGTGACAAATATTCTATACAATGTACAAAAACAGACACAACATGTTATCACCATTTTTATTATAAGTATATATTTAAAGAGAGATGGCGCTGCTAACAGCAATCAATTCTAAAAATAAAAGAGATTAATTGACGCGATTGGTACATTATTATACTCGTATATATAAAACATAAAAGAACTTTAAACCAGTGTCTGCATAGTAAGCAAAACGCCTTTTTATATTACATTTGGACCATACCGCCATCTATCGATGAAATTGGTTAACTATTTCACTTTAGATTTTTTAGTTAATAAGGTTATAATATATTTTTTCTTTAATACTTTTTTTTACTGCGTTTTAGATATAATTATATCATTATAGAACATTATTTTACCTAATTTAATTATGATTTATGATATAGTATTAGTTTAAAATGCACTTGATGACCAGTGGCGTAGCGTGCCTTAGATGGGCCCTGTATCAAAATTTGTTGGGGGGCCCCAATGAAGAGTAAAGATTTCATAAAAGGAACAAAAACGCTTGCATTGAATTCAAATTATTATACAGGGTGTTTTTGGAACGCTCCCGAAAACTAAGACAGGCGACAACACCAAGTATACCTTTGATCATGGGTCACAAATAAATTCGATCCTGATGAAAAAAAAATCATCTTTTTACAAGGTTTTATTAGCTTTATTCACGCGCCATCATGTTAGTACAGCTAAATGAAACGATAATTTCATAAAAAATATCATGAAAATACTGAAACATAAAACCAGCAGTGGAATGACTGAATTGATATCACCTGACCTGAGCTAGATAAAGGTCAATGTACGCGCGAACACAAATTCGAGCGGCCCGCAACTAGCGGGCCTTCCCACAATACCTAATAATTTACAACACGTGTCTAAATACCTAACTTATCTACTTAACCTACTATTTTGCCACTGTGCTTATCTCCACGTAGCCACTTTAATCCGAATTTACAGGTTAAATAACCCAAATAACTGGTTCGATTCCCCGCTAATGAAGAAATACTTAAATGAAATGTAACCAAGGTTGGAGTCATGAGTTTTTATTCATCGTGTAGGTATGTTTATTATTCTCGTGTATTCAGTTATGTACCTATTCAGATTAGTCTAGTACTAAGTTATTTCAAAAAAAATAGTTATGAAACAGCTTACTGCTCTAAATCCTCCGTGGTCTTATGAGATGCGGCTCAAATTGTGCTCCATTCATTTCAAGGCAGACTTGGGTGCAGGCGGGGCATCATCGTGTGGTCTTCGACACAGTCCGTACGTAGTTTCTCGAAAGCATCCACGATCCTTTGGCGCATTTCTTCAGCACTATCACATTCACGATTAAAAACCCTTTCTTTCACATACCCCACAAAAAGAAGTCTAACGGAGTCAGATCTGGTGAGCGAGGTGGACAAGCGTGTGGTCCTAGTCTGCCGATCCAGCGATCATCAAATAGCTCATTGAGGCGCTCACGGACGAACCTCACGAAATGTGGAGGGGCACCATCATGTTGGAACTATGTGCGGCGATATTCAGCCAACGATAGGTCGTTTAAAATGTCAACCAACTGTTCATTTATAAAGTTTAGGTATCGCTGTCCGTTCAGTCGCTCTGGCAGAAACACTGGTCCCAGTATGCGATCCTTAAATAAACCTGTCCATACGTTAACCGACCATCGGGTTTGGTGCCCGGTTTGTCGAACAGCGTGCGGGTTAACCTCTGAATACACGTGTGTATTTCTTCGGTTCCACAGGCCGTTTCTGGTAAATGTCGACTCATCCGTCCAGATAATGTGCTCAATGGAACCAGGCACACGTTGTTGCTGATATAATAACCAACGGCAGTATAATAACCACTATAAACGTACGCGTTAGGCATTATTAAAACAAAAAAGAATCCAAAAACGTAACAAAAACTTTAATATCAACACGTAATCACAAGTAAATTTATTAAACAAAACGATTGAACTATCGCTCGCGCACGCGTGTACAAAATCAACACGGAACTGTCTCAAAAACTAAAACGAACGAACCCCGTCAAGGCTGAAACCTACTGCGTCACAAGCGTGAGGCGACAGGGTTAGGCATTCTGCCGTCATAATAAAAAAGGAAGTAACTAACAAAAACGTAAAATGGAAATAAAAAATAAATTGATGAATTTTTCTTTCAGACCCCGTGTCTAAAGTATATTAAAAGGTATCTATATTGAAATATATACGTAGAGACATGAAGATTTTAAGGACGAACTTATTTTTTTTTTTAAATTTGTTTATTTATTTAAATAAAACGAATTTTCCTTTTCATCTTAGATTAAAAAATACACCTGGCAACACAAAAACATCGAAGGAAAGACGCATATAACTATTTGGGTCTTCCCAACCTAATAAATAAAACAAAACTACCATTCATTTAACATTTTTACATATTTTGGAAAGGTCATTTGAAGTTGAGAGGACGCTAATAGTAATTTACTACTTTTTTCTTAGTAAATATTAGAAAACCATTGGTAGTGAGACACAAAAAATAACAACCCGCAACTCTTGAGTAATGATTTTAAAGGGGATATCATACAAGACTTACTACGATAATAATTAAAAATTAAAACATTTGTACAACCGACTTTAATATAAATAATTAAGGATAACTCAAAAACTATTGGTCTGACCTCGATCAAATTTATATGGGACCACATGTGAAACACCAGCTCTTAATAATAAGATATAAGCTCTTAATAATAAGATATAAAATAATAAGACAAGAATAATTTAAATTTAAGTAATCGATGCAAATATTGTTAAAGATGACGTAGCAACTGGTTAAATAAGTCTTTTCTTTTATGTTGAATTTGTATAAGTCTTTTCTACTAATAAAATGTCATCTGTGATCAACAGCTACGTCTAAAATTCTGACGATAATTTCCAAAATATTGATATTAGTGAATATTAAAAAAATTTAGTAGATGCGTCTTCTTATCATGAGTCGAATGGTATATTTAACTCATTTATTCGAAAATTGTTAGATGCGCCCTTTTTTCTTATGACCGCAGTATTGTTTCATACCGAGCTAGATACAGGTCGATAGCGGAGTGAGTGTGGGTACAGTCGCGTTCTAAAGTACTACATGGTATTGGGCTATTGTTTTATAATATTATAGTAATTAATTGTTTTATTGTAGAATCATAATAGGTGTTTTACTAGCTACTTAGAACTTTGGAAGAGGTGGGAATTAAAAATAGATAATGTTTACTTGAGCATTGTTTGTTATTTCTATCGTAAAATATAAAGTAGTTTGTAACAAAAAAACTTAAGCTAAGGGTGACACGCCGTCCATTATGACGTCTTGGGTCACATGGAAGCCAGATGTTGATGGTGTGTTGGTGTTACTGGATGCTACTTCATCATCACTTTCATCTTCGCTTGAGCTTCCGTCATCAGGTCGATCACATGGTAATTTTTTCGGTATTCTTCCTCAACAATTTTAACTTTACTGCACAATTTTCCCCATTCACTTTTTCGTTCACTAGTTTAGTCATAAAACAATAGATATAAATAATTTTTTTTCCTTCCTTTTTAAAACATCGTCGCGAGTCGCAAAGTAAGCTGTGTATGCGACTGTATTTTTGGAGCGAACAAAGCGCGGGAACCAATAGCATGCAGGCACAGTAATACTGGCTAATATGTGATAAATCGCTCAGTGCCCAAGTTCAAGGCCAGCGTTCTTTTTTCACCGTTCGCGCGTACATTAACCTCCATTAGTCAGGTGATATCAATTCAGTTTCCACTGCTGGTTTTATGTTTCAGTCTTTTCATGATTTTTTTTTTATGAAATTATCGTTTCATTTAGCTGTACTAACATGATGACGCGTGAATAAAGCTAATAAAACGTTGTAAAAAATATGTTTTTTTTCTCATCAGGATCAAATTTATTTATGACCCATGATCAAAGGTATACTTGGTGCTGTCGCCTGTCTTAGTTTTCGGGAGCGTTCCAAAAATACCCTGTATATTGATTTTAAGTTATTCATTATCATCATTACAGTCCTTCACAAGTCCACTGCTGAACATAGGCCTCCCCCAAGAAATGCCACAAAGCACGGTCCTGAGCCACCTGCATCCATCGACGTCCTGCATATCTTACCAGGTCGTCACTCCATATAGTGGGGGGACGCCCTACACTTCGTCCGGCGGTACGAGGCCACCACTCGAGAAACTTTTTTCTCCATCGGTTGTCGGTTCTTCGAGCTATATGGCCGGCCCATTGCCACTTCAGCTTACTAATCCGTTGAGCTATGTCGATCACTCTGGTTCTACTGCAGATATCCTCATTTCTAAGTTTATCACGCAGAGAAACTCCGAGACCTCTCCATAGCTCGCTGAGCGACCTTGAGCTTCCTCATCCGGCCAGCAGTGAAGAACCACGTCTACAGTACCATAGGCCATCACTGGCAACACGCACTGGTTGTACAGTCTCGTTTTCAAGTTTTGAGTATACCTGACGAGAAGATGTGCCGTAATTTCCCGAACGCTGCCCAGCCGAGTTGAATCCGTCGATTGACCTCTCAGTCGAAGTTGGACTAGACGGACTATTTGTCCCAGGTAAACATACTCGTCAACAACTTCGAGCTTAGTGCTCCCAACAAATACCGGCATCGGTGTGACATGGACGTTTAACGTAACTTTTGTTTTGTCCATGTTCATCTTAAGACCTATCCGTTGGAAAACACTATTGAGGTCATTAAGCATAGTGCTTAGGTCCTCCAGCGATTCTGCCATAAGAACTATATCGTCGGCAAATCGAAGATGAGTGATGTACTCGTCATTTATGTTAATACCGTATACTTTCCAGTCCAGAAGCTTGAAAACGTCTTCCAATGTAGCGGTGAAGAGTTTCGGGGATATAACTTCACTTTACACCTTTCTGCAATTGGATAGGTTTCGTACTCTGGTTCTGTACTCGGATAGTCATCGTAGCCCTACTGTACAAGCACTTCAGCACTTCGATATACCGACAGTCAACTTGGCATCGCTGAAGGGACTGCAGCACCGCCCAAATTTCGACGTAATCAAAGGCTTTCTCATAGTCCACATACGCCAGATATAGTGGCAAATTGTACTCCTCGGATTTCTGTACAATTTGCCGAAGGGTGTGTATGTGGTCTATGGTGCTAAAGCCTTTTCGGAAACCGGGTTGTTCGGGAGGCTGGTAGTCGTGAAGTCTGCGCGCGATACGTTTCGTAATGACTCTCGAAAACAGCACGTAGATGCGGCACAGAAAGGAAATCGGTCTGTAGTTCTTCAAGAGAGCGTTGTCACCTTTCTTGAAGAACAAGACTACCGCACTTCTGCTTTACGCCTCCGGTGTAATGCCACCATGGAGGATTTCAAGTACCGGTTTTCCACCTGCTTTCAGAAGCTCCGCTGTAATTCCATCCTCGCCTGGGGCCTTGCCTTTTTTAAGGTGCTGGAGAGCCATTCTAATCTCGCTCAGACTGACGTCCGGTATATCATCGGTATATATAGTGTCGCATAAAACTCGCTCTTGGATCGTTACTCACACTTACGTGTGGCTCCAAGGATGATATGTAAACCTCTCAATCTCACTCAAAATCTCAGGTGTCCCGGAAACGACGCTGCCACACTCGATCTTCAGCTTCGACAGTTGGCTCTTTCTGGCAGACAGATCTCTAGCAAAGACTTTTGAGTCCTGGTTCCGCTCGCTTCTTTAATACGAGCAGTATTAAAGTTGCGTAAGTCCCACCGCATGCATTTGGAGACCTGTCTGTTCAGTTGCCTGTATGCTGTCAAATCTACTGAAGGCTGCAGCTTCATATCCCGTCTAACAGCCATGAGATCAAGAGTGTTATCGGAGATTTTTTGTGTTCTTCTGCGGCGGGTCTTGCAAAACTTAGCTCCGACCGCATGGACAGTTTCTACGAGCTTGTCATTCATATCGTCCACTGCATTGCAATCTTCTAGGCAATGAAAACTGTTTCGTAGCTCGAACTGAAAGGTTTCGGGAGCACGAGGGACGGAGTGTTGACTTCATTAGACGTGACCTCTCCATCTCAACGGTTAGTTTCAGTATGCCTCTCACCATTTGGTGATCGCTACCGGTTTCAGTCACTGAACAGTTGTCGTCTGGTCGTCATAATGAAGTCAATCTCATTTTTTGTCGAATCGTCGGGGCTCGACCAGGTCCACTTCCTGTGGGGCTGCTTCTGGACGAAAGAGTTCATCATAAAGAGTCCCTCTTTCACCATGAAGTCGGCCAGCTGCTGGCCCTTTGGGTTCCGTTGCCCTATTTCGGAAATCCCCTACTTTCAGCTCACCGTTCTCTCTTGTGCCTAGTTTTGCGTTGAAATCTCCCATTAACACCGTATAGTAGGTTTTGGAGGAATGCATGGCTCTAGAGATATCCTCATACATGTCCTCCACCTCCTCATCAGGGTGTTCCGAGGTTGGTGCGTAAACCTGTATGACCTTTCAGCGAATACCGTTTGGTGATTCTGAGTATAAGGTACGCAACCCTCGTCGACACACTCCCAATCTTTACAACGTTGTTAACAAGAGACTTGTGGACGATAAATCCGACACCTCCTTGGGACAGATGGTCGCCCTCCTGGTGATAGAACAAAGTGCCGGATTCGAGGATTACCGTGTCCTCCCCCTCTCTTCGGACTTCGGATAATTCTATGACATTCCAGCGCAACTTGTCTATCTCTTCTTCCAGCTCCACGATCTTCTCGTCAGTCCTCAGGATGCGTGCGTTATAAGTTGCCAGGTCGAGTCGTCGTAGGTGGCAACAGAACCTCCACCGGAGATACTTAGCACCTCCTGCCCCGCCGTTACCATGGTCGCCACCGTAGCCAGGAATAGCGGGGCCGCCGGGGACAGCTGTGTATCGCTAGCAACGCAAAATCGGGAATTTGCATTTGGAAAAATCCAAAATTAGGGGCTTTTTAAGTGCTAATTAGGTGCCAAGTTTAAAAATTAGGTGCTCTAAAATTTTCATCGCAAGGAACGATTGAAATTTGCGTTGCCAGCAAAACGTCTCGCTAGCAACGCAATAAAGTTATTAGATATACCATAAATATTAATAGCAAGGAATTAAGTGCTAATTAGGTGCTGCAAGTATAAACAATAACAAGGCACCCCTAATAAAAATAAAGTCGTTATTCAGAACATAGCAGATGCAAAATTCAGATTTCCTGAAAATCAAAATAGAATCAAAATTGCTTTCAGAAAAGTCCAAATTAGGGGCTTTTTAGGTGCTAATTAAGTATCAAGTTTAAAAATTAGGTGCTCTAAAATTTTCACCGCAACGATCGATTGAAATTTGCGTTGCTGGCAAAACGTATCGCTAGCAACGCAATTACGTTATTAGATATACGATAAATATTAATAGCTAGGAATTAAGTGCTAATTAAGTGCTGAGCGATTATCGAAACCCGATACAGATTCAGACATTATTATGGCAATTATAGGGTCCATGACCACCATTACCTTACCATAAGGTATGAACGGCAATTTATGTTCCGTATCAGTACCTAAAAATTAAGTGCTAATTAGGTGCTAATTAGGTGTCAAGTTTAAAAATTAGGTGCTCTAAAATTTTCACCGCAAGGAACGATTGAAATTTGCGTTGCTAGCAAAAGGTATCGCTAGCAACGCAATGAAGTTATTAGATATACGATAAATATTAATAGCCAGGAATTAAGTGCTAATTAGGTGCTGCAAGTATGCGCAATGATAAGGCGCCCTTAATAAAAATAAAGTAGTTATTCAGAAACAAAACAGATGCAAGATTATGGTTTTCTGAAAATCAGAATAGAATCAAAATTGCTTTTAGAAAAAGCCCAAATTAGGGGCTTTTTAGGTGCTAATTAAGTACTAAGTTTAAAAATTAGTTGCTCCAAATTTTTCGCCGCAACGAACCATTGAAATTTGCGTTGCTGGCAAAACGTATCGCTAGCAACGCAATGACGTTACGACGTACGACGTACCCGATACAAATTAAGATATTATTCTGGGAATTATGGGATCCACGACCACCATTACCTTACCATAATGTTTGAACGATATTTTTTGTTCTTTATTAGTGCCTAAAAATTAAGTGCTAATTAGGTGCTGAAAGATTATTGAGATCGCAAGGAGACGACGGTAATATTCCGGAAATTATCGGATTTAAAACCACCATTACCTTACTATTAGGTACTTATGAACGACATTTTTTGTTTTTCAGATTTTATATAATCCATAATATTATTTAATATAATTTTCAACTAAATAAATGTTACAATTCTTACTTTTAGACATGTGAAGCCTAAACTTTAGTGTACTTAATCAAAATAATATTTTCTTTCCAGTAAAATTGCTTCATAATAAATATCGCCATCTACATCTTTCTATAGTTTTAATCATTTTATCGAACCAAAACCGATGGACTCTCAAGGTGGTAGGTATAAATGACGCTAGATGGCGTAAACATAAAAATGGATTTATTTTATTTTTTATTTATTTAAAAAATAACAAATTTATTAAATAAATAAAATAAATATGATAAAAACATAATTATGTACAAAGGCACTGCCTATTCCATGATGAAATTTCTTCCAGCAGGCCTATTGAAGGATAGTTGAAGGAAGTAGAGGTAGTCAAAGTGTGCACTTACATAAATATACATATACAATACAAATATATACATATAAACACACACACACATATATATATATATATATATATATATATATATATATATATATATATATATATATAAATAAATAAATAAATATTATATATTATGAAAAAATATTTAATTCAATATAATATATTTTTAATGTTACTTATATGCATACCAACACATTACAATTTAATAATTATGGAGTGAAATATTGATTCATTGTTCATTCATTGATTCTCACAATGAATCAGTTATATGGAACCCCAAACATGAGCAACATAAAAATTAAACCAGAATAAGTAACTTGCCTAACTGTATTAAATAATACATGTTTAGTTGCGATTTTAGAGTACCTACCTAATGATAAATGTTATTATAAATTATCCCTGCGTTTATGTTGCTCAGGGATAATGTAGCTTAGGGGCTTCTTTTGGGCTATCATTTATTTTGAAAAAACCCCCAGCGAAGCGGGCACGTGTCAGCTAGTAGATCCTATAAAGGTTTCTTTTTTCCTTTTGAGGTCGGAACCCTAAAAAGGACAAACTGGGATTATTGTTGTATGTGTAGTTTTTTTTTTCGTTCACTCTGAGAAGAGTGAAGCGCTGTATAAGTATATGACAGCGGCCGCGATTGCCCTAACGTCCATCATCATCTAGCTACCAACGCAGAATGAAACACGCCAACGTGTGAATGGCACCACGAAAATCTGCCGAGTGCGGTCGTCAAGCGCGCTCGGCCAACGTGTACTGGAGCCATTACATGGTTTCAGCGCCATGGCGGCGCGGTAGTTAGGCGTTCTGTGCACTCGAGGCACAGCTCGAGGTCTTGTGCAATAGTTTAAAACGCAACACAGTCTGATAAAATAAATACCTAATACTCTTCGCTAAACGCAATGGTTTGTGTACAATAGGAAGTCTGCTTGCCGAAGTAATAACGTCATCATTTCATCATTACAGCCCTTCACAAGTCCACTGCTGAACATAGGCCTCCCCCAAAGAATTCCACAAAGCACGGTCCTGAGCCACCTGCATCCATCGACTTCCTGCATGTCTTACCAGGTCGTCACTCCATCTCGTGGGGGGACGCCCTACACTTCGCCTACCGGTACGAGGCTGCCACTCGAGAACCTTTCTTCCCCATCGGTTGTCGGTTCTTCGAGCTATATGGCCGGCCCACTGCCACTTCAGCTTACTAATCCGATGGGCTATGTCGGTTACTCTGGTTCTACTGCGGATATCCTCATTCCTAAGTTTATCACGCAGAGAAACTCCGAGCATAGCCCTCTCCATAGCTCGCTGAGCGACCTTGAGCTACCTCATACGGCCAGCAGTGAAGGACCACGTCTCAGTTCCATAAGTCATCACTGGCAACACGCACTGGTTGTACAATTTCGTTTTCAGGTTTTGAGGTATGTCTGACGAGAAGATGTGTCGTAGCTTCCCGAACGCTGCCCAGCCGAGTTGAATCCGTCGATTGACCTCTCGGTCGAAGTTGGACTTACCTAGTCGGACTATTTGTCCCAGGTAAACATACTCGTCAACAACTTCGAGCTTAGTGCTCCCAACAACTACCGGCATAGGTGTGACATGGACATTGAACATGATCTTTGTTTTGTCCATGTTCATCTTAAGACCTATCCGTTGGGAAACACTATTGAGGTCATTGAGCATAGTGCTTAGGTCCTCCAGCGATTCTGCCATAAGGACTATATCGTCGGCAAATCGAAGGTGAGTGATGTACTCGCCATTGATGTTGATACCGTATCCTTTCCAGTCCAGAAGCTTGAAAACGTCTTCCAATGCAGCGGTGAAGAGTTTCGGGGATATGACGTCACCCTGTCTTACACCTCTCTGCAATTGGATAGGTTTCGTACTCTGGTTCTGTACTCGGATAGCCATCGTAGCCCTACTGTACAAGCACTTCAACACTTCGATATACCGACAGTCCACTTGGCACCGCTGAAGGGACTGCAGCACCGCCCAAATTTCGACGGAATCAAAGGCTTTCTCATAGTCCACATACGCCAGACATAGTGGCAAATTGTACTCTTTGGACTTCTGTACAATTTGCCGAAGGGTATGTATGTGGTCTATGGTGCTAAAGCCCTTTCGGAAACCGGCTTGTTCGGGAGGCTGGAAGTCGTCAAGTCTGCGCGCGAGACGATTCGTAATGACTCTCGAAAACAGCACGTAGACGCGGCTCAGAAGGGAAATCGGTCTGTAGTTCTTCAAGAGAGCGTTGTCACCTTTCTTGAAGAACAAGACCACCGCACTTCTACTCCACGCCTCCGGTGTAATGCCACCATGGGGGACGGAATTAAAGAGCTTCTGAAGGACTTCAAGTACCGGTCTTCCACCCGCTTTCAGAAGCTCCGCTGTAATTCCATCCTCGCCTGGGGCCTTACCGTTTTTAAGGTGCTGGAGAGCCATTCTAATCTCGCTCAGACTGACGTCCGGGATATCTTCGGAATAGTGTCGGATGAGACTCGCTCTTGGATCGTTACTCACACTTACGTGTGGCTCCAACGATGACGTGTACAGCTGCCCATAGAACCTCTCAATCTCACTCAAAATCTCAGGTGTCCCGGAAACGATGCTGCCACATTCTGTCTTCAGCTTTGACAGGTGGCTCTTTCTGGCAGACAGATCTCTGGCAAAGACTTTGGAGCCTTGGTTCCGCTCGATCGCTTCTTCAATACGAGCTGTATTGAAGTTGCGTAAGTCCCGCCGCATGCATTTGGAGATCTGTCTGTTCAGATGCCTGTATGCTGTCAAGTCTGTTGAAGAATGTAGCTTCATCTCCCGTCTAACAGCCATGAGATTAAGAGTGTGATCGGAGAGTTTTTGTGTTCTTCTGCGGCGGGTCTTGCAGAACTTAGCTCCGACCGCATGGACAGTTTCCACGAGCTTGTCATTCATATCGTCCACTTCATTGCAGTCTTCTAGGCACTGAAAACGGTTTTGTAACTCGAGCTGAAAGGTCTCGGGACTTTGGAACAGAGCACGAGGGGGACGGAGCGTTGACTTCATTAGACGAGACCTCTCCAACTTAACGTTTAGGTTTAGTGTGCCTCTAACCATTCGGTGATCGCTACCAGTTTTCACCCTCGCGATCACGGAGACATCACTGAACAGTTGTCGTCTGGTCGTCATAATGAAGTCAATCTCATTTTTTGTCGAACCGTCGGGGCTCGACCAGGTCCACTTCCTGTGGGGCCGCTTCTGGAAGAAAGAGTTCATCATAAAGAGTCCCTCTTTCTCCATGAAGTCGGCCAGCTGCTGGCCCCTTGGGTTCCGTTGCCCTATTCCAAATTTCCCCACTTTCAGCTCACCGTTCTCTCTTGTGCCTAGTTTTGCATTGAATTGAAAAAAGTAATAACGTAATTATATTATATACTCATATCCAAAGACACTTGTTGGTCTAGTGGTTGTAAACGCGACTGCTGATGAGGTCCCGGATTAGAATCCCGAGTCAGGCTAAAAAATCATTTATTGAGTTTTTGCGTCAAACAATTCTCAGTAGGCGGTGTCTCACCCCTGTGCCTCGGAAAGCACGTAAAATCGTTGGTTCAGCGCCTGATCTCTGTCCGGTCGTGTTGTCCCATGGGACTATGAGAGTGCGGGAATAGAGAGCGCACCTGGGCTTGCATATACACTCGGGCACCATAACCCTGGCAGATGGCTAGTCTCCTTTGAGACTGGCCGCCGCGACCAAAATTTGGGGAACATTTATTATCCAAAGAGAGATAGTATGTGTTATTAAAACATTATGTTTACGGCTATACGGCTATAGTATGTTATTAAAATGTTTCATTGTTTATTTTAATGTTTTATTCTTCTAATAAATAATGATCTTTGCAAGCTGTATACACGGTAATTTTTAATTTACTGAAGACCTTTTGGGAATATGTTATTTACATCATAACAACAACATCTGTAAGAAAATAAATATATTTCTAAAATTTTTATTTTCATACAAAAATAAAAATATTGGACCTTCTAAACGGTAATAGTCCTGGTATTAGCAAAAGAAAGCGCGTGGCGGGGTGAGGGTGGAACGGTGTAAGAGGCGGCGCTTACTCATTTGAACTTGACCTAATTACTATATACGATAGAAGTTTAATTTTATAGCAAATAAATATTACAATTCTTATTTTTAGTGTACGAAATCGAAAGGATATTATATTCTTTCCAGTAAATTGCTTTGTAATAAATAGCGCCATCTACAACGTTCTATAATTCTAGTCATTTTCTGCCGACTTCCAAAAAGGAGCCGGTACTGATTTCGACTGTATGTTTTTTTTTTCGTTTTTTTTTTTATGTATGTTACCTCAGAACTTTTTTCTGGGTGAACCGATTTCGATGATTCTTTTTTTATTTGAAAGCTGGTACTTCTCGTGTGGTCCCATATGAATTTGATCAAGGTCAGACCAATAGTTTTTAAGTTATTCTTAAATAACTTATATTGAAGTCGGCTGTACAAAATTTTTAATTTTAAATTATATCGAATCAAAATCGATGGACTCTCAAGGTGGTCAGTGCGATAGACGCTAGATGGCACATACACAAAGACCTGATTTTTGCATTTGCTTTACTGAATAATTTTCTGAATAACGTTTTTATTTTTTATCTGGGGCGCCTTGTCATTGCCTATATTTGCAGCATTTAATTAGCACTTAATTTCTTGCTATTATTATTTATCGTATATCTAATAACTTCATTGCGTTGCTAGCGATACGTTTTGCCAGCAACGCAAATTTCAATGGTTCGTTGCGGCGAAAAATTTGGAGCAACTAATTTTTAAACTTAGTACTTAATTAGCACCTAAAAAGCCCCTAATTTGGGCTTTTTCTAAAAGCAATTTTGATTCTATTCTGATTTTCAGAAAACCATAATCTTGCATCTGTTTTGTTTCTGAATAACTACTTTATTTTTATTAAGGGCGCCTTATCATTGCGCATACTTGCAGCACCTAATTAGCACTTAATTCCTGGCTATTAATATTTATCGTATATCTAATAACTTCATTGCGTTGCTAGCGATACGTTTTGCTAGCAACGCAAATTTCAATCGTTCCTTGCGGTGAAAATTTTAGAGCACCTAATTTTTAAACTTGACACCTAATTAGCACTTAATTTTTAGGTACTGATACGGAACATAAATTGCCGTTCATACCTTATGGTAAGGTAATGGTGGTCATGGACCCTATAATTGCCATAATAATGTCTGAATCTGTATCGGGTTTCGATAATCGCTCAGCACTTAATTAGCACTTAATTCCTAGCTATTAATATTTATCGTATATCTAATAACGTAATTGCGTTGCTAGCGATACGTTTTGCCAGCAACGCAAATTTCAATCGATCGTTGCGGTGAAAATTTTAGAGCACCTAATTTTTAAACTTGATACTTAATTAGCACCTAAAAAGCCCCTAATTTGGACTTTTTCTGAAAGCAATTTTGATTCTATTTTGATTTTCAGGAAATCTGAATTTTGCATCTGCTATGTTCTGAATAACGACTTTATTTTTATTAGGGGTGCCTTGTTATTGTTTATACTTGCAGCACCTAATTAGCACTTAATTCCTTGCTATTAATATTTATGGTATATCTAATAACTTTATTGCGTTGCTAGCGAGACGTTTTGCTGGCAACGCAAATTTCAATCGTTCCTTGCGATGAAAATTTTAGAGCACCTAATTTTTAAACTTGGCACCTAATTAGCACTTAAAAAGCCCCTAATTTTGGATTTTTCCAAATGCAAATTCCCGATTTTGCGTTTCTAGCGATACACAGCTGCCGGGGACTGGGGGCCATCTCTTCGTTACTTTCATGGCAATATTATGGCTTATATGGCAATATACCCCATATTGCCATAGTTGCCACGCTTGGCGAGCGGATTGGCAACCGCAGTTTTTTTATATTTGTTTTGCTGTTATCAGAAAGATGCTGCTGCCCATCCTCTGTCGCCTTTTACGACACCCACGGGAAGATATAGGGTAGTGAGTTTTCTCCACTGCCACCCGTGCCACTACACGGGTTTTTGAGTTATTACTTACAATTAATACTCCTAGGAACTAAGCTAGCCAAACAATTTAAAATTAAATATACACTTTTCGTGCCTTTTGTTCGGCGAACACAGCTGAAGAAGATTCGGCTGCATTCATAGCTGAAGACGATTTCAGTTTTACTAAATTCTTTACTTCTATAGACAATAGTGATAGCCTTTCCTGTCCCATAGAAGTCCTTGGAATTTTTGCTCACACACGTTTGGGGCCCCTATAGCCTGGGGGCCCCGTATCATTGATACGGCTGATACGGCGGTAGCTACGCCCCTGTTGATGACTCAACCAACGCCACCGTTGAACAAATTCGTACCTATACTTCGTATTCATACTTCAGAATATTTATCATAACTTTTGATTGAATGAACTGATTTTAATAAAATAAAGACTAAATGTAACACGAAGATATACTTTATATTTTCCTTAATGATTCTTATGATATAAATTAGTGCTCTATATGTGATACGTTAACAAACAAACAGACAGACAGACAGAAAATTCTAAAAATGGTAGAAATGTATTTAGTTACTTATTTTTAGTACCTCTCAATCACTTTTATTACAAAAACATAAAATGTACAGACGTCTGCTTTTTACATTTTTATTATATGTATAGATTCTATTACAAGTAATCAGTACAGTACCTAACTTTCATGTTGCTGTAAGTACATCTAGTAAAATGCAAGTATTGTTGATAAGTTCTTCCACTAGTCAATTTCTTCAGTCGGTTGTAGGATTTCAATAAATAAAGTGACATTATACGTCCGGTGCAAGGATTTTATTTAGTCTACATATATCAAGGTTTGTGGTATTATAACCGTTAGTACGTATATGCATGAACGTGTGCTTTTTATAGTGTATGATTTTGTTATTTTGTGCTTTGTCTTTTTTGTTACTTTGTTATGCTTTTTATAGTGATGTTTTTTGAGGGCTTTTTTAAATGCATGCGTTGTGAGTTCATAAGATTTATTAATATTTTCAGAATTAGATTAAGATTCAAAAAGTTCAGAGTCTGCAATGAAAAGTTATTGTTCAATAAGTTCTGATTTACCGAAAAAGAAAAATGCACACAGACGAATGTACAGTTTTTCCGATGTTTGGACGAAAAATTATACGTTCATTTGATCAGTCCCAAATAATAATTATAAAACACATTGCGTGTTCTGTCAAAAAGACCAGTATAACTCATAGCGGCCAAAATTTTTGCGAATTTGCATCTAAAAGGCTACAAAAAGCTGATTTTTGTAGCCATTTTGATCCAAATTCCCGATTATTTTTAGCTTCTGTTGCGGAATTAGACCCACTGGACCTTGCCACACTAGCGTAAACAAATGTAAACGTATCCCCAGCACCAGAATGATAATTGATACATCGATAAATGATATTAAACATTGACTTATATATAACTTTGGATATTATTTATTTAGTTATTGATAACTTTACTTAACTTACAACGGTGTGGTAGAGCCTTGCAGCAGCTTTTGCTGTTGCACGTATGGGCCGGCTCGAGCCGGGTTAGTACCACGACCTCACAGAATACCGGCGTGAAGTGGAAGCTCTGCTTCCGCGTTTCGTCTGGTGAGTGCAGGTGACCGGAGGCCCAATTCCCCCCCCCCCCCATCAACATGGTAGCGGAATTACGTCATAAACTACCCCAGGAGGGTACCAGTACCCCTGGAGAATCCCTCGCTGAGCATCCACGACCATGCTATTCCACTCCTGAGCGTGGGTGCTCAGGCTGCCCCGCGTATTCTGGGGGGCAAAATTCCGCTCAACACAAAAACTGCTTGGGGCAAACTGAGCAACAAGACCAAGGCGACCCCTGCCACGCTATCCGTGAATTTCTGCAACATCAGGGGACTTCACTCGAACCTAAACGCCGTCCACTACCATCTTGAGACGGCGAAGCCGGCCTTGCTCTTTCTGACCGAGACGCAGGTGTCCTCTCCGGCTGATACTTCGTATCTCTCCTACCCGGGGTACAAATTGGAGCACTCCTTTGTGCCTCGGGCTGGAGTTTGCGTGTATGTCAGAGAGGACATCTGTTCTCGACGCCTCGGCAGTCTTGAAGGTTCGGACCTGTCCATCCTTTGGCTACGCGTGGACAGCGACGACCATCCGCGCGTCTACACGTGCCTCTATAGGTCCCATAGCGGTAATGCCGAAACAGACCGACTCATCGACCACGTCCAAATGGCTGCAGATTCCTTGCTACAACAGGTCCCATCCGCAGAGATCGTGATCCTTGGCGATTTTAACGCCCACCACGCCGAATGGCTCGGTTCACGTTTAACCGATCATGCGGGGAGATCTGTTTATGACTTTGCCTTGGCAAATGGTCTGACACAACTGGTTACCTCGCCTACGCGGATTCCAGATGTTGAGGATCATACACCTTCCCTGTTGGACCTTCTGCTGACCTCTCATCCGGACGGATATCAGGTTTCCGTCGGTGCCCCTCTTGGCTCTTCGGACCATTGTCTGATCCGGAGTGTGGTGCCACTCACGCTCCCCTCGCGGTTGCGTTCTGCAGGTTGCCGCCGTGTTTGGCATTACAGGTCGGCGGATTGGGACGGAATGCGGTCTTTCTTTGCTTCCTACCCATGGGTATCCAAGGAAATTTCTGTAAGCCATCACTACCATCTCTGCACAGGGAGGACGACTCACTAGCCCACGCAGCAAAAGAGAAAGCCGACCTTTTAGGCTCCCTTTTTGCGTCCAACTCGACTCTTGATGACGGGGGGAACACACCGCCGACGATCCCGCGGTGTGAGTGCTCTATGCCGGATGTGCGGTTCTCACAGCGTTCGGTTCGCAAAGCACTCCTCTCCCTGGACATCCAGAATTCGAGTGGGCCTGACGGAATCCCCCTAAAAATCCCCCCGGAGTTGGCACCGGATCAAAGGCGTCTTTTTTGGTACTCCTACTCCCTAGGCGTAGTCTCGAAATCATGAAAGACGGCTTTTGTCCACCCGATCCCTAAAAAGGCGACCGCTCAGACCCGTCCAACTACAGGCCTATCGCCACCACCTCCTTGTGCTCCAAAATAATGGAATCCATTATTAACTGCCAGCTCATGCGGTACCTTGAGGATCACCAGCTGATTAGTGACCGCCAATACGGTTTTCATCGGGGTTCGATCAGCTGGTAATCTTCTGGTCTACCTGACTCATAGATGGGCAGAGGCAGTAGAGTCCAAGGGGGAGCGTTGGCCGTTAGTTTGGACATTGCGAAGGCCTTCGATTGGATTTGGCACAAAGCGCTTCTTTCGAAGCTCCCTTCCTATGGGCTTCCCGAGAAATTGTGCAATTGGATCACCAGTTTCCTTGCAGAATGGAGCATCAAGGTCGTTGTAGACGGTGCATGCTCCGACTACAAGCCTATTAACGCTGGTGTTCCACAAGGCTGTGTGCTATCGCCAACGCTGTTTCTTCTGCATATCAATGATATGTTGCTAACTGGTAACATTAATTGCTATGCGGATGACAGCACTGGTGATGCACTATACACCGGCCGTGCCAATATTTCTCGGGAAAACGTCGTTGAGTACCGGAACAAACTTATGTCTGAAGTCGAGTCTTTGCTGAACAAAGTCTTGGATTGGGGGCGACTAAATCTAGTCCAGTTTAATCCTAAGAAGACACAAGTTTGCACTTTTACCGCAAAAAAGAACCCCTTTGTCGTATCTCCTCAGTTTCAAGGCACTCCCCTTCTTGCCTCAGCGAGTATCGGAATCCTCGGAGTCGACATATCGAATGACGTACAGTTTCGTGGTCACTTGGAAGAGAAGGCCAATTTGGCCTCTAGAAAGCTTGGCGTGCTCAGCAGAGCGGGACAGTATTTCATGCCGGCATACCGTCTGCAACTTTTCAAGGCGCAGTTTCGGCCTCACATGGAATAATGTGCCCATCTCTGGGCAGAGGCTCCCCAGTGC
Source organism: Parnassius mnemosyne (assembly GCA_963668995.1). NCBI lineage: Eukaryota > Metazoa > Arthropoda > Insecta > Lepidoptera > Papilionidae > Parnassius > Parnassius mnemosyne. Next base: position 27,683,098 of record CAVLGL010000115.1, read on the forward strand.
CAGCTCCTTCCACTTGACCGCATCCAACGCAGAGTGGCTCGAATCGTCGACAACCGAGTCCTTTTCGATCGGCTCGATTCATTGGCACTGCGAAGAGATGTTGCATCCCTTTGCATTTTCTTTCGCATTTACCACAGGAAGTGCTCTGAGGAATTGTTCGAATTAATCCCAGCCGCCAAATTTCAGGAACGCACATCGCGGCAGAACTCCCGATACTATCCACACCATCTGGATGATTGGCGGTCCACCACTGTGCAATTTAGAAGATGTTTTCTTCCTCGCACAACTTCCTTGTGGAATCGATTACCATCAGTGATTTTTCCGGACCGATACGACTTAGGTACCTTCAAAAAAAGAGCCTACTCCTTTTGAAAAGGCCGGCAACGCATCTGCAATTCTCCTAGTTCCCCTGGTGTTGCAGTTGTTCATGGGCAACGGTAGTCACTTACCATCAGGTGACCCGAATTGTCGTTTGCCCCTCTCCTATAAAAAAAAAAACTATTTTATTATTACCCCAACGGGTATTCTAGTTGGTGCATAGTAGTGACAGTGAGACTCGTAGAATTACCTAGAACGGTGCGACCTCTTGGTAGAGAGTAATTATGTTCTGTGGGTGCGACTGACGCTGATGGGTGATGGCGTACTTAATGTTGCCAGCTTAACTAATATTATTTTTCTTCATTTAATCTTATTACTATTTTATTCTTTTAGTAAATTGATAAATTAACTAACTTATTAACTTAACTAATTAACTTCGCCTGCGTGGAGTTATTTTTCGCGGAACTCTAAAATAAAAGCAGCCCAAGTTACTCCTTATAACATCAGCTATCTGCCAGTGTGTATGAATATTGACATTAATATTTATACGATATTAACGTCACTCAATTGTTTTGCCTTCCCGCAACCCCTCCACTAACACTTAAACTTTATGGTATGGTATTAAAGTTCAAATTGACTTTTAAGTATTATTACGAATGTTTTGTATGGGAATATAGAAAAGTGTTGTTTTTAGACTTTTTCAGGGATTTTTTAAAATTTTTCTCTCCGTAAGAACCATCCTCGTACTTCAAGGAATATTATAAAAAAAGAATTAGCGAAATCGGTTCAGCTGCTCTCGAGATTTGCGCTTAGCAACACATTCAGCGATTCATTTTTATATTATAGATTAATATATAATATATACCGGTTGTTTTTGAAACGCTCCCGGAAACAAAGACAGGCGATAGTACTAACGATACATTTAATCATGTGCAGGAAGAAAATTGATACCGAGGAAAAAAAATCATCTTTTCACAACGTTTTATTAGTTTTATTCACGCTCCATCATGGTAGTACAGCTAAATGAAACGATAATTCTATAAAAAAAAAAACATAAAAATACTTAAACATAAAACCAGCAGTGGAACTTAAATAAAATCAGCTAACCATAGGGTTATTGACCCTATTTTCACGCGGAATTGACGCCGAATCCACGCGGCCCGCAGCCAGCGATCGTACGATCGCTAGCTGCGGGCAGTACTGCAAGTACGGCCATACTGCAATACCTAATTATTTACAACACTTATCCAAATACCTAACTTAACTACCTACTTAACCTACTATTTTGCCACTGTGCTAGTCTCCAGCTAGCCACTTTAATTCGAATTCACAGATTAAATAAACCAAATACAATTAAATTTTAAAAAAATATTAAATTTTAACAACGATTGAGGCATGCTTTTTTATCCGTCGCGTAGGTATGTTTATTATCCTGATGTATTCAGTTATGTACCTATTCAGATCAGTTCAGTACAAAGTTATTTAAAAAAAATTAGGTATGAAACAGCTTACCGCTCTAAATTCTCGGTGGCCTTATGAGATACGGCTCAAATTGTGCTCCATTAATTTCGAGGCAGATTTGGACTCGGTGTTGCGTCTCATAATGCAGGCGGAGCATCATCGTGTGGTCTTCGATACAGTCCATACGTAGTTTATCGAAAACATCCACGATCCTTTGGCGCATTTCGTCTACACTATCACAATGACGATTAAAACCCTTTCTTTCACATACCCCCACAGAAATAAGTCCAACGGGGTGAGATCTGTTGAGCGAGGTGGCCAAGCGTGTGGTCCTAGTCTACCAATTCAGCGATCATCAAATAATTCGGTGAGGCGCTGACGGACGAACCTCAAGACATGTGGAGGTGCACCATCAAGCTGGAAATACGTGCGGCGATATTCAGCCAACGATAGGTCGTCTAAAATTTCAACCAACTGTTCATTTATAAAGTTTAGGTATCGCTGTCCGTTAAGTCGTTGTGGCAGAAACCTTAAATAAACCTGCCCATACGTTAACCGACCATCGGGTTTGGTGCCCGGTTTGTCGAACAGCGTGCGGGTTAACCTCTAAATACACGTGTGTATTTCTTCGGTTCCACAGGCAGTTTCTGGTAAATGTCGACGACAGTACCAACTATACCTTTGATGATGGGTGGAACATATAATCGATCTTGATGAAAGAAAAATCATCTTTTCACAACGTTTTATTAGCTTTATTCATTCTCTATCGTGTTAGTACAGCTAAATGAAACGATAATTTCATAAAAAAAATCATAAAAATACTGACATAAAACCAGCAGTGGAATTACTGAATGATATCAGCTGACTATAGGTCAATGTACGCGCGAACGCCGAACTGTTATAGGTCCGGTCCCGTAAAAAGAACGCTGGCATTGAACCTGGGCACTGAGCGATTTATCACTGATTGGTACAAAGGGGGCGCGACGGGGGAACAAACCGCCAGTATTACTGTGCCTGCATGCTATTGGTTCCCGCGCTTTGTTCGCTCCCAAAATACAGTCTCATACACAGCTTACTTTGCGACTCGCGACGATGGTTTTAAAAAGGAAGGAAAGAAAAATTATTTATATCTATTGTTTTATGACTGAACTAGTGAACGAAAAGGTAAATATGATAGAAGGTGAATGGGGAAAATTGTGCAGTAAAGTTAAAAGTGTTGAGGAAGAATACCGAAAAAATTACCATGTGATCGACCTGATGACGGAAGCTTAAGCGAAGATGAAAGTGATGATGAAGTAGCATCCAGTAACACCAACACACCATCGATATCTGGCTTCCATGTGACCCAAGACGACATAATGGACGGCATGTCACCCTTAGCTTAAGTTTTCTTGTTACAAACTACTTTATATTTTACGATAGAAATAACAAATAATGCTCAAGTAAACATTATCCATTTATAATTCCAACCTCTTCCAAAGTTCTAAGTAGCTAGTAAAACACCTATTAAGATTCTACAATAAAACAATTAATTACTATAATATTATAAAACAATAGCCTAATACCATGTAGTACTTTAGAACGCGACTGTACCCACACTCCCTCCACTGTCGACTGGTATCTAGCTCGGTGCGAAACAATGCCTAACCCGGCCGGCTGGTGTCACCTCACGCTGTGGACGTATACTTTAAAGTAGTTTGTATACTTTATATTTTACGATAGAAATAACAAATAATGCTCAAGTAAACATTATTCATTTTTAATTCCAACCTCTTCCAAAGTTCTAAGTAGCTAGTAAAACACTTATTATGATTCTACAATAAAACAATTAATTATTATAATATTATAAAACAATAGCCTTACTTAGCCGTAGTACTTTAGAACGCGACTGTACCCATGCGCAGACACTCCCTCCACAGCATTGCATTGGCAACGCTGCCAAGTTGCATTGAAATTTAGTTTGTCGGCGACATAAAAATTAGAGGCGGCAATCACTATAAAACTTGCAAATCATTATAATAATTTACGTACCTCTTTTTAAATTCAATGTATTAGCCGGATTAAATACGGAAAGTCAATTAAAACAAAGTAAAAGTATTATTTTTTACATTAATTCTGATAGATTAATCAACTGTCGATCATAATTACAATTGATTTTAACTATTAAATTATTCAGTACCATTTCATTTCTATTTTCTTATACCAAATCAAAGATAACGATGAAATAGTGTTTATAATTGTGTGAGTACTGAGTACCCAAATAGGTACGTTTATTAATTTCAATAATTTTTGTAGTAATGAACTGCTTGTTGCGTCAGGGTACAATTGGTTGTGTGATTGTATTAAAAATGACAACCATAACTTTTAAATTCCATATGAAGACTAGTCGTAGGGATAAATAAATAAACGTTGGCGATGTCTTAACATACATAACACTTTAACGGTGTGTGGAAAGTTCCAGTGCTTCAAAGACTTTGCCTTATGTGCGCATTTGTTTTGCATGAGGAGACGCAACACCGAGCCCAATCTGCCTTGAAATGAATGGAGCACAATTTGAGCCGCATCTCATAAGACCACGGAGGATTTAGAGCGGTAAGCTGTTTCATAACTATTTTTTTTAAATAACTTAGTACTGAACTAATCCCGCAGCGCGAATTCGCGTTCGCGCGTACATTGACCCCTAGTCAGCTGATTGTAATTCAGTAATTCTACTGCTGGTTTTATGTTTCAGTATTTTCATGATTTTTATATGAAATTATCGTTTTATTTAGCTGTACTAACATGATAGAGAATGAATAAAGCTAATATAACGTTGTGAAAAGATGATTTCTTTCATCAGGATCGATTTTATATTCCACCCATCATCAAAGGTATAGTTGGTACTGTCGTCTGTCTTCGTTTTCGGGAGCGTTCCAAAAATACCTTGTATATTTTGGGAAGAGGACATCTAGTTTGTTTCCCACGTTGAACGGTAAATGGGAATCATCAAATTTGTCAACAATATCTGTAAGTGAAGCCACAAGATTTTCTAGAAGATTATCATTAGGGGATATTATATTGTTTTGTAAAGCATGACCATTGGCGAGAGAGGAGGAAGGAGTACTTGTAATGTTATGTGAAATTTATCATAACCTACTGAAGATTGCACTGGGATAGATTTGGCTTTATAAACGGTTTTCCTATAGTATTGGGAAGGAGATGGAAAAGTAGGAAGGTTTATAAGTGCCTGGGTAGAGGGGAGATGGCTTACAGGAAGTTGTGACAATATAACATCAGAAAAAGGTCTTCTGACAGCTGCAAAACGAGCATGAGCCTCAAGGTATGACACATTATCTTGCGCCATTACTATCTTGATAGCTTTTTGCCTTGAGTGCTCTGGGCAACTTTTTTCAATAGCCGAATGATTTGCAGAGCAGAAGAGACAGGTTGGCGAATCTGTGGGACAATTTTCTCCAGTATGCTCTTCGCTGCATTTAAAGCAACGTGGTTTAGATCGACATTGAGCTTTGACGTACGAAACGGCAGCATTTTAGATATTGGATGGTAGGGAGAAGGTAAGTTTCTACAGGTATTGAAGCATAAAAGCAGTATAAATGGAAGGGGAGCACTTGTCCTGAGAAGGTGAGGACAACAGTTTGAGTAGGAACTCACTCTACTTCATTGCCCTTTTTGACCTTTCTTTTAAGTCTTCTTTGCTTCTTTCTTGCTTTAATGATTGGGATGTCAGTTGGAATACCCCTAATCACACCCATACGGGTAACATTAAAAGTTGGAATGACAGCAAAATGTTTATATTGCGAATGAAACCGAGTCAATAAAATTATTAGCATCAGAAGCTGTTTTAAAAGCAATTGAAACTCTGTTGCACCCTAAGATTTTGATGCCCTGTTTTTCGATATTGACTAATTTATTTTTGAAAGGATATGGCCAATTTTTACAGGTGTAACTAATTGTATATCCTGCTGATGGATCAGGTTCTGAGCGACTTAATAATAAAGGGACCTTTATCGGTATCTATAATACTTTTTTTTCTTGAAAGGGTGGGCGAATGTATTTTGGTAGGAGGCCGAAGGGTGATCTTCGTGCCCTATTTTTATTTCTTTGGGAAGCTGGGTAAGGGATCCGTGAGTTTACGTTTAGCAGAGCCAGAATCACCGCATAAATCCGGTGGTTCAGCTACACGCCCGTTAACATCCATCGTCGTAACAAAGATCTAGATTAACTATTTAAACAAATAATACCACTCAACTCAACTAACAAACAGGACACAACACAACGAAAATTGAGGTTTACGCAAATTTGAACCGGAAGGAATTAAAAACTTATTTCATACAAAAACACATATAACCGAAGAGAATATAACCACTACGTTTACATATAACCACCAATCACTTTGACAGCAAAAAAAACCAGCCGTATCTCTGAGAGTATTTAAAAATAATTAAGTTAATGTGAATTGATGTAGATGTCTAAAGGCTGAAATCTATAGACCGTACTTTGTCTTTGCTCAGACTTAACTTAAGAAAAACTTAGCTGAGCATATGTTAAACATAATCTTTGATTCTGAATTTATAGTAGTATCGGGCCAAGATTAAGCTAAGCTTATGCTAAGGCCCAGACAGTCAAAATATTAATATTGATGCTTCATACCACGCATTATTTTTTGACTATACTCTATAAAATTAAAAAAAAAATATATATATATCAAAATTACCGTATTAAATTAAAAAAATTATATATATATTTAATATCGAAAACAGTCCAAATTGTATTTCATAAATAAGTTATTATTACATGAAATAGAAAATGGGCGTATGAGAACGGGCACGGATGAGATTAGTGCAAAATAAAAAATAAATAAAAAAATAAGATTTTAAGAAATTCGAAATAAGATTGAAATCACGTAAATAGAAAATGGAATTATGCTATTTAAAACAAGAAGACAGCCTAAAACTAACCTATTTATTGTTATAATTAATTAGAGTAGCATAAACACAACAATTTAAAATTAATACGGTGGTTTTGAATAATATCCGGAATTTTACGTCGATATCGTTGACTTAGGCTTTGCTAAGCGAACACTCAGCACGACTTCGAAGTTAGTTCTATAAATAACGACATTGTCTTAGCTCGAAAGTAAAGTCTGAGCAAAGTCAAAGGTACGGTCTATAGATCTCAGCCTAAGGGCCACAGCAACTACTTACCATCAGGTGGACTGTGTGCCCGTTTGTCACCCTTACCCTATAAAAATTACAGATATAAAATTTGAAAGCAAGCTTATTTTAGTATATAAGACGTAGTGTTAAAGATAAAAGAAACAAAAATATCTAAACTGTGTTCGCTTAGTCCACACAATTTCTTTTGTAAATTAGCGAAAATTTCTTAATTAAATTATTTAAATCGTCCTTTTCCAGTTAAAGTTTTAGTAGAAGTCTTATAAGGAACTTTTCTCATCGTGCTCGAGGTATACTATATTAGGTATTACGACAAGAAATAACTTTAGATGACGTAGCTAACGAATTATTAAGAATGTGATTGCTGCATGGGCATCGTTTGGCACGTACAGCTTTTTATTTAAACTCTTGTACTGCACCCTTTGTATCTGAAGCCATAACCGAGCAGCTATTGGTCCAATAGCTACACACAATGTCAAATATAAGTTAAATTGTCAAAAAATATCAAATTTGTTTCGTATGGTGAGTGTAGAGAACCGGAGACCCTTTTTTACTGGATCCGAGGCATTCCATCTTAGTCCTCAGGGGTGACAACGCTGTACTCTTTTTACTTTGTGGGTTTTCAATCATGTTGTGGAAAAATAGTCTAATAAGTAACAAATAACACTTGGCACTTAACACGTGGCACTTGACACGCCAGGCGTGTCATGAAATATTTGTTCGCCACCACAGCTAAAAGTTGTCGAAAATCGGTGCCGCAACGATTCGGTTAACTTAAATTTTCACCTAATAATAACATTTGTAAATATCAAACAATCAAGAACCTTAATTTATAAAAAAATAAGGTTTATGTTTCATTGATATTTACAAATGTTAAATATTATTTAATGTTATACAAATATAAAAGTGAAGTAGATCTGAAAACGTCTAATTAGTAACGATATAATTAATAGAATCAGGCGTTACTTTGCGGAAATCCATTATATTAAAGCTTTTAAAAAGTTACTTCGCAAACATCCGCTCTAGTAAGAATAGCAAAACAAGTGTTTTAAAAGGAAAAAAAACGCCGGCACTATACGGTGGCGGATTGACAAGACTATTTATTAGCGAATTTTTTTTATGCATGAACGGTTTCGAACTTCCAAACAAAAATAAATCTCATACCATATCACAAGAGCACATGGTGCTTCGTAGTTCTATTCGGCCATATGATAGTAATAAGACGGCAGTTCAACCATTTTAAGCAAAATTAAACAATAAGACAATCCCATTGTTTTTTTTTAAACAGGAAACTTGATTTTCAGAAATTTATTTACAAATTGAGTTCGTGAGCGATCGCAATGAATGCTATTATTTGTTACCTATTAGACTATTTTTCCACAACATGATTTAAAACCCACGAAGTAAAAAGAGTACCATGTACAAGTTAAAAAAAGGTTGTCAACCCCTAAAATTTCAAAATATCCAGAAACGAAGCTGTAGGCATGAACTACTTGCAAAATAATGAATATTTTGTTCTGGAGTAATCTTCCAAAAACGCAATTTGAGTGAGCTATAACGATTTTTAAAAAGACACGACTCGCGTGTCATACGCCACACAAAAATAATCCGCCATCCGCACTGAACCGGTTAATCGAAGATAAATGTAGAAGATGTCTACGGGCCACAGCATTCACTTACAGAGGTTTTCAACGATTTTCATCAGTACCATGCCTGTTACAAAACAACAACTAAATGGAATCATTCTGCTACACGAGAAAAGAACGGGTGTCGTAATTGATCATCATAACGAGCATAAAAATAACGAGTGTTGAAATTCTAATGCTTTAATTATCCTCCATCAAGATATTTAACAGCCATTAATTAAAAAACGTAGCAATAATTGAATCACAATTACAATGATAAAAACAAATTGTTTAGTCAACTTGTAACCACTTACAACTACTTATTAACACATAGAACAAATTCACGAAAATGCGTGTCATTAATGTAATATTTTTTCTATTTTTAACAATGAATAATTAATGAATATTACTTCATGGTAATTACAAAATACTATTCGGGGTAATCATATTTTAGATGATTATTCATTCACTTTGCATGAATTTGCCATGCAACTGTTCAATTATCACAGCACTTGTAAAAATTGCGGTGTCAAAAGACGAAATTAATTATTTACAATATTAACCAGTTATCCATTGGGATGCCCCAGATGTCCGAGATCCTAAATTCAAACATAATTCAAATCTTATTATGTCACATCCTAAAATACTAATTAACACTAGCATTAAGCATATTATAGCAATTTATCTACGATGGCGACGCTTTTTCTTGTTGGTGCGGGCTTGGGTGCCATTTTGAGAATGCCCAGTTGATGTGGATGGTTCACTTGCTGATTGAGGTACAGCAACCGGTGGAGAATTTGGGGTTAGCTGTAGGTGAATTGAATTTGTTTGAGTGTTACTATTTTGGCTCTGCGATAGGCCATTCGTTTGCGAAGGTGCTGAGGCGCTTGCTTCAGGCGGCTGAGTCGCGTTTAAGGCTGCCCTCAGCCTTTGACGCATACGTTTACGTGCGTTGCGAGATAGCGGTTGACTCTCATTGGTGGTTGAATTATTCACAGATTGCACTTGAGATTCGCTTGAGGTAGCAGTAGTTGCATTTTGATCATTAGATGAAGTGTGGTTGATACTAGGAGGGGCATTATCCATTCGAACACGAGTTTCATCTTCAGCACGCACATGTGCGTTTGTTTCGAGAGTAGCAAAAACTCGGGACAGTCTTTCTACATTATACCGCAAGTCTTGCAGTTCATTTTCTCGATTGTTTCCGCGGTTGGCGACTCTCATTACAGCACGTGGTTGGGTCTGTTGTGCCAATTGATCCGCGGGCGTACGACGTAAAGATAATTTTCCACTTATCGAAACAGGTGTGGTAAACGCTCTAGCATCCGCTCCGAGAACAATTAAGCAATGACCTCTTTTTTTGAGCGAACCTTCACAGGACCTTACAGACCATACCTAAAAACCAATTGTAATTTATTAGTATTATTCCTTTAAGCAATACATTATAAAACATAAAAATTAAATATATACATACACTGTCTGAGAATATAGCTTCACGATCATTACCAGAAAGTGTGACCGTATAACAAAATTCATTAGCCACCCATGGTGAAGCAGCCATTGTCAGCCAAGCATATATGCAATCATCTGAAAAACAATTTTTTTTTAAATAAATTATGTATATATTACTCTTTAAAATAATTAGCTTATTCAGAATGTATAATCCTTTACTTACAACCTATTTCAATAACTAAAAAGAAGATGCCCATGTCAGATACACGTACAGCAGTTACAATTCTGCCAGGTACAGTAGACAGCTGCCAAGCTTGCAAATACTCTCCATTTTCGGACTGACCCTAAAAATTAATTATAAATTGAATAACAAAATAGCCATTAGCAAAAGTTCAAGTGTGTATCTTGAAAGAGTTTTATTACATACCTCAATAAGATCGTGTGAATGATAATAACGAAGGTGGTTCAGTAAGCGGGCAGATGGTAGTCGTTCAGCATTACCATTTTTACAACATAGACAGCGAAAGAGCCCCTTACATGCTTGTGGTGCCCTCAGTGTGATTTGCTAAAAGAAATACAAAAAAGTCATAATGGTCTCTAAGAATATATTGAGGTTTTTTTTTGAGATATAAACACTGTGGTGTTTCACTTTTATATCCTCAACAGTCAACAAGTGCCTGCCAGCCAGCAATGAAGGATACATAAATGGAGATGAGTCTCTCATAGTAAGCAGGATTTACCACAATTGCCACGCTTAGCAGCTAGCTAGCTAGCTAATTTGTGATTTCATCACAGGAGTTTTAATTTTGTGCTGTTACCAATTGCTGCAAAAATTATTTTAATTTGAAATGGCCAGTAGGTACTGCAGAACGGCAATTTCATAAGTAAAGACATATTAACAAACAAGTTAAGTGTTAGTAACTTCATAATAACAAGTAATTAATCAACAACAACTAAGCGACATTAGCCTAATGGCAGTGTACAGAGCGCAAATTCAAAAGGTCATGGATTCGAATCTGCCATTCAACTACTGTCGTTAACCACTCCTAATAACACAATCATTTCAAACTTACCAGGAATGGTTAAAAGGAATATTAGTAATGTTAATAGCTAATAATTTATAATTATATAATAAACAAAAATGTTACAAATTATTTAAAATAAAAGCTTTATATATCATATTGGAAATTGACTATAAAATGTTGGTGTATATGTATTTGTAAATTATAACATGTATTTGTAAACTATATCTTAACTATATCTTAGGGTGTTACCACACCAATTGATAGATCGTCGATCGATGCTTTTGACGACGTCGATCTATGTCGATCGATTGGTGTCGTAGCTTTAGCTGATCGACGGATACTGGTTAATAAAATGTTGTTCAATCATAGATCAACGTCGATCGACAATTAATCGATGTAGTAGTGGGCTTTCAAAATGCCGTCGGTGGATGGGCGGGTTCTCGAATAATCAAGCAGCTCGATTGACGTAGACTAATCCATTCCACCATCGATTGGTGAGGTAACACCCTTAGTAGTCTCTACATAACTTAAAACTTCATTAAACTCTACTTTCTCTATGGGGTTGTATATTTAGCTTACTGGTCCTTTAAGAACTTAAAAGAATGTGCAGTTATTTAAATTACTTGTAATTTAAAAAAATTCTATATAGTCTACTACCTACATTATTTTTAAGGAACTAAACTTAAAATATTACATTTATCGAGTGAAACAATATTTATAAACATATTAAACTTACATTTGGGACATTAAGATTATTTTCCTCTTCTTCTCCAGTATCATTTTCAGCTTCTCCAGAGCCAGCATCGCGAGCTGGTGTACTGCTCTCTGAAGAGCCTGATCCCGTAGTTAATTTACCACCTAATTTCTGAAATAAAACATAAATATAATATATATGTCTAGATTCTATTTCTTAGTTTGGTTTAAATACAATTTTGTGCAAATAATAAGACAATTTCATAAAACTTCAATTGAGAGAATTATATTAATGAATTCTCAATATTGTGTGTCGACAAGTAAATTAATTTGTCAAAGTGTAAAGCTATAAATAATATTTATTAACATAGTGCTAACTCCACCGTTGCCAGTCCCAAGCCCGGATGAGAAAGGAGGAGGGGACGGTTCCGCCGGAGAGTGGGTGTATCCGGTGGACTAACACACCCACCTGCGCTAGGACCTGCGCAGTTGAGCGCCGTACGCGGGGATGAAGGAGTCCTGGAGGGTTGAGCCGATCGTCGCTGTCAAGCTAAACGGTGGCCCTATCTGCTAGCCACAGATAGGGAAATGGCCAAGCGCCCCGTCAAAGGGTTGCAGGCGAGGGTTGTGGGGGCTGCCTAGTTTTCCTGAAAAGGGGGCTGGGTGGTGGTAAAGGCCATGCTGACGGAGCAAGTGACAGTTTATTCGGGTGGTGGGGATGGGCCTTGTCAGCCCCGTCTACCAGCTGGATCGAGCTCCCGATGTCCCTATATTCTACCGGTAATCCTAACGCCTGAAATTCTTTTAAAGTAGGGCGTGCCCAAAAGTGCGGGCTCCATGGAGGGTGAGAAGCCGGGGGGACGAATTTTAAAGAACAAAAGTTATGGACAATTTAAGACCCAATAAGAAAGAGGGAAAGGTGTCAGAGGTGCTTACCAGAGACACCAAAGAACAAGGGGGAACCGTCACTAAACCGACGGTTCCACGGACAGTACCGTCCAGCGTAGGTGGCCCCACCAAGGGAACAAATACCTCGCTGAACGTTTCCAAAACTGTTCCAAACCTGAGGAGCTGGACGAGAAAAACTGCGGAGCCACAACGAACTGACGACCTTTTCTCTGCTGCCTGGCAAGTGGTGAGCCGTAAGGAGAAAGGCAAGGCACCCAAAAAAGTGACTTGCCGACCTGACGGACCATCAGGAGGGTCTATCCGTGCATGCAATAGTGGAAAGGCCAAAAAGAAGAACAAGAAGCGGCGGGAAAAAGGCCGAAGAGAACGAGTCGCATTAGCTGCTTCTGAAACTAAAACCAAGGAGGCTGGGCAAGCTACTGCGACTGGGGTGCTTGGCGCTGGAACCAGTAGCCGCGCCGAAGCTGGAAAGGATAAAAATCCAGCCCAAGTGGAAGTCGCGGTCGCGGAAACCAGCTCTAGGATATCCGCCAGGAAGCAGCGAGCGGCCAAGAGTCCTGGGAAGAAGGAAAGAGCAGCCAAAAGGATGCTGGAAGGGTCCACCTCGCCTAGAGGGGAACACAAAAAAGTGCGACTCGAACAGCAACCAAAGCCTGCAAGAACGAGCTACGCTTCCGCTGCTAAAGCAGATTTGGGTGTGCCCTTAACGTGTGCGCGTTAAGGTCACATTACGAAGGAAGTAGCAGACGACATCCTCGTGGCAATACAGAGGAAGATGATCAGCGAGGCCTGGAGTAGCCAGGGCCCTGATGCGTCGGGCCCAGTTTTTAGGGGCAAACCCGTTTACACGGAGGGTGTCCTGAAACTGTGGTGCGACGATCAGAAGGCTCTGTATTGGTTGAAGGGGAATATTGCTGCCCTCGACCTTAAATCCAACACCTTGCTGACCATAAAGAAACAGTCAAGAGATACCACAAAGAGTCACATGTGGTATCCTTATCCCTGATGCCCAAGGAGCCTGGAAAGACTCACGCGACATTGGTCGCGTGCTGGCGTACCAGACCCGCAGGGTTAACATCAGGGACTGGCTGTTACTCAAGGCTGATAAGCAGACGGACGGGTGGTTCCTCGTTGTTTCGGTGCCGGAGGATCATATCCCGACCCTGATGATGGCCGGATGCCGTCTCGCGTGTGTATGCGGGGAGATATACGTAAAATTCCACGGTCGTGGAGGTAAATTCTTTGACACTCCACCGAGCAAAGAGGCAGAAAATAACCCGGAAGTTATGGATACCGGAGCCATGGTTACCGGTACAGCGGAATCACTGGAGGCCAAGTCCAGTGAAAAAACGGTACCAGTAGTGATCGGGCTCAGCGGCAGCTCACTGAGTGACGAAGAGGACTGCATTTTGCCGACCACTTCCGACTCGGTGGCTGACGATGAGACCCGAGATCTGCTGGCAGGCCTATTTTTGGGCGGGGACGGTGAGGACGCGATCAATGATGGCGTGCCCTTCGTCCAAAACTAGCCTAGTGCAAGCCAACCTCCACCACAGCGAAACTGCGTCGGCTCAATTACGCAAGTGGTTGGAAGTTCAAAGTACTGCCATAGCCTTAATCCAATAGCCGTGGGTTGAGGCTGGTAAAATTAAAGGCCTAAACAACCTAAAAGGTAAGCTGTTCTACAGCTCTGAACACGACAAGCCTAGAGCGTGTATTTACACTACTAAAGATATCTGTGCACAACCACTAACAGATTTCTGTTCTAGAGACATGTATGCCGTGGCAATACAATACACACAGGAGAGAAGATTAGTCGTCGCCTCGGTCTACATGCCGGAGGAAGACACTCCTCCCCCTCATGACCTCGGCAGGCTGGTGAACTTCTGCGAGAGGACCGGACTAGAGGTTGTGATCGGGACGGACTCCAACGCACATCATTCCCTCTGAGGAATGGAAAGACCAAATGAACGAGGTAAGGTTTTAGTTGAATATTTATTTAGCACTAACCTAACCATTTTAAACATAGGCTCTGAAATAACTTTCATAAACAAACGCTGTCGCACTATAATCGACCTCACACTTGCAACAGAAGGAGCAGCTAAACTAATTACGGGATGGCATGTGTCGAAAGAGGCCTCATGCTCAGATCATAGATGGATCTACTTCGCACTACAGGTCGATATCCCCTCTACACCACCATGGAGAAATCCCCGCAAGACGGATAAAACAAAATACCTAAATAGGCTGACGTCTTCGCTCGCGGGTTTTGAGGGGATAAATACTATAGCAGATCAGTCGCTCCTAGAAGAACAGGTAGCAGCTGTTACTAAGGCCATGATAGATAGCTACCATGAATCTTGCCCAGAGATCACTCCACCAAGGCATGCTGAAGTAAAGCAACCGTGGTGGGGTAAAGAACTCGATAGGAAACGTACGAAGGTAAGGAAAGCCCTAAATAGGGCATGAATACCTCAATGGATGAAGACTGGCTAACTATATAAGAAAGCTAAGTCTGAATACAAAAAATGTATCAGGTATCGACGCTCGACTGGGTGGCGTAAATTCTGTGGCAACATAGAAACCTGCGAACGAGCAAATAGGATAAGGAATATTCTAGCTAAACAGAACACGTCGGGATCCATGTCTCTAAAGAAACCCGACGGTAGCTACTCAACATCGCCGGATGAAGCCCAATGCATCCTAATTGAAACGCACTTCCCAGGTTGCTGCGTAACTCAGGAGGCAAACCGGCATGACGACATACTGACCCCAACAGCAGAAGACTGGAATTTAGCACAGAGAGTGGTAACGAGTGGGGGGTAAAGCCCTAATAGTAAGACTTGTTGCCATAATGAGAGCCTGTCTGGCTCTTAAATATGTTCCTAGGGGATGGAGGGAAGTGAAAGTCACATTCATACCCAAACCAGGTAAGAGCGACTACACTGACCCTAAATCCTACAGGCCCATTAGCCTCACATCCTTTCTCCTAAAGACGATGGAGGATTTCACACAAAGGGAATTAAGTGGGTCGGCGCTAATGAACTTACCACTACACGACAAGCAACACGCCTACAGTCTAGGCAAATCAACAGAATCGGCACTTCACCAGGTAATTACAAAGATTGAAGAGGCCATCCAAAACAAAGAAATATGTCTAGGTTCCTTCATAGATACAGAAGGTGCTTTTGACAGAACGAACTTCTCCAGCATAAAAGGTGCACTCAGTAGACATAAAGTTGAACCGGCACTGATCGACTGGGTAGTATACATGCTCAGTACACGAATAATAAAGATTGCTGATGAATCTCAACCAATCCAAATTAAGAAAGGCTGCCCGCAGGGTGGGGTTCTCTCACCTCTCCTGTGGAATATGGTCGGTCATTAATGAACTCATCAGCAAATTAAATGCCAATCACTTCTACACAGTAGTTTATGCTGATGACCTGACAATACTGGTCTCTGGAAAGACAGCAAGCATAGTGTGCGACCTGATCCAAGCGGCTCTCCGTATAGTGGGAGATGGTGCAGGGAATACGACCTAACCTTCAATCCAAATAAAACGGTTTTAGTAATGTTCACACAAAAACGAATGCTGAATAACTATCATCTTCCAAGTCTTTTCAGCACAACACTCCAGCTATCCTCTGAGGTAAAATATTTAGGTGTTACATTGGACAGCAAACTTAACTGGAATAAACACATAGAAAACAAAATCAACAAAGCTAGTATAACTTTCTGGCAATGCAGAAACATGATTGGCAAAAGATGGGGACTGACGCCAAAAATCATACTGTGGCTTTACAAAACTGTAATTCGGCCCATGATCACATACGGCGCTCTGGTATGGTGGACCAAGACAAATGAAGCCACCACAATTAAGAAGCTTCAGCGCTACCGGAGACTGGCATGTATTGCTGTCACAGGCTGCATGAGAACTACGCCAACAGCAGCCTTAGAAGCAATGCTGGAGCTAACTCCGCTTCATCTACATATACAACAAGAAGCGACTTTAGCTGCCATCAGGCTCAAGACCCTAAATCTTTTTAGTAAGAATAGTGTCCCTAATGCAGGCATAAATGGACATAGTTATGCAAAAAGGATCCAACCCACGAGAATCATATGGTTTCTGTCTGTTTGTAATTTTTCTTCTTATTTGTGTTACGTTTGCTAAAATTGTTACATCACATAATAATATAGACCACAAACATCATTTTTCAAGTCAACATTTTTGTCACAAACTCGGGTTGGATCCTTTTTCAACCACGTCCAATTGATAGAATTCACTCAAAAATTCCTATCCTACAAGCCAAATACGATAAGATTCCTAAACAATTTGTTTTCGATAAGAAGTACAAGATACAATTAAATGAAAACAGCCAGCCAGAAGGATTAAGCCCAAAAGAGCTTAGTTTTCACCCATGGTTCTAAAACAAATGAAGGTGTAGGTTCTGGAGCTTTCTCTGAAGACCTCAATATTCACATATGCACACCGCTGGGCACCTATAACACACTCTTTCAGGCGGAATGTATGGGTATCATTTAAGCGGCCATAGCAATATATGCTAGGAAGGTTAATGACTTCCCAATCAGAATACTGACCGACAGTAGGGCGGTACTACAAGCTCTGAGTTGCAGTGTGGTGAACTCGGGACTAATATATGAATGCCATCAACGATTAAATGCGGTATGTAAAAACAACAATGTGACTCTGCAATGGATAAAGGAAAGGGACACAGTGGATCCAGAGGCAACGATGCAGCAGACGAACTGGCCAGAAGAGGATCGGCTCTGGCCACTATAGGGCCTGAACCAATCATACCAATCCCCTTTGGTAACGTTCGTTCACTGGTATGTAGACACTTCACTAATCAACACGCTCAGCTTTGGAAAAATCTAGTAGACTGTAGACAAGCTAGGGAGGCCCTGCCTGAAATAAACATTTGCTTAACCAAAGTTTTAATGAGACTGAACAAGCCGCAGATCAGGATAGTAACAAGTACTATCACAGGACACGGCACCTTTAACAAACATTTATTTACTATAGGTGTTACAGATAGTCCCCTGTGCAGAGCATGTATGGGGGAGGAAGAAACGGCGGCCCACGTGCTACTGAAATGTCCGGAGGTCGCTACGTACAGGGCTAAACATCTCGGCACGCCGGGATCACTCCCCGAAGTTGCATGCAACATCAAGGGACTGTTGAGCTTCTTCGGGGAGATCTCATGGCTCGAATAATCACATTATTCCTGCCCACACGCAAAATACGCGCATAGACGTGGAGTTGCAGAAAACAGCCCGTCGTAAACTAAACTAAACTAACGCATACCTAACTTTACATAAAAAAGCCAATCATTTATTAAATGAGAATGAATACACCTAATATGTAAGTTGAAGTATTGGCTATTATTGTTGATACATTTTTGACATTTTAGGTACTGGAAGTTTTTTTTTTATAGAATAAGGGTGACAAACGAGCACACAGTCCACCTGATGGTAAGTGGATGCTGTGGCCCATAGACATCTACATTTATCCTCAAGTAAGGATCGAAATGCAGATGCATTGTCACCCCTGAGGACTGAGATGGTCTACTATGTGACTATGTCTCCACAATCATACTCAACATTCTACTCAATATGTTGTCTCAAAATGAATGGAGCTTTGTTGGAAAGTATCCATTATGTTTTCTTAATATTTTTGTAATTCTAATAACTTTACGTGGTAGAGCCATGCTGCAGCTATATTAGTAGTATAGTTGTAGCACGAATGGGTCGGCTCGACTGGGGAAGGACCACACTCTCACAGAATACCAGCGTCAAATAGCAGCTTCATGCTGCTGTATAGTGAGTATAGAGAACCGGAGACCCTTTTTACTGGAAAAGGCATTCTATCTTAGTCCTCACGGGTGACAATGCATCTGCATTTTGATTCGCAAACGAGGATAAATGTAGATGTCTATGGGCCACAGCAACCACTTACCATCAAGTGGACTGTGTGCTCATTTGTCACCTTATCCTAAAAAAAAAAACTTTTGACAGAGAAAAATTTTACTCTGATGTGGTGGTGAAAAATGTTTTTAAAAAATTCAATGGTTTTAGATTTCAGAAACATTAATGAACTTTTTTATGTGGTAGAGCCATGCTGCAGCTATGTTGTAGTTGCAACACGAATAAGTCGGCTCGATCGGTGTAAGACCACTCTCACAGAATATTAGCGTAAAATAGCAGCTTAAAGCTGCTGTTTCATATGGTGAGTGTGAGAGACCGGACACCCTTTTTAATGGTAATGAGGGATTTTATCTTTATATCTTCTGGGGTGACAACACTACTACATTTCGATTTTTAATTAAGAATAGATGTAGGTGTTTATGGGCCACAGCATCCACTTACCATAAGGTGAACTGTGTCCTCATGTGTCACCCTTATTCCAAAAATAAATTCTTTGCTAAAATTAGAAGTGGTTTGATAGTTACAATGTACTGTAAATGATGAGGTATCTAATAAAAGTGATATTCAAACAAACTAGTCAGAAAATGTACAAGCTAGTAATACCAGTTACCCAACATATACATTAGGCAATCAGTGCTAAAGAAACAATTGTCAGTAATTTGTTAATTATTTTGTACAAACTTTAACTACAAATATTTTTTGGCTCTTTTTTTTAACTATGTAGAGATTATTATCATTATGTAATTATAGTTCAAATAAAATTATTCAACACAAATAAACTTAGTTCAACGGCTTGTCTAGTGGATCCAGAATACTAAAAAATATTAGTTTTTAGTAGCTTTGCACCTGCATTTACAAAATTATTAAAAATTATGAAATATTGTTAGTAACATTATGGTATTACAACTGATTTCCAGAAAAAAAATCATTTGTAATAAAGGAGGGGATTTTATTCATATCAACAAATTAAATATGTAGTTTGTAGTTGTTATTATAGTTGTTGTTTTTGCATACTTATATGAAAATTGTGTTGGAAAAATGAATTACTACATTATTTTTATTGATTTAAAATTTTACTTACAAAAGCTCGTAATTTTCGAAAATTGGCAATGAGTTCCTCCATGGCATAATTGCGGGTGCCGAAAAACAGGGCACGACATACTGGACAAACATCAAGACGAGCTTTGCATCTTCCACACACATGGTGTCCTTCATTACATTGAAAAATCTGCCCTGTTGGTATTTCATAACATACTGGACATTGCAATAAATCCTCAAGGTTCAATAATGATTCAGGCTGAAAATAAGAAAATATAATTAAGTTTTGAGTTTATCAATCACTATAATAATAATTTTTCTTATATTAAACATGTTTTAGAAATTTTTAACTTAATTAAATTTTAACAGTGGTAGAGCCACGCGGCAGCTTTTGCTGTCGCACAGATGGGCCGGCTCGAACCGGGGTGGTACCACGACCTCACAGAAAACCAGCGTGAAGTAGAGATTTACCTCTGCGTTTCGCTTGGTGAGTGCAGGTGGCCGGAGGCCCTTTTTACTGGAAATGAGGCATTCCATCTTAGTCCTCACGGATGACAACGCATCTACATTTTGATTTGTAATAGAGGATAGATGTAGATGTCTATGGGCCGCAGCAACCACTTACCATCAGGTGGACTGTGTGCTCGTTTGTCACCCTTATCCAATAAAAAAAAAATTGTTAGACTGTTGCTTAATGGTAAGGGTACATACTGCAAACTGGGAAAGTTGTGGGTTCTAATCTGAATGACGAATCACTAAGCACTTTTTACACAAGCACTTTAAGCTTGCTTGAAGTGGTTAACAGGACTGAGTAATGTTAATAGCATTAATAGTAATCTTTAAAAATAAACCTCGTAATTAATTTATAAAACACATATATCAAGAAATCTTTGTGAGTTCAGCATCATCAACATCCTTCTAACTTCATTTTTGTACAGTAACAAGAGTTGCTCATAGCCACCACACTTTCGTAAGATACAGTCTACGATAGGCCTCGCTGAGCTTTGCATTTGTGTGTGCACATAGATAGTGTTGGCGTGATGTCGGCCTTTGCTTGGTTTAAACAGGTTTATACCACTCTTTTACACAAATAAATGCCGAATACGAAAACCTTTAAATAGTCAACTAGCAACATCGACGGGAATTACGCTGTCCACTGTCAAGAGTTTTATTGGAAGGTAAAAGTCTTTTGGAAGACGGAAGCAAATTTAAATCTCACAAAAAAACCAGACGATTTTGATAAAGCTGTAATCCGAAGAGCTATTTACAATTTCACATTACTGATAAAGAGGTTCCAACTATAAAGCAAATACACGAAAAGTTCAAGACAGAAATAAACTATCCAGGTTTAATTTGGTCATTGCGTAAAGAAGTGTCTTTTTTAGGATTTAAATTGAAAAGGACAGAAAATAATAGATAAATTCTTATGGAAAAACATATGTTATCTACCTATAAATTTTTTGAATAAAATTTCCGAATATCGCATTCTGGGCCAGCCAGTCAGATGGCAGCACTTTGGGTTTGAAAATATATGAGCAATGATAGAAAAATATGTGGCGAAAAAAAACGTGTCAATGAATTTGGATACAATAATGAGGTTAGCGAAAGAAAAAGTTGACACTGTACAGTAATGGAAAAATGTATGTGACCGTGCAATAAAAGAAGAAAAAGGTTTCATGGTCACAACGCTGCTCTTGATGATATGATGGAACAATTCATTATTAATACAACACTTCAGACATGAACATGAAGACGAGAGTGATAATTAAAATGATGAAGATGCAATGTGCAGCATAGAAGAATTGTTATAAATTTTTTATATTTCAATTTCATTTATTGATCTCTGACTTTTCAGTCACACTTACATATTATGTACACATACGTTTTTTGTCTGACTCTACTTTTGGTGATCACTCACACAAATGCAAAGCTCAGCTTATGCCTCGCAAACTGTAATGTCTTATACACTCTTGTCATATTATCCAATAATAATTTCACTATTGAGATACATAAATTTTTTGCTGATAATGTTATGATTATAATACCATAATGAATAAATATTTTAAGAATGTTATACAAAATGATTTCTTATATTTACTAGACATAGAATAAACTAATTTATTAACACATTTTATCACATTTAATTTAATTATTTTTAATTCCTGACATTTCAGGTGCTTTACAACATCCATGATAACTACGACTGAGTTGTATGATGCCCCAATGTCATAGTTTAATTTTTTATCCGATATAAGCAGAATAAGTTTACAGTATTTTAAGTTTTGCAGTAGGGATATGGCACAACTACGGTTTTTACGGCGCGATGATTAGAAGGCGGATTTGCATAGTACTCAACGAGATACGCCAAAAAGTAAGAATAATATTTATTAATATCTCGCTTAGTTTCCTAGATATCGATACTCAAAAATAACTTTACAGGAATATTGACCCAGTTACTTCCCTTAGATATTGAAAAAAATTAATCTTACTTTTCAGCATATCTCATCATCATACATCTGAATCATTTGAGTTCTTTAGCCGAGCCATTATAAGAAATCTTTTTCTTCTTTTTCTAAGAATCTTTTCATTATAAGGAAGCACCATCGATAAAATATACTTACAAAAATATATCAAGATTATGCAATGTACAATTTAAAATAAAAATCATATTAAAGAAAAAAAAAACTATATTATCTTTTATGTCTTTATAGTTTAATCTTGTTTTAGAACTTTTCCATTACACAACATGGGATAATTTTAAAGGGTAGTTGTAGTATTGTGGATAAAAAAATTAAATTAAGCTTCAAGATGAATATGACAGCAACTGTTGATATATTGGTATTGGTAAACTGTGCAAATTCTATTGACGTGTAAGAGTGGTTATGACTGGTTATGTTCTCCTTGTCTCACATTTCCATGTACGTAAATATAGAGGTAACACAAAAATAGACAATTGCATATAAATAAATAAAATGTTCTCCTAGGGCAGTCAGGCAAAAAGGAGATACAAAAATAAATATTCCCTCGAATATATTCCTTCAATTTTATGAAACTAGTTAAATTTAGTATTTAGTTAACACATCTGAAACAATGGTTGAACATAATAGTCTACCACCTACCCTCGATAATCGAAATTAAATAGAGCATGGATTTACATTAAAAATAATGATTACTTTACTTGAAGTATATTTATAATTATCTAGTACATGCCTAGAAATAATTAGTTAGAAAAAATAACACGTTGAATATACGTGATAAAATATCGACCAACTGACAAGGACGAACAATGGATTTTCTCTGTCGCTTTCTCTGTTCCTTACCTGCACTTCCACCTTTTCTCCCATTGTAGATGATCTTCTAAAACGGAAGATCAAAATAAATAGGAATATACTTTAGTCCGTGCGCACTTCAGAAAGAGTATTTCTGTGTTTGTGAAACACAGCTGGAGTTCCAAAAATGGACGACGCCCGACCGACAGCGTAACATTAAATGTTGCCCGCATAACATATACTTTGATTGATAAAAAATGTTGCCCGCATAACATATACTTTGATTGTAATAAATATGTAGCAAGTTTATTAAATTTTTAGTTTTCCGTCCGTATAATATTGTTAAACGTAATGATTATATACTTTTTAATTGTAGTTAAACTAGCTTGCTACATATTTATTTATCTATGAGTTAAACGTTGTGTAATATTATCTATTCTGATAGACTTAAGCCGGCTTTTCACTATGGGATATAACGTAATATATATTTTATCACGAGATATAAATTAATATCGCTCACCGTAGGTACTTTTAACTGGAACCGTTTACACTGAGATATATTACATCTCATACTATAAATATTTTTTGATCCACCGAGCGATATTTTCATATTATATTTCGCCCCCTGTACATCGCACATCGTTTCACGCCGCTGCTAGGTCCTCAAGTTCGAGTATGTCATTACCAGAATGAACTAGTGCGTAGTGCATATACTCATTTGTATTTGTAACTTATTTCAATAGAATGAAAAAGTCTAAATTCACCATATTCACCTCTAAGCTTTATATGATTTGATATCCTGTATCGACGCTCTCTGTTTTTACTTAGAAGGATTTCCTGCCTCAGTTTACCACTGTCGTCTCTAACTACACCTACTGGAAAATATAGGGTAGTAGGGTTAGTAAAAAATAATCTAGCTGACTACAAATTTAATGTAAAATAGTCATTGCAGATTTTACATAAAATTATTCGATGCTTGTTCTGATTTTATAATAAAATCAGTTCTAAGTTAGCATTACGTCTATGATGTAAAAACAAAACTACACAAACGTAAAGCTTGTGTTAAATAACGAAGTCCCGCAATATTTTCGTTTCGTAAGAAACCGAAACCTTTTGGTAGAATCACCTTGCCTAAATGTATAACTGCATTAAAAAAAACAGTTACTATAAAAATCACAGGTTTTTAAAATTAGTGATGTCTTCGTCGTTGATTTATCCCCAAATTTCCCGACGAAGACATTTTTTTATAGAATAGGGGTGACAAACGAGCACATAGTCCACCTAATTGTAAATGGTTGTTGTGGCCCATAGACATCTACATCTATCTTCGTTTGCGAATTAAAATGCAGATGCGTCATTACCCGTGAGGACTAAAATGGAATGCCTGTTTTCCAGTAAAATGGGTCTCTGGTTCTAGAGTCAAGCTGCCATTTGACGCTGGTATTCTATGAGAGCGTGGTCCTTCCCCGGTCGAGCCGACCCATTCGTGTTACAACTATACTACTAATATAGCTGCAGCATGGCTCTACCACGTATAAATCTCATATTTAATAATAATTAAGATTTTGATAATATGTATAACATTCATTAAGTAAAAATGTTATAACGTAGCAAACTAACGATAAGATGAACATTTTAATATTTTTACCACGAGAGATTTTTTGAATTTTCTGAGTACTTCCTACGTATGTTCCAAAATATTAGTTATAATAACGTAGCCATAGTTCGTATTTAATCATGTTCCTATTCATAAATAGATTAATTAACCTAATATTCTCAATACTAACAAAAATCTTTCGTGGCAATAATTTAACTTATGAGGACATGCATGGTGTTTCATGCACAGGGAAAAAACTACTGGAAAAATCAAGATGATATTTATCGACATAGAAGTATTAGGCTCAGAACCGCAGTAGGCGCACGCAAAGTGAAGCCATTTCAAGTTAGCCTTTAAAGGCTAAGTACGACTGTTTGCGCAAAACGCTGTTGTCGGAATCGACGTCTAGGGGGCGCGCGGCTCTGGGCGATACCGGTTTGAAGTTCAGCCGAGCGTAGCAAGAGCGCGCGGGTCGCGAGAGAAAAAGGAGTCGTCTGTCAGCTGTGCTTGGAACGGCACGCTGTCATTTTGTCGGGAACTCGGAATAATTCGGCGCGGCCAGTAAATATACGGTCTACCATTGTGACGCGCATTCCTGCTGGAGAGCTTCCCAGGGACTCATTGTGTCTGACTCAGAATCTGCATAAGTGCATTCGGCAATATTAGCTAATGCGGCCTCTGATATTCTTGAACTAACTGTTGCTACGCGAAACGGTAGTGACCTTTGATCCAGAAACTCCGTTTGCGTTTTGTGCGTTAACCTTATACCCAGCGATAGTTAGTGGCTTCTGTAATTTAGTTAATCGTACGATAGAGTTAATTAACTGTCATCGTGACGAAAGAGGAAAGTGACTATGGACAACCTCGGAAGGCCCCCTCAAGTTGGAGCGCTGTCGACGCTGGAGCTGCTGCCGACGGCGAAGGTCTAGGTTCAATCACCATCAGTCACACCCAGATACACATCACATCACTTTATTTTCCTTGCACTACACAACCACATGCGACCTGACCGACTCCGGAGGGACCAGTCGCCTTGGATATAGGTAAGTAAGCTACGTCCAAATTCCTCCCGGTCGACTGTCCGTATTATAGAACGCTCCCCCATATATTTTAGTGTAATTAGAGAGATTCCACGTGGCCACATTGAGGCCCGACCTACGTCTGATCGGGAAGTCTTCAGCTCATGGGCCCCTGAGGATTTGATCCTTTAAGTGAGCAGCCGTAGGCCGTAACAACGACTTTTGGCACGTTAGTATTCGAGTCCACGTAGTCGCGTAAACAGCTCGCACAATTTTTCAAAAAAATGACTGTGAAAGGGTGTCACAACTCATCACATAATCACGAAAAAATGTAAAAATCTCATTTCACGGTTAACTACTGCCCAGCATCTTGCATTTTTGTAAAAAACCATAGAATTATTACGCATAGAAACGCAGTCTAGTACGAAACACGAGCGTTAAAATGATGCAAGGTCATTATGTTGGTGGGCGCGAGTCGAATGTGCCTACGCTCGTCATACGCACACATACACGCCATTCAGTGATACCAGTTTCTGGCGTTTGCAATCAAATTGTGCAAATCACTATTTTTTGATTAATTTTAAAA
Organism: Parnassius mnemosyne; assembly: GCA_963668995.1. Lineage (NCBI taxonomy): Eukaryota > Metazoa > Arthropoda > Insecta > Lepidoptera > Papilionidae > Parnassius > Parnassius mnemosyne. The sequence continues at coordinate 27,709,213 of CAVLGL010000115.1, forward strand.
ATCGATATAATAAAGATTACGTATTACGTACGAAGATGTATTTTATGAGAATATAAAATGGAATAAAATAAACACGATAATGATTCTACTAATATAATTTTATTATACATACGAGTATATTAATGGTGCCGTGTAGTGGCGGTCAAGAATATCCACTACCCCATATCCTCCCGTGGGTGTCGTAACAGGTGACAAAGGGAAACAGGCAGGAGATGGGCAGCAGCATCTTCTTGATAACAATAAACTAACAATAAAAAAAAACTGCGGTTGCCAACCCGCTCGCAAAGCGTGGCAACTATGGGAAATACCCCCCCCCCCCTATGAATGACAGTAACAAAGAAACGGCCCCCAGTCCCCGGCGGCCCCGCTATTCCTGGCTACGGTGGCGACCATGGTAACGGCGGGGCAGGGGGTGCTAAGAATCACCGGTGGAGGTTCGGTTGCCACCTTAGACGCCTCGACCTGGCAACGTACAACGCACGCACCCTGAGGACTGACGAGAAGATCGTGGAGCTGGAAGAAGAGATAGACAAGTTGCGCTGGCATATTATAGGATTATCCGAAGTCCGAAGAGAGGGGGAGGACACGGTAATCCTCGAATCCGGCAACTTGCTCTATCACCGGGAGGGCGACCATCTGTCCCAAGGAGGTGTCGGATTTATCGTCCACAAGTCTCTCGTTAACAACGTTGTAAAGATCGGGAGTGTGTCGACGAGGGTTGCGTACCTTATACTCAGAATCACCAAACGGTATTCGCTGAAGGTCATACAGGTTTACGCACCAACCTCGGCACACCCCGATGAGGAGGTGGAGGAAATGTATGAGGATATCTCTAGAGCCATGCATTCCTCCAAAACCCAATATACGGTGTTAATGGGAGACTTCAATGCAAAACTAGGCACAAGAGAGAACGGTGAGCTGAAAGTAGGGAAATTTGGAATAGGGCAACGGAACCCAAGGGGCCAGCAGCTGGCCGACTTCATGGAGAAAGAGGGACTCTTTATGATGAACTCTTTCTTTCAGAAGCGGCCCCACAGGAAGTGGACCTGGTCGAGCCCCGACGGTTTGACAAAAAATGAGATTGACTTCATTATGACGACCAGAAGACAAGTGTTCAGTGATGTCTCCGTGATCGCGAGGGTGAAAACTGGTAGCGATCACCGAATGGTTAGAGGCACACTGAACCTAAACGTTAAGTTGGAGAGGTCTCGTCTAATGAAGTCAACGCTCCGTCCCCCTCGTGCTTTGTTCCAAAGTCCCGAAACCTTTCAGCTCGAGTTACAAAACCGTTTTCAGTGCCTAGAAGACTGCAATGAAGTGGACGATATGAATGACAAGCTCGTGGAAACTGTCCATGCGGTCGGAGCTAAGTTCTACAAGACCCGCCGCAGAAGAACACAAAAACTCTCCGATCACACTCTTAATCTCGTGGCTGTTAGACGGGAGATGAAGCTACATTCTTCAACAGACTTGTCAGCATACAGGCATCTGAACAGACAGATCTCCAATTGCATGCGGCGGGACTTACGCAACTTCAATACAGCTCGTATTGAAGAAGCGATCGAGCGGAACCAAGGCTCCAAAGTCTTTGCCAGAGATCTGTCTGCCAGAAAGAGCCAACTGTCAAAGCTGAAGACAGAATGTGGCAGCATCGTTTCCGGGACACCTGAGATTTTGAGTGAGATTGAGAGGTTCTATTGTCAGCTGTACACGTCATCGTTGGAGCCACACGCAAGTGTGAGTAACGATCCAAGAGCGAGTCTCATCCGACACTATTCCGAAGATATCCCGGACGTCAGTCTGAGCGAGATTAGAATGGCTCTCCAGCACCTTAAAAACGGTAAGGCCCCAGGCGAGGATGGAATTACAGCAGAGCTTCTGAAAGCGGGTGGAAAACCGGTACTTGAAGTCCTTCAGAAGCTCTTTAATTACGTCCTCCATGGTGGCATTACACCGGAGGCGTGGAGCAGAAGTGCGGTGGTCTTGTTCTTCAAGAAAGGTGACAACGCTCTCTTGAAGAACTACAGACCGATTTCCCTTCTGAGCCGCGTCTACGTGCTGTTTTCGAGAGTCATTACGAATCGTATCGCGCGCAGACTTGACGACTTCCAGCCTCCCGAACAAGCCGGTTTCCGAAAGGGCTTTAGCACCATAGACCACATACATACCCTTCGGAAAATTGTACAGAAGTCCGAAGAGTACAATTTGCCACTATGTCTGGCATATGTGGACTATGAGAAAGCCTTTGATTCCGTCGAAATTTGGGCGGTGCTGCAGTCCCTTCAGCAGTGCCAAGTTGACTGTCGGTATATCGAAGTGTTGAAGTGCTTGTACAGTAGGGCTACGATGGCTATCCGAGTACAGAACCAGAGTACGAAACCTATCCAATTGCAGAGAGGTGTAAGACAGGGTGATGTCATATCCCCGAAACTCTTCACCGCTGCATTGGAAGACGTTTTCAAGCTTCTGGACTGGAAAGGATACGGTATCAACATCAATGGCGAGTACATCACTCACCTTCGATTTGCCGACGATATAGTCCTTATGGCAGAACCGCTGGAGGACCTAAGCACTATGCTCAAAGACCTCAATAGTGTTTCCCAACGGATAGGTCTTAAGATGAACATGGACAAAACAAAGATCATGTTTAATGTCCATGTCACTCCTATGCCGGTAGTTGTTGGGAACACTAAGCTCGAAGTTGTTGACGAGTATGTTTACCTGGGACAAATAGTCCGACTAGGTAAGTCCAACTTCGCACGAGAGGTCAATCGACGGATTCAACTCGGCTGGGCAGCGTTCGGGAAGCTACGACACATCTTCTCGTCAGACATACCTCAAAACCTTAAAACGAAATTGTACAACCAGTGCGTGTTGCCAGTGATGACTTACGGAACTGAGACGTGGTCCTTCACTGCTGGCCGTATGAGGAAGCTCAAGGTCGCTCAGCGAACTATGGAGAGGGCTATGCTCGGGGTTTCTCTGCGTGATAAACTTAGAAATGAGGATATCCGCAGTAGAACCAGAGTAACCGACATAGCCCAACGGATTAGTAAGCTGAAGTGGCAGTGGGCCGGCCATATAGCTCGAAGAACCGACAACCGATGGGGAAGAAAGGTTCTCGAGTGGTGGCCTCGTACCGGTAGGCGAAGTGTAGGGCGTCCCCCCACGAGATGGAGTGACGACCTGGTAAGATATGCAGGAAGTCGATGGATGCAGGTGGCTCAGGACCGTGCTTTGTGGCATTCTTTGGGGGAGGCCTATGTTCAGCAGTGGACTTGTGAAGGGCTGTAATGATGATGATGATATTAATGGTACAAAAATGCAGACGTGATAAAATTTAAGAATATTATTAAACACAATTAATTTGCTTGAATATAATAAGCACATCGTGTAATGTTTAATTTTAACCGACTTCAAAAAGGGAGGAGGTTATCAATTCGGTGTATTTTTAATGTTTTTAGCTCAGAATTGTGCAATTTCTAAACCAATTTAGATTTTTTTATTTGAAAGGATATACACACAGATTGATCCAATATACACGCTGAAATTTTAATTGTTGTTTTCCCGAAGCAAAATGATTTTGCCTTAGTAGTACAATAGATTTATTAAAATAAAAATTATTAGGATGCAAAAATGGCAGGTCGGGCGTGCAGGCTAGCTTATACCGAATTACTATAATAAAGTCTGAAAAAAAATTCACTGGACGTAATGTTGTGTTACGTTTATCGCACGCGCTACCGCTTGCTTCCTACACAGTGAAGGGCCACTAATAAATGTTCATAACATGAACTCTCAAACGTAGTGATACGAGATAAACTAGTCTGGACGCCCGACTAGCTTGTGAGGTATTACTATTTTAAATCTGCCCTTTTTTAATTGTAATATTTTTTAATTTAATAAATTGACTGTACTATCGAGACAGTATAATTTGGCTGCAGGACAACAACCACTAAAATTTCAGCATGTATATACGAATTGATCAAGCTTAGAAATCAGTGTACATACATATTGATAACCTTTCTTTTTGGGAATCAGTTAAAATAGGCTATGTTTGGGTCTAACGTAACATCTGGTTAATATTTGGGCGTTCTTATTAATAATCTCTTGATGTTGTAAATAAAAAAGGTTTTATTCTATACTCTAATACTTAGCCTTAGTCAATAAACAAAGCAATTAAAATAAAATAGTTGCGTTAAAATAACATCGCGATTAGCTGATCACTCCGTATTAGTTTTAAATAGGCACCCATTGTTAATATAATGTTAACACTTAGAGAAGTTGGTATCTATATATAAACATTTGAGTTTTACACAGAGCGTTGCGATTAAATTTTTTAAACACAAATAGATAATAAATATTTTTAAAAGAAAATTGTGATTTTATCCCCACAACTAGCAACATTTGTATTATGAGAGCTTAGGTAAGTATTTTTTTAGTTTTACGTACTTATAATGAATTAAATGTATAAACTTATATGTGAAATGTAATACCATCACTTCTTTTATGTTTATCATCACCGTTGGGACAATATTTTACAACACAAACGGTAATTTTTACAATTTTTCGCGAGCTCTTCTCCGTAGGACGTGACGTTGCGCACTGACGCGTCGCTGAGTCAACTAACGCGGTTTCGCGTTAGTATAACTTGCTTCACTTTCGGTGCGCGTACTAGTTTCTATGCGTAATAATTCTATGTGAAAAACATTCATCAACACAAAATAATAAATAATAAATTTGACAGACGCCAATATAATGAAAATGTTGCTAGGCATAGTAAAATATTTTACCCCATTTTTTTTCTTATTATTATAATTATAAAAAAATGCATATTGAAAAAAATACATACATGCTGCCAATAGTCTGATTCATATATAAATAGGTATTTTTATTTGCCAAATATTTTTAGGATTCCCTTTGCCACGAAAAAAAATATGTTGATTTTATTTTGTTTTGATAATGTGCAGTTGTTTTTACTTTTTTATTGTATGTGTTTTAGGATATATAATATAGCCTATGATTTTTTTAAATTCTAATTAACATATATTTAACATTTTAGTTCGACTCTTTTATGAATCTAAAAAAGATAACATTTCGAGGATAGTGTCATGAAAGCGGCAGTTCTTTAGAAAACATTTGCAGTTTCAGGGTCATTAAGAGATATTTTTTAAGTACTTGGGTATATTTCATTTTATATTTTTAATAAACATTTTTAATTTCATGTTTTATTTGAATAACTATCTCCTTCCGAATCTTATTTTGTTTTAATGCAAACATAATATCCAATAAAGTAATAATAATAATCACTTGAAGCTGACCGCGCTCTTAAGTCTCGTGATTCCTTCTAATATTATATCCATTCTGTGAAAGTTGCATGTTGTAACCTTTACGTTGAAACCGATTTAAATTAAATATATCACGTAGATTCTTAGAATGGCAAGAATTGAGATCAGTGTATGCTTTAATATGCGGGTGTAGCCGCGGGCCACAGCCAAAGTTAGTACGGAATTACTAATGAAAAAATATCTGACAGCTAAAATGATTATCTGACAACTATTCACTTGTTAAATTTAAGTTGGACTGGATTGGAAAAACTGGAAGAAATAGACGTAGGTATTTGCCTCCTCCATTTCTTCCACTTCTCTATTTATATCATAGAATAAGGCCATTGAGTATTATATAAAAATTAATATTTACAAATAGTATAACATTTTATGGAAGATAAATAACAAATATTTATATAAATATACCGCTTCTAAAGGAATAATATAATTACATAATAGATTTGTTAATATAACACAAGATATTACGTATATAAATAATTTAAATATTACACAAGTTACCAAAAATAAATAATGTTACATTTTTCTCTTTGCAAATAGTTAATAAATAATTATAAACGCAACCTAAATATTAATTCTATGTCGATGTCTACTATTACATTTTCCGCACTTTTTGGGGAAAATGTCATTAACTTGCAAACATTACTGATTTGCTTATGAAAGTGTGGGCAAACTTAATTACAGGCCGCTTATGCACACATTCATTGTGTTGTAGCTTCAACTTTGAACGGAATTTTGAATGTCACTATCACTCTATGTGTAATTACTCTAAGTTTATCGAGATATCCTTCTAGGCAAAGTTGCGTCTGTTACATATAACTTTGCCTATGACTTTGAGTGCTTGTAATTTGAAAGAACAGCATAGATTAAAAAGATTTGTAATCTAACTGGCCAAGGCCAGACCATATGTCTGTTTTTAGTCTAAAACTCATATAATAGTAAATACTTTCAGAGATACAAACAAACAATATCAAAATCCAGGCAAAGTTGCAGCATTACATGGTAATAATACAAATCTCATTGTTTTTTTTTTTGTCAGCTAAGGTGACTTGAGTTATTATCATCAACAACTGTTCGCCGAGTTACGATGTCATAAAAATTCCTAATAACTTCGTAATGTGATGCATCAACATATTGTGAAAAGTTTTGTAAACAAAATACAAATAAGTCTTGGTTGTATGGCTTGCAACTTTTGTATGCCTTATGGCCAATCGTAACATTATATGTCATGGCTCCAGTACACGTTGGCCGAGCGCACTTGGCGAGCGCACTCGGCAGATTTTCGTGGGGCCGTTCACACGTTGGCGTGTTTCATTCTGCGTTGGTAGCTACATGATGATGGACGTTAGGGCAATCGCGGCCGCTGTCATAATATACTTATACAGCGCTTCACTCTTCTCAGAGTGAACGAAAAAAAACTACACATACAACAATAATCCCAGTTTGTCCTTTTTAGGGTTCCGACCTCAAAAGGAAAAAAGAAACCTTTATAGGATCTACTAGCTGACCCGTGCCCGCTTCGTTGGGGGTTTTTTCAAAATAAATGATAGCCCAAAAGAAGCCCCTAAGCTACATTATCCCTGAGCAACATAAACGCAGAGATAATTTATAATAATATTTATCATTAGGTAGGTACTCTGAAATCGCAACTAAACATGTATTATTTAATGCAGTTAGGCAAGTTACTTACTCTGGTTTTATTTTTATGTTGCTCATGTTTGGGGTTCCATATAACTGATTCATTGTGAGAATCAATCAATGAACAATGAATCAATATTTCACTCCATAATTATTAAATCGTAATGTGTTGGTATGCATATAAGTAACATTAAAAATATATTATATTGAATTATATATTTTTTCATAATATATAATATTTATTTATATATATACATGCGTATGTGTGTGTGTGTGTGTGTGTGTGTGTGTGTGTGTGTGTGTGTGTGTGTGTGTGTGTGTGTGTATAATGTATATATTTGTATTGTATATGTATATTTATATAAGTACACACTTTGACTACCTCTATTTACTTCAACTATACTTCAATAGGCCTGCTGGAAGAAATTTCATCATGGAATAGGCAGTGCCTTTGTACATAATTATGTTTTTACATTTTCCTATCGAATTATGTGTGTACATAAACTGTTAAATAAATAAATAAATATTTCCTCATTAGTTCATGTCGCCACGTTGAAACAATTTTATTAAGCCGACACTACAGTCTACTCCGACGCGTAACTATGAACTGAACACTCGGCCAACGTGTGAACACTCTTTGCGGGTTGCGCCAAATTCCTTTGATTTGTGCACGGAAAACCGACACTATACGGCTCGTCGGCGAGCGTTGGCCGCAAACGCCAAATATATACAAAACGGCCCAGTACACGTTGGCCGAGCGCACTCGGCGAGCGCGCTCGGCCAACGTGTACTGGAGCCATCAAGCTTATCTTGACAAGTTGTCACTTGTCACCATGTCAGGTTTATCAAGTCAGGGTTTTTTGTAATGTTTGGTTTTTTCTCTCAAATGTAATTTTTTAAATTAATGTGATAATAAAGTAAACGGATATGGCATTTTTAAAGGAATTTCTTATACTTGTTATTGTTTTTGCTATTATTAAACGTAGGTTTAACTTGATAGTTATCACTCTTTGTCTTAATTTGAACAGCAGATGCAAATAATATCTATATTTTTAAACTTCAGCGTTTGACTGTGAAAGGCTTCATGAACAGATATATTCCTCAATTGAAGGTGGTGCAGCGTGTTTCAAAAGGCTAAATGGAACTCATCAGGCCGGTTGTTCTTGTAGGTTTACATTTTTTATGACGTTATTATTTTTAGTTGGTGTATACAGTATACATCGTCGATCGATCGTATTAAGTGGTAAATTATGATAAACCTCGGCAAAACAAAGATGGGCAGTTTATCAATATAATATGTTTAAACAGTTATGAGGCAGAGTCAAAGACTTAAATACTTAATTAATATTTAATTTTTGTATTTTCATATTTGTATTCAAACTACTTAGCAATGGCATTTTATAAACAAATATTTTGCAGCTTCTGATAAGGGCGCAGTAGGTGTGGTGCAGATGATATATGATGTAACTGATGCACAATGGTTGGTTTACAATGCTACAGTTGGACCATGCATAGCCGTAATCAATACTGCTCTGTTTCATGATGTCATTGAGCTATTAATGGCCAAACCTGCTAATGTAGCAGGTATCATTGTTTATCATAATGCAACAACAAGGTACACAAGAAAGTCAAAAAACATTTATATAATTAGTTTGTTTTTATAATTTATAAATTAAACATACTATTACAGCCTATTAATGTTCACTGCTGAACATAGGCCTCCCCCTTAGATTGCCTCTTAGATCCCTCTATTTGCAATAGTGTTATATAATTTTGGATATTTATAAAAACTTTTAAAGCCATACTTTTTACATATAAAAATGTTTGAGTTGGTTAGTGTAAAAAAATATTATTAAAGTATGGGTGTTAGTTCGTAATGATGTTCAAATGCTGTGTATGATATTGTGACAGGGGATGAAATATGGATATATTATTACATTCCGGAAAGAAGGAACATTATTCTGTATGGGTGTTCAAAGGTGACAGCAAACCAACAAAATTGAATTCCCCTGGTGTTGCGGTTGTTCATAGGTGCTGGTAGTCACTTACCATCAGGTGAGCCGCATGCTTGTTTGCCCCTCTTCTATAAAAATGGCAGGAAATGTGGGCAAAAAATTATTGTGTTTTTTTTTCTCCCAGAAAGCTTTTATCTACATGACTTTTGAGCAAAAGACAGTTAATGCTAAATGGTACACCACTATTTGTTTGCCCAGTCTCTGAAAAAGTTAGGGAAAAATGAGCAAGAAATTGCATACTATTCCAACATGATAGTGCTTCGGCAATCTGACATTTGCACTCCGTAAACAAGACTAAGCTATTTAACCATCCTGCATATAGTCCAGTCCTTGCACCATGCAATTACTTTATTCTCCAAAAGGTCAGTCAAAAGTTTAATCCAAAATGCAACATTTTCAGAGCCAGAGGGGGCCATGATAACTTTTAAACAGCTCATGTATTCCATTTCAAGCAACATGCTCTCAGATTAATTGTGATTATGTGTTCAAACCAGAACAAATGAAAAAGTGTTTGAAATGTTATGAAGAATGCTTTGATTCATCCATCTATTACAGTGTGTAAAAGACCACTGCTGAACATAGGCCTCCCTCATAGATTGCCTCATGGGAGGATTTTGCCACAGTTGGCAAACTATGGCAGTTTTTTATTATTTTAAGTTGTTATCATTTAGATGCTTCTGCCTATCTTGTGTTTCATTTTCCCTCTGTTGCCTCTTACGACACCCTCAGGACATGGGGTGGCAGATATTCTTACACTGCCACTACACAATTAGCTTCAAGCTTTGATATAAGCAATAAATATATTAGTTTACATATAAAATATATTATTTTTGAGTTATGCAAAACTTTCAGTGTACCCCACGTACTTAAAAATGTTAATGTAGTTTTAGTGGTCCATGCATAAGTACCATATCTTTGTTTTTTGTTTTAAATAATGATTATGCAAGGATTTTTCTTTTAGTTGTTTTTCACAAGATATTTTAAATGAGTTGTCTCTCTCATTATTCTTTTGTGTATGGATCACATAATGTTTTTAATTTACAGACCTACCACATTTAGTCAAGAGTCTAAATGCCCAAATGAATATTCTTCTGGCCCTGGGAGCCAATGTTTATCTTCTCCAACCAGTAGTAATGTATGGAATGAAGGAGGTACTGGTTTAATAAGAAGAGACATTCCTTATCCAATATTCTATATTCCTCAGACTAGACTTGAGGAAATAGAAAAAATTGAAAATTGCTATAAAAGGTAAAACATTAAATATTATTACTTCTTACTAACTGTTCCTCGCGACTTCGCCTGCGTTTAATTATATTGCGCGGAACCCTAATTATTTTTCTAAAATATAAGTAGCCTAAGTTACTCTTAATAACATCTGCTAACTGCCAGTGAAAGTCCCGTCGAAATCGGTCCAGCCGTTTCAGAGATTAGTCGGATCAAACAAACAAACTTAAAAAATTTAAAAATTGTGTGTTTGTTATAATATACCGTATATACTTTCATATACATTTAGTAAAAATCTGTTAATTTGACATTACAAACAGACACTCCAATTTCATTTATTTGTATAAATAACTTGCAAGTTGTACTTTTTACTAATATTAAAATTAATATTTTAAAAGTCAGGGAATAAGTGCAATAAATCAACCATAATTTGTTATGACTCCAGGCTGGGTCATATGCGTAATTTAGCAACAAGTTAGGCTGAGAATTTTCTAGTTCTAGTTTTGCATATTGGACAAATTTATACTTGATCATGTAGTGGCGGCGTAAGAGAATGAACTATCCGGCAAAATTCCCAAAAAGTTTGTGGAAGTTCAAACAGTGTTATGCACAAGCTTTGCAAGGCCCGAAGAAGAGATAGAGGCGATGTAGGTATCAGGACATCTCTAGAGCCAATAATTCCTCAAAAACCTTCTCCACTATGGTATTGATAAGAGACTTCAATGCGAACCTAGTCGCAGGAAATGATGGTGAGCTACAGTTGAGGACATTTGAAATATAGCAGCGGAACTCATGAGATATTACAGAAGTGGCCCCACAGAATGCTTTCGGAAGCGGGCGGAAAACCGATACTTAAAGTCTTTCAGGAGTTTTTTTTTAAAATTAGTAGCACTTCTCCAGAGGCGTGGAGCAAAAGTGTGGTGATTTTGTTCTTCAAGAAAAGCAACAACACGCTGTTGAAGAATTACTAACCGATTTTTCTTCTGAGCCGCGTCCACATGCTTGTTTTGAGTGTCATTACGAATCGTCTCGTAAGCAGACTTGACGACCTCTAGCCTACCGGACAAAGTGGTTTCTAAAAGGGCTTTAGGACCATGGACAATATACACACTCCTCGGGAAATTGTATGTAAGGCCGAAGAGTACTATCTGCTGCTTTGTCTTTTGTATGTTAACTATGAGAAAGCCTTTCATTACGTTAAATTTTAAGCGGTCTGATCTGACTTGGTTTATATGTAATAAATTAACCAGTAATGCTATGATAACTATATGAGTTCAGAACTGGAGTATGTACCTAAATACATTTAACTGCGGTAAGGTATAGTATAGGGTAGTTCTTTATAGCCCTGAAACTCTTCACCACTGCATTGGTTGGGTTTTCAAGCTATTAGACAAAAAGTAATACGATATCAACGTCAATGGTGAACACATCATTTGCATTTGAAATAGAAATCATTGGCATCCTTTTAAACTAGAAACATATCATACAAACTAGATGTGGATTTCAATTACGCAAATTTAAAGTTTTAATACTGCATGGAGGGGAAAATCATATTAACCACTTCAAGTTGAAATCTATAGAAATAAATAAAATTGAAGTGTCTGTTTGTAATGTTAAAATAACAGCTTTTTACTAAAGGCATATGAAGATATATACGGTACCAATAACAAAAAAAATCATTTTTGAAATTTTTGTCTGTCTGTCTGTTTGTTCCGGCTAATCTCCGAAACGTCTAGACCAATTTTGACGGGACTTTCACTGGCAGATAGCTGATGTTATAAGGAGTTACTTAATATACTTTTCTGCTGACTTCCAAAAAGGAAACGGTACTCCATTCGACGCGTATGTTTTTTTTTATTTTTTTATGTGTGTTACCTCATAACTTTTTACTGGGTGAACCGATTTCGATGATTTTTTTTAATATGAAAGTTGATACTTCTCGTGTGGTCCCATATGAATTTGATCAAGGTCAGACCAATAGTATTTGAGTTATTCTTAATAACTTATATTGAAGTCGGCTGTACAAAATTTTTAATTTTAAATTATATCCAGTAACGATATGAATGGTGCAAACTTTTTCTAAAATAAAAAAGAATTAGGGTTCCGCGCAAAAAAATTAAAATTCCACGCGGCCGAAGTCGCGAAGAACAGCTAGTTTACAAATAAACACGATAAAATAATAACAACAAAATTAATAATTAACATAAATAAGTTGTGAACTCTCAAAAGCAACACCTGTCAAAGATCTCAACGTCTTAGTATTTTGCTTATTTTGTTACTGGTAAGTATTGTTGTTTATTTTTTCCTCTTCGCTACTCGTTACTTGTTTAATTATTTTTGTCGCCCCGGCCTTGTCTGGTTGGGATCTATTAATGGGACATTATTTAGATTTTTTTTTATTTTTATTTATCAATTCATTGGTTTCTGAAAAAAATTCTCGATAAAATATAGCTTAGATCACTCTTGACCTTGCTCTTTATCAGTTCTTGACGTTTTACCAAAACCGGTTCAGCATTCAGAAGATTATCCCGAACAAACAGACAGAGAGACAAACATTTCAAAAATGTTTATTCATGTCTTAATAACATGCAAGAAGCCCCCTCTCTAAATTTAATAAAATGCCGTTATGTGGATATTACAGACAGACACTTCAATTTTATTCATATGTATAGATATGAGTAGATGAATAGATGCCAATGATTCCAATTTCACCCTGTAGTAATTATAGCAGAGCTCCAAAATTCCTATCTTACAAGTCAAATAGGATAATATCCCTAAACAATTTGTGTTTGATAGAAATACAAGATCCAATTAAAATAAACTAACCAGCCGGAGGGTTTAAACCTAAAAGAACTTAGAATTTTCACGGATTGTTCCAAAATAAATGAAGGTACAGGATCTGGATCTTTCACGGAAGACTTCAATGTCCACATATGTACACCTCTGTGTACCCACAACATAGTCTTTCAGGCAGAATGTATGGGTATCATCCAAACGGCCATAGCAATAGATGCTAGGAAAGTAAAAGACTCCTCCATCAGAACACTGACCGACATCATAGCGGTACTACAAGCTCTGAGTTGCAATGTGGTAAACTCGGGACGAATATACGAATGCCATCAACAACTAAATGAGGTATGTGAACACAACAATGTGACTCTGCAATTGATAAAGGGACACAGTGGATCCAGGGGCAATGACGCAGCAGACTAACTGGCCAGAAGAGGATTGGCTCTGGCCAGTTAGGCCCAAAAGAGGATCAGCTATGGCCAGTTAGGCCCAAAGCCGATCCTCTATAGCGCCGGATTCAATCATACCAATCCCCTTTGGTAACATTCGTTCACTGGTACGTAAAAACTTTACTAACCAACACGCTCAGTTTTGGCAAAATTTAGTAGACTGTAGACAAGCTAGGGAGGCCCTGCCTGAAATAAACAGCCGTTTAACCAAGGTTTTAATGAGATTGAACACAGTTGATTGTGGCTACAGATCAGAATAGTAAAAAGTGCTATCAACAGGACATGCTCCTTTAACAAACATTTATTTACCATAGGTGTTACAGATAGTCCCCTGTGCAAGGCATGTATGGGGAGGAAGAAACGGCGGCCCACGTATTGCTGACATGTCCGGAGGTCGCTGCATATAGGGCTAAACATCTAGGCACGCCGGGATCACTCCCCGAAGTTGCTCAAAACACCAAAGAACTGTTAAACTTTTTCGGGGAGATTTCATGGATCGAATAATTGCATTATTCCTGCCCACACGCAAAATAAGCGCTTAGACGCGGGGTTGCAGAAAACAGCAAGTGGTTATCTAGCTATCGTTATCTAATAATAGCAGAGTCTGGTAGACCTTAGTACTATGTTCAATCACCTCAATAGTGTTTCCCAACAGATAGGTATTAAGATGACCCCATTGAACGGGTTCTCGCCTTGACGTGGGGAGGGCTTAGTACCCGAGGCTTGTTCACCCACTGTAAACTAACTAACCCACATGGTTGTCCCGAGGTGAAGACTACTTCGAGTGGGTTCGGCAAACCCACTTGGGATGTGTGTTAGTGGACTACGGGGTGTTTTTGCTCCCTCTACCGCAGCAATCGAGTTGGAGTCGCGCGGAAGGAAGAGAATCGACTAGGTAACTCCAACTTCGACCAAGAGACCCATCGACATATTCCGAGGTATAGTGAGAGGACATGTGTCGATTGAAGGATCATAAAAAGTGTAGAATCAGTGTGTTTGAAACTAAGACATGCTGGCCGTACAGGATACTTAAAGTCGTTCAGCGAGCTACGGAGAGTGCTATGCTCGTAGTTACTGTGCGTGATATATCGGTAACAAATATATCTGCACTTGATGCAGAGTAACCCACATAGCCAATCAATCGGATCAGCAAGCTAGAAGTGACTGCGGCTATAGAGCTTGAACCACTGTCAACCGATGCGGAAGAAGGGTACATATGTTCAATTTGTCATATCGGAATTTTCGGACCGATTGTTACTTCAGTTTAGGTACTTATCATTACTTATATTTATTTATAGGATTTTATTTATTAGGATTAATTTACAATACATTTAGTTACGATGCTTCCGCCCACGGATTTGTATCTCACACTTAACAAGATACTTAATTTTATCTACAATATTAAAAACTACGATAATAAAAAAGAAAAACTAAAACTAGAAACTTAATTATCATATAGTCCTACTCCCCGCGGTATCGTGCCAAGAACGCTGGCTGCGTTTCCCCGCTGAATGGCTATACTTAGCCTTTGAGCGAGGAAAGAACCAGCCCTCTTACCACCAGCAGCAACGACCAGCCGCGGATGGAGTTCCTTTAGGAACTTCACCGCACGTGGACCCCACGGAAATTGTATGACCTATTGTATTTGTATGACCTACAATAATAATTTTAAAGGTTCTGGATCTTGGTCAGATTCCATTTTATGTAAGTAAGTTTATAATACGTCTTCACGATACAGGAGAAATTATAATATATTTGATCTAATTTTTGTTTAATGTAATAATAAAATATATTTATTTACGTAATTGTTTATGTTATTTAATTTCAGATATAATCTCGACAGATTTAACCAAGAAGGCAAACCCCTCTGCTCACTTCAGCTAAATTCTTTTATGTTTGCTGCTGTGAACAGTGCAGTTTGCTTAAGAAGGTTAGTTTGAGATAAATTAATTAAATTGTTGAAATATTTTATGCTGATGGATGTATTTATTACAGCAAATTTTAGTGTAAATAATAAACTTTAAATTAATCGGATAAATTTAGGTTCAGTTATGAGCGTAGACTAATGTTATCTTTTTAACCGACTTCAAAAAAGAAGGAGGATTACAATTATACATTTTTGTATGCAAGTTCGCCAATTGAGACCTGATTTAGGTGATCCTTTTTTTATTAAATAGGTTACACTTAGAGTGTGATCCCATATACATTTCGAGAAATCAACTAAAATAGGGGATGTATTTAGGCGGCATTGTGCATGGCATGGCATTACATCCTTAGTCCACACAAGAGTTAATAAACATTTAACAAAAAGTAATTCCAAATTCAAAGAACTAAAAGGAATAAAATAATTTTACAATCTGAAGTCGATGCTAAGGCTTAGCGTATAGAAAAGTTAAAGTCGGCAATTACCTTTTGTTTTTTGTTTTTTTCTTATGCTAAATAAACAATAACTAAAACTACATACCACTTGGTCAAACTGAAATGTAATCGATTTATTCATGGCTATAACTAGGTGTAGCCAGTAGCCAGTAGGTTAAGATGTACTAAGATTAAACGTAATATAGAAATAATTAGTGTACTAAATTGCTATAAAACTATTTAGTTGTTTGCTCTATTTCTTTGACGTTTGGTAACATTAAAAATTTTGTACAATCGAATTTAATATAAATAAAATGAGAACGTCGTCAATGTAGTCGAAGTCAATTAAATACGCATTATTAAGGATAACTCAAAAACTATTGGTCAGATGTTGATCAAATTTATATGGGACCACATAAGAAGCACCAGCTCTCTAATCAAAAGAATAATCAAAATAGCTTCACTGAGAAAAAAGTTCTGAGGTAACACACAAAAATTTATACGTGGTAAAGCCATGCTGCAGCTATATTAATAAATATCTCAGATGTATAGTTGTAGCACGAATGGGTCGACTCGACCGCACTAAGACCACGCTCTCACAGAATATCAGCGTAAAATAGCAGCTTAATGCTGTTGTGTTTCGTATGGTGAGTGTAGAAAACCGGAGACCCTTTTTACTAGAAAAGAGGCATTCCATTTTAGTCCTCTTGGCTGACAACGCATCTGCGTTTTGATTCGCAAACGAGGATAGATGTAGATGTTTATTGGCCACAACAACCATTTACCATCAGGTGGATTGTGCTCGCTTGTCACCCTTATTCTATAAAAAAAAAAAACCAGTCAAATTGCGTACCTCCTCCTTTTTTGAAGACGTTTAAAAATTGAAGCTGCATGTAACTTTTTTAGAAAACATTTTAACAACAAATTTATTCAAAAACTAGGTTGGTAATTGCTAAGACAGTAACAATGTATTGATATTTTTTGGCACAAGCAAATAATTGGTGTTTTAATATTTTTCAGGTCAGCAACGTCAGCACTTCTTACACCTACAAAAGTCTGTGACCCATTAGGTGATCAAAATGTGCACTATTCACTATTCCCATTGGAAAAGGTAATTTGTTTGGTTTACGATAAATTTCTTAAATCTATTATCATCTTTTTTTAAACACGATATATGCAATCTTTAGTTTATAACTCCAACACCTTCTTACCACACAATTCGATATTTTATTCTTGCGTTCTATGAACCGTCTTTATTATGTATCCTTGCTCGCATATCTGCGAGTATTTAACCAGGTGTCCTCGTAGGTAGGGAATGTAATCTCGCGGATCCGCAATCCCATAAATGTGGGATCCATGAAAGAATGAAATTAGCGGGATTAAAATGCGGGATAACACGTGCGGGATCCGCAAGATTTCCGCAAATCGCATAACATCATGAACGGCACGAATGCACGATAATAGGGGATCCCCAAATCAAAGTACGTATCTGTGTTTGAGCCGAGTGACTAGTGAATGGGAATTACTCTCTGTACAGGGATTTCCCAAAATATCTGTCGCGTGATTTTATTGCACTATTTTAGTCGTGACTCGTGAGTTCGTGCGTAGTTTCTGACATGCGATTTAAATTGAAATAAACGGTTTATTTTTATATAATATATCTAAAAAGGTAAAAGTCATCACAGATTTTTTTAAGTCAACAAAATTTTCCATGGAAGAGAGAATATCCCGGTCCCTAAGAATGGTCCAAAGTCCCAGGATGTCATACCATTCTCAAAGTTTACGACATCTATTGACTTACGAGAACTTACGAGAAAACTTTACATTTACATAATTTTACACGTGCCGCAAAATCCGATTAAATGTAAAAGATGAAACTTTAAACACCTTATGTGTTATACTCCGAAAACAATTTCAGAAGCAAGTGTCCGAATCTCATTGATAATTTTTTTCAGACTTTAATTCACATAACATAATTTAGATTTTATCACTATTTCTGATCCAAATTTAATTATACTATTTGTTTCTCTTAAGTAAATTCTATTGTTTCATTTACTGACTTAGAAAATGATGTTGTGGGCTAATAATTATAGAATATTGTAAAATCCTGCAAATCTTGCGGATCCGCGGGACTGATGGTCTCAATCTTGCGGATTAGCAAGATTATCTTTTGAGTGCTAGATTGCATCCCTACTAATAGGCCTATACATTCTTAAGTATCTACACTACGTTTTCTTTGATCATCATTTTCGTTTGTTTTGTCATCGGCGTTTTTTCCAAGTGGCTGCTACTTCGGCATGCTGGTGAAAGTGCAGACGCTTATTTTGTACAGTTTTATATCATAATCATGATGATCATCATCACCACCAGGACTCCCCCGAGGAATATTACAAAACAGTAATAAAGTAAATACCTAGTCAGGTCATAAATTCTGTCACATGTTTAATATAAAATAATTGAAACAAGTTTATTCATTATGTAACCATTTAATAATTAAAATGAACTTAACAAAACGTAGATTCTTATGACACTAAAGTTTATTCAAAATGACCTCCGTGATTTTGAATACAGGCCTTCAATCTGCGCGGCCAGTCGTCTATCGCAGCACGAACGAGGTCCATGTCAATATCGGCGGCTGCCTTAATCAAGGATGTCTTGAGTGACTCCACATTGGGATGAGGCTTTGAGCACGCCTTTTCCTCCAAGTGTTGCCATATTTTGTAATCTAACGGATTCAAATCTGGACTGGAGGAGGGCCAGTCTTCGTGCCGGATGAAGTCGATTTCACGCGCCACCAGCCAGTCTTGTGTGCTCTTCGCTCTATGAGCTGGCGCCGAATCTTGTTGGAATACCCAGTGCCTGTTATTGGACATGGTATGAGAAATAGGTTCCACAAGGTTCGTCAGGACTGTATTTTGATACACAACTGCATTCGTTTTTACACCTTTCTCAGAAAAATGTACCTCTGTTAAGCCCCAATAAGAAACTCCCAACCATACCATGAGCGAGGATGGAAAATGACCTCGTTGGACACGCGGAATACGGTTGCTCGCTTCTTCACTACTGTGTGCGTACACCTTATCATTTTGTTTGTTGTAGCTCTCTTCTACGGTAAAAATTTTTTCATCCGAAAAAAGAATTTCCCGATATTTTTTTTCCGCGTACCGCTTCAATAAAGCGCGGCATCTTTTCAGTCTCAGGTCCACTAGACGAGCATTCAAACGATGTCCTGTTTTTCTTCGATATGCCCGAAGCCCTAAGTCTTCATTTAACACCCTTTTCACCGTGGTTATTCTTAACCCCATCTGAAGGGCCAACAGTTTCTGCTTACGTTTGGGATTTATTTGAATTCGCGCCTTCACAGCTTTTATCACTGCTGGAGTCCTAACAGACCGAGGGCGACCACTTATTGACCTGTCATCTACACTAGAGTCTTCATTGTATCGTTTGATGGTACGATAAACGAATCTTTTGGTTATATTCAAATTTTTCAGTATGTCAAAAATTTGAATTGGTGCGTAACCGCAACGATGCAACGCAATAACTGCAACACGGTCTTCTTTAAGCATCCACTCCATTTTTAAAAATGAGTAAAATTCTAAAAAGTATACCGTTTTATTTTCACGAACAATTCGAATTCAATAAACGTTTTTGTGGCCAGCATTCTAAAAGAAAAGTTTTTACTGTGTGACAATACTTATGACCTGACTAGGTATTTGTCATTATAATAAGTAGTACATGCGTTAGAGCGTTAATATAAAAAGTTTTGCAGGTATGCCATTACTTCCTGGACTCTTGTGTATCGGCTGTATAGTGGCCTATTCCACATTCTTTAAAGTAGGTAGACGTAAGTCTGGACTGCCTACTTTGGAATTAAATTAATTAGTTCCAAACTTATACCACTGTTAAAAATATAATTGATGCAATGTATAGAATTTCTGGTCAATGGTATAATATAATAATCTATTATGTGATCTTACAGGGAGAAGAGGTAAAGAAAAAACCAATTACTTTAGTAACTGCTAGAATTGATACAGCATCATTGTTTGATGGTGAGTCAAACTATTAAAATAGTTTTCTTTTTGTAATATAATACGACAAGCACCAGTGATGGTGACACTTGCTTGATATTCATAAACTGCTTTGTAAAGGCAAATTTTTAATAAAAATTGTACTAATACTTTCGCGGTAAAGTTGTTGCATTTATGTAATTTTTTATTTTATAGGTATGGCACCAGGAGCAGCCAGCTCTGTGGTTGGGATGGCGTCCTTGATAATGTCAGCGGTCACTCTGTCAAAGATGATACCTGTCGCAAATTCCAGTCTATACGGTGTGTATATTTTCAACAGCATATAGGTGCCAAGCATTTTAAAGTATTTTATAATATGGGAAATTTTCGAGGCTTTGGATTAGAGCACGAGAGTGACAAATAGTTGACTTCATTAAATGTGACCTCTCCAACTTAACATTAAGGTTCAATGTGCATTTTACCATTTGATGATCGCTATCAGTTTTCCCCCTTGCGATCAATGAGACATCACTGAACAGTTGCCGTGTGGACTTCATAATGAAGTCAGTCTCATTTTTTATGGAACCGTCGGGGCTTTCCAGGTCCTCTTTCTGTAGGGCCCCGTTTTGGAAAAAAAGAGCTTATTATAAAGAGTCCCTACTTCTCCATGAAGTCGGCCAATTGTTAACGTACTTACTTTTACTTCACCGCTTTCTCTTGTGTTAAAGTCACCCATTAATACCGTATAGTGGGTTATATAGGTATGCATGAGTCTAGAGATATCCTCATACTTTTCCTCCACCTCCCAATTGGTATGTGCCGAGGTTAGTGCGTAAATAAACCTGACACCGTGTAATTGCCCTGCCGATAATAGAACAAGTTGCCGGATTTGAGGATTACCGTGTACTTCCCCTCTCTTCGTACATCATATAATCCTATAATATCTCAGCGCAACTTTTCTTTCTATCTCTTCTTCCAGCTTCAGGATCTTATCGTAAGCCTTCAGAGTGCGTGCGTTGAATATTGCCAGGTCGAGTCGTCTTAGGTGGCAAACAAACCTCCACCGGAGACTCTTAGCATCCCACAGATCTGTAAATTTGTCTTTAACTTCATTTTAAATTGTTTTATGCCAAGATTCCAATTAGTTTTATACACTTAATATAGACTAATTATGTCTGAAATAAAAATTGTTATTGATTATTTGTTATGGCTATGTTTATAGGTATCTTAATGTCTACTAAGTATCTAGGGCCATTTTTCATCATGTTTCTGTAAATGACTACATAGCCGAAGGAGAAAATCGGAAGAAAAAATAATTTACGAATTCCGACTGTCCACCCCGTCTGGGTGATGTAATGCACACGCATTTCCGAGTATCCACCCAACGATCCTTATGAATACAAAACTAAATTACAGCCCATATTATTATGAATTGTATGAGCTCAGAAAATAGTTCATCATCATCATTACAGCCCTTCACAAGTCCACTGCTGAACACTGCTCCCCGAAAGATTGTATCGTAGGAGGGATATTTGCAATAGTTGCCACGCTTGGCACTCAAGTTGGCCATCTACTGCTTTATTTCCTCTGTCGCCTCTTACGACATTCAACGGGTGACATGGAGTAGTGGATACACTTACGCCGCCAATACGCGGCGGCTGAATTATTAAAAACTGCATAGGCCCCATGATGTGAAGCATTGTATTTTATTTACAGAGCGCCTCTGCCTTGTCTTAATCTTCCTAGACAACGAAACTTACTTGTGCCCGATGTTACGCTTATCCGATAAAGATAGGAGATCAGCTCTAGACTACGTTAGTCGGCAATTTTCTATACTATGGTAGCAGGGTGACTACTACAACCTTAGATTATGTACGTCCAAAACTGCTTGATATTGATTTGACTAGTCGTTATCTTAGTTAAGTAATGAAAGAGTAATAAAAGTTAAAGGTTTGGAAACATTTTAATAATATAACAAGTATGAAAATTACAAACTCCAATATAATTCTGTTATAGTTTAATTCAAAAATTTATGGCAACACACCCAATGGTATTTTGTGATAAAGATTTGGTAAAATTTAGTAAAATATTTGCACAGATAACAACGTATTGTGGACATTGTTTAACGGCGAGGCGTTCGACTACATTGGTTCGCAGCGGGTCGCGTATGATTTGAGTCGTGGTGCTTGGCCCCCGTTTTCTCCTCTTACCCCGTCCGATATAAATTTACACGTAGAGCTGGGACAAATTGGTGGCTCGCTGCAAATTTATAAGGAGAATGCTTCTTGGCCCTTGTACGCTTACGCTGCGTCCAGTTTTTCGCAAGTAAGTTAATAATAAATGTATATTTTCAATATAAGAGCGTTGATTGTTGGTGGCCGCATAACAGACATTACACCATCTCATGCAGTAGTAGGTATCGTAAGAAACGATGTAAAATAATGTTTTTCACTAAAATATCTTAACTGCACTTTTATTAACCGATATGACATGCACTATAAGAACGATATGTTCTCCTACAAATATTAGTAATTATCTTTTTAAGCACTTACATCAACGATGGTTAAGCTTATATGTTTTGGCGTTGTTTTATACGAGGGTTATGTGAAAAGAAACTAGATACTTATATACTTAAACAGTGGTAGAGCCACGCGGCAGCTTTTGCTGTCGCACGGATGAGCCGGCTCGAACCGGGGTGGTACCACAACCTCACAGAAAACCAGCGTGAAGTAGAGGTTTACCTCTGCGTTCCGCTTGGTGAATGCAGGTGGCCGGAGGCCCTATTTACTGGAGATGAGGCATTCCATCTTAGTCCTCACGGGTGACAACGCTTCTGCATTTTGATTTGTAATAGAGGATAGATGTGGATGTCTATGGGCCGCAGCAACCACTTACCATCAGGTGGACTGTGTGTTCGTTAGTCACCCTTATCCTATAAAAAAAAAACACTAATTATTGTTACTAGTATAGAATATTTCGATGGATTCCTGGAGCATGCATACACTTTCCCATACGTCTAATTCACTAGAAAAAAAAAATACCGCTAACCACACTTAATACAAAAGTTATAATTATAAGCAATCAGAGTATCTATTTTCAAACCAGTTACATAATATGCCTACCGACGTAGTTACATATGCCTACCTTGCATACCGTCCAACCCACATATCATCATAAAGATACCTACCACACAGCACCGCCTGCTAAGCAACTAGCAGCACGTCTTTAAACGTGACGTAAAAACCAAGGTTTAAATGTTAAAATCATCCATTATTTCTGTGAACATACATTGTTACAGGGGTTAAGTTATCTTGTAATTTAGAAAATAAAGTAATATTAGAAAAAGTCTTCGTCTCCTTTCATATCAACCCTCCCTAAGCTGCCGCAAACGTAAGTAACCTCTTAAAAAAATGATTTTTTTTTATTTCTTTACAAAGATCATACATTATACATATAAGTATGGGAATACGTGGGACATTCTTTTAGGTAAATATATATTTGTGGCAGGATGCGCCGCTCTTCTATAGCAATAATTTATTTTGTGTTTATTTAAATAACCATACTTAATATAACTTTATTCTATAGTTTTACTTTAAAAAAATATATTTTCTTCTAACAAATCTTAAATCACACACATCTATTTTTAGTATTGTTTTAAATAAAATAATTGCGGTAATGTTACAGTGTTGTACTCACCTATAATTTAACTACATATATATATTGTTATAACAAAATATAGCCGAAATGTTTTCATATGTACTTAGTTGGTAAGTCTAAATAAATAAATAAACAACACTAAATAAATTAAATGTCGTGTCTGTGGGTACATTTGTAATTCGTCGGTTTTCTTGAATAAGATTTTTGGTTGCTAGAAAATTTATTGAGTGACCGCGATTGTGCGGACTTGTATTCGCTTCATATTTAAAGCTTCCTCGTCGTTCTTTGAATTTAACCTCCCAGTTAAAGATTGTAAGTTATGAACAAGGAGATACACCAAAAATTTAAAATATTGTTGCAGCTTTTAAATTTTTTTATAGTCATTGTAAATCATAGCGCGAAAATCACATCGCCTGAGCTCTATTGCCGCAAATGAATTCTCGCCAGATTTTCTCGGGAAAAGCAATTTTCAAATTAAAATATTTGCAATAATAATTGTTTCATTTTGAAACTTATCAGTAAGTATCCAGCATTTACGACAATGTCTAACATGCCAGTGTGAATGAAATAAGTAAAGAGTCTTATATTTAGCATGTCCATGTATGAAAAAATCATATAGATAGGGAGATTGTTTTTTTTTTATAGGATAATGGTGACAAACGAGCACACAGTCCACCTGATGGTAAGTGGTTGCTGTGGCCCATAGACATCTACATTTATCCTCGTATGCGAATCAAAATGCAGATGCGTTGTCACCCGTGAGGACTAAGATGGAATGCCTCTTTTCCAGTAAAAAGGGTCTCCGGTTCTCTATACTCACCATACGAAACACAGCAGTGTTAAGCTGCTATTTTACGCTGATATTCTGTGAGAGCGTGGTCCTTCCCCGGTCGAGCCCAACCATTTGTGTTACAACTATACCAGAAATATAGCTGCAGCATGGCTCTACCACGTAGAAGCTACTTTTCAACTAAGGAGTCAGACTGAGTTGCTATAACTCTCTAAACTACTTTTGCTAAAAAGTAGGACAGTTCAGCCACTGTTGTTTCGGTTTAACGAGTAAGAGTCAGTGTAATAACATAATGTGAGGCAATATGTTATATCTCTTTAGGAGGGTCAATACGCTTTTCAAAGTGAAACAACTAATCCGTTACGAATTGGTTGCAGGTGTCCTTGAGCTGCATTAGCCACTTACCGTCACATATGTACATTTAACTCGTTTGTGACCTTGATCTTATAAAAAATGTCATGTATTTCGATACATAGTTGATTTATTTCCTTACAGATCACAGAATTTCTGGTAGTAATGTCAGAAAACGCCAACGCTTTTAACATAACTTTAACACCCGAATTTACAACAAATCTGCCACCATCTTCCTTACATTCCTTCCGGAGAATACTCAAAAATGAGACTGAAAGCGGGGACTTGCCTGAAGTGCTACTGATTGATCATCAGGGAAAGTTTACAAATACTTATTACGAGTCGGTTTTGGACGACGATACCAATATTGGATTTATTTATCATAATATTAGTGTTGGACCTGAGGGAAAATGTAAGTGTATAATTTATATATTTATATATATATATATAGTTCTAATTAACAACCTTGTCCGTCCTATCAGAAGAAGAAGTTATAGGTTTAAAATACTCTGGTTCAATAGAGAAGTTCTGTGAAAATATACGAATAAAATGTAAAGTATTGATATTGACATCAAATGTCAAATTTTGCAAAGATTGTGGCACCGCGGCTATACAACTTCTTTCGTGAAAAAACTTTTTAAACCGCAGTTTTAACCGGAGACTAAACGATTAACCACGTTTAGTAATAAGGACGTATAAGTTTTAATCCTGAGCCTGTTTCAGAAACATTGGAACTCTATATGTAATATTTGCATAAGATAGTGACACTTAGGATCAGCGATGAATTAGTATTTAATAGAAGAATTAGTAATATTTGTAGTACGAGTAGGTAAAGCATATCTCCAAAAATGATATTGTAAAGTATGTTTTAGTCCATGTAAAAGCTTTAATTAAGTTATGGTAATACATATTTAAAGGCATTTTGAGAAACCATTTATGATTATATGATTTATTCACACAACATAAAGACAATCTCACATTAAACTAGGCGTTATATTATCACATGAGAATTAGAAGTGTATGCCTGTCTTAGTGAAAACATATTTAGCATAATAATATTGTAGTTGCTCTCGGTTTGCAGCCACACAATGTGTCCATGTTGTAATAAAAATTTTATAGTAATAGTAGTTTAGGCTGCACATTAATAATGAGATTATTTAAAGCAACAACTCTACGAATAACCAACCATTTTTTTTTTTATAAGAAAATGACTTAGTCAAAGTTATTTTTATTTAATGCTTATGGGTCAATTATGAATGTATAGTGTTCGAATTTCAGTCACCCCAACAGACGAGCTACTAGCAAACGGAATCATGAAAGAGACTGACATCCAAGTAAAAATGTCGCGGCTCGCGACTGCACTAGCCCGGACACTTTATCAACGAGTTACTGGCAAGGCATACACTGGTGACATAGCGGCTTCAGCACATTTGGTAAAAGCACATTTTTGTCTAGTAATAAGGTAAAAGTATACTTTGCTACTGTTAATCTTTAAAATTTAACTGTATAACCTTGTAAATTTTTTTTTATTTAATTATAAAAGAGTTCCGCTGGGTTTCATAAAATTATTCTATTCAATTCAATTCTGTTGCAACTTAGAGTTATCAATGTGTTCAAATTGTGTTATATTAAAATGTGTTATAAATTCCCGTTAATCAGTGTGAGTAAGCCTCCGCACAGGCGTTCGGGTGGTTCGCAATAGCAGGCATCTATTACTCGTAGATACCTGTTGAGATCAGCACCTGTAGGGCATGACTTCTTGTAATTGTAAATCAATCAGGTCTGCGTGCGCGCACGTTTAGTCGGTCGTGTCGGAATTAGGAACGCTCACTTTGATTTAAATAAATTATTTTCCATCAGTTAGTACCTATACTATGCATATTCATCAACCTATGTTGTACTTATTCATAAATATTCACGTCTGTCACCCAGAGGGGTAGGCAGAGACTACGGACTTCCATTTGGCATGATTCTGACACACCTGTATCACCTCCGCCACATCCATATACCTACGCATACATGCTCGTCGGTTAAGGGTACTCTTAATTTGGCCCATTTTCAATATATCGTTAATTTGGTTGATAAACTTTCACCTAGGGCATCCCTAACCCGACTCTGCCGTTCACTTCTGCAACATAAATTTGCTTTGTCACTCAGTCCTCATTCTTTCTACATGACCATACCACAGAAGCATTCCTTTCTTTTATAGATAGGATAGGATGACAAACGAGCACACAGTCCACCTGATGGTAAGTGGTTGCTGTGGCCCATAGACATCTACATCTATCCTCGTTTGCGAATCAAAATGCAGATGCGTTGTCAGCCGTGAGGACTAAAATGGAATGCCTCTTTTCCCGTAAAAAGGGTCTCCGGTTTTCTACACTCACCATACGAAACGGGGCAGCGTTAAACTGGTAATGCTGGTATTTTGTGAGACAATTCTCATTTATACTTTCGTCACCAAACGTTCCCGATAACAATGTTTTCATTTTACTTAAATTTCATTAACACCATCCTTACCATCTCCCAAAACTGCTTTCGGATATAAGTGGTGAGCTTAGACATGTCTGGGGCGTAGACCCCTAGCACAAACAACTTCTTTAAGCCCACTTTCATTCGTATCCATAGTAGTCTCGGGCTTACACATTCATACTCATTCACACATTGACCCATTCTTTCTGAAAAGATGATACTGACTCGCTGGCATGCCCGCTCGGCCTCATCTACACCAGACCAGTAAGCGGTATACATGCCATGTGCAGTGGCATCCCTTTCGTTTCATCGCCTTTACACATAACACATCTATACCTCTATCATTCATCATTTTGCATAGTTCATCCATCTTATTATTCATTGCTCCACATACATTCAGCGGAGCTAGACGGGCCTCCGCAATTAACTTTTCGGAGACAGAACGTGACGGGTGGCAAACCTCGTCGCTGGTTTTTCTCCCGGAGATTCTTCGCACCCCTGCCCCATCAAAGGGACGCCGGAACTCGGGGACATTTATTTTATTTCTTGGCTCATGGTGCGAACTAAGGGATGGTAGATTTTACGCCGCTACCATACGGCAAGGAGCCGAGTTTCTCCTTTCGGCTATGTCGCTCGTTTAGCACTACCTTGGGGCACGTGTAGGTCGAAAGTCGAAGCCTATGGATGCGAGCGACTCACTCCCCTATTCTTATCCCAACTTTAAAAATAAATCTTTCATTTAAATTTATGCTGGTACTGATACTTCATTGATTTATTCACAAATTTCAAACTATATATCATATGTTAAAAGATGACTCCTTAAAATGCTGGTATTGATGTTTACTTGATTTTTTTTTTAATATTTCAATATTTTCTACAAATGCTACATTCGAAAGAACAACAAAAAAGCAGTGCAAAGAGCAATGGTTGTATAGCAACAGTACCCAATAACTATCTTCTAATCCGAGTTTTCATTTACGTCATAGAGACGTCATGTTCTTGACGTCTCGGCAGTCTTGAAGGTTCGGACTTGTCCATATTTTGGCTGCGCGTATATAGCAACAACCATCACCGTGTCTACGGGTGCCTCTATAGGACTCATAGC
Organism: Parnassius mnemosyne; assembly: GCA_963668995.1. Lineage (NCBI taxonomy): Eukaryota > Metazoa > Arthropoda > Insecta > Lepidoptera > Papilionidae > Parnassius > Parnassius mnemosyne. The sequence goes on from CAVLGL010000115.1 coordinate 27,737,414, forward strand.
GGTAATGTCGAAACTGACCGACTCGCACAAATCGCGACAAAATTCCCGACACACCATCTAGATGCTTGACGGTCTATCACTGTGCGATTTACTAGGAGTTTTCTTCCTCGCACGACTTTTTTGGGGAATCGTTTACTACCAATTTTATTTTTCTGGATCGAGATGGCTGGGACCTTCAAGAAACGAGCTTATTCCTTTTTGAAACGCCGGCAACGCACCTGCAATTCCCCCTAGTTTTAACCAAATCAAGGTCACCAATAAGCCTTAGCACGTGTTTCCATTGAGTCCAAATCTGTTAGGTGGTCTTTTGCGGCGCCGGTCCATGTGTGACAGTAGTACCCCATACACGACCGGACTTGCGCTATTACTTTTTTCTTTTAGTTTATGGAAATGTCGTAGTAACGAATTTTGCCAATGTCAAGCCTTTTTCTTTCTTTGGTTATGGACTCGTACGATTGTGCTTTTGCCAGTATCAATTAAATAAGAAACTATCCTATAATGTAAATTTTTTCACAATATGATGACGTTAGTATATCAAGGCGTCTAAGCCGACATATAATATTGAGTTTCACATTATCATCGCAGTACTTGTTTTTTCGTTTTCACTAAACGTTCACATGCGCAGACACTAAATACACAAATTCGCACAAATTTTACATTTCAAAACCCACTTAAAACTATTATTCAAACAATAACGGGCGCAACAATCCGCTCTCGGTCTAATTCCCGCCTAAATCCAGTGACGTTGCACAGGCGGACGAAATGCTGTACTGCTTGTTGAGGAGCCAGGCGTGCCGGCTGCTGATGGCGGCGGACTACGCGTCGGGCAGCGAGGAGACGCCGAGCGCGCGGCCGCCGCCGCTGTACGTGGGCGTGGCGGCGTGGCCCAGCACGCCCGCCGTGTTCGCCGGGCACCTGCTGGCGCTGCTCGCCGGCGCGCACCTGCCGCTCGACCGCACCGCCTGCGACGCGCGCCTCGAACCCGTAAGCACCACGCTACAAAGTAACGCCAGTTCAAATCTCAACTGTTTTATCGGTCAACGCGACAACGTCGAACGTAAAAGACGTTCTTAATTAAGCACCTTTTTCACATTTATGTTTTTATGGCGGGATATGTATTTAGAAGATGAAATCCACCGACACTCCTTGGGGCAGCGCGGTGGACAGTTCTTTCTCCTAAAACCCTTTCAGTAATTTTTGGCTGTATGAAGTCGGGTTTTAAAGTTTAATTTTTAGCAATAACTTTTAAATAATAGCGCTATTAGATAACGGACGACGATGTAACAGACATGACACTTGAAACAATAAAACTGTCTGAGTAGCAGAAAGGCTGTTGATGGCTAAATGTTTTGTTTATTGAATTTTGAACTACAGAGACAACTGTCATGACCATTTCACTTCTAACAAGCTGAAAACAGATAAATAAAAAGCCTACATACAACATAACGCCAACCAAACCAAAAGCTTTCTTCTTATTTTCGTGTTAAAGTAAAATCTGTTAAAAGAAAACTCATTATTTTTTTTTTAAATAGGGCTTCTCACATTACTGGCTGAGGGGCTGGAATCATAGCGGCGTTTGTGTTCAAACTACAATGAATTTCACTCAGGCTATGAGTCCCGCGTTTATTATTCCCGGTAAGTAATATTTGTTTATTTATATTAAAATTCTTGATCTGTCTCCACTCTTCGGTTTCATATTCAGTGCTGTCGAGGACGTGTTTAACAAAGCACACAGAAGGCATACTACTGCTAGATATATTGTATGACATATCAGCAGTTGCATACCTTCGATGGGTTTGCTTGAGCGAAGGAAAAAATTATTTACATACAATACAATACATGAACAAAAGAAAAGCATGAAAAAGTACAAACAAACTATGTACAAAATTAAAAAATATATATTTATATTCTAAAACAATCGTCTCTCTTTCTTAAGAAAATATTAGATTACGTCTACGTAAAATGTTAATGAACGTTGTTTGCAAACGCTAAAATTTAAAAACAAAATAACGGGCGCGTTGGCGCGCTCCTCCGATGTACCTAGCACTGGCTGGCACGCAGCTCGCGCGCGCCTCCCCGCACGCGCTGGTCGCGTGGGAGATCGGGCAGTTTTTTGTTGCCAGCGGCGGCGGTGGGTCGTGGTATAACAGTAGCTTTAGTACAGCGACGCCGTCGCAACCAAAGTACAACAACAAAAGTAGCTTCCGTGGCAGCGATTTCGTGCGACCAGTTTTGGTTTTACCAGGTCTAGATTTTCAGTATTTGTGCGCGTTACTTCGCTACTTAAATTGTGTTTCGTGAAGACCGTCTCGGATTCGATTGTCGATTGCATGAACGGAAGTGAACTTTGACCCACCGCTCATCAGTCGTGCCGCGTGTTACGTTTTTGATTATAATTAACGGGATTTAGTTGAGTTTGAACGTCAAGTGCTAAACTTTGTGACCCGCGAGAACCAGCGTTCGTATTAGATTATAGATTTGTGCTGATGGACGCTAGACTGAGTGACACCGAGTGATGCCGCTGGAGTGATACCACATAGGGTGGCGGTGCTGGAGTCAGGGTTGCTGCTGATTAAAAAGGGCTAATTCAGGTTAAACATATATACACTTCTCACACACTACTTACATTCACGACAATTAACGCCTGAACGAGCCTTGTGACCAGTCTCCGCTTTTAAAACCAGGTAAGTCGCATTAAGGACCTAATCCATATGTATTAAATATCCATAGGCATTTGAGCCCCACACTTAGTTGTCCGTCGAATCTAACAGCTGTATGGGCCCCTGTATGTTCGACCTTAGTTTGGGCAACTAGGTGCGTGTACAAACGTTTTAATTGTACCAATAACTGTTTATGTGAATATGAGCTGTTTTTTCTTAACAAAGTATAAAGACCTTTCCCTCGCCGATTAGCACTTTAACACTCTTCAATTCATCACAATGATCTCTATTATCCTCCATTTTCACTAAAAATCTTTAAAATAGCATTAAAGTAAACACACAGAGTAAATATTGAAATGCGAAGTGAAGTTGCACCTAAAGCCAGGCTTATCGCTCCATACTAATTGCTATATAAACAATCGTAGTTATATTTCATTATAGAACATTTTGCCACAGGTTAGAAAGGGGGCGATCGTCTTCTCGAAAGCCCGGTAAAAAGCCCACGCGTGCGAGAGAGACGACTAATCGCTCAACTCAACTCCTTTTTTATGGCAGCAGTATCGCGCAGTTTTGCCGCGACGATTAAGAGGCGTATTACAAAAAAAAAACGCGAAATTACAAGGTTTCCTCGTTGAAATTGTATGTTTATCGTTCGTTGCTTGAAATAACAATTACTTGGTAAAAAAAGTTCGTTTTCTCTACTACAATAAGCTCAGAGCGAATTTTAGATAACTTATTTATTTATTTAGTAATAATCATTCTCCCGATGCATGTTTAGGCAAAAACTCTCGAAGACATCATTTTTGGGAGCTGTAATTTGTAGGTTCTATTGAATATCGACCATCAAAAAAATATTTTTATCTCCCAAATATCTTACACTTTAATAATTATAGAATACATTTTAGTTATATGCCTTTCACGCTAGGAAAAAAAATCTACATAATTAAAAAAACAACCGATGAAGCTTCGATACAAGCCTTGTTTAGGCAACATATTAACCATTTGAAATTGTATTATTAACGCACTCTAATAGCCTAGGATCTTATCGAGGTCACGTCCGCCCCCCCGCGCCGACATTCCATTCGAGCGGTTGAACGGAAGCGTCGAGACGTTTCATTCTAAAAATCGGTCGGTCGTAGCGGACGTTTTTTGCTTTTCTGTTAAAATTTGCCGCGTCATTATGGAGGTGAACTTTACCCGTCTGTCGTCGTACGAGCCACGTGTTGGTTCTTGACTGTGATCAACGGATTAGTTCCTTTTTTGTGAAGCTAGTTGAATGTACAATAAAGTGAATAGACTGACCTAGTGCCTTGAAGAAAGAAATTGCCACCGGGGACGCCACAGGAGAATACCGCCTCCGGGGCAGCATCGTGTCATCTGGTTCAGGCCACCTAAACACAGACACTCCCAAACACCACTTACATGCACTACACCCTCAGCCTGACAGATCCTGGTGACCCGTCTCTGCTCCCGAAGCCGGCAAGTACCTTAGTAGTTAAATACTCTCTATTCGACTAGCCTTCCCATTGTTTAGTGTAGTAGGATAGAACATTTCCATAAGGCCACAAGGGCACGAACCCTCTGTTGCTTATCGAGTGAATCAACCCTGGGCCCGGGTTCAGTCGACTTTTGTTGGGGTAACTGAGGGCCGTAACAAGCCTCAATATTTGCGAAGTTCTACATCATTTAGACGTAAAATTTATACCAAAATAATCATCAACATTTGTTTAAACTATACTATTATTTTTACTTTTTAAATCGTTACTATTATATTTTAATTAATTAATTAAATAAAAGTACCATATATTTGACTGCGCCGGCCATCTGCGATAACTAACGCGCGAGCGCTTGTTGAGGTTGGACCTGCGTCAGTTGATTTCGCGCACTGCGTCGTTTCGATACTATCGTAGTGTGCATCGATTGCCGTATAGGCGCTGTTATTGTGTGCGTGCTAGAGTATCGTCAACTACGACCCCAGTTTTTGATCCATCGGTTTAAAACTATTTTATATAGTTATAATCTAGAGCACGTCTCTTCCATCAAACATGGAAGGGACAACGAATCTGTAGCATTGGCACAATTGAAAAAAACAAAAGAGCAAACAAGAAAATATTATTATAGAAAAATGTGGTCTATTCATTGACCTAGAACCATTGTTATTTGAGGGCTTCACCTAATGGTTTATACAGTGACGGTCTTATTTAAGTTAAATGTCCTATTTCAGCTCTCGGAATAGATTTTGACACGGCCTTTCGACCAAAAAAAAGTTAAAGGTTATAAATTCAATGATTCAAGTGTAACATTAAATCAAAATCATGACTGGTTTTACCAAATCCAAGGCCAACAACAAAAGGTTTACAAAATAAAATGTCTGAATACTTGCCATATGTACTGGTCCAGATTATGCAGTAAATGTACTAAAAATTAACAAAGACGACCAATTTTAGATTTTCAATATGTTACCCAAGGTACAAACTTTTTATGGAAAATGTGTACTGCCTGATATTATCGACTCGAGAAAAGTTCGGTCAATGCCGTTGCGGCAAATATTTTTCTAATAAAAAATATGGTAATTGACTATAAGTGCCGATTAAAAAAATATTAGTTACATTTGGTTGTTTTATTTATTAAAACAGATTGCAACCGTACTATTTATTAATGAATACCACTATTCTACCGGTAGTAGACGTAATCGATTATTAACATTCGATTACTGCGTAACAATTAAAATATTTATGTGTACTTATTTCGACACAAATTTCATAAATAATGAAAAATATATCAAAATAGTATGTTATAATAAATAATAAATTATATAATAATAAATTAATAAGATAACATTAAAATGACACCAAAAAATTTCCTATCCACTGAACTCCATCCTAAGAAAAGTTGTATTATGGAAGATCAAGATCGTTTAATCGCCATACTCACAGTATTATAGTGCGAGCGAGTGAATAGATATGAAAGAAAGTATCGCTCGCGTAGCTCGCCACCCGCTCGGTGCGTAAACTACCTAAACTTGCAAAACGCCGAAATGTAAGAGGGTTCTTAATTTTGACAGTCCATTGCGTGGAGGAGCGCGCGGGAAATTTGAAATAGTTTGAAACACTTTACAAGTCATTTTATTAGTTGATATTATTGATTGAGCAGTTTGATAGGGCAAGCCCGCCTTCCCGGCTTTGCTACCGCTATGTAGACTTTTCACGTTCTAGCTGTCACTTGTGTTGCATATTTACAGCCGATTATTACACTAACTAAAGCTTATACTGTTAATTAATTAATAGTAATTTTATATAAATTTAATTGGTAGAGGCACGCTGCAGATATATTATGGTTGTAGCACAAATGCGTCGGCTCGACCGTGGTAGGACCACGCTCTCACACAATATCAGTGTTAAATATCAGTGTTAAATAGCAGCTTAATGCTTATGTGTTTCGTATGGTAAGTGAAGAGAAACAGAGACCCTTTTTACTGGAAACGAGACATCCCATCTTAGTCTTCAAGGGTGCTGACATTTGTAGTAGAACTAAAGTAACTGACATAAAGTGATAACCTGGTGGCTTAGGATCGTGTATCAATGGACTTGTGATGGGCTATAATCATGATGATAATGATGATGACATAAAATAGGAATCAAATAAAAACAAAGACAGTTTGGTAGCACAGTGTCTAAGCAAATTGACAGCGACGTTGTTCGCGGATACGATTTCCACAAGTAACAGGAATCGATATGACTTATAGACAATGCTTGTTTATGTAAAACGTCTTCAGTACAGGAGAAATTCTTTATGTGTGTGAATCCATAAGAATACCGTCGCTTCGATTTCCGCACGGAATAGGTTTTAGTATAACCTATTGATAATAATCGCTCGTGTATGTAAAAAGTAACGTAAAACGTCTGAACGATACAGGAGAAGTTCTTTATGTGGGTAAAGACTTTTTTTTAGGAAAAAATGATATTAATTCCTTGAAGTAATACCTATGTATCACGTACTAGAAGAGACATCTTACTTAGCCTGTGCCATAATAAGCTAGTCTGTGTCTCGCACTGCTGCACATATTTTGTCGTGGTGTCTGTTCTAGTACATATTACATATTTACCGTTTCCGTTATACGGTAGAACTAGACTATTAAAGTTCACTGTTGAACATAGGCCTCCCTCATAGATTGCTTTATAGAGAGGATATTTACCATCGTTGCCACGCTTGGCAAGCGGGTTGGCAACAGTAGAATAGCAGTTTTCTATTTTTAGTCGTTTCAATTCTCCCACTTGAAAAACGCTGTTTCCCATCTTCTGATTTGCTTCCTTCGGTCGCTTCTTACGACACTCACGGGATGTTATGGGTTAGTGGATATTCTTATGGATGCCATATATGATCCAGTTTACCGTCAAGTATGCAGCGCGCTTGAAGCGGCGTCAAGATTGCAGTGCATCCATATAGACCACTCACGGTCAAGATCGCCGTCAAGTTTCATGATGCCGCATCAGTTGAAACCATTGCGTTTCTCGCTTATTTGCTCCAACTACCGTCATGCAAACTTGACCGCTCATACACACGTTCAAGTTAGCATGATACATACTGTAAGCTTGATCAAGTTCGCAAAGTCGAAAAGTTTGCTTAGTGTGTGCTTGTGATGCACACTGATAGCCTTAAAGTTAACCGAGCGCCGCTTCAAGCGCGATGCAAACTTGACGGTAAACTGGATCATGTATTTTATTTTATTTTATTTTTATGTTATGGAAAACCAACTGCTTACAAATCTTAAGTAAATAACATGTTAAATTTACAAAAAGCAAATAACAGGTTCTCACTAATAGAAATACACTAACATAATCTATTTCGTTGTTTAAAGGACATAGCATAAATACGAGCAACAAAAATGGAGTCTAATTTAAATGTACAACATGCATAAATTTAATAATGAAACAAACAATAATAGCCACAAAAGAAAAGAAAAAGCAGGGCTAAACGCACAATATAATTTTTCTTAAAATAAATAATACATTCAATTATGACATAAAAAAATATATGGCATCCATTACATCGCCCCTACACGGTCAGTACATATTTAGTTGAATGTATTAACTAGAGTATGTATGTGAGTGTGTGTATATATCCGTGTTCAGATTACGAGATGTCGTCGGGCACGTACTCGACGTGGACGGAGTCGGTGTGGCAGGCGATGTCCGCGCGCGTGTTCGTGTCGGCGAGTGGCGCGGGCGCGCGCGTTGCCGCGCTGTGCGGCGCCGGCGCCACCGCGCTCGCCGCCGCGCTCGCCTGCTGGCTGCGCCGCCACGCCGCCGCACTCTTCCCGCACGCGCCCGCCCCGCTACACACCGACGACGCGCGGTCAGTACACAGTACACAATACACAGTACACGCAGCGCCCGAACACTTGTATGCGGCGCCGGCGCCACCGCGCTCGCCGCCGCGCTCGCCTGCTGGCTGCGCCGCCACGCCGCCGCACTCTTCCCGCACGCGCCCGCCCCGCTACACACCGACGACGCGCGGTCAGTACACAGTACACAATACACAGTACACGCAGCGCCCGAACACTTGTATGCGGCGCCGGCGCCACCGCGCTCGCCGCCGCGCTCGCCTGCTGGCTGCGCCGCCACGCCGCCGCACTCTTCCCGCACGCGCCCGCCCCGCTACACACCGACGACGCGCGGTCAGTACACAGTACACAATACACAGTACACGCAGCGCCCGAACACTTGTATGCGGCGCCGGCGCCACCGCGCTCGCCGCCGCGCTCGCCTGCTGGCTGCGCCGCCACGCCGCCGCACTCTTCCCGCACGCGCCCGCCCCGCTACACACCGACGACGCGCGGTCAGTACACAGTACACAGTACACGCAGCGCCCGAACACTTGTATGCGGCGCCGGCGCCACCGCGCTCGCCGCCGCGCTCGCCTGCTGGCTGCGCCGCCACGCCGCCGCACTCTTCCCGCACGCGCCCGCCCCGCTACACACCGACGACGCGCGGTCAGTACACAGTACACAATACACAGTACACGCAGCGCCCGAACACTTGTATGCGGCGCCGGCGCCACCGCGCTCGCCGCCGCGCTCGCCTGCTGGCTGCGCCGCCACGCCGCCGCACTCTTCCCGCACGCGCCCGCCCCGCTACACACCGACGACGCGCGGTCAGTACACAGTACACAATACACAGTACACGCAGCGCCCGAACACTTGTATGCGGCGCCGGCGCCACCGCGCTCGCCGCCGCGCTCGCCTGCTGGCTGCGCCGCCACGCCGCCGCACTCTTCCCGCACGCGCCCGCCCCGCTACACACCGACGACGCGCGGTCAGTACACAGTACACAATACACAGTACACGCAGCGCCCGAACACTTGTATGCGGCGCCGGCGCCACCGCGCTCGCCGCCGCGCTCGCCTGCTGGCTGCGCCGCCACGCCGCCGCACTCTTCCCGCACGCGCCCGCCCCGCTACACACCGACGACGCGCGGTCAGTACACAGTACACAATACACAGTACACGCAGCGCCCGAACACTTGTATGCGGCGCCGGCGCCACCGCGCTCGCCGCCGCGCTCGCCTGCTGGCTGCGCCGCCACGCCGCCGCACTCTTCCCGCACGCGCCCGCCCCGCTACACACCGACGACGCGCGGTCAGTACACAGTACACAATACACAGTACACGCAGCGCCCGAACACTTGTATGCGGCGCCGGCGCCACCGCGCTCGCCGCCGCGCTCGCCTGCTGGCTGCGCCGCCACGCCGCCGCACTCTTCCCGCACGCGCCCGCCCCGCTACACACCGACGACGCGCGGTCAGTACACAGTACACAGTACACAGTACACGCAGCGCCCGAACACTTGTATGCGGCGCCGGCGCCACCGCGCTCGCCGCCGCGCTCGCCTGCTGGCTGCGCCGCCACGCCGCCGCACTCTTCCCGCACGCGCCCGCCCCGCTACACACCGACGACGCGCGGTCAGTACACAGTACACAATACACAGTACACGCAGCGCCCGAACACTTGTATGCGGCGCCGGCGCCACCGCGCTCGCCGCCGCGCTCGCCTGCTGGCTGCGCCGCCACGCCGCCGCACTCTTCCCGCACGCGCCCGCCCCGCTACACACCGACGACGCGCGGTCAGTACACAGTACACAATACACAGTACACGCAGCGCCCGAACACTTGTATGCGGCGCCGGCGCCACCGCGCTCGCCGCCGCGCTCGCCTGCTGGCTGCGCCGCCACGCCGCCGCACTCTTCCCGCACGCGCCCGCCCCGCTACACACCGACGACGCGCGGTCAGTACACAGTACACAATACACAGTACACGCAGCGCCCGAACACTTGTATGCGGCGCCGGCGCCACCGCGCTCGCCGCCGCGCTCGCCTGCTGGCTGCGCCGCCACGCCGCCGCACTCTTCCCGCACGCGCCCGCCCCGCTACACACCGACGACGCGCGGTCAGTACACAGTACACAATACACAGTACACGCAGCGCCCGAACACTTGTATGCGGCGCCGGCGCCACCGCGCTCGCCGCCGCGCTCGCCTGCTGGCTGCGCCGCCACGCCGCCGCACTCTTCCCGCACGCGCCCGCCCCGCTACACACCGACGACGCGCGGTCAGTACACAGTACACAGTACACAGTACACGCAGCGCCCGAACACTTGTATGCGGCGCCGGCGCCACCGCGCTCGCCGCCGCGCTCGCCTGCTGGCTGCGCCGCCACGCCGCCGCACTCTTCCCGCACGCGCCCGCCCCGCTACACACCGACGACGCGCGGTCAGTACACAGTACACAGTACACAGTACACGCAGCGCCCGAACACTTGTATGCGGCGCCGGCGCCACCGCGCTCGCCGCCGCGCTCGCCTGCTGGCTGCGCCGCCACGCCGCCGCACTCTTCCCGCACGCGCCCGCCCCGCTACACACCGACGACGCGCGGTCAGTACACAGTACACAATACACAGTACACGCAGCGCCCGAACACTTGTATGCGGCGCCGGCGCCACCGCGCTCGCCGCCGCGCTCGCCTGCTGGCTGCGCCGCCACGCCGCCGCACTCTTCCCGCACGCGCCCGCCCCGCTACACACCGACGACGCGCGGTCAGTACACAGTACACAGTACACAGTACACGCAGCGCCCGAACACTTGTATGCGGCGCCGGCGCCACCGCGCTCGCCGCCGCGCTCGCCTGCTGGCTGCGCCGCCACGCCGCCGCACTCTTCCCGCACGCGCCCGCCCCGCTACACACCGACGACGCGCGGTCAGTACACAGTACACAATACACAGTACACGCAGCGCCCGAACACTTGTATGCGGCGCCGGCGCCACCGCGCTCGCCGCCGCGCTCGCCTGCTGGCTGCGCCGCCACGCCGCCGCACTCTTCCCGCACGCGCCCGCCCCGCTACACACCGACGACGCGCGGTCAGTACACAGTACACAGTACACAGTACACGCAGCGCCCGAACACTTGTATGCGGCGCCGGCGCCACCGCGCTCGCCGCCGCGCTCGCCTGCTGGCTGCGCCGCCACGCCGCCGCACTCTTCCCGCACGCGCCCGCCCCGCTACACACCGACGACGCGCGGTCAGTACACAATACACAGTACACAGTACACGCAGCGCCCGAACACTTGTATGCGGCGCCGGCGCCACCGCGCTCGCCGCCGCGCTCGCCTGCTGGCTGCGCCGCCACGCCGCCGCACTCTTCCCGCACGCGCCCGCCCCGCTACACACCGACGACGCGCGGTCAGTACACAGTACACAATACACAGTACACGCAGCGCCCGAACACTTGTATGCGGCGCCGGCGCCACCGCGCTCGCCGCCGCGCTCGCCTGCTGGCTGCGCCGCCACGCCGCCGCACTCTTCCCGCACGCGCCCGCCCCGCTACACACCGACGACGCGCGGTCAGTACACAGTACACAGTACACAGTACACGCAGCGCCCGAACACTTGTATGCGGCGCCGGCGCCACCGCGCTCGCCGCCGCGCTCGCCTGCTGGCTGCGCCGCCACGCCGCCGCACTCTTCCCGCACGCGCCCGCCCCGCTACACACCGACGACGCGCGGTCAGTACACAGTACACAGTACACAGTACACGCAGCGCCCGAACACTTGTATGCGGCGCCGGCGCCACCGCGCTCGCCGCCGCGCTCGCCTGCTGGCTGCGCCGCCACGCCGCCGCACTCTTCCCGCACGCGCCCGCCCCGCTACACACCGACGACGCGCGGTCAGTACACAGTACACAATACACAGTACACGCAGCGCCCGAACACTTGTATGCGGCGCCGGCGCCACCGCGCTCGCCGCCGCGCTCGCCTGCTGGCTGCGCCGCCACGCCGCCGCACTCTTCCCGCACGCGCCCGCCCCGCTACACACCGACGACGCGCGGTCAGTACACAGTACACAGTACACAGTACACGCAGCGCCCGAACACTTGTATGCGGCGCCGGCGCCACCGCGCTCGCCGCCGCGCTCGCCTGCTGGCTGCGCCGCCACGCCGCCGCACTCTTCCCGCACGCGCCCGCCCCGCTACACACCGACGACGCGCGGTCAGTACACAGTACACAATACACAGTACACGCAGCGCCCGAACACTTGTATGCGGCGCCGGCGCCACCGCGCTCGCCGCCGCGCTCGCCTGCTGGCTGCGCCGCCACGCCGCCGCACTCTTCCCGCACGCGCCCGCCCCGCTACACACCGACGACGCGCGGTCAGTACACAGTACACAGTACACAGTACACGCAGCGCCCGAACACTTGTATGCGGCGCCGGCGCCACCGCGCTCGCCGCCGCGCTCGCCTGCTGGCTGCGCCGCCACGCCGCCGCACTCTTCCCGCACGCGCCCGCCCCGCTACACACCGACGACGCGCGGTCAGTACACAATACACAGTACACGCAGCGCCCGAACATCTACTGTTAAGTTCAAAGTATGAGCCGCACAAGGTACAAAAGGGCTCTCGGATTTGCGTCAAGAATGCGTTTTTGAAACCCAACATGCTGTCCCTTCGTGTTTGCCCCATTATCAAAACCTTGTCCCCTAATATTTCTTATATTTAAATATAATTTTTTCAAAATTTCTGTCACACAAATGTATATATCCCTTTCCCTGTAGAGTCCAGTATTGGATTAAACGTAATAAAACTTTCCTTAACTTCAACCTTTTTTGTTGTGTTAAGGACAACATACCTCAGAACAAGACTAATTTGCTCAGTATGACTATGTACAATCTACTATTATTGAAAAATATCTTGAACTGCGAACCATTTTTAAAATATTATTTCTTACTTTAAACGACAATAATTCAATTATTTCATTCTGTATTTGCACGCCTAAACAATAAGTCATTTTAACACATTTTGTTTGGGAGTTACACACTCGGCTAACGTGATGTCTCATCACTGAATCAAAAGAGGCAATCATCTCAACAGCTTTTAGAAAATTTCCATTATCATGTTCGAAAAGTAATTTCGAAGAACCTTGAAATGCCAAGCATTATGTAGATAAATACCTACTTAACAATCGCAATAATCCTTTCCAACACGTCGCGCCAATATTTTTTTCCGTTTCTAAAATCCGCAGGTGATGAGCATTAACAGTCGTAGATGTCTCCAACATTTTTTTTTTAATTTACCCAAGTGTTAATATAACTATTGTGTAAAATTGACGTTTCGTGTCTCTTTATTAACAAAGACAAATGTTGCCAATCAGATACTCCATTTGTATCACAAAAAGTGTCAGGAGTTTTACAAAACAACTTACAACATAAACAAAATACAGTATCTTTAGAAATAGAGTAAATAAGCCAAGTCCTTTCGACTTTTCTCCATTTGCTAGACTTCTTACAAAGTATTTGCACGAAAACTTTCTTTTATCTTTATTACTAAGAAAGCTAAAACTGATGTCTATCAAGGGCGGACCACGTTTTCTCTAGTTATGTCATTGGTGATTATTTCGGGCCACAAACCGGGGTCGGATGGAATTATATCGACGCTAGCCTTATTAAAGCCTTCATTGAAAGTGTCACTTGCAGCAGGTATTTTGGTAGCTGACATTACCGAACTTCTTACACAAGCTGAATTATCTGAAGTGGATTTTTCAAGTGCTGTAGACGAGAATGGTGTCATCGCTTCATCGGGCTCTGCATCTGTAGAAGCTGTTTTGCTGCTACAACCGTCGCCACTTGTTGCAGGACCTGATGTTACCGTAGTTGCCTCTGTTGAAATATCAGATGGTCCACTCACGGTTACTGGTATTACGGATTTAGAATCTTGAGATTCGGTTAGTCTCCGTAGAATCTTCATTGTTTTGCAAGAAGTGCTTTAAAGATCAAGCCATTTTTTCCCTTTCTTGTAGTCTTAGTTTCTTTTGCTTGCGAAACTTCGCACCTGAAGGTCTCTTTCTTTTATCCTGAAAAAAAAACAAATAAATAATTGGTACTTATGGGAATTAGGAATTAACTTCTAAAGTAAAAAGCAATCTGTTCAAGACCTTTCAGCTTAAACCCTTTTAAAAATAAAGACAGAAAACTATTAAACTAATTTGATCTTATAGCCCTTAAAAACCTACAAAATGGTTTTTTAAAAAGATCGATAGCATAAAAACTAAGCGAGTTATGGATAAAAAACCAATTAGTTTTTCAAACTCGTACAGGGTCTTTGACTATATATACGTGCTTCCTAGAGCCTTTATTATGTCAGATAAAAAAAAATGTTTTATGCAGAAGGTGTAGGTTTTTTCCTATATTATCTATTGAAGTTATCAGATAAAAACAGGAAACAGACAGGAATAGGAAACAGATAGAAACAGTCCAGTGAACTAACCGGTTTAAAAACGCCTCTGGCGATGCATCGCTTTTATAGCGCTCCGGGCATTATTCATGTCTGAACAGGAAAACTACCGCCTGACATGTTCTCGCAACATAGGAATCGGCAATAACTGGATGAAATACTAATAAAATTTCGTGTAAGTTCGTCTAAGCTTTTTTTTTTGGAAATTTTTGCAGTTTTTAACCCTGGGTTTTGGCGCCCCTAAAGGATGGTGCCCGTGTGCATTGCACACTGCACATATGGTAGCGGGTGCCCTGTTTATATATTAATGTACAGTTGAAAGTGAAATACAGCTTGCTTAAAGTACAAACTTAAAAAAATTATGAATGATGCCATCCATGACTTTTTCTGCCACCAGAGCGGCACCATTTAGGAATAAGGTGAAATGTTTGACAGATTTCATAGCGGTGGTAGTGAATTGGCTAGAAAAATGTAGGGATTAATATTTCTTTCTAAAATATTACCTAGTTATATTTCATATTAATTAGATTAGAAATTAGATAAACCATATTTATATATAGGCCATTCCTAAAAGTAGAACTAGAAGATTTAAGAGCAGTTAAAAATGTGTAAAAAATCAAAGTATACTGAGACATTATTTTGTGTATTTACATACACTAGAAACTGGAAAATCTTTTATTTAAAACAACTTTTAATTGAAACCGCACAAGAGCAAAATCACTTGTTTTTCATTTTTGTCCAGCCTTGACTTTCTTTGCTTTGTTGGCTTTTAATTCAATAATGATTAATTATATTGTAAATCGCAGATTATGTAGAATGTAAATCATTCGCATATTTGTCTATTCAAAATTATAAACGAAAGTACATTTAATACAATATACTCGTACTTCTTACAAATAATTATTTTACTGGACTGCATCAGTTGTCGTTTTTGTAGATATATAAGCCATAAATTTATTTTTTTTTTTCTTGGAGGTCCTATAATACATCATGTCTTTTTCGAAAATATTAATTACCCATGTTTTTATTTGTTCACAGAATAATGCAGACTGTAAACTGCTAGTGGGTTTTCAGGTGCAGAATTAATCTTAAGAAGTAATTTGTGTAGAAGAAATTATTATTTAAACGTGAAAAAAATGTAAAACCATTCCATAATTGTTTGGTTTATTTTAAGTGACCTAAGAAGCCTTTTAGACTTTTAATAAACTTTGATAAATTAAAGTGATACAAAAACTACAGTATGTTCATAATTAAATTAAATAATAAAACTAATTTAACTGCAATAAAATGAAAGATAATACACTGATATTTTCTACTAATGACAATAGTTGTTTCCAATAATTGCACAAGTTAAGCAAATAAATAAATAAAACAATAACACAGTGTGTAGTTGTTATTATTATTAGAAGGCTTTTACATTTATTTAATTAGATCACAATTAATCTTATGTGGTGTTGATGTGTAGAGGGGCCACTTCATTAGATGGAATGACAACCTGGATTTGGAGCCAAAGAATGCAGGTGACCAAGGAACATGTTTTGTAGCATTTTTTTGATCGAGACTTATGTTAAGCAGTTGACTTGTGATGATAAAAACAAAGTATATTTTAAAAGAAACTTTGTGATAAACATCTTTTGTCTGAGGCATTTATTAAGTCAATTAATAATTAAGGCCTCATAGCCCTTAATTATTAATTGACAGTATTGGATTAAGTATGCAATATTATATTAAGTGTGTATCTATAGTGTACATGAGAAATAAAAACAAGATAGAAGCATAATCAATTTCATAGTTATGGTTTAAAGAGTGAGAGGAAATTTTGGATGGCAGTGTTGGTTATAAGGGTTTACTGTGGTTCCGAAGCAGCGACAAATCATTAATTGATCTTATTCTAAATAAATGGTCTGCTCAGAGGTTGGAGGCATCTTACATCTGTGTCTATAACATAGTTAACGGCGTCGCCAAGGAGGGGGAGGGACAGAGGCGGCTGGCCCCCCATAGAGACCATAGACGTATAATATACTCTGAAAGAACAGCTCCTATAATAGATAACAAAATTCATTATACAACAGTCAAAAGCTTTTCTTTATTAATACATATGACAGTCATACATACCTTTATTCATAGCCTTTGTTAGAATAAGTATTCATAGTTCATACATACCTTTATTAGAATAAGATAAAAACTGTGACACCCCCTGTTATAGTTGTCACAAGCTCTGTTCTTTTCTCGCATAGGTTCACAACACCTTACAAAGAGAAGTATTTACCAAGACTGTAGTAACAGACTGCTATTTTGTAACATGTTTTTGGAACTGGAAGACAGACACCTTATCTTAGGATTTACATCACCATTGGAGCATTTGTTTCACCGTTTCCACTAACATTTCACATGCGCAGACATTTAATACACAAAATCGCACCACTTTTAGACATCAAAATCCACTTAAAGCCATTATTACAGGAGCAGCAATCCGCCTTCGGTCAAGTTCCCGCCAAAACTCTGTAATAAAGATGAGACGTATTTACACTACCAGGTTTTAAAACCAGGTATTCACTTCAAAGTACGGTGCCCTGGTACGAGCAAAAAATACTTGCAAGTATGAAATTGTGTTGTTGGTTGCTCGAAGAACTTGAACACTATACATGAAAATACTTGCATAGGAAAATGATCCATATCATAATAGTAATAAGAAACTCAATCGTATTTGTGAATGGAAAATACTTTGAACTTCAAAGTATTTTTTATTTATACGACTTTGCTCCTTATTCATATTAGGATAACATGGAATACGGGTCAAATTCCTATGCAAGTTTTTTGAAATTTTGACACCACGGCTGGACACGTCGCTCGCGTCGCAATGAGACGTATTTACGCTACCAGGTTTTCTCTTCAAAGTACGGCGCCCTTTTACGAGCAAAATACTTGCAAGTATGAAAGTAAAGTATGTGTTGTAAGTCAGATGCTCGAAGAACTTGAGCACTACACATGAAAATACTTGCATAGGAAAATAATCCATATCTTGATAGGAATAAGGAATTCAATCGTAATTGTGAATAAAAAATACTTTGAACTTCAGAGTATTTTTTTTTTTTATTTATACGACTGCTCCTTATTAATAGTAGGTTAACATGGAAAACGGGTCGAATTCCTATGCAAGTATTTTTAGACTGACACCACGGCTGGACACGTTGCGTAAGTAATAAGAATTATGTTTATATTCGAGAAAGTAAAAGTTTTGTTTAATACAATAGTAGTAAAGTAGTAATACTTTCAAGTATTTTTAAATCCTGGTTTTCGACCCTGGTATTTTTCCATACTCGTACTTAGAAGCCCTGGTATTAAATTTGCAAATATGTCTCATCTCTACTCTGTAACGGAGTCTCTGTTGTAATAAATTTTTTGTTAAGGACATGAAGTATAGAGGTAAGGAAAACCATCTTATATGGTGGAAAGTTGAAAAAGTGCCCAACTGTATACTGAAAATAGAGGTTCCAAAACTTACCACAATAGCGCTGGCGTCTGAAAAACTATGATATGAAAATAGCTGCTGTAGACAGAGTGAAGTGTGCTGAATTAAAAAAAAATTCATGACATAGAGTAGTTAGTAAAATGGCAGTATATAATACCTCAACTATTTATATAGTCAAAATAAGTAAATTTTAATGTATGTTGAGTAATTTTTGTGAATTATTTATTTAATTTACGACAATCTGATTGATCCGTAAGTCATCACCGGCAGCACGCACTGGTTGTACAATTTCGTTTTAAGGTTTTGAGGTATGTCTAACGAGAAGATGTGTCGTAATTTCCCGAACGCTGCCCAGCCGAGTTGAATCCGTCGATTGACCTCTCGGTCGAAGTTGGACTTACCTAGTCGGACTATTTGTCCCAGATAAACATACTCGTTAACAACTTCGAGCTTAGTGCTCCCAACAACTACCGGCATAGGTGTGACATGGACGTTAAACATGATTTTTGTTTAGTCCATGTTCATCTTAAGACCTATCCGTTGGGAGACACTATTGAGGTCATTGAGCATAGTGCTTAGGTCCTCCAGCGATTCTGCCATAAGGACTATATCGTCGGCAAATCGAAGGTGAGTGATGTACTCGCCATTGATGTTAATACCGCATCCTTTCCAGTCCAGCAGCTTGAAAACGTCTTCCAATGCAGCGGTGAAGAGTTTCGGGGATATAACGTCACCCTGTCTTACACCTCTCTGCAGATGGATAGGTTTCGTACTCTGATTCTGTACTCGGATAGCTATCGTAGCTCTACTGTACAAACACTTCAGCACTTCGATATACCGACAGTCAACTTGGCACCGCTGAAGGGACTGTAGCACTGCCCGAATTTCGACGGAATCAAAGGCTTTCTCATAGTCCACATAGGTGCAAGGCAAAGTGGCAGATTGTACTCGTCTGTCTTCTGTACAATTTGGAGAAGGGTGTGTATGTGGTCCATGGTACTAAAGCCTTTTCGGAAACCGGCTTGTTCGGGAGGCTAGAAGTCGTCAAGTCTGCGTGCGAGACGATTCGTAATGACTCTAAAACAGCACGTAGACGAGGCGTAGAAGGGAAATCGGTCTGTAGTTCTTCAAGAGAGCGTTGTCGCCTTTCTTGAAGAACGAGACCACCGCACTTCTGCTCCACGCCTCCGGAGTAGTGTCACCATGGAGGACGGAATTAAAGATCTTCTGAGGGACTTCAAGTACCGGTTTTCCATTCCAATTCCATCCTCGCCCGGGGACTTTCCGTTTTTAAGGTGCTGGAGAGCCATTCTAATCTCGCTCAGACTGACGTCCAGGATATCTTCGGAATAGTGTCGGATAAGACTCGCTCTTGGATCGTTACTCACACTTGCGTGTGGCTCCAACGATGACGTGTACAGCTGACCATAGAACCTCTCAATCTCACTCAAAATCTCAGGTGTCCCGGAAACGATGCTGCCACACTTGGTCTTTAGCTTTGACAGTTGGCTCTTTCTGGCAGACAGATCTCTAGCAAAGACTTTGGAGCCCTGGTTCCGCTCCATCGCTTCTTCAATACGAGCAGTATTAAAGTTGCGTAAGTCCCTCCGAACTTAGACATTAAGTTCGGAGGGACTTATTGGAGAGGGCTATGCTCGGGGTTTCTTTGCGTGATAAACTTAGAAATGAGGATATCCGCAGTAGAACCAGAGTAACCGACATAGCCCAACGGATTAGTAAGCTGAAGTGGCAGTGGACCGGCCATATAGCTCGAAGAAACGACAGCCGATGGGGAAGAAAGGTTCGCGAGTGGCAGCCTCGTACCGGTAGGTGAAGTGTAGGGCGACCCCCCACGAGATGGAGTGACGACCTGGTAAGACATGCAGGAAGTAGATGGATGCAGGTGGCTCAGGACCGTGCTTTGTGGCATTCATTGGGGAAGGCTTATGTTCAGCAGTGGACTTGTAAAAGGCTGTAATGATGATGATGATGAATCTGATTGAGAAATCGAATTTAAAATAATTCAATCCATGCAAAGTGTATATTCTTGTTTATTTCTCCATCTTGTTCTAATTACTTTAGGCGCTTTTTTTATTTATTCTATTCTATCGCAGCGCTACCCTTATTGGACGCGTTTTTACGGACACTTTTCATACACAGAGATGGTTCTCCTTACCCTCTACACTCCATAGTTCCCTATATATAATGTACTCTGTGCTCCATAGTTAAGGACCAAAGAGTATAATAAGTATAGACAGCACACTGTCATACTGACAGATAGATGTTATAGTCTACGACTTTTATGTTAGCAGTGCTGCCATTACTACAAAAATTACCATGTTCTACGGCAATTCTGTATGTAAAAAAAGTATAAGCCATGCTCATTTTGAAACCGTTTCGAGATTATTCTTTTATAAACGCTATTTTGTTGTTAACATTTTTATAAATAAGGAATGGCATATATAAAATATACAAAGTAAGTGATTTTTATGGATACTTTCGGGTTATAGCAAACCTTACGAAACCAAACTCTGACTCATTTGTTTTTCTTTTTATGCCTAAGTTACATACATTCAATGATTTATTACAACCCATGACAATTTCACTGCTAAACAAATGGGAAGCATTTGTTTAGCTAAACAAATGCTTCCCATTTGCTAAAGAATAACTTGTAATATCGCCCATTTGCTATAGCTGCCACGTTTGCCAGTTGGGTTGGCGACCATAGTTATTTTTTCTAACCTCCAGAAATTAAAATATCTATACAAATAAATAAAATTGTAGTGTCTGTTTGTAAGGTCAAAATAACAGCTTGTTACTAAATACATATGATAGTATACATGGAACTATTAACAAAAACAATTTTAAAATTTTTATTCTAGCTGTTTGTCTGTTTGTTCCGGCTAATCTCCGAAACGGCTATACCGATTGCGATGGGACTTTCACTGGCAGGTAGCTGATGTTATAAGGAGTAATTTAGGCTATTTTTATTTTAAAAAACGAATTCGGGTTCCACGCTAAAAATTAAATTCCATAAATCCAATCGTAATAAATTCCACGCAGGCGAAGTCGAGGGAACAGCTAGTTAGGAATATAATTGAAATATACTGGTAAATCGAAGTATATTGCATACTTATATGTGATATGCGATTTCTTGTGTTTTGTTAACTTTAGAATCATAATAGTATCATAGTTACACCTTTTAAATACACACCTTGGCATTTTTATTATTGTTAAAATTTTCTATACAGCGTCTTTATCGCCGCCCTGCGTGACTCGATCTAAAGACAAAACGTCCCAATTATGTTTTTTTGAGTATTTACTAGTTCACTACGCGCGCGCTAATACATATCTGCTTCTTTTTGTATAAAATATCATTGGCAATTACAAATTGCATTGGTTCTGGCAGCACTTTATAGTTGTCTGCACAAACTAGTAAGAAGTGCTAGGTTGTCTGTTTTGTTCCACAGACTACTAAGAGGATACGTTGTGTTCTCATAGTTATCTATTATCTATGGTATGTTGATATGTAATATAGTGAAACGAATGAGAATGACCACTTCATTGATAAGTATTTGTAAGGCTGCTAAGGCTAGGTTTAGGTTGCCGGCAACCAGTCTGCCAATAATAGCTTGTAAATTTCCACATTTTAATTTGTATTATAGCTCTTTTTCAACATCTGTTCGAGTTTCTAAAAGAATGCCGGATAAAACATTACCTCAAATTTTTAAATTTGTGGATCAAAATGTTGATTCCTATAAGCAGCTTCTTAAAGAAGCAGTGGCTATCCCTTCGGTGTCTTCTGATATTAAATACAGGGAAGACTGTGTCCGTATGGTGAATTGGATGAAGAACAAGTTGCAAGAAGTCGGAGCGACTACAGAGCTTAGAGATGTAGGTTTTCAAACAATAGATGGCAAAGAAGTTAAGTTACCACCGGTACTAATCGGATCACTAGGAAAGGTGAGTATCGATATGAGAGATTTTATTAATGATACTAAGCTACTAAATGTTGTTGTTTGTATAGAAGCCAACACTACACGAATTTTTATGTATTTATAATTATTGTATATTATACTCAGAATACTGATAGTTAAACTTAATTAATGAATCCCCTTTAATTAAAATAAATATTATTTAAGATATTAATCATTGTAGGAAAATATTATTAAAGAAACTGCATTCTGAAAAAGTTCCAACCCACTTACTAATTTCTCCCATGAAAATCCATCTACTAGCCTTTTATATTAGGTAAGGTGAACCAAGAAACAGACAGTAAAATAAATAGTGCTCTTAATAAAAAAGAGCATTCTGTCTTTTTTCCGATGTGTTGTCAAATTGATACCAGATGTTCCGTTAAAGTCTAAAATCCCGTGAGCACAAACTTCTCTGGGCTTTTCAATCGCTTCACTTTGGTAAGCATTGGTTCAACTTGAAACTGCCAAAACACATACTGCCATTTTGTTTCCTGATCATATTGATAAATTCAAAATTTGTCACCTGTTGTAACAAATTTTGTTGTAAACATGTGAAGATGACAAATTTAGTAATCACTACACAGGGTCTTGCTTTTGAACATTTGGGAGGTGGTGTTGCACCTAATATGAAATTATTGTCCCCATTAGAAGTTATTTATTCTTGTAAAAATCTCTTAAAACCCGAAAACAAGATTGTACAACAAGAGCATGTTGCCAGTGAGGTCTTATGGATCTGAGACATGGTCCTTCACTGGTGGCCATATGAGGAAGCTTAAAGTCGCTCAGCGAGCTATGGAGAGAGAGGGGTATGCTCTGGGTTTCACTGAAAATGAGTACATCCGCAGTAGAAACAGAGAAATGGACATAGCCCAACAGATTAGCTAGTATAGTGGTAATGGGCCGGTCATATAGCTCGAAGAACTGACAACCGATGGGGAAGAAAGGTTCTCGAGTGGCAGCCTCGTAGTGTAGGGTGGCCCCTCACTAGATGGATTGTTGCCCCGGTAAGTCGTGCAGGATTCCTTGGATGCAGGTGACGAAGGACAATGCTTTGTAGCATTCTTTGTTAGTGGTCTATGTTCAGCAATGGACTTGTTAAGGGCTTTAATGATGATGATGAATGAAAGAAACAGCTGTGCTTGGCAGATTTTATGATTCTGGTACAAAATCAGATGCTTCGTATAGTCGCTTATTAAAATAGAAGGATAAAATAATAGTTCTTAGTTTGTTGAAAATGCACAAGTTTTCATCTATTTATATTGAGGGCCTTGGCAAAACATTTTTTTTCGAAGGTATAAATAAGTTATTTGAATGGTCTGAGAAGTGTATTAAGGTAAATGAAGAATATATTGAAAAGGAAGAATAGTTCCACATTTAATTTCACTCCCTTCCCCTTACATTCTGTGAACTTTTAGACTTTCCCTCCTACATATTGCAAATTGTTGTCCAAAACTATTTTCATATTTACATTTTTCACTAAAATAAAGGATTATTTATGATTATTTTTTTCTAAATAATTTTGCCTATTATTCACAATAGTTGGCAAATGATGATGTACCATTTTATCCTAAAATTATGAGAGTAATACTTAAGTCAGTAAGTAACATAGCAAGCCCTCGTGTGCCTTGTATCATTGATACAACAGTTATAGACCATTCTATATTTTCTTAGCATGATACTCGTTCTTTAAATTATTGAAATATTGTTTTATTAATATAGTTAAAATAATTGAATTTTGTTTAGGATGCCAAAAAGAATACTATTTGTATTTATGGCCACTTAGATGTTCAACCAGCATTGAAGTCCGATGGTTGGAATTCGGAACCATTTGAGCTTCAAGAGCGTGATGGGAAGTTATTTGGCCGAGGTGCCACAGATGATAAGGGTCCAGTTCTTGGTTGGCTTCATGCCATTAATGCATATAAAGGTGTTGGGGAAGAGGTTTGTATATGTATTTTTATTTTATTAATTTACATTTAATTTTAACTTTTTAATTTTTTTATATTATGTGAGTAAAAAGGGTGCATATATATTTTGTCATTTTTCAAAAAAATATTTTAACTATTATAATAACACACTGGTATTTTTAAATACTAGAAATAATTATAAGAATTAAAATAGAGAAGATATGTTACTATTTGAATACTATTAATATAAAAATACTCAAAAAGGCCAAGGCACTGGTTTGTAATTTGCATGCACATAATTTAATTGTAGAAAACATGGTTGCACCTTTATTACTTTATTCTTTATTGACATTTCTACAATTAATTAAAAAAAATTGTTAGTTATTTATATTGGTAGTACTGCCAATATAATTATGCTAAAATAATTCAAGGAATTACAATATGTACCTATATTTTTGGAAATCGTAAAAAACGAAATATTGAGCCGAAACAGCTTTAACCACTCCAAATTAAAGATATTTAAATAATTTTTAAAATTAAATCCTCTCGGACAGATAAAAGAAGATGTAGCAACCTATTAACATGAAGTATTTGATAAGTAGGGGAATAGATAATATTTGTTGACTTGTAAATAAGTACCCCGACCAGGTGCAGTGCTTGAAATACTCGTAAGACTTGAAAGTACAAGTAAAGTACTTTGCAAATCACTGGTTCATGCTGTGGCTTCAGCTATACTTGATGAAACACTTTAAATTATTGTAAGCCCATAAGAGTATCAAATTCTATATTCTCTTACTAGTTCAATTCTTTTCTTATAGCTGCCTGTAAATTTAAAGTTTGTGTTTGAATGTATGGAGGAATCAGGCTCTGAAGGTCTTGATGAATTACTCATAGAACAACTGAAACCAGAAGGGTTCTTTAAGGATGTTGATTATGTGTGCATTTCTGATAACTATTGGCTGGGCACCACAAAGCCTTGCATTACCTATGGACTAAGAGGCATAAGTTACTACTTTTTAGAAGTAGAATGTGCTAAGAATGATCTTCATAGTGGTGTGTATGGAGGAACAGTTCATGAAGGTAAGTCAACTTCATTTTTTAGTTTACTTACATGGATTGATCGACGGGGGGAAGCAACATTAAGTGCAACACATCTGCGGAGTTTGTCAAGTTGACTTGATCTTGATCGCGTTAACGCTAATAGAAAACTCAAAAGTTAAAATGTTTAACAAAAAGTAAAAGCTGACTTTACATAACTAAAAAGAATTTAAAAAATCACATTTTGAAGTCGTTGCTAAGATAGTGTATAAAATAATTAAAAACCCAACCTCAGAATGTAATTCTTTTTTTAAAACATATCCTATACACTTTACAGTTTACATACATAAATTTCACAAATACAATTTTTTTTAGTTCGGTATTAAAAGTGCTTTAATTTTTTATTGAAAGTTATTTTTTTTACCCTTTTGTGTGGACTGAGGAATATTACAATCTTAATGTCGGTCAATAGTCGGAATGATTAAAATCAACATGATATCATGTGTCTTAACATTGAGTTAAGTAATTTCCATTCATTTTATAGTTTCTTATTAGTGTTAACGATTGTGGAAAGTCAACTTGGCTAACCCCGCTGGTATTGGGATCACCAATCGTGCCAAGCATGCCAAGTGTAACGATTATCACATTTTATTCCTAAAGTGGAAGAGGCCTATGTCTAGTTGTGGACTGTAAGCGACTGATGAAGAACTGTCTCATTACAGTGCTAACAGCTTAAACTTTTGAAAAGGTTGTTGATGTCTCGTGTTTGCTCTGCTGCTCCAATGCAGGTCGGCGGTCTCTACATGTTACTGAATTATACATCATACAATATATTATTATACTTTAAAATTTAGAGTTTGTATTAGACATGGGACGAGTACTCGGTTTGGATTCGGTACTAGGCGGATTTGGCCTTTTTTAGGGTTCGGCCGAGCACCGAGTATTAACGGCCGAGTACCGAGTATTAACGGCCCAGTACCGAGTACTCGGCCTTAATTATATTCCAGAGAAAAATAAAGACAATAAGCCATTTTTTATCATTAGTATTATATTAGAGACATTAAAACATCAGGAACATGGGAAGCAGCAGAAATATTTAGAACATACATAAGAATCTATAATAGAAATTATTATTACTAATATTTAAAATTTAAGGGAGGAAAATTATGATGCAAAAACGTTAGTTTTTCGGCCCTATTTGGGTCTAGTTTGTAAGGGAAATAACCGCACGCCGCCTGCTACCGCGTTTTTTTTAAAGCTGAGTATTCGGCAGAGTACTCGGCCCAATTTAGGCCGAGTACACGGTGGCCGAGTACTCGGCGAATCACTACTTGCTCCATGTCTAGTTTGTATCTGTATATTTTAAATATGATATATATTTTAGACTTATTTAATAAGCGTAATACTATGTTAAATTGGAACGATTGTGTTCTTGCTTGTGCCAACTCTTGTAATTTGTATCTATGTAGTAAGAATAAAAAAAATCACTTTATTTGCGTACTAGTTATGTGGTTAGCTCTACCATATATAGCTATATTATGGTTGTAACACGAATGGGTTGGCTTGACCGGGGAAGGACCCCGCTCTCACAGAATACCAGCATAAAATAGCAGCTTAATCCTGGTGTGTTTCGTATTATATCATTATATGCATTTTGATTCTATGGGTCACAGCATCCACTTAACATCAGGTGGCCACATCATCAACTTTCAACTGACAACTAAGGTACGTCTGTTTAAAATATCCAATATATTTTCGTTAATTTTCTAGCTATGTCAGATTTAATATATCTCATGGACCAACTGGTAGACAAAGACGGTAAAATTTTAATAACGGATATTTACAAGTCCGTGGCACCCTTGACCGAGAATGAGAAACAACTTTATGCTAGTATTGATTTCGACCCCGAGGCATACAGGTAATTACAACCTACTAATTATAACTCTTAGTATTTTACACAATACAATGCTTAATTATTAAATAATAACCACACAATGTTGTAAGTACAAACATATTACATAATTTTATGTGACCTTAAAGGAAGCATTAATAAAAATAATTGAAAATATTGTTTTGTGATTTTGATTGCGATTGTAAAATGTGGCAATCTTTAAGCAATATCTGTATGCTTAACATAAATATATTTCTTTATATGGAACCAAATTGATGGTGTTTCTTAATTGGCGAAATATTTTTTTGGATATAAGTATATTAATACGTAGGTAGGTAGGTAGGATATAAGTATATTAATATATAGGTAGTTTATAAGATTTTCACACAACACAAACAAACACAATCTTTTGATTCGGTTTTGATTGTTGCTTTATATTTATAGAAATTGTCTAAATCTGTTGCGATTATATTTTTTTTGTATATAATATCACTACAGTGTTTAAAATAACAATGTAGTTGAATTTAATTTAAACTTAGTTTAATTAAAAGTTCTAATTTTACTGTTATCATTTTGTTAAAAGTTAACGAATTAGTTCATTGTGCTTAGTGCCCATTTTGCAATATTATGTAAGAATAATATGCAAGATAAAACCCATTGATTTTATCTTAGTGCTTTTTTGATTGGCAATAACGTAGGGACATAAAAACAAGTCATTATCGTATTTTATCTCAATCTTTTCAATGATAAATTTGTACTATTACATTCAAAGTACGCTGACGACAGTAATCATTTATCAATGTAATCGACATTAATTGTTTCTATGTATAATTAGCAGATAATGAAAGATTGTTAATCGTTTCTTTTTTTTAGATATATAGCTAAAGATTTTTTGGGGTTTTTTTAATATATTTTTTTTTATACGGTTTTTTTTTCACTTTTTATAAGCCAGTGCTTAACCACAATGCCACCTGGTGGTAAGTGGTGATGCAGCCCTCGATGGTAAGTCGCACTGTCTTAGCGTTACAAAAGCCTATTCTCTCTTGCCTTGAAGACGCCCAGATTGTGAAAGATAGACGCCGTCAAATTACTATGAATGCCATTGTGGATGGGAGTGTGGATCCGTTTAAGCCAATAATGCAATGGCAACAAAAAGCCTTAGAGCCTCCTCATTAGATTGTGTTAAAATATCATCATCATCATCATCACAATTATCATCATCCTGCGGCATTTCACTGTTAGTCATAGGCTTCTCCCAAGTCACGCCACTTAGTCCGACCTAAGAATCCAGTTGCTACCGGGCGCCGTGCGTCGGCAGACATAGCTTTCGTATTTGCAAGCTGAAGTGGCAATGGACTAAACACATCTGACAGAACATACAACAAGGATATTTAAAAGCATGTTATTTAAATTTTTTAAGATTTTTCAAATTATAAAAATATATAGAATCTTAAAGTCTAAGCTACTTTTCTCAACGGCCACATGGTTTTTAAATGGCGGATAAATTATCGGGCAAATCATGAAATTCCCAGGCACATCATGATCTGCCCATTTTTACGATTGGACTACGACATATCAATTTGCCTCCGGCATTTCACACGCCAGCGAGCGCTTGCAAACAGGCGACGCTCTTTGTATAATGACGATTCATACAATCTGCCGACGACATACATATACATATTTATATAATTATTTATCTAAATAGGTGCCATGTGAGAACAAAAAACTGTCTCGTTGGTATAGTGTAGGGTTGCCAATCGTCCTGTTTTCCCAGAACATGTCCTAGTTTTTGTAGTGTTCTGGGATGTCCTGGATAGTTTTTAAGTAGCGTCCTGGGGTTTTAAAGCGCCCTGATAAGGTTATGATGTACTTATTTTAAAGTTCTTACGCTACGGGCGGCTTCGCGGCGTTTTTATTTTGTTATGTATGGTATCGTTTGAATCTAGTCGCATATAAAAAGCGAAAGCGAACAGATACTTGCATACATAGTACATACATTCGTCACTTTGTCGGTTCGGTTCGGTTCGCAGTTATGTTTGACAAGACTTTAACTGCGTCCTGTTTTTAAACTGAATTGTCCTGGTTTTTCCAACTTCAAATCCTAGTTTTTTAAATTTAGGTTTGGCAACCGTATAGTGGTCATAAGCGTGACTGCTGATCGTGAGGCGCTGGTTGGAATCCCAGGTCAGGTAAAAGAATCAGTTATTGGGAAGCAATTCTCAGAAAGTAGACGGTGTTGTACCCCCATGCCACGGAACGCACGCAAAGCCGTTGGTCCTGCGCATGATCTCTCTCCGGTCGTGTCGGTTTACCGTCCCGTCGGACTATGAGAGTAAGGGAATAGAGAGTGCACCCGTGCTTGCGTTTACACTCGGGCACTATAAACCTGTCCTGCGCAGATGGCTATTCGCCTTTAAGACTGGCCTCCGTGACCGAAATTCCGTCTGGAGTACATTTTCGATCCCTGACAAAATTATAATTTTTTCCAACGCTGAACGCAGCTCGGTCGCCAGGAACTATGTAGATTAAACACGATAAATTTGAAAAATAAATTTATTTCCTGCGTGTGTATCATTCGCGTAAACTTAAGAAAACATTGTACAAGGAAAATGCATGAATAGACCACAGTTTCATCTCCGACCGCAGTTAAGCTCAAAATTTATGCGTTACATTGTACGACGTGATTGATTAATATTGAAAGTGAAGGTCAAACTTGTTGAACGAAAACGAAATTGTTTGTTTGTAGACGTACAATAAACGCTTACAAACTAGCACACAACGGCGACAAAGAGCAACTTTTGATGCACCGGTGGAGATACCCCAGCCTTTCCTTGCATGGCATAGAAGGTAAGTTATATTATGTGCACTGTATATGTTTTATATCCATGTAGTGGCGGTTTAAGAATGTTCATTACTCTGTATCATCCCGTGGGTGTCGTAAGAGGTAACAGAGGAAAATTGAATTATACATACGTGGTACAGCCACGCTGCAGCTATATTATGGTTGAAGCACGAATGGGTTGGCTTGGCCGGGGTAGGACCTCACTCTCACATAATACCAGCGTAAAATAGCGACTCAATGTTCCTGTGTTTCGTATAGTGAGTGTATTGTATTATTTCCATACATTTGCGTAACAGTCCGTTCCTTGGAAGCCCCACCATCCGTACGCTTTAAGTCTTGTTTAGACGTCTAACGGGTTGTTATAGTAACGATTTGTACATGATTAGAAGCTTCAGTAGCCTAATGGCAGGGCGCGGATCGCGAACTCGAAAGGTCGTGGGTTCTACTGTCGTGAACCACTTCTAACACAAGCATTTTAAGCTTACCAGAAGTGGTTAAAGGAAATATTAGTAATGTTTAATAGCATTACTAGTATTTTTAATAGCATTACTAGTATTTTTAATTAAAAAAAATGATGTACTTTGCACCTAATTTTACAAGTCGTACTAAAAACGCAACGTTCTTTGATTATAGTAACCGGGCATAGGGGAAATCATTAGTAAACCATTATCAGAATTAAATTCTAAAGAAAGGAAAATCACATCCCCTACACCATTCTATTTTCTGCCGACTTCTCAAAAAGGAGACGGTACTTAATTCGACTGTATGTTATTTTTTTTATGTGTAACTTTTTACTTTACTTTTTTATTTTATTTTACTTTACTTCTTTATTTTACCTCATAACTTTTTACTGGGTGAACCGATTTCGATAATTCTTTTTTTATTTGAAAGCTGGTATTTGGCTTCTTGTGTGGTCCCTTATGAATTTGATCAAGGTCAGACCAATATTTTTTGAGTTATTCTTAATAACTTATATTGAAGTCGGCTGTACAAAATTTTTAATTTTAAATTATTATATGTTTCATAATCGAATATAAAAAATTGTGCTTAGGTATTTGTTACCCAGCGTCAATACCCATCTACATAACAAATTTTTTGGAAATGTATCTAGTAGTTTTGGTGACGAAACCGAAGATGGTAAAGCGCTCATACTTATAAAACGTTAGTTATTTACTTATAATATCGTATATTTGATTATACCGTTACCGTCATAGCCTATTAAAATCAACTGCTGGAAACAGGGCTACGCATTGATTGCCTCATAGAGATATTTGCCACAAATGCCACACTTGGCAGTACGGTTGGCAAGCGCAGATGTTTT
Organism: Parnassius mnemosyne; assembly: GCA_963668995.1. Classification (NCBI taxonomy): domain Eukaryota; kingdom Metazoa; phylum Arthropoda; class Insecta; order Lepidoptera; family Papilionidae; genus Parnassius; species Parnassius mnemosyne. The sequence goes on from CAVLGL010000115.1 coordinate 27,768,294, forward strand.
TATTTTAGTTATTATTACGAAGACGCTGCTGCCCATCTCCTGGTTTGTTTTCCTCTACCCCCTCTTACGACACCCACGGGTCGGTATGGGGTAGTAGATATTCTTACACCGCAACTGCACGGTCAATATTGGATTATAAAAACTGTAATTCTGTGGAATCAAACTAAAAATCACTACTAAAAACCACTAAATTGGTTTCAATATCCTTTTATATAATCCCTTGAAGTTTTTTCCCAGGAAATATACGAATTAGTGACAACTTTATACAAATTACAATACAAATTAAATGTGTAGCTTATATTTATTTATTATAATATGTGCATATTTTTATTTAATTATTTAAAAAAAGGTGTTATTTTGGTTTGATAACAGGTGCTGCGTTCCAACCAGGTGCAAAGACCGTGATTCCGGGAAAGGTCATCGGGAAATTTTCCATACGCATTGTTCCCAACCAAGAGCCTGAAGAAGTCGAGAAGCTGGTGTTTGACTACATCCATAAAAAGGTTGAAATTACTTTCCTATACAGTGGACCCGCGGTAAACTGCCCCTGTCTAATCCGGCATGCACTCCCGTACCTGCCGGATTAGACAGGACAGGATTAGATTACATATAGAATCATTATTGTAATCCGACATGCCTATAAGATGTAGTAAGTACAGTCTTTTTCATAAAAGTACCCGGGGGCTGTGGCAGTACTCTATAGTCTGACAAATTTGATAATCCGACACCGCCTTGCAAAACGTTTGTCGAATTACCGCGACTCAACTGTACTGTATAATACGAACTGCTTGTGATTATTAGATGATATTCATAACAATATATTGGCTAGAAATATGATATTTATTTTTGGTTGTACTTTGTAAGAAAATCCATCACTCATCGCGCTGTGAGTATTTTCGTTAAATTCGACTATGGATAAAATCAGAAAATTTTCAGCGGCGCATAAATTTAAAAAATGAACGTTGGTGCGATTTGAAGTTCAATTAAAAATACAGAATTGAAAATATTTAGGTTTCCTAATACAACCATTCTTGAATGAAATTATTTGGGATATGTTGTCATGTTCATGAGTAGAAGTTTTAAAAAAGTAGAGTCTATATACAGTAGTCTGGTGTGGGAATTTTTTTATCCATGAAGCGGTTGTAAAGAATCCTACTTATGTATACGTATATTCGTTATGTATTCTATACGAACAGTCGTGGTAGCTCAGAGGTTGCGCGGTTGCCTTTACTTTTGAGTTCCGTTACCGCTCTCATTACTGACATTGTGAACCGCAATGTTTATTAAGTTTCGAATTGAAAATGTGGCTTGTGAAAATTTCACCGTTATCGTGAAGGAAATTCATATTTTCGCATAATTTTGTATAGAAACTTGCATTTCTAACAAAACTTTATTTAGAGGGCATTGAACTACGTCACTATACATTGGGGTAGCGCAGTGGAATCTTGCTTGTTCCTCATCACTCAAAAATAATAAGAGGTTGCTCAGCAGCACGTATGTATGTTGTTACTTTGCTTTAATTTTTATGTATAACTAGCGATCCGTCCCGGCTTCGCACGGTTGATTTCTGGATCCCGACAACAGCGCCATCTGCCGGTTCCATTTGTGAATCGCTTTGATCATCCAACTCAAACACACACACAAAAATCATAAAAATCGTTCCAGTCATTTTCGAGTTTTTGCAAGCCCAACGGATAGCAATTGATAAAACGTTGTGAAAAGATGATTTTTTTGTCCTCGGGATCGATTTTCTTTCTGACCCATCATCAAAGGTATCGTTAGTACTATCGTCTGTCTTCGTTTTCGGGAGTGATTCACAAACAGCCTGTACACAAGCACAAACTTTAGTTAACTTGTAGACTTCTTTGTGTCATACGCAATCATTATCATCATCATCATTACAGCCCTTCACAAGTCCACTGCTGAACATAGGCCTCCCCCAAAGAATGCCACAAAGCACGGTCCTGAGCCACCTGCATCCATCGACTTCCTGCATATCTTACCAGGTCGTCACTCCATCTAGTGGGGGGACGCCCTACACTTCGCCTGCCGGTACGAGGCTGCCACTCGAGAACCTTTCTTCCCCATCGGTTGTCGGTTCTTCGAGCTATATGGCCGGCCCATTGCCACTTCAGCTTACTAATCCGTTGGGCTATGTCGGTCACTCTGGTTCTACTGCGGATATTCTCATTTCTGAGTTTATCACGCAGAGAAACTCCGAGCATAGCCCTCTCCATAGCTCGCTGAGCGACCTTGAGCTTCCTCATCCGGCCAGCAGTGAAGGACCACGTCTCAGTTCCGTATGTCATCACTGGCAACACGCACTGGGTGTACAGTCTCGTTTTCAAGTTTTGAGGTATACCTGACTATTTATGAAATACAAGTAATTGTCTTCATCGTTAGCCTGGAAAGTCTATTGATAGAAGTGTGCCAGTAAATATGCATATTTTGGAGGGTTGGTACACACCCTGCTGAGCCTAGCTTCATAAAACTGCCCCAGTCTGTGGAGTACAAGTAATAAATAATAATGTGTGTCAATTTAATATAATTTAAAATTAAAAATTTTGTACAGCTGACTTCATTATAAGTTATTAAGAATAACTGAAACAGAAACAGAAACTTTTTTATTCAATATAGATTATAAACAATACTTACAAAGTCACTCTTTTGGTCGTCAGTCACTCAAAAACGATTGGTCTGACCTTGATTATATGGGACCACATGAGAAGTACCAGCTTTCAAATAAAAAAAGAATCGTCGAAATCGGTTCAACCAGTAAACAGTTATGAGGTAACACACATAAAAAACATACAGTCGAATTGAGTACCGTCTCCTTTATGGAAGTCAGCAGAAATAAGATATTTTTGTAAAATTTATTGCATTTTATAATACTAAATATAAATTTATCCTACTACTGGTGCAAAATATATTATTTTTTCATTAATACGTTCATTACAGCCCGTCAAAGTCCTTTGCTGAACATAGAAGCAATATATGGGGGACCCTCATGAATACCTCATAAAGTGGATAGTTGGCCATAGTTGCTACGCTTGGTAAGCAGGATGGCAACTGTAATGTTCAGACATGAGGAGAATCAAGAGGAGGGAATGACTACATTATAAATTGATTAAAGCACAATATTTAATAGTTAGTAAAAACAACAAGGTACATATGTAATAACAATATTTGTACAGTTTCTTGAGCAGGCGACGACAATTTTATCTATTAGACGATTATCGTTAATCGTCAGTGATATACACAGATTAGTTATTCAATATCTTATTCCAATTTAAATATTCAATGACTAGTTTGCTTAACTAGGTCATAGTTAAAACTATGGAGTTTACAGTCTTTATAAACAGTTAATCGATGTTGATTACTAACCATTATACTCTTTATTTATGTATATAGGTTACGTAGTAACTATTATCTAAACTGTGATATAGGCCCAACAATCTTATTAATTTTTCTTTGATAAAGTATTAAGAGGTAGGTAATAATCGGATACTGTGGCATAATGTTGCTGTAGTTACAAGTATGAAAAGGTTGCACGAGGCAATTAAGTAGTTAAAAAACTATGTTCATTTATTTTTACGAAGAAACATTGACACTTAATTAACCCAAGCATTTTATGCTTACTTATATACCGCTACACGGAAATTATTAATATTAATAAAATTGTTGAAATAGTATTTTTAATTATTAATAAAATGCAAAGGTAGAATAGACATAAAAAAAACCTATAAACATAAACACTCACGCCTGTCACCCAGAGGGGTAGGCAGAGATTATGGACTTCCATTTGGCACGATCCTGACACACCTCTCTCGCTTCCTCCACATCCATATACCTACGCATACACGCTCGTCGGTTAAAGGTACTCTTGATTTGGCCCATTTTTAATATATCGCCAATTTGGTCGATAAACTTTCGCCTAGGGCGACCCTTCCCGACTATGCCGTTCACCTCTGCAACATAAATTTGCTTTGTCACTCTTTCCTCATTCATTCTTTCTACATGGCCAAACCACCGAAGCATTCCTTTCTTAATCCTGGTCACAACATCATCTTGCAAACCACACTCTTCTCTTATTAAACAATTTCTCACTCTGTCATTCAGCTTCATCCCTAACATACTCCTTAATGACCGCATTTCTACAGCATTTATTCTACTCTCATGCTTCTTCTGCCACACCCAACTTTCACTACCATACATTAAAGTAGGTACTAACACAGCATTGTGAATTGCCATACGTGCCTTTTTGGACACATTCTGACTTTTCACAATAGAGTGTAGAGCCCCATTCACTCTATTTCCTGCATTCACTCGTCGTTCTATATCCTTATCATATCTACCATCCCTGCTAAACACACATCCCAAATATACAAACTCATCTACTTGCTCTACCAACTCCCCTTCTATTCTTATTTCACATATCGTTTTACTTTCTTCTCTTTCAAAAACCATAACTTTCGTCTTACTTGCGTTCACTTTCATTCCCTTTTCTTTTAATGTCCTGTTCATTAATGTAACCATCATTTGCAACTCGGCTGCCGACGACGCAAGTATGACTTGATCATCGGCGTACAAAAGGCATTTGACGGTTAACTCACCCATTCTTAACCCGCATTCTTCTACTTTCAAATTTTCCAAACAACTGTCCATAAATAGGTTGAACAACCACGGGGAAGCCACACAGCCCTGTCTGACACCTTTATGGATGTCAAACCAGTCCGAGTAGGCCCCGTTGATCCTGACACAAGCACTAGAGTCCCTATATAGAGACTTCAATGCCTGTATCAGACCAGCGCTCAACCCAAATGAGTTCAGTGTTTGCCATAACACATCCCTGTCCACTCTGTCATAAGCCTTCTCCAAGTCCATGAACGCACAAAAAACTTTTTGGTTTTTGGCCAAAAACTTCTCGGCGATCATGCGCATGGAAAAGACCTGATCCGTACATCCCATTCCCTTTCTAAATCCCGCTTGCACATCCCAAATTTTTCCGTCAGTTTCTTTCATAACTCTTTCAATTAGTACCTTAGCATACAGTTTTCCCACAATGCTAAGAAGGCTGATACCACGGTAGTTTTTACAGTCCTGCTGTGATCCTTTTCCCTTATATATTGGGACTATCACGGCTTTGCACCAGTCTCCCGGTACCCGCTTAAGTTCCCAACATAAATTAAACAAGGTGTACAGCAGGTCTGCCACCACTTCTTCTCCAGCCCTTAGCATTTCGAGAGATACTCTATCATAACCAGCTGCCTTACCTACTTTCATACTTTTCATTGCTTTCATTATTTCATCTATACTTATATCTCTATCTATTTCCTCTTCTTTCGGAATTTCTATTTCATTTAATTCAAACGTCTCATCACTCATAAACACGCTTTCAAAGTATTCCTTCCATCTCCTTAAACTCAAAACTTCGTCATTCAGAATACAGCCATTCTGGTCTCGTATAGCATTCATTCTAGGCTGTTGTGAATGTCCCCTGGTAGTTCTTACGAGTTTCCAGAACATTTTAATGTTTTCCTGGAAGTTATCCGATATTCTTCTATCATTCTTATCCGTTCTTTCTTGCTTTTTCCTTTCAACTACTTCTTTTACTCTCTTATTTAGGTGTCTAAAAACCGCCTTTTTCCTTTCAATATCATCATTCATACTGCTAGAATTACTAGCCTTGGTTGCTAGTAAATCTAGCCATGCTTTCTTCTTTGCTTCAACTTCCATCCGTACCTCATCATCCCACCATAACGTGTTATTTTTCCTTTCATTTGTTCTCTTGCTTACACCACATACTTCGGTAGCTGCATCCACTAAACCTTTCTTGACATTATACCACACAGTCTCCAAGTCTAAATCATTCATACACAATTCAGCCATACCACTTATATTTTCTCTCAATCTACATTTGAACTTCTCTTTCACACCTTCATCTTGTAGCCTCTCTGTTTTTATACGCTGTAACGCTGTGGTAGACACAGATGTCCGATGCCTCCAACGTCTGAAAAGACCATTAATTCGGCATAAGACCAAGTAATGATCCGTCCCTACGTTAGAGCCCCGGTAAACCCTTGTATCTACCACCGCGCTCCTCATTCTTTCATCAACAATTATGAAATCTATCATACTTCTATCATCACCTCTTTCCCATGTATACGTGTGAATCTTCTTATGACGAAACAAAGTGTTCGTCACAACAAGATTCTTTTCCACGCATACGGCGAGAAGGCTTTCACCATTCTCATTTATACTTTCATCACCAAACGTTCCCAATATCCTTTCATAACCAAGCCTCCTCACCCCAACCCTTCCATTAAAATCGCCTAATATCACAATATTTTCATTAACCTTGCATTTCATTAGCACCATCCTTACCAACTCCCAAAACTGCTCTCGGATATAAGTGGGCTTAGACATGTCTGGGGCGTAGACCCCTAAAACAAACAACTTCTTTAAGCCCACTTTCATTCGTATCCATAGCAGTCTCGGGCTTACACATTCATACTCTTTTACACAATGACCCATTCTTTCTGAAAGGATGATACCGACTCCCTGGCATGCCCGCTCGGTCTCGTCTACACCAGACCAGTACGCGGTATACATGCCATGTGTAGTGGCATCCTTTCCCTTCCGTTTCGTCTCATTCACACATAACACGTCTATTCCTCTATCATACATCATATCGCATACTTCATCCATCTTATCATTCATTCCTCCACATACGTTCAATGTAGCCAAACGGGCTTCCGCAATCCACTTTTCGCCCCTCCGGGAGACAGAACGTGACGGGTGGCGAACCTCGTCGCCGGTTTTCCTCCCGGAGATTCTTCGCACCCCTGCCCCATTAAAGGGGCGCCGGGAACTCGGGGCCATTTCTTTAATATTTTGCCTCATGGTGCGAAAGTAAGTTGTGGTATTTTTTTTTTTTTTACGCCGCTACCACACGGCGAGGAGCCGAGTCAGTTCTTTCGGCTAGAATAGAATAGAATAGAATATTTTTTTATTTAATATTGATTATAAGTAATTCTTATTGAAAGTCGTTTTTTACTTTACCACTGGTTCGAAAAAAATTCTCTGTTCTGGGAAGAACCAGCAAGAAATCCAGCGGGACTTTTTTTTAAATAAATTTTACAATATAAATGATTACAAACTATTTACAAAATTTAATTTAGAAACAGCTTGGAAGCGACCACTTCATTCCCAGGGGTCAACCATGTATCAACCATGTATTCATTTATATTCTAATAACCCTTTTCATACAGCTTTTGTTTAATTAAATATTTAAAGTTGGCAATAGAGATACCTCGTATATTTTCTGGGACTTTGTTGTAATACCGTGTACGTTGCCCCAAGAATGAATTACTGACAATGTGGAGTCGAGAGACCGGTATCACTAGGTTGTGTTTGTTCCTAGTGTTTACAGAGTGACAAATTTTTGTCTATGACACAACAAAATTTTTCTCTAAGACTCGGTTTAAAGTTAGTAAATAGCTCTTATGGCCCTCTTCTGCAAAACAAAAATAGTTTCTAAATAAGCCGTATTTCCCCATATCAAAATCCAATAAGACATTATGCTATGGAAATAACTGAAATAAACTAATCTACCTGTCTCGCCATCGGTTCCATCTCTGCTCAGGGAGAACGACTCACTGGCCCACTCCGCAAAGGAGAAAGTAGATCTTTTAGGTTCTCTTTTTGAGTCCAACTCGACTCTCGGTGACGGGAGGTACACACCGCCAACCATCCCGCGGTGTGAATGCTCCATTCTGGATGTGCGATTTACACAGTGCTCAGTGTGGAAATCACTCGTCTCCCTGGATGTCAACAAAACGAGTTGACGTGATGGAGTCCCTCCTATTGTGCTGAAGACGTGTGTTCCTGAATTCGCACTGTTTCTAATGCGTCTTTTCCGGAACTCCTACTCCCTAGGCGTAATCCTGAACATATGCAAGATAGCTTTAGCGCACTCAATCCCGAAATGGCGACCGATCAGACCCGTCCAACTGCAGGCTTATCACCATCGCCTCCCTATTCTCCAAAATAATTTAATCCATTATACATAATCCATTAATTTATTAACTTTCAGGAAAATATTCGATACCTACGCCCGCAGTACGGTATTTGTGGTTCGTACGCACGATGATTACAAGATAAACTATTTTTTTTCGTGTTCCTCTAAATTGTTCCACGAGTGTATAACAATCACACAACGCCTATGCTTTTTTTAATATATTAAATATTTTGAAAACTAGCAAACTTTTAAAATTACTAAAATTGGCCAGTTATATCACCGATATAAGACACCCTGCAAATAAATTAAACGATCAAAAAAATAAATAAAATAAAAACACATGGTCTTAGTCACAGTCCTTCTTATACTATTCTTAAAAAATCGGTTCAGTTTTGGAGGAGGAAACAGGGAAATACGGAATGATGATTTCGTAATTTTTTAGTTCGAGCTGCAGCAGTCTGTCCACACTCTTACCTATTGCCCGCCGAGCTGGGCTTCGGCCGGGCGTTCGGCCACAGCGCGGCAATAATATTAAACTCGTGAAAATCTCTTCTTAGACCAGATATCTTCTTAAATCAAATAATATGAACCATCCTTTAAAAAGTTATTTAAACATTTTATACGAACAATAATGTAAAATAATGGTACAATAACAGCACGGATGTTCAGTATCACGGACAATAGTTAATCATTTGGTACGTAAATAAATATGTTGTCACTGCCTGTAGTTATAATTTATGAAGTGCGTAAATTGATATGTATCGAAGCTGTGTGGGACAATCAATAAGTAATTGGAATGTTATAAGTTATACAAAAGATTTTAAAAGTCAAATTTTCATTTTGGTACTAAAATATTTGAAAGTTCGTCTCGTGTGCGAGAACTTTACACAATCATGGATTGTGCTAATTTCTCAATTACTTTGCGCTACTCTGAAACCTACTCATCATAATTTAAATACTGCTTACATACACAGATTCATGGATTAACTTGATTATATTCTCATCTCCTGACCATCGAAGATGCTCAGATCCTCGCTCCAGGCTTCTTCGAACACAATCTGCTGTATTTGTCATAAAATTTGTAAATTTCTAAAAGAAATCCTGCAATAAATTAGCACCGAAATTTTGCCAAATGAAATCTTTATTAAATTGGTCTGACACCTATAACCGCTATTGATTAAAATAATTTTTGATCGCAACATATAAATTGAGTAGATTTAAATGTAGCGACCCAACGCCTTTATGATGTTCATGCAACGATTTGTCGTGTGTTACCAAGCGAGCCCCTGTTCCTTGGATTACTCCATATGTTCGTGACGCTTTGGCTTGACGAATTGAGCATTCCGCGTTACCGTTTTGAAGAAAACTGTTCTAAATACAAAATGGCTAGAAATTCTCTCATTCATCGTGCCCCAAGTTATTGCTAAGGTAGTTGTTGGTACTTCCCATCATCGAATATGCTATTGTTTGTTGCTCTGATGCCAATCAAATTTTTGTTAACAAATTAAAACGTCTCCTTAATCCTAATGCAGTTATTAGGTTCATTTTGGACTCAGAAAATGATGCCATTATTTCTGATTACTGCAGTCTACTAAAGTGGTGGCCTATTCAACAACGTAGATCATCAAGGATACTACCCCATTTGTCTTGTCATTTTATTTGACTTAGGTGTGGGATTTTTTCTCCAAATTTATATTGTACCACTCGTGAAATTCAACCTATTTATTAAAGTAGGTACAGGTTGAACAAACAAGGAATATGCACCTACATATTTTATGTTTTTTGTCATGCAGCTTTCGAGCAAGTGTTCTTAAATTCGCAATTAACAATTTCGGCGGAACGAGCAACGCGCACGGAACTCTGAGCTTGATAATTGATAATTATCAATTTTATGGCGAGGGCCCTGCTTGAGCTACCAGCGGTAACATTTATACCAGCTTTTATGAAAGAATGTAGAAGGAAAGAATCGCCGTGCTGTTCTGTATTTGTGTAAATATTAGAAATCATTATTCTGTGTTTTGATTAGAAGAGCTGACAAACCAATCACCCTCTCCTCAAGAGGCTAGAAGAACCTTGATTTTAACCCCTTGAGGAGCAGGTGATTGGCTAAGCATCTGTGGCCTTCTGTGCTGTAAAGTTTGTGGCATAAGTCCGATTGTCGTAATTACAAATACTTTGCAAATGTACAATTGCGTCATCATTTTTTAAATTATGTTGTGTTGCAGTGGGCGGAACGCGGTTCCCCGAACAAAATGAGCATATCAGCGCAGAGTGGACGCGCGTGGACCGAGAACCCCGACCATCCGCACTACCAGGCTGCTGCACGGGCCACCAAACTCATTTATCAGGTGATGTTCCATTTTACTAATTTCTATATTAGGAGACAACTACGGAATATTATGGAAAGCTGAACTGTGCAGGAGATATTGTAGTGCCATGAATACCGACTCTAACCCGGGAGCAGCCTCTAGTCTTGATCTATTTGTATTCGATAATATCGGAAGTGGGACTGAAATATAATCTCAGAGAGTGGGATACAATCATATAATAAATTTTTATGCAAACTTCAATAACTTGTGTTTATTTCGTGTTTTTGCACAAATGTAGCTCCAGCTGGAAATCTAACACAGTATTCACGAGGTAGTGCGTTTTGATTCTTAATTGCCCAGTATTTACTAACAATCAGGTGAACTTTGTGCTCGTTTGTCTTTTATCTTCTTTATATATATACCTTCTGTCCGTGTGTATGTGACTGAAGTCCTCTTAAACGGCTGGACCGATTTTGATGAAATTTTGTGTGTGTGATTAATTTGATTCTAGAATAGTTTAGATTCACAATTGGACCCGTTAGGTGGCGCTTTTGTCGAGATACAGAAATCACCCGTGCGAAGCCGGGGTGGATCGCTATTACATTCTTTAAAACAAGTAGTAAAATTAAAAAAAAAATTGTACAACCAACTTCAATAAAATTATTAAGGATGTCTCAAATTATTGGTCACAAATTTATATGGGACCACTTGAGAGCCAGCTTTCAAATAAAAAGGATCATCAAAATCGGTTCACCTAGAAAAAAGTTATGAGGTAATACACATAAAACAAATACAGTCGAATTGAGTATCTCCTCCTTTTGAAGTCGGTTAAAAATAGTCTGCATTTGGCAATGTTTGTGTTGTGAGCCAGGAAGTTGTTTTCACAGCTTTATCGGATTCAGGGTATTGCATCCACTGCTGTGTTCTGGCTTGAAGAAGGGAAGGCCAGTTTAATCACTGATTATAAAGTAGGCTACTCGCGTGACAGTACTTTTGTAGCGTTTTTTTGTTTATACTTGGTACATTTGTCCATTAGCTGCAGTGGTCATTAAATGAACTGCACACTTGTTTGATATTTCTATTTTATTAAAAATGAGCGTTGAATTCATGTCTATACTTATTAAAATTTTAAGTTCTCCTATGTCGGTTGTAATAAATTCTTTTAACATAACTTAAAAGGAAAAAAGGAATTTGTTTCTATTAATAACGACTTGAAATAAATTTCCATTCATTTTACGTAACTTACTTTTCGTAACTTTTTAATGTTATGTAACGTCTTCATTTAATGGGAATTTATTACGATGGGATGTTATGGAGGTTTTCTTTTGCGCGGAACCCTAATTATTTTTCTAAAATAAAAGTAATCATAGTTACTCCTTATAACATTAGCTATCTGCCAGTGAAAATCCCGTCGAAATGGGTCTAACCGTTTCGGAGATTAGCCGCAACAAACAAGACAGACAGATAGATAAAAATGTTAAAAATTGTGTTTTTGTTACAAGGACCGTATATACTTTCATATGCATTTAGTAAAAAGCTGTTATTTCGACATTACAAACAGACACTTCCATTTTATTTATTTGTAAAGATAATGATTGTATGCCGTGACCATCGATTATTAAGATATCATTAAGAATATATAATCTTTAAGGATTGGTCTTTCAACTGCTACACAGTGTATTATAATCCCAATGCCCCAGAAGGAGAATGATGTTTTTCAAGATAATGTATGTGTGTGTGTGTATGTCTGTTTCTTTGGCACGCTCTGTAGCCTAAAGGGCTTGGTGGATATTAACTTATGAGGTGTCATTCAAATCGTTTTCATTGTGTGAGTGACATGGGCTATATACTATTTATATATAAGTTTTCTTACGCAGTTGGTTTTTTTTTAAATTACTTCTTTAACGATTTTGCTTGTGTTGTTGATGAACGTAATAAATATAGTTTGATATTGCACCGGCAGACGGACCCGGACATGTCGCGCGAGGGCGGCTCGATCCCGGTGACGATCACGCTGCAGGAGGCGAGCGGGCGCAACGTGCTGCTGCTGCCCATGGGCGCCGGCGACGACATGGCGCACTCGCAGAACGAGAAGCTCAACCTGCGCAACTATATCGAGGGCGTGAGTCCTAACCTTGCTTTTTATCTCTACCTATCAAAAGTTTCCAGCTTGCCAGCCATGTCACAGAATACCTGCGTAAAGTAGCAGCTTTAATGACGCTGCGCTTCGTATGGTGAGTGTAAAAAACCGGAGACCCTTTTTACTGGAAACGGGGCACTCCATCTTAGTCCTCAGTGGTGACAACGCATATGCATTTTAATTCTTAAAACTGAGGATAGATGTGGAAGTCTATAGGCCAGAGAAACTACTTACTATTAAGTGGACTGTGTGCTCGTTTGTCACGTTGTTTTATAAAACAAAACTCACATTAAGATACTTAAAGAATTAAAGGCCATTATCGAAGTTTCATGCATTCCATCTCGGTCCTCAGGGGTGACAATGACAACGCATCGCATTTTGATTTTTAATAGAGGATAGATGTAGATATAGTAGCTGTAAAATATCCAGACCGGCGACAGTAAGCAGCATCGAAGGTGTGATATCTCTGCCTCGTATTACTATCGGAGCAGCGATCAACAATCAGCCTGTATCATAAGAGAAGAATGAAATTTTTAATTCTTCTCTTATGATACATTTACACCCAGAGTCGGCTTAATTTCAAAGCGAATTAGACAATACTAAAGGCCACGTGTAAAATATGAATCTACGTTTCATGGAAGTTTTAAGATGAGAAGCTTCGTGATTGATTCAACTTGGGGCCTCTATTCCTACATGAGTTATTCCGATTACATCAGTTTTACTCATTTCATTCAAAGCCAAAACGAGTCATGTCTCTGTTGTTAGATATTGTAACATATCGCACTTGTTTGTATACTGATGACTAATCGAGCTGTCCTGTCCAGCTGCATCTGTATCGCTATTGAGTTGCGTTACACATAATTCAACTGCGTTAAGATAACAAAGACAATAAAATATGTTCGACCCGATAGGTCCACGCTACAATCTTTACGGTAGAAAGTGACAAAAGATAGAAACAATAAAAAATAGGAACCTGGAATTTAAAATAGGAATAGGTACCATTAAATATTTACATATTAAAAAAATTGTTCTGACTATATTCAGAACATTTTTTTTAATATTATGACCATATTCGGAAGAAGAAAAGCAAATATTATAATTATTAATTGTAAAATTTGGTGCCATTTATTTAAGGAGTACAACAATATAAAATAGTATAAAATAATTATATCATGTAAACTGTGTGTACAATGTTGTAATATTGTAACTTTGATATGAGTTATATCCTTTCAGATCAAGCTGTTTGCGGCTTATCTCTACGAGGTCGGCAAACTTTCTAAGTAGGCATATATACGATTGCTACTGTAAGGCAGCAAAAGGAAGGATGGAAGCTGTGGTTCGCAAATTAATTTTGAAAAATTTAAAAGGTTATTTGTTATGAAAAAAATATGCTAGGGTTGTTAATCAAATGAATGTGGATTTATACATACTATATTCGAAACCTTTGTTTTAATGTGTAATAAAATTTAAATAAGAAGAACTGTCATTTAAAGTCATAAGAACATTCCGTATAAGTACAATCGACAATACGCATAATTCTATCATTGCATAATAATATTAAGCTACGTTGAGTACGGTGCTTTAGTTAAACAAATATTACACATTTTACTGTTATGTTTAAGATTCTTTTTAAATATAATTTCTAAATGTTATTGTCATAATGCTAAATACTTGTAACATACATTTGTATTAGAATGTATTTTTATATCTGAGAAGTAAAGTAAGTGTATTATTATTTTTTTTGTTTGATTTTTTTCAACAACATTTTGAGACAATATTCATTTTCTTATAGGTTGTTTATATTGTTTTCTCTTTTTAAATTTAAGGATTTATTGCAACCTCATCAACCTCTCAGATAAGTGGTGGCAAGAGTAATCATCACTCCATTTCATACCATGGCGACTAAATGAAATGTCAGAAAAATGTCATGGTCACGACAATGACGATATAATCATCATGTATATGCAACACTTAATCCCCCAGAATTAAGTAATTTAGTAAATTGGGGCACTGTATACGCTTTAATAAAAAACCCCAGAGAGTTTATAATGTTTCGTCAATTAATAAGTTTAAAAGTCACATTCATAAAAAAACTGTATAAAAGTTAAAAAAAACCAAAGGCAGTCAGCCAAGAGTAATAAAGCCAAGAGTGGTGGGAATTATTGATCTCTCAGAATATTGTAAGTATAATATGTGTTTTGGTTTCGCAACTCTATGCCAAGAGCACACAATGAATAAATAAGAGAATAGATAGAAAAAATATTCTACTAGACTTTGATCCCCTGAGCAAATACCACCGTTACGGATCAGACAAAGCTTATGAGCTTCTCTGTAATTGATGCAATATACTACGTGTTTCATTACGCACCTTTTCTTGTTACCTTACCTTACTTATATTATCTTTTCCTTCAAAGAATTAATCGAGGTGAAGGAACAAACAAAATGTTATCTTTTTATTTGTTATTGTCATTTATCAATTATTCTTCAAGTTCTTTTCTATGGACGTATCAATAAAGCGGACAGAATTTTGTTAAGAAAGGACTGATGCACTGTAATGGCGGCGGTGCAAGTATGTTTGCGTGTTATATAGGGTTGTCATGTGAAACAAAATTTCCCCATTATTTTTTAGTAAACAATCTGTCAAAATATAACAACTTTGACGAAATACCAATTTATTATTCCTTAAGTAATATAAATAACATATTTGACGATTAAAAAATCTAAAAATTTAAGATTTAGATTTCGATTGAAATCGAATTATTCTATTTCAATCAATTTCGATTTAAATTAATTTTATTAAAAAACATTATATTATACAAAAATTGTATTAAATTATTCGAACGAAATATATTATAAATATTTATTAACGAAATGTACAACAAATAAACATATTATAGGTAACCAAAAAATTCATATAAAATTAATTTACAATATATTATTTTAGAATTAGTATGAAAACATTTAGAAACAGCATGGTAGCGATCACCTCATTCTCATACCGTAATAATCCTTACTAAACAAATTTTGCTTAGAAAAATTTTAAACTTACAGAATGTACATTACTAAAGACAAATACTTACATTAAATTTTCGTAAATATACAAAGAGGTCAAAGTGAATATATTTATTTCTTAAAATTTTCTACAAGTGTAAATCATAGTTATTGTTTATGACAATAAGTCATAAATAATTATCGTAATTTACTTATTTTCATGACAAACAACAATGTTAAAAACCTTTTTTAAACTAATTAAAACTGTCTTTTACTTTCGAAGGTTCTTGAAATCCCCTCTAATTTAGAAATATGGTGTAATCGAATAGCCAAATATTTTTCTGCTATATATTTAATAAGACTTATCTTCTGCTCTATCCCTGCGAATGTTTGCTCAAATTCCAAGCTTACAAAAACCCTGTCATTGGCAATAATTTTTTCTAACATTTTTGTAAGTAAATACTTTTGTTGCCTTTCATTGTACATTGTAATGTTTTCCTTAATAATATTTCGTACAACCATTTCGCAAGTACAAAATATATTGAATAAATCGTTATGTGGAAAACGTAAACCTCCTAAAGTTTTCAAATTTATTAAGTTATGAAAGAAATGCTTTTCTACATATTACAAACGCGCGGTGCATTTTTGGCATTTAATTTTTCTTGTTGCATAATAAGCAACGTTACCCGTCAGATATCCCATTATTAACTTACAATAGTCATAATGTGATTCTACCCCTAGTCGCTTAGCTAGCTCATTATCTTCTTCAGTAATTTCATTTAAAAATGATAATGAATCACAAATACTATCATCATCTTCGTGACGGTATGATGATGTAGTGGAATGTATTACCTGAGTAGTCGAAGTGCAATTAAGCACAACTAATTGTTCCAAAGAACACAATTTCCTGTAGTTAAGCATCTAATTTCTAGATATGCCAGCCGTTTTCTGTAGCAACTTTTGAACTGTCTGGCATTAGGGTTGTCATTAAAGCCACCTTGCATTCGAATACATGAAAAAATATTTCTAAACGATCCTGGCTTAGTTTGTAGGTTGGCAGGTACATTTTTTTTTCATTAGGAATATATTTTTCATACAAATATTTTAAGCTTTCTGTATTTATTAAGTGTCAAGGTAAGCTGTTTTGCACTTAGCTCTTATTAAAGATATATGATACCTAGTAATAACAAATGTTAACCTCCCATCTGACTTTACTTTTCTTTTGCTGGAATAATACATTTCTAATTTTGATTCGATATGAGATTTATATACTAAGTTAAACATGGCACACAAAAAATTAAATCACGATTGCAGCACTTTGTAGTGGACTATGATAGTAAAACAGATTTAAAAACCTTCTTAACCGTATTATAATCGGTCAAATTGTCAGGAAATGGTAACATAGTAAAAAATAAATATCCCGATTACAGCACAACATAATGGAATATGGCCAAAAAATGCATATAACCGCATTATAATCGATCGGGTAATTTTTCAGGTAAATTGTAATAAAAAAGTGCACATAAAACAACCTAAAGAGGTTGTTAGGCAAACATTTATACCGTATCCGTGTCAACGTGGGTAAAAATAGCAATTTCCCAAATTTCGGGTAATTTTTCCCTATAAATAATTAACAACACTGATCACGTGACTCATGTTTTGTGTTTCAAAAATAGCATTTTAATTTAAGACATAAACTTCCCAAATAAGTGATTATAATTACTGACACACCTATGAAAGGTGATTCCTTTAAGATTTTTGATAAAACCACTATGATTTTTACAAAATTTAACGACGCAAGACGGCATATTGATTTTTGTTTTTACTTACGACAACTACTTCTCGCGGACGACGCTTGTTGTCGGGCGTGATGGCGGGCGCTAGACTTATTATTAGTATGAATGTGTGCGTGACCCCTTGTACGTAGAAGTGAGCTGACTTATTATGGGTGCCTCGTTGAATTGTGTAGCGACATTCAGTCCGCCTTATTTATACGTCCATGTTCTTTTCATTTTGTTTTTATTAGTTTGTTCGCTAATTAGTATGATTTTTCTTGTCTATTATGAATCAGACGTTTCAACTGGACATGGAGTTCTGGACCGTTTTTATTTTTTCCATTCTTTACCACAGAATACTTTCTTTTGTTTCTTCTACTGGAATAATCACAATTAACAGAATCACGATAAACTATACATATAATCAATTTAATAAATTAGATGAAATTACACAGGCCCGTCGCCTGCGTTAAACTTTAGGCGCAAATTATACAGAAGTGGCATAATGCGAAAGCAAGTCACAGCCGCGGTGCAGGCATGGTGCTGCTTCAAAACTTTTTCATATAAAATGTATGAGAGCGGCGTGTAAAGTTTGCGTAATGAATTCTGGGATCACCTCATCACAAAAAAATATTTTTTAAAATAAATGTATACGATTTGTATTTTTTTTTTGTATTTCAATTTGCAATTCTGATTTTACCACCGGAACTCATAGAGGGGATTTTGCCATAGTTGCCACGCGTGGCGGGAGAGTTGGCAACCGCAGTTATTTATTGAGTTGTTATCAGGAAGATGCTGCTGCCCATCTCCTGTTCCAGCTTTCCTCTGTCGGCTCTTACAACATCCACGGGCTATATGTGGTAGTGGCTATTCTTACATCGGTACTGCATCTACACGGTCCACGGTATGCTTATCACACATGAATTCGACTCAACACCCATTGGCAGATTTTTATTAACTCCATTTATCATTGTGATAATCTTCTTCACCAATAAACTGAACTGCTGGACATTTCTCACGGTGGAGAGGATTGCTTGTAATCACCACGTTTGGCGATTATAGTACGTTTGACTGCTTGATGAGAACTTATTCTTAGGCCGCCGTCACACGGCATCATCAATATTATCAATCCACTGTTATGAAATAATCGCCATATCTCTCATGCAGATTGCTGATCTCATTGACAACACTACCATCTCTGCACAGGGAGGACGACTCACTGGCCCAAGCCGCAAAAGAGAAAGCCGACCTTTTAGGCTCCCTTTTTGCGTCCAACTCGACTCTTGATGACGGGGGGAAAACACCGCCGACCATCCCGCGGTGTGAGCGCTCTATGCCGGATGTGCGGTTCTCACAGCGCTCGGTTCGCAAAGCACTCCTCTCCCTGGACATCCACAAGTCAAGTGGGCCTAACAGAATTCCCCCAATTGTGCTGAGGACGTGTGCTCCGGAGTTGGCACCGGTTCTAACGCGTCTTTTCCGGTACTCCTACTCCTTAGGCGTAGTCCCGAAATCATAGAAGACAGCTTTTGTCCACCCGATCCCTAAAAAGGGCGACCGCTCAGACCCTTTCAACTACAGGTCTATCCCATCACCTTCTTGTTCTCCAAAATAATGGAATCCATTATTAACTGCCAGCTCATGCGGGTCTTTGAGGATCACCAGCTGATTAGTGACCGCCAATACGGTTTTCGTCTGGGTCGATCAGCTGGTGATCTTCTGGTCTACCTGATTCATAGATGGGCGGAGGCAGTAGAGTCCAAGGGGGAGGCGTTGGCCGTTAGTTTGGACATTGCGAAGGCCTTCGATCGGGTTTGGCACAAAGCGCTTCTTTCGAAGCTCCCTTCCTATGGGCTTCCCGAGAAATTGTGCAATTGGATCACCAGCTTCCTTGCAGATCGGAGCATCAAGGTCGTTGTAGACGGTGCATGCTCCGACTACAAGCCTATTAACGCTGGTGTTCCACAAGGCTGTTTCTTCTGCATATCGATGATATGTTGCTAACTGGTAACATTCATTGCTATGCGGATGACAGCACTGGTGATGCTCTATACACCGGCCGTGCCAATATTTCTCGGGAAAACGTCGCCGAGTACCGAAACAAACTTGTGTCTGCAGTCGAGTCTTTGCTGAACAAAGTCTCGGATTGGGGGCGACTAAATCTAGTCCAGTTTAATCCTCAGAAGACACAAGTTTGCGTGTTTACCGCTAAAAAGAACCCCTTTGTCGTATCTCCTCAGTTTCAAGGCACTCCCCTTGTTGCCTCAGCCAGTATCGGAATCCTCGGAGTCGACATATCGAGTGACGTGTAGTTTCGTGGTCACTTGGAAGAGAAGGCCAAATTGGCCTCTAAAAAGCTTGGCGTGCTCAGCAGAGCGCGAGAGTATTTCATGCCGGTACACCGCCTGCAACTTTACAAGGCGCAGGTTCGGCCTCACATGGAATACTGTTCCCATCTCTGGGCGGGGGCTCCCCAGTGCCAGCTCCTTCCACTTAACCGCATCCAGCGCAGAGCGACTCGAATTATCGACGACCGAATCCTTTCCGATCGGCTCTATTCTTTGGCACTGCGAAGAGATGTTCCATCCCTTTGCATTTTCTTTCGCATTTACCACGGGGAGTGCTCTGAGGAATTGTTCGGATTAATCCCAGCCGCCAAATTTCACGAACGCACATTGCGGCAGAACTCCCGATACCATCCACACCACCTGGATGATTGGCGGTCCACCACTGTGCGATTTAGAAGATGTTTTCTTCCTCGCACAATTTCCCTGTGGATTGTGGAATCGATTACCATCAGCGATTTTTCCGGACCGATACGACTTAGGGACCTTCAAGAAAAGAGCCTACCTACTCCTTTTTAAATGGCCGGCAACGCATCTGCAATTCCCCTGGTTCCCCTGGTGTTGCAGTGTTCATGGGCGGCGGTAGTCACTTACCATCAGGTGAGCCGCATGCTCGTTTGCCCCCTCTCCTATAAAAAAAATGTTAGTCTATATACTATATTCTTCTTTCTTTTTTCAAAAACTTTAGTTTTTGAATATGAAAGAATGTTAGTCTATAGCAAATGTTAAAAATGACTATTATCGATTTTTTAAACACGTTAAAAAAAGAGTTATTTTAACTCTCATAAAAAATTCTAACTTATCAGCCTGTCGAATTTAGTCAAGGATTTGGATACAGTTGATGGTATTGCTGTTTATCAATTGAACAAACTTTAAGCTAAGATAAAAACAAGGTTTTATGTAAGGGAGATGCGTGTAATACGATCCCTCGAGGTAAAATGATTCCCCACTGTATAAGAGTGACTACTGGCGACATATATCCAAATACGCAACAAACGTGATCCCCACAATCCCACCAGTTGCCTCTCCGAATGTCATGGCGGTGTGACCACTTAGCGTGATTTTATTAGAATAAAATTAAAAAACGTGTTTGTAATCTATGTTAAGCCTAGTTTTGAGTTTCATTACTTTCTGCATGCCAAGATTTATTGCAATGTTATTTTATTGGCGCATTCCATTACAGTTCAGCTATATTTAAGTTTTTTTAAATTCAAATTCAGTTATTTAAAATAAACAGTTGGGTGTTTATTTTGCTAATACTAAATATCGTAGGTATAAAATGATCCGCAGGGATCATTTTATACATACATGTGTATAAAACGATCCCTTACTAAGCTTTTAGAAAATATGTCGAAACTTATATACTCGTACCACATACATATCGTGAGGAATAAGTATGCAATTACAAAGATAAATAAATTCACTATTTTTAACCATGTGTTTAATCTTGTGTTTTTGTCTTAAACTTTGAGCGCAGTAAAGTTTTTCCCTTAGGGGGATCATATTGCACGCATCTCCCCTACTTCATCTATCTTACCATCCATTCCTCCTCTTACATTCAACGTAGCGAAGCAGCTCTCCGTGGGCCGCTTTTCGCCCCCGCGAGAAACGAGACGTGATAGTTGGCGAACGACATCCCCGCCATTTTGGCTAATTAAATTACTTTTATTATTATCCATTGCGTTCCCATGAATAGCGAGGGAAAGGTTTGTCCCCCCCCCCCCCCCCCCCCCTCCCCAACAGAGCCCTGCATGTCAGGGTAAGGCTAGCCTAATTCTGGGGTCGCCCGGTCTCAGGGCAGTGTGGCACGCTAACGACTAGGCTTGCCCCTAGCCATGCCTCCATCCGCGCGGCAGACGTTGGATTGGCGGGGAGGGTAGGATTAGGAAAAGGGGAAGGATAGGTGGTGTGAAAAGGAAGAGTAAGGTAGGTTAGGGTAGGAAATAGGAAATGTAGGATATTACCGTCCAGGAGGGCAAGGGAGAGGACAGTAATAGCTAGGGAAGCCGGGGTCGCATACCTGTATACTATACCACAACTACCGGACAGGTAAATTGGGATGAGTATCCTTTTAGTTTTTTTTTATTATAAATTTTAATAATACAAATTGTTTCTTAAATAATCTACTCGCATTTCATAACAAATATAAAGTCTTGCACACGTTTTAATATTTCACTACCAAAATTTACAATGTATCTTTCGACGCCAAAATATTCGCGCCATTTTTGCACATGTTCCAGACACCACTTTCTATACAAATATCCCGACACATAGACTAAACCATTTTTTTTCTGGTAAATCTAATAGATAGTCTTTTGTTCCTACTATTACTACAGGGGCAGTAATATTGTCAGGTTACGGTGATGGTGTATTAAAATACGACAATCGTCTGGTTTCATAAGTAACATATCGAAATCGTATTCACAAGTAGTATTTTGAGGTTTTCTTAAGATATTGGTTATAAACATCTCATTGAAGGCAATACGAGGGCGACACTGAAAGTTCTTAGAAAATCAAAAACTGAACAAACTAACAAGTTATTAGTTTTATTATATCTTTTCAAAATACTGCCCATTTACATCAATATATCGCGGCATCCGATGGAACCACTGAGAAAAGCACTTTGCCGACTCGTCCTTAGGGGGTCTCTTCGATGGCATTTTGAAACGCACCCACTATTTCCTCGGTGTCCGTAAAACGTTTTCCTCGAAGTTTTTCTTTTATTTTCGCAAATAAATAAAAATCGCTATAGGGCTATAGGGCGGGTGACCCAGTAATTCCACGTCTGACTCTGATGGCGCCAAATAGGCGATTGTTTGTTTAGCGGTGTGCGACGAGGGGTTGTCGTGGTGAAGGAGGATCCTACTGCGAGGTCCTTTCTCGCGAACTTTTTCCAAGACAAGTGGCCAACAATTGTTAGTGTACCACTCTGCAGTAACTGTTTTTCGATCTTCTAAAACAATTGTTGCGTAATGACCTGTCCTTCCGAAGAACGAGGCCACCATCTTTTTTCCCACGCTTCGACCTCTCTTCAGTTTTAGTTGGCAACTCCTCGGAAGGAAACACCCAAACAGCAGGCTGTCTCTTAGCTTTCGTCACCCGTAAGTATGTCGAACACAGCATTTGAGTAACCTACGTTAAATCTTTGAACCATTTCACGACACCAATCAACACGGCCTCTGTCAAATTATGAGGTATCCACCGGGCACAAAGCTTCCTGACCGCTAAATGTTCATGGAAGATTTTGTGCACTTCACTCATACCGAAGCATTTTTTTACGTGCGGAAATCCTCATGGATACCTTCCGCTGCGGGGGCAACGAAAAGGTTATGCCGGACTCATACCGGCTAAACCCCACAGTGGTCACCATCAGCGTATACGAGGGGTCCCGGGATCTCCGTTCGGAACGCAACCGGGGCCCCTCCTTCCCTTTGCTACGCTTATAGCACGTCCCGGGGACAGTAATTGCTGCCCTCAGCACCCTCGCAGTGCTATCATGATGTCTTGAAACCACTTCCGAGTCATCGTCCTCCTCGGGGTTTATATTATTAGACGTTCGAAGTCCCTGCCCCGAGCGTCTGCAACCCCGGAGGTCCGGTTTCTGGTAGGGGAACACCGTTTTCAAGAGGAGGGCCGTGACGAACGCCTTGGCGACGTCGTCTCCGCGCGGGATCCGCCCTCTTCCGATCCCGCTCAGAAGCCTCCTTCTGAATCATTACATATTCACAGAAAGTGGCTATGACCCTCCATGCCGAATCCCCGCTCAGCATCGCCGACACGAGTGCTGGCAGGGAGAGGTTCCGTCCAATGTGGTTCACCAGAATTGTCCGCTCCCGTTCCCATGCTGGGCATACTGCGAGCGTATGGAAAGCGGAGTCCTGGTCCCGTCTACCACAGTGGAAGCAGTTCGCTGTCGCCTCGCGTCCGATCTTACACAGATAATCACTGAAGCACCCATGCCCGGTAATTATCTGTAGTAAGTAAGTCTGTAGGTGAGTCTTCCTGCTCGTCGCTGCATCCAGGCTTTGAAGACCGGCAGGATTGCTCCAATGAAGCGTGTGTGTTTATAGCGCTCCTCGAGTCGAGTGCGCCATGTCACCAGGGCGTTTTGTCGTTCCTGCTGTTTAATTGATACGAGCGCCTTTTCTGGCTCACTACCACCAATCCGTCGGAAGGCACGGATTCGGTCCTACACCCTCGCGTCCATCAGTATATCTAGTGGTGAAAAGCGAGCCAGGATTGTCGTCGCCTCAAAGGAAATAGTGCGGTATCCTCGTACGATCCGTATGGCCATCCTCCGCTGGAGACTGTAAATTTTAGTTCGACAGCGTCGGATGGCCAGCCTTTTTGCCCATACAGGCGCTCCATAGAGAGCTACGGACCGTATAACTCCCGCATAGAGGCAACGTACTTCCTCCTTCTGTCCCCCTAGGTTGGGCAGCAGTCTATGCATTGCACCCGCCACCCTTTTGATCCAGGGGACTAGGCGCTCGAAATGTTCTTCGAAGCCCCAGCGACTGTCAAGGTGGAGGCCTAGGTACTTCATGTACCTCCTCACTCTGACTTCGGACCCACCCACGCAGACGCACGAGTCGGGTGGTTCCCTGCTCCGTGGTAATTTATGGAACCATAGGGCCTTGGTCTTTAGAGGCGCTATTTCTAAACCCAACTCGTGGATTTTAGCGACGACGACTTCCACCCCAAGTTCGGCGAGCTCATTGGCCCTCTCGATAGTTATCCCGCTGGTGATCACCAAGGTGTCATCGGCATAGCACACGATATTTTCGCCAGCGGGAAGGTTGACTCGCAGAACCGCATCGTACGCGAGGTTCCACAGTAATGGACCCAGCACCGAGCCCTGTGGAACCTCACGTCTGATCTCCCTCCGAATCTTTCTATCTTTCCCCATGTACAGAATGTACCTGTCGCGCAAGTAATCCCCAATAATACCTTGCAGGCAGGGGGGTACTTGATGATGTGCCAGTGCCCTCCTGATTGCGTTCCAGGGTAGAGAGTTAAAGGCGTTGACGATATCAAGACTTATCGCCAACGCCACGCCACCCTGTGATACTGTTTGTTCCGACAGGGAGCGGACGCGCATAATCGCATCTACTGTGGAACGCTCCCGTCGGAACCCAAACTGGCTGTCAGCCAAATCGGGACCGACGCGCAACAGATGCCCGCTGAGCCGAGTGGGAACTATCTTCTCGAACAATTTGCCAATCTCGTCCAGCAGGCATATGGGGCGGTACGCAGAGGGAGAATCTGCGGCCCTGCCCTCCTTCTTGAAGAGGACCTTGCCTCTTTTCAGGCTGTGGGGAACTTGGCACACCGCAGACAGCTGGTAAACAGCTGCCTGAGCCTGTTCCCCAGGGCAGCCAGACTCAGCACTAGGGCCCGGCCCGGGATTCCATCGGGCCCCGGTGCTGTGTTCCAGACTTTCAAGCGGCTAACAGCTCGATCCAGCTCCTCGACGGTCACCCCCATCTCATCTTGCCACTCCCATGAGGACGGCGGGTGACCTTTGGGACTTGACCGGCCCTCTGGAAAGAGCGTGCTGATTACCCTTTCCAGAAGATCCGGATCGAGAGTCTCCGTCAAAGGGGGTGACCAGGGCCGGAGCTTACCCAGCACCATCCTTTATGCGCGCCACCAGAGATCTTTGTTGAGTCCCTCCAGAAGCTCTTTCCAGGACCGAGACCTGGCGTTGGTAATGGCGATTTGCAACGCCTTTGTAGTCGCTCGGTATGCCCCGTAGAGTCTGGTTATCTCCTCAGGCGGAGCTTGCCGTCTTCTAAGCATATTGCACGGAGCCGTGCGATTTCTGCTGACCACCAGTACACTGCATTGCGCTTAGGGCGACTGGTTCTGGGCATCGACAGATCGCAAATTTGCGTCATCGTACCCCGAAACCAGTTTGCTTTCACTTCAGGATCGGACTGAACCTCTTCGGCGTTTTCTGGCCAGGACGTAACGATGGTGGCGGCTTCGATCTTATCTCGATCGAGGCGCTTGAGACACCAACGCCGCGGTGGACTGCTATCTCGGCGACTGGGGTTACTGTGGGGCTGTCGAAGTGCGAGATCGAATACGATGTGGCGGTGGTCAGACATAGTGACCACCTCCTCCGCCACTCGCCAGCCCGACAGCATTTGCATTGCAGGAGGAGTTGCCCACGTAAGATCCACGATGGACTCCCCGTGCCACCGTACACATGTGCTTACGGACCCCTGATTCATTAATCGGAGGTCCAGCCCAGTTGCCCATACCATCACTGTCTCTCCGTTGGGATCGTCTCTGGAGTTGCCCCAAGCCTTTGTGAGGGCGTTAAAATCTCCAAGAGCGATCAACGGACGAGGTTGACATTCGCGAACATAATTCGCCATCTCGTCTAGGTACACCTCGTAGTCAGCAAGGGACCTATTAGGAGAGACATAGCAGCCTACTATGGCCAGGGGGCCCCATTGCACTGCAACAAAGCCCTGCCCTCTTCTCAATAGAGCGCAGGGTGGGGCACCCTCTCCACCCCCCAGTAGATGGCGACGGAGCCCGATTCATCACCGAACCAGCGAGGATGGTCGGGGACGGCATAAGGCTCCGCTACTACTGCAAGGGCAACCCGCCACTCCGCAATAGTTTGCATGAGCAGATGCTGCGCATTGCGGCAGTGGTTCAGGTTGCCCTGGAGGACTTTAAGGGGCGCGAATTTCTAACTCAGCCACCTCCATAGCCGAGCTAGTACTCGGTGCAGCGACAGAAGTCGTTGTGGCCGCCTTGCTGGTGGGTGCAGATATGTCACCATTATTCCTTCCCTTTTTATTTTGGGAGGTGGGATGCACTTCTTTCCTAGTCTGTGGCCAGCAGATTGCCCAAGATCGGAACACAGGGGACATTTTAGTGCCGACGCAGTACACTGTTTCGTCCTGTGTCCTTGCTCTCCGCAAGCATAACAACGTGCGCCTCTGTTTGTTTCACTGGAGCACCTGCTGGCAACGTGCCCCCTTTCTAGGCACCGATAACAGTGCATGCGCCTGGGCTCCAGTAATTCTACTCGAGCAGACCCCCAACCCACGCGCACTCGTCCAACAGCCGCAATCTTGCGGACTGCCGTGACTGGGCACCGCACCCAGCATGTCCTCATGCTAGTGGGATTTTGACGGATTTCCCCGACTTTTATGTCATCTACCGAACAATCTCCTGCCTCAGCCATAGCCGCCGCAACCTCCAAAGTGCTGACGGCGTCGTCGAGCTCCCTCAGTCGAACGTCTCTTGTTTTAACTGGCCGATCGATTCGCACGTTTAGGTCTGAGAGAACCTCACGCATTTTGGCCGCCAGCTTGTCCGCCTTCGCGCCGCAATCTGGACCCCTAATTTCCAGCAGGAGTCCATCGGTTACCGCCCGCTTCTGGCGGACTGTTTCGATGCCAAAATCTGCCAAGTCTATTTTGGCTTTTGCCTCCTCCATTACTTTGGCATAAGTAACAGTGGAGCTTTCTGACACCGTAACAGTTACGGCCGCAGATGTTGGGGAACGCAATACTTTTTTGATTTTGCGCCTCTCTCTCGGCGTACCGGAAGGTGATGCCATCGCAGCGATCTGCTTTTCGGTGGCCCTTGATTTTTTGGGCTTTTTAGCCACTTCAACCCACGAGGTGGCATTGGGCGGTACCGGGTTATGCGATACCGTCGCAGCCACCGCGGGAAGATCGACCAGCGGTGGGTAGGCAGGCTTCTTTTTCCTCTTTGACCTTTGCCTTTTCGTCTTCTGTCGCTTCGACGATGTAGCCGATTGCAAAGGTGGTGATGGCCGTGGAGGTAGCGATAACTCACCTCGGCTCGCACTTGCCAATGGAGGTCGGATCACCCTATCGGGAAACATCTTGGTCTTAAATATTGCCAGCTTCTCTTCGATTAGGGACCCAATGCGCTCCATGAGGTCCCCCTCTCCGTGCTTGGCCTTGTGGTGTGCTAGCACCGGTTGATTGGACGTGGCTGCTATGTTCAGAGGATGAGCCTTATGCGTTTCCTGCTTGCGGAGTAGATAAATCTCCTTCGTTAGTTTTTCCGTTTTAGCCGCAAGACTGGCCAGCTGTGATCGCAATTCCTCTATCTCCTTTTCAAGCCTTTTGATGTTTTCGCTTGCCGTGGTCCTTTGCGCAAGTTCTTCGGTCGCCGCCTTTATATTACGCACAGCTGGCCTTATACCCCTCACGAAATTGCCTTTTACGTTGCGAGATCTGTCTGCTACCATTTCAACGGCCTGATTTATTTCAATTTGTTGGCCAAGCTCACGGTCACTATGCGTCGACATTTCGCGGGCCAACTCCTCTAGGTCGGGTAGGCTTTTCTTCGCCCTGGTGTTCGTGAGCGTTACGGAGGGGTCGAAAAGATCCTCCTCTGTTTCGATGCCTGTGGCGGCCTCTTCTTCAGAGGCTGTGGCTTAAACTGCCGCAAATTTAGCGGCTACAACCGCAGCACTTGGGGGCAAGAGAAAAGCTAGAGAAAAGCGCTTGGCACATCGCCGCATGTATTGCATCCCGTGTTCACTCTAATCAAAGAGCAATACCGGGAGCAACAACAAGCCTGTGAAGGCGCATCTCTTAGAGTATTAAGCCCCTGGCCGTTTCCGGTCCTGATGGAACCACGGGTACGCCCATACCCGGACAGTTTTGGTCCGCGGCGGTTACCCGCTACCACCCATATTTGGGTGGCGTTCCCCTATGGGATGGCGGGTGGGATCGGGTGGCGCGCCCGATGGGAGCTCTGGCAACTCCACAAGGGACTCATACCGAAGCCTAAACTTGTCCGAATCTGCTGATAAGTCGCTCTTTTGTCACTGTCTATCATACGGCGCACAGCACTGATGTTATCTTCATTCGTCGCCGTAGAAGGTCGTCCCTCAAGCAGATCATCGGTGAGATTAGTGCGACCACGTTCAAACTCATTAAACCAGTTGTAAATAGTGGCACGAGATGGGGCTTCATTGTGAAAGGCCAATCGAACTCTATCATAACTTTTTTGTTGACTTAAATGACACAGAAAGTCAAAAACATCATTGTACGAACATTTTTTCGTGTTAAATTCATGCTGATGTGACACAGACAATTTTCAATTTGCAGCCAAATCGTAAACAAACGACAAATTAATAAAATACATAAGTACACAATAATATTGGCAAAGAGTTGCATTTTCAAAATTTATTTTTTTATTATATTGTTTAAAGTGGCCAGTTCTAAAAAACTTTTAGTGTCGCCCTCGTACTAACTAGACGACATGTTGGTTCCTGACAGTTACCGCGTGTGCGGGTACGGGTGCCTTTCTGACTTTTCCAAAGAAATTGTCGAGACAATCTGGATTGAGACGTCTCGTAAATATAAATTTATTTAATTTCTTCTGATTTTAATTTTTCATGAAGTTTTATTAAAGATTTTATAGACATTTGAAATCCGTGAATGAAATTCTTGCATTATTGTATTGCTATTCATGATATTTTCTTAACGATATTACTCAGCGATAACACAAACCTAGTGTTGATAGATCTACTGCGGTCAAACGACCATACACAGACTCCATGACTGCAGCTGCTCTGTCTTATATAGCACCAGTAAGTTATATCTAATCTAAAGCGTTTCCGCCTGGAATGTTGATAGGATTCAGAATGAGTGGACTTCAGTTTGTGGTGAATATTGCTTAATGTATTTGCTATGTAAGTGTAAGGGACTGCAGTGGACTGTATGACTTTAAATTGTATATGATTAACTATTCTGTGTAGGGTAAACTATGCTAGGGACGGAGAAAAAAAAGATGGTACTGTAGACGATTATATATTGCGCTATTTACAATCGGCGTTAATGATTTATGTACAGATAGGAATCTTCAATGGAGTATTTTCTCTCTTGAGGTTTTCTCTCTTGAGGTATTATTTCTTGATATGTCTCTTGTAGTGCCGCTGCAGAAATGAACGACGCACAGCCCAAAACGCCCTTCTTATATTCTCAAAAAGGGTGTCTGGGCGCGTGCGTGGCTTTATAAGGTGTGCCGCGCGCTGATTGGTCGGCGGCATCACGTAATATTCGGGCGGTGTGTGGGGTGCGTGGGGCGTAACGGGGTATGAAGGGGCGACGGGGCGGCGGCTCCCTTCACCGTCCGTAACATTCTCTCCCCGGCGTAGCAAGCGAGCCTAATCTTTTTTCGGGAGGACGGCGATCTTCCTTACCGGTCGTCGCAGTACTCCGCCTCTGGTCCGGATCTCAACGTTGCGCACCACGCCGTCAGGTCCGGGAAACGTTCTCGTAACTATCCCCCTCGGCCACACGTTCCGCGGTAAGTAGCCGTCCACAACCACGACGAGGTCCTCTTCCTTTATCTCCTGTCGCTGGGCGTCCCGGGAAGCTCCGCGCGTGACCAGCGTCGGCAGGTACTCCCGCACCCAGTGCCTCCAGTATTTGTCGGAGAGCCCCTGCGCCGCTCTCCACGCTCGACGATCGATGGGTGAGGACGGTGCGGTGATTGGTAGGCCCGACGTTCCCAACAGGATGAAGTGGTTGGGTGTCAATGCTTCTTGGTCATTGATGAATAGAATAGAATAGAATAGAATATTTTTTTTATTCAATATACATTACATGTGTAATTCTTATTGAAAGTCATTTTTTACTTTACCACTGGTTCGAAAAAAACCCTCTGTCCTGGGAAGAACCAGCAAGAAACCCAGCGGGACTTTTTTTTTAAATAAATTTTACAATATAAATGATTACGAACTATATATGACACTATCTGTATATGACACTATCTGTATATCAATATATGACACTATCTGCTACCACTCTGTGTTCTTCTTGCACGAATTCCGCGAGTCGCGCGCCTATCAAGTTCGCCTGCAACTCTAGTCGCGGTATACTCTGCGCCTTAATCGGAGCGACTTTCGCCTTGGCCGCCACTAATCTTACCCTAACTGTTCTGTCGCGATATCGTATACGCCAATATGCCGCGGATGCGGCATATTGACGCATACGATATCGCGACGTTGACGCTCTACCACTCCCCCCGTAGGAGCGTAGCATTTCGGCAGTCGCAGTCATGAATCCTCCTTGACCGGACTGGCGAACGCCTGGATATCCTTATCTGACCGTCCGCTGGTGCTGGACAGGTGTAAAACCGTTTCGCTGTCTTGCCTACACGTTACATGCGGCGCGGTCCCTTGAATCACTCACCCTAATAACGTCCTTGCAGCTATGGCCTGCCTCCGGCGTCCTATCCTTAAATTACGGGTGATTATTAAATTCCAGTTGTCGGCTCCTAATAATACTCTCGGCTTGGCGTCGTCGTAACATACCGCACTCGGTAAGTCGCGTAAGTGCTTTAACCGCAAGCACTCCTTACCCACAGACTGCGAGCCTATTTTTAAATTAGCGATCGTTCGTACGCTTACATTATAAATCTCATTACGCGTTTTGCCACGCGTTGGCTATTACTTACGCCTCTAATATTGAGCGGCTTCGTCAGTCCTTCTGCTCCTAACTCGCGAGCTAGTTCATCGTCGATCAAAGATATGGTGGAGCCTTCGTCGAGTAGCGCATATGTATCTATCTCCTTACCACGCGGCCCCCGCACGGTAATGGGGCACATTTTCAACAATACCGACGCACTACTAGTAACGTTCGATGCGACAAGCACGGTTTCGTCTGGTTTGAAAGATGTCACAGGCGTCCGGGCCTTGCGGGCGTGAAGGAATACTACACACGTGAATAATACACACTATATTTTGTAATTTAATAGCGAGCGAGTTCAATTCCTGGGCGGTTTGACCCGGGCGCGGAAGGCCTTTTAATTCCTCTAACGGACGATCTATAATTACTTCCAGGCGGCCGAAACACTGCTCCAGTGTCCGCATGTCTGCTGGATCCTTTTCGGTAAACAGCTGCGCCGATACTACCTCTCTAGCCTCACCACGTAAACAGTTCCATAACCTTGCCATATTTTCCGTATCCGTGAATCCATATAGACGCGTGGATTCTTTCTTCGCGGCTTTAAATGCTAACCATTCCGCGGCCGAGCCGTTAAAAATAGGCAAGTCCTGTGTCTGCTTCGCGGCGGCTGGTCTAAATCCTATCATGCTTTCTAAAGCTTCCGATAGTCGTTCTATACCCTATACCCCTCTCGGGGTGAACGACCTACCTCTATCCCTATTACCCTCTAACGATAAACGACTCTGGGATGTATCGCGAATATTCGGCGACCGTGACCTACGTATACCTACATCGCGACGACACGGCGACGGTAATCTACGATCCGCGTGGCGATGTGGCGATGGCGACATATGTTTAGGCTATAGAGTTGGGCGCGCGTCAGCGACGTATCCCGTACATGGCGATCCACCTGGTTCATTTCTACGGCGACTCCATTATCCCTCTGTATCGTACCTACGTACGACCTGGTTGATCGTTATTCACAACCGACCTCCCCTGGGCATCTTCATCGTACACGGGTAGTGCAAGAACGTAATCAGTTACCCTATTCGACGGGGCCTGCACTAAATCGATGCGGGGCGCGGACTGAGACGGGCGGCAGGGTGGCTCCCCCCGCACAGTCTCCATGTTCTCTAACCATTGATCGACACGGTTCCTATTTTCCGCTAAATCGTCCTCATTCAAACTTTCCCTATCCGTTTCTTCCTGTAATTGCGCGATGTCGCTAGCGTATTTCTTCTTAATAAGATCTTCCTCAATTTCCAGTTGCTTTCTTCTAATCGCGGCGAGTTCCTCTGCAGTATTGTATTCTATTTGCTTCAACTTCGCGATCGCGCTAGCTGTCGACCGGGCTGAACGAACTGACGGGGCGCACGGCGCGGGCCTATGTACAGCGTCGGTAGCTACGGGCGCGACGGTACCCACTGTCGAACTCGTTTCGGAGACCGTAAGATCTTCTATAATCGCGGCGAGTGTATCTGTACGCGGCGCGGATGTACTAATCTCACCTAAACGATCAGTCGTAGACACGGACATAGCGGGGCGCGGCGGCGGCGCGAGCGCGGACGCGGGCGCGGGCATAGGTGCGGGCGTCGGCGGGGGCGCGGCGGAGGGCACTTGTATCAACGAAAGATAATCGGCCGGGGAGGCGGGAGCTTCTTCGAAAATCCACATTCCTACCGGCGTTCCGTCGTCGTTCCTAGTCTTCTGGCTTCTTGTTTTACGCATGATGTCCCACGTTGCGGCTTCCGATTGTCTTCAAAAAGACGTATTGGTTGCCGTTCCCGCCACAAGTGGTGTTACCAGGCAATTACAGTTTGGCACCGTTAGGGAGTAATCATCTGGCCGTGTAAACGCGGTTAAGAAACGAAAAGTGTCTTAAAGACAATTGACGTAGACGTGGTATTGTTAGAAACAAGGATAAAATTGATAAACCGACGTGATCTTCTTTCTTCGTCAATGATCTTCTTTCTTCTTCGATGATCTTCTATAATGATCTTCTTTCTTCTGTATGGTCTTCGGATCTTTCAGCTTCGATCTTCGGGCTTCAATCCGGCGACGATGGACCAAGAATTGTAGGGGACTGCAGTGGACTGTATGACTTTAAATTGTATATGACTAACTATTCTGTGTAGGGTAAACTATGCTAGGGATGGTGGAAGAAAAGATGGTACTGTAGACGATTATATATTGCACTATTTACAATCGGCGTTTATGAATTATGTACAGATGGGAACCTTCAATGGAGTATTTTCTCTCTTGAGGTTTTCTCTCTTGAGGTCTTCTTTCTTAATGTGTCTCTTGTAGTGCCGCTGCCGAAATGAACGACGCACAGCCCAAAAGGCCCTTCTTAAATTCTCAAAAAGGGTGTCTCGGCGCGTGCGTGGCTTTATAAGGTGTGCCGCGCGCTGATTGTTCGGCGGCATCACGTGATATTCGGGGTGTGCGGGGTGCGCGGGGCGTAACGGGAATGAAGGTGCGACGGGGCGGCGGCTTCCCTCGCGGTCCGTAACAATAAGTTTCAGGGATGTTCAATGCATAGTTTTACGAACATATTTACAGGGAATACACTGTATAACGATATTTTAGTGGATAAGATGTTTGAAAGTTTTTGTTAAATATAAAGATATTATAATTTTTAAAGTGTGAAGTATCGTTTTTTGACTTAAGTGTGGATAAAATAAAAACAGACGCATCCGAAAAATCTCCTTGGTTGTGGAATAAAGTTTAGGTTCATAGTTTTAATAAATAGCGAGACGGCCACCTTACTTAACGTTTCACATGTTATTGAAAATCTATGTGACACTAACAGCTTAAAAGTCGACTAAATTCGCATATATTTGAATGTTATTGACTAAAATAGTTGAATAATAAATTATTTTAAGTCGCCCCCACGAAGATCAGCCAATCTCCTGAGCTTGTAGGAAGTACGTGTTACATTTGCTGCGCTTCTGGAGCTCTGCATTTAGGCAACTTTGGCGTCTGTTAGCTGCTCACTGCGGCGAGACTTATACTTCCCTGGCACTTGTACGCTTTAACTGTTGCGATGCCACATAACCGATTGCCACCGATGATCATTAACGTTATGCATTTCTACAT
The DNA here is from genome assembly GCA_963668995.1 of Parnassius mnemosyne. Classification (NCBI taxonomy): domain Eukaryota; kingdom Metazoa; phylum Arthropoda; class Insecta; order Lepidoptera; family Papilionidae; genus Parnassius; species Parnassius mnemosyne. The sequence continues at coordinate 27,802,438 of CAVLGL010000115.1, forward strand.
TACAACTCTGCGACACAGTACCAAATTTAAAATCTACAGATAAAACATACATCAATCACATGTACACAGTGTTTCGAAAAAGAAAATTTTGCAATTACTTGTCTAATGAATTGTCCATCCAGGATAAATTTACTCACTACTGTTTATGTCTCTGAAACGCAAGCAGATCTCTAAATTATCAACAATAATAGAATGCATCGGTATTATCAAACAACAGAATGATGATTTAAGGGAATCAATAAAGTTTATTTAAATAAAACTAATTTTACGGATTTTATCGCGTACATTAACATATTTTATATTCCCGACATTTCGAGCACTTTACAGCACCCATGGTCACGGGTCGGACTGAGGTGTATGACGTCCCAATGTCATAGTTAACCACGGCTACCTCCAGATTAAAAATTATTAATTTTTTTCCGATCTACGCAGTATGAACTTACAGTATCTTGAAGTCTTGCAGTTGTATGCTTGGGTTGGGATTTAATTTTATTAATTATGGGATCCCAAGCAGATGGTAGCACCCAGCCATCAGTTAATATACGCGATAAAATCCATAAAATTAGTTTTATTTAAATGTGTAGTGTTCGCGTAAATATAAGAAATCATTAAATAAAGTTTATATTCGAAAAATATGATACAGTGGAATCACGATAACTGTGTTAAGTCATATTCATCAGTAAGACGAAAAAAATGCCATTCTCTTCCACTGCACTCCTAAATATGCAGTATCTCGAGTTATATAGAATTTGTAATTTCATGTATATTTAATAGTCCTTAGCGTTTACTCTAAATAGTTTGGGCAAGATAAGAGATACAGTCCACTAATGACTGACGTCAAGACCGGGACCATTCCTTAGGGACCCGTAATCTTAGTCGTCAAAACTTTCTTTTGAGAAAGGGGAGACAGGCTCTGAATCGAATGTCTACTCAGGGGTCACGTTCATATTGTTGTTTCTCAAACCCAACGTGGTGTGGTATTGGTCTGTGAATATAAGGTCAATAAAATATAATTCCGATAAAGACAACTGCTCATTTCAAGCTAAGCAACAAGGCCAAGGCGACCCCTGCCATGAATTTCTGCAACATCAGGAGACTTAACTCGAACCTAAACGCCCTCCACTGCCATCTTGAGACAGCGAAGCTGGCCTTCCTCTTTCTGACCGAGACGCAGGTGTCCTCTCCGGCCGATACTTCGTATTTCTTCTACCCGGGGTACAAATTAGAACACTCTTTTGTGCGTCTAGCTGGAGTTTGCGTATACGTCATAGAGGACATCCTTTGGCTACGCGTAGACAACGACGACCATGCATCTACGGGTGCCTCTATAGGTTCCATAGCGATAATGCCGAAACAGGCCGACTCATCGACCACGACCGAATGGCTACAAATTACTTCCGCAGAGATTGTGATCCTTGGCGATTTTAACGCCCACCACGTCGAATGGCTCAGTTCACGTTTAACCGATCTTACGGGGAGATCTGTTTATGACTTGGCCTTGGCATATGGTCTGACACAACTGGTTACGGATGTATGGTGGTGTATGGTGGAGGATCATACACCTTCCCTGTTGACCTCTCATCCGGACGGATCACCCCTCTTGGCTCCTCGGATCATTGTCTAGTCCAAAGTGTGATGCCACTCACGCTAATATCTCTGTTAAATTCAGCAGGCTACCGCCGTGTTTGGCGCTATTGTTCGGCTGATTGGGACGGAATGCGGTTTTTCTATGCAGCCTACCCTTTGAGGCGGGTTTGCTTTTCGCCGGATGATCCCAACATTGTTGCTAATTCTGTCGCTGATGTGATACAGCACTGGTGATGCTGTGATGATGAACACCGACCATACCAATATTTCTGGGCAAAACGTCGTCGAGTACCGGAACAAACTTGTGTCTCAAATCGAGTCTTTGTTGAACAAAGTTTGGGATTGGGGGCGACTAAATCTAGTCCAGTTCAATCCCCAGAAGACACCGTTGTGCGTTTACCGCTAAAAAGAACCCCTTTGTCGTATCAGTTTCAAGGCCCACCCCTTGTTGCCTCAGCCAGTGTCGGAATCCTCGGCGTCGACATTTCGAATGATGTGCAGTTTCTAAGATGCTTGGCAAGCTCAGCAGAGCGGGACAGTATTTCATGGCGGCACACCGCCTGCAAATTTACAAGGCGCAGGTTTGGCCTCACATGAAATACTGTTCCCATCTCTGGGCTAGGGCTCCCCAGTGCCAGCTCCTTCTACCTGACCGCATTCAGTGCAGAAGAATCGTCGACGATCGATTCGATTCACTGGCGCTGCGAAGAGATGTTGCATCCCTTTGCATTTTCTTTCGCATCTACCATGGGGAGTGCTCTGAGGAATTGTACGGATTGATCCCAGCCGCCAAATTTTACAAACGCACATCACAGCAGAACTCCCGATACCATCCACACCATCTGGATGATTGGCGGTCCACCACTGTGCGATTTAGAAGATGTTTTCTTCCTCGCATCACTTCCCTGTGGATTGTGGAATCGATTACCACCAGCGATTTTTCCGGACCGATATGACTCAGGGTCCTTCAAGAAAAGAACTTACTCCTTATTAAAAAGCCGGCAACTCATCTGCAATTCACATGGTTCCCCTGGTGATGCCGTTGTTCATGGGCGGCGGTAGTCACTTACCATCAGGTGAGCCGCATGCTCGTTTGCCGCCTCTCCTATAAAAAAAAGGCCGAATACCGCGGGGTGTTTTATTAGGCCCTATTCTTTTATTGTTCATTATAATGCGGCATAAAAACATATTCGAAACCCAATAATTTTGTTCGAAGATAATTGTAGTACTTGTTAATTGTGCTTTCAGGAAATATTATTAAGTAGATCGCAAGAATATTTAGGAATGGTTAATCGTAACCAAATAGATAAATATTAATTTGTCAAATCTTTCATATATACACTTTTTTTTTCTGAATTCCAATAAACTTACCACATATTCGATGCTATATGATGCAGAAAATATACAGGAGGTATTATTTCTGACTTATATTGAAGTAATACTTAGGCAGTCACTGTAGCTGGGAATAACATGTGACCTAACTAGTGTTGCCCAAATGCAAGAACAAGACGAGACTTAGCAAGTCTTGGTCTTGGTCTTGCGCCAATACACCTGGTCTTGGTCTTGGTATTGCGCTCCCAGTCTTGGTCTTGGTCTTGGTCTTGCAGCAAGAGTCTCGCAAGTCTCGCAATAACCTATTAGCCTATTACTATTTATCAAACGTTACTTTAGATCTTAGAACAACTTAACAGAGTAGGTACATATTGAGCTTGAATTAACATAGCCATAGTAAAGACCAACCATATTAATAGATGTCTAAACATTTAATGAGAAATTCGAAAAATCAACTGACACCGGGTGGGGTTTGAACCCACGACCTAAGCGATCCGTGCCGATGCTCTAACCAACTGAGCTATCTACCGTGTCCCACGGCCACGGGCGTCAGTTTCTTAATAAACGTTTACATTTAATAAGGTTACATGTGCTAAAACATGGTTAAACATACATATAAAAACAAATGAATGGCAATAACTACACTGTATTTTAAATAACATTATCTCTCTAAAAAGAGATTGATGGACCCTCACCATATATGAAATGGAATAAAAGAGTTATACAATAAACCATTTATTTAAATAAAAAATAAAATACGATGCAAATTAAATTACTGTATTGTATGTACACAACAGCTTTGACATTACTGTTACTTTATATTTATTCTTTTGATAAAGCATTAATACAAAGTAACCATCTGGCTGACTCATCACTTAACCTATTTCTATGTTTTCTAATTACTAATGATGCTTTAGAAAATAATTTCTCAGCAGGTACTGAAGCTGCAGGTATTAAAAGAAAATCACGGGCCATCTTCGATAAAATCGGATATTTTGTCTCATGCGTCCTCCAACAGTCTAAAATGTCTTCCGAGATGACGGCTCTGGGTTTACCTAGGTACCCCTCCAACTCCTTAATAACTAAGCCTTGAAGACAAGATCCAGATCCATTTTTACACATTTCAAGTGTTTTAAAAGTGCTATGGTGTCAACCATATTTATCAAATGTGTGACGACATATTCGAGCACTTTGTGTTTTAAAAACACACACTTGCAAAAGTCGAGATTTGCAGTGAACTTACTGAACATGTTTATCTTTTAGGTAATAATAATAATTTTATATGCTTGCGCCAAGCATATAAAATTAGAATTCCCTTTAAAACATAGAATTATCTTTGTAGTTAAAGCAATATTGATGCCCTATTTTGGATAAGTACAATAATTTTAACATAATATGTTGTAATTTTCTGGGCAATGTCTTAAATATCGACAGGGTATTTAAATCACAGAAAAGTGTTCAGAGCGTTTTAGGCGGGCTCTTTACGGCTTACTGATAAAAGCAGTTGTTTTAAGAAATTTGCTACTCAGTGGCGTAGCTATGTAATCAAGGGTCCCGGGGCAAAAATTAAATTGGGGCCCTATTTAAACTAAATACTATAAAGATGCAAAACTACTTCAACATCAGCTCCTTGTCAACCACTGCAGGTCATAATAAAGCAAAGCTACTTACTACTAAGTATTGTGGTAACGGATAAACAATGACAAAGTAGATTACAGTTAATAATATAGGCAGACAACATAACAGTGGAAGAGCCACACGGCAGCTTTTGCTGTCGCACGGGTGGGCTAGACTAGATGGAGTGACGACCTGGTAAGACATGAAATGAGGAGCTGTAATGAATAAATGTAATGAATTCGTTGACCGGTTCGAACCGAGGAGACCCACTACCTTACAGATAACCAGAGTAAAATAGAAGTTTACTTCGCCTGTTAAGAGCAGGTGATCGAAGGCATAAGCCCTCTCCCCCTTGATATGGTAGTGTAATTAAATATTAGAGCGGGTGCTCAGGTTGCCTCGCGTAAACCTGGGGAGGGGATGGAGAAGGGGGAATTCCGTTTAAGACTAATACTGCTCGTGGCTAGTAGAGCAATAAGACAAAGCTGACCCCTGCCCCGCTATTCGTGAATTTCTGCAACATCAGGGGATTTCATTCGAACGTTTAAGAAGTCCACTAGGTACCATCTGAAGATGGCGAAGCCGACCTTGCTCTTTCTAACCGAGGCGCAGGTACCATCTCCGGTCGATTCTTTTCTTCTATCTGGGGTACAAATTATAACACCTTTGTGCCTCGGACTTGAGTTTGCGTATATATCAGAGAGGAAATCTGTTCTCGACGCTTCGGCAGTCTAAAAGTTCAGCGACGACCATCCTTCTGTCTACAGGTGCCGCTATAGGTTATGCCGACACATACAAACTCATCGACCACGTCCAAATCGCTGCAGACTTCGTGCTACAACAGGTCTTGTCTGCAGAGATCATGATCCTTCTTGATTTTAACGGCTACCACATTGAATGGCTTGGTTCTCGTTTAACCGATCATGTGGGAAGATCGGTTTATGACTTTGCCTTAGCATATGGTCCGACACAAATGGTTACTTAACCTACGTGGATTCTAGATGTGGAAGATATTGTACCTTCGCTGTTGGACCTTCTGCTGACCTCTCATCCGAACGGATATCAGGTCTCCATCAACGCCCCTCTTGGCTCATTGGACCATTGTCTGATCCGGACTATGTTGCCACTCACACTCCCATCGCGGTTGCGTTCTGCAGATCGCCACCGTGTTTGGCACTACAGGTCGGCCGATTGGGACAGGATGCGGTCTTTTTTTGCATTCTTACTTTCAGGACAGGGGCGAGTATGCTTCTCGCCAAATGATCCCAACGTGCTTCTGTCGCTGATGTGGTACTTCAGGGAATGGGACTTATTATTGTATCATCTGCGGTGCCTGGTTTTATCGCTTCTGTAAAATTGCATCGCGCTGTAATAGGAGTACTTCACCAGCGCTATTAAAAAGATATATAATTTCGCCTTCAGGTGGGTACGATACGGTTTACACAGCGCTCGGTGCGCATAGCACTAATTTTCCTCATTGTGCTGAAGACGTGTGCTCCCTAGTTTGCGTAGGTCGTAACCTGTCTTTTCTAAAACTCTTTTTCCCTAGGCGTAATCCCAAACTCAAAGAAGACAGCTTTAGTGCACCAGATCCCTAAAAAATTACCGAAAATTCACCACTCAGACTTATCCAACTTGTTCTCCAAAATAATTAAAACCATTGTGAACTGCCAGCTCATGAGGTTGAGGATCACCAACTGAAAAGTGACAACCAGTACGATTTCCGTCGGGGTTGCTCAGCTGGTGATCTTCCGGGTTACCTGACTCATAAATCGGCAGAGGCAGAGAGGGAGACCCTGACTATTAGTTTTAACAAAGCGAAGGCCTTCGATCGGGTTTGGCTCAAAGCGCTTCTTTCGAAGTTTCTCTTCCTATGGGCTCCCCGAGAATTTGTGCAACTGGATCAGCAGTTTTCTTGCAGAATGGAGCAACAAAGTCGTAATAGAAGGTGTATGCTCCATTTACAAGTCTATTTATGCTGGTGCTCCACAAGGTTACGTGCTATCACCTACGCTGTTCCTTCTGCTTATCAATAATATGTTGCAAATCTGTAACGTGCACTGGTGATGCTTTATACACCGGCTGTGCCTATATTTCTCGGGAAAACATCACCGAGTACCGGAACAAACTTGTGTCTGAAGTCGATTCTTTGCCGGGTAAGGTCTCGGATTGGGGAAAAAGCACCCCTTTGTCGTAACTCCGCTCGTTTGTCCCTCTCTTCTATATAAAAAAAGACAATAAAACGAAGTAGACAATTATCTTTAACAATGTTCTATTTATGTTCTAGAAGTGGGAGTAATTTTTGTGATTTTAATTCGAGCCGTTCGCGGTCAGGGGCCAAAAAGTTAAAACTTGAAAATTCTTTATACAACTAGGATAGTACATAATATTTCGAATTTCGTTTTTGGAGGCTGGGCAGTGCCCCGGGCTCCCTTTAGCTTGGGGGCCCGGGGCACTGCCCCGCCTAGCCCCTGGGTAGCTACGCCACCGTAGCTAATACCCTATTTCTTTAATGAAGAGGTATCTTTATTTGTACGAAAATATAAATATCTATTTAGAAAATCTAAAAACCCACACTAAAAGCATTTACTTACTGCATTGCCATATAAATTAACTCGTAATAATATTCTTGACCCTTTTAAAATATGTATGACCATGAAGCAATAAATACACAAATACAAAGAGGAGACGGCATAAGCAACTGTGCACTGTGATTCTAAGTAGGTCCTGACGTCATCATAGTGGGCGTGGCTTTAGTGCGCTTATGTGTTGAAAATCGCAAATCGGTGTATTTTCGTAGTATTAAGAAGAAAAGGATGAAGAGTTGTGTTTTATTGTGTAAAAACTACTCAGATAGATGCTCTGATGGATGGCATCACATTTCATTTGTAAGTAATTTAACACCTAATTTATTAAAATAATTCTAGAAAAATCTCTTTGCAAATATAATCAAATCAAATCAAATATAATTAAATATATTCGACACTAGATGGCGACACTTTGTGTTATGTGAACTAAAAATATAAAGGTACGTAGAGCTCAATATTGGTCAATCATACGAAGGTGCTGAAATTTGTTTTGCATTCAGACATAAAGAAATTTTTAATCGCCAAAATATTATTTTTATAGTTTATAATCATTTTGTCAACAGACCGCCATCTATCGTCAAGAATTCGAGTAGTTTTACTATTTATCGGTAGATGTAGAAAGTGTAAAGTGGGCGGGGCTTAACATCCTCTCACCCCGCAAATTGTCACGCGTTGTTCATAGTGAAATCTAATTACAACACCTCCTCTTTGTATTTGCTTCATGTGTATGACATAAAACTTAAACAGGGTACTGATCTCTTTCATTCAGTACAGGGTGGTTTGAATAGGGTACTGAACCGAAGAGTTCAGTACTTACCCTGTTCATTCATATTTCGGTAAGTTTATACAGGAATACCGAACACAAAAATGTATGGACGATTAGGATTAAATAATTTAATGTTACATTTAATAGTAATTTTTTATTTTAATAATTCAAACATATTATTGTCTATAACAAAATTAAAAATTAAATTATAATAAAAAGTTAAATCCCTTTGTTAGTTATTGTAAGTATACTTATTTGTTATAAGAACTTAGCATACAAATAGTACCCTATTTATACCTTTTTTAGGATTTGTAAAAAGTAAACGAGAAATATTGATCTCTATTTATAAAAATTTTCAAGTTATCATTACGATTGTTCAGTCTTATTCCAAATTTTATTGAAAAGGTATCATGGAAAACGGATTTGTAAAAGAAGAAAGTACTAATCTTTATTCTATTAATTCGAATTCGTTTAACAGAACCCAATATTGTGTGTAATTTTCCATGTAATTTTTCAGCTAAAACATGCAATAATCTTTATGACATTTGAAATCAAAGCTAGTTTATTACTTCGCTTTTAGCACTAATATTATAGATATTATAATATAAGCTTAAGCGAGAAAAACTGTTTGTTATATTTTTTCTACAAACTATGTCATTATTCCCATATAATAGAAGAAAACACGAATTAAGTAAAACACTGCACTGCACTTGCAAGGCCTGTCAAAATGGCCTTTTTTGGTATTTTATGGTACTATTCAGTTTAAAAAAAATATAGTGGTTCATTATCACTCTAGGATTCATTTAAAACACTTTTTGAAAAAGGGGGTAATACCCTATTTCTATGGAGGATTATTGGCTGAATTTATATACTGATTAAAATATAAATTATTTAATAAATGTATTTAATATTTAATAAATATTGTATAATTAAAATAGGTAAGCTATAGAGAATGAGAATGGCTATGGAGAACAGAAAATTATTTTAAGATTTATATATTAAGAATATTTTTGATTTAATTTAATTTATTAGGCTTCCGATAGATGGCGGTATAACCATCCCATCGCCATACTTTAAATACCGAGACCATAGATTATACAGTATAAATACGAGAACCTAAACTAGTTTTCTCTGTCTACGACCTAAACCGTAGCCACTAGCCACAGATTAATAAATATGTAGCACGCTAACCGTACCCGTAGCACGGCCACGAACAGCAGCGGCAAAGGTGCGAGACATCTGGCACGGCCACAGCGATCGTTTATCCGCCTGCCAAGCGTGACGATGAAGACCAATTTTCCCTGCAATAGGAAAGGTTCGTGGCCTAGTTGTGGGACTTTACGGGCCGGTGAAATAAATGAAAATGTTTTTTCACACACAATATCCACATGTGGAAAATATCTGATGGAGAAAGAACTTAGTCGATAGACAAATTGAGAGAAAGAGAGAACAAGGTAAAATTAAAGGGTTTGTGAGCACTGAGGGTGAGAATGAATCCCAACCTCCCAATCAAAATTCTCTACTGTTTATGAAAATTAAACGTTATCGGAGCATTGTTTATCTAAATTTCACCCGAATGACCGCAATTGCAGTACATAACATTGTTTATAGATAATACCTCTACCGTTAACGGTTATTTATCCATTACGTTGAAGATTTTTATAAGATGCTATCACATTTAACAGCATTTTAATTTGACGCGACAGCATGTGGGCGATTAACATAAGGTGTTTTCATTTTCCTTGCCTTGTGTTGACACCGACGAGTGTGTTGTGCATACCAGTTTACCATACTAAAATAAAAAAGAGGATAGCGGCTAGCCCTCATTCAGTCTGTCTCGAAGCCTCGCTTCGGAGTAACGTTACGTTCGGCAGAAGAAACAATAATTTACCGTATACATTATTTACAACTTTTAAAATAACTGTCTAGTATCCTCATATTATCATACGTAGAGGTAATTGTGAACACATACGCTTTTACTGAATATTGAAATTTGAAGAGGGGCTTTTGCGATATAAGGACACCTGTGAGACGGTGAGTCGTCAGCTTATATTTTATAATTTTAACCTTTACTTTAAATTTCTACTGTTTTGTACTTATAGTAAATATTTGTGAAAATAATTTAGAATATTAATTACAATATTTTTATATTCGGATTTGGCTTTTTTATTTTCTGTGATTTTTCCCAAGAAAGTGCGGGTCATAATATACAGTTTGTTATTTACTGATTAATGTAAGACAATGAAGTTAATTGAAAGATGTGATTAGTATTAATTTGCCTGATGTTGTATTTGTGTATCAGTTGTTGGTGGTCATTCGCTGATTTGTCATGATATACGCTTTCTAATTCACTATGACAAATCTTCGTAAACGTAAGTGCAATGTAAATATTCATATCAACAAACAAATCAAACATTGAAATAACAGTTTTAAATGTTATTTCATTTTGATATTATTAAACTTTAATATAATTATAACTTTTTATTAATAATTAAGATAACGTCACATATCTATAATTGTTGAAACACTCATGCTGCAAATAGTAGGAACTATACTTGTAAAACCAGTAACTCAACTTCTAAGAATCAATGGTTCATTCAAGTATGCATAGCGCGAGTTTAAAAATGTCCTCAAGTTAAGACGGTATAGTATAAATCAGCGGCTGAATATGCGTTTCTAAGAATGCGCAAGGTGGCGAACATTACTTAAAGATTTGCTCACCACACTGGCTGGTTGAGCACAGAGCCGGGCTAATATCTTCGCATTTATTGTTATGCTGGTCACTCACATATTATATGAAAAGATTTTTAAAGATGTAGGTGAAAAGCATCCATGTGAACCTATGCACTTCCTCTCATAGACATGTGGAAAAGTCATCTAGCCTGCGTTCTCGTGAACGATGGCCTATTTACTTTACTTTCTTTAGTCGTGAAAAAGAAGTATTTTAATGAGCAGATTGTTCAGTTGCAGTGATTGTGGGAGAGAGACAAAAGTTGTTCTCATGTGCGTCAGAAAACCGACGCATTGGCATAATATGGCGATTTTATCTATCCTTTGCAGGGTATTCATCACAATCAAATACTTTTTTACACTTGTGTTTATGTACATTTGTTTATAAGTGTGACTAACGTCAATTACGCAGTCAGCAACAACCTACGCGCAAACACTGATTAAGACGATAAACACCGTCAACGAACTTGGGTGATTGGAGCTCTGTAACAGAGAAAAATCACTATAAACCATAGAAATTTCCATGGGAAATTGTAGTTAAATAGTTGCTAATGACCGATTTTATAGTTTAAATCGTTTCTAAAAAAAAAACAAGTAACTGTTATCTTTACATGAAGCTAGCGGTAATGTAACGAAATCTATGATCAATCATGAGTGAAGAATAAATGATGAGTTAAATAATTAGTCAAAATTTGTTGCTGGAAAAAAGAAAGTTCGTGTAGTGAAGAACAGTGTCCATGCTACCGTTATACTTGGTTTTTATAGACAAGATGCAGGCATAGATTTTGTTACTGGTCAGAAATGAAACCAGTTACATCATAGAAACGAAAAATCTTTCTACCTTGCAACCGGTAGCTAACAACCAGTGCTAATGTTACCGTTACTCCTTAAAGTTTTTTTAGGTTTTTCATTTTCGGATCTGTGTATTAAACTATAAATAGTTTTACAGTAACAATCTTCTCCCATTTCTATACTCAGACCGTCCCTCATTACTGAGAAGGTATTACACATCTTTTTGTTTTTAAAACGTTACCCCCACACTAGGATTTTCTCCTGTATCGTAGAGGCAGTTTACAAACATAAATTGCACAAGGACAAACATCCAGACCCGGAACAATTACTTGTAGGCCATACAAATACTTGTTCCGTGCGGGATCGAACCCGCGGTCCCCAGCGCAACAGCTCATTGCTAAGCCACTGCGCCACGGAGCCGTCAACATCATATAATACCATCAATTATATATAATAATAATTTATAATATCAGTTGGTTTTTTAAGTTGCACACATCTGAGCGTTAAATGCTTGTTAATTTTACGGTCATAACATAACAATGAAGAAGATTGATTGTCTTATACATCCTATTGATTGCGTTGGATTCAGTGTTGTATACACTGATTGAGTTCAATTCACACAGCAGAATGCCTATGACTCTGCAGCTATCTGTTGAACAATGCCAAACGGTGTAAACACCGCGAAGCACAAATCATAAATAGTTTTATTTGGTAAAGCGATTGGTATTCCAGTATCGTATTTCACCACGGTGAGCCTCTTATGCAAACGTTACGTGTGTAAAAGTCTGCTTGGCCTCGATGCAAGCGTATAAACGGACAACCAACAGACGAGGCCGAAGCAAAAACAATAAATACGAAGGCATAACGAAGCGGGTTTTATTATTTTATGGCTTGAAGCTAAAAGATATTAAACAAATGAAAATAGAAACATAAAAGTTTTGTACATTTAGCAAATCAAACGACTAATAACGATATATTTGCATATGATTGATGAACAACACAGTAAATTTAAGTTTACTTGTGATAAAAAGTATGTAAGAACCGTGGTATATCCGGAGCTAAGCGCTTGCTGTACTAGCTGAACCCTGGGTCGATTCCCGTCAGCACCAATCAAACTGTTAATTGCGGAGTGTTGATTAATCACGTGCCCGGCGGTGAAGGAAAACATGTCAAGAAAACCTGCATGCAAATTAAAAGAAATATTTTGAAGACATGTGTAATCCGCCAATGCATTAGGGCATCCTTTACCTAAAATCCTCTCAGAAAGGAGAGGAAGCCTGTACCCAGCACTGTATATGTGTTATGTGCCTTTATGCCTTATGCCTTTATGGTTGTAACTTTATGTATACAAGTTTGTAATTAATACTGGTTCTCTTAATCTTGATCTTTGAAATTTGCTCTACCTAATTAGATTACGCATATGGTACCAGCTCGTATTTTATAGAATTATTTCTATTAGTTTTTCGGTATATTGATGGAATTTATATTATGCCGCATTGTACACATAAAAGCCTCTCCGTCAGCTACCGGTCGCCAGGTAAATCGATTTTTTGTTTCTATGATGTAACTGGTTTCATTTCTGACCAGTAACAAAATCTATGACTGCATCTTGTCTATAAAGGCTGAGTATTGCGGTATGTTTGAGGAAATGGGTTAAATTAGCACTTTCAAATTGTAACTAACAATTTCAGCCTCCTGCAGGAATTGAATAATAACAAACTTATAAAAATAACAGAGAAAATAAACAAAGCGGTACAAAATGCATCAAATTTTACAGTTAGGAGGCTTCTGTCTTTAAGTTATGTTTTATTTTTAATACAAACCTTGTTGGTATTGACACGCTTAAGTGATCCGGCAAGTGTGTAACAAAAGTGTCGACGATGACGCGTTGTTAACTTTCTCCACAGCAGCACAGTTAATCTTAATCGGCCCATATTTATTGTGTATGGTGAACGCTGAACGGTGCTGTCGCAATAAGCGCAGTGAGATTGGGAATCCCTATGACGTGTGTAACATGCAACATTTCAACTCTGGTATGATCTAGGCAGCAAAATTCGCATTATTGTATTTCTATGTTACGTATACACAATGGCGAAGAGCAGTTCACCAATATGGGTTGTTTGAGTGCCAGATTCTCTAGCATTATTTGCGATTTGATAATAACGGTCAGCAGTGACTGTGGCACAAGATAGAAAGAAGCTATAGTGAATAACATCATCAGTAGACCATCAAATTGTCACAAAAATTTTTTTCTCTGTTTGGCGTTGACACGTAGATCTAACCACTCTAATAAACGCTTGTCTTGTAATTGCTATTTTTTATCACAGGTAACTATTCGTCTTAAAATTACCTCCTTTCTATGCCGATTCAGCGATATTACCGATTACACGCAAAGCGTCTAATATTGATTTGACACTAACATGGAAAGCTGACGAATAGTTTGAGACGGATCCGCTGCCAGTTCCGTTTAACGTGTGTATCTGTGTCTATGTGTGTGGCATCGTAACTCCTAAACGGATGAACAGATTTAGATTTCGTTTTTTTTTGTTTTTTTTTTTTATTGACTTGCTTGAGAGTTTTTTTTAGTAATGACTCGAGATAATCTTTTCAGCCGTTTGAAGAACATCAGCACTTTTTGTTTCGGGAGTTTTCGAATTCTTAAAATTTACTTTATATCCGCCTTCTTTTTCGGACGGCTACGAGGTTCGCATACGTCATTGATATTGAGTACACAATGCATTGTTTCTGCGCCAGAATTATTATTAAAAATGAACACGAAATTTCTTAGAGTCCATGGTTAAATATATATAGTGATATTGCCAAAAAAAAACCTAAGAAACAAATGACAAACTGATTTTGAAAAAGGAATAACATGCTTATAAAAAAATATTTAAATTTAGTATTCCAAGTCAAAACATAGCTATTAAATGTTCAAAGTTGCCAGTAGAATAAAACGGTAGTTTTAATAGGTAAAGTAACCCTAAACACCTAAATACATAGTAACGTTATACATAGTCTACTTTTTGTCTACCTGTAAGCCGTAATGGCTGATATAATAAAGTTAATCAACGACACTGACCAAGGCGAATGTGTCAGCGTATATGTCTAAAAGATTTATTGTGTGTTAAATAAATGCCGTTATACTTTTTATTAATAAGGTAAAAATAAATACAAATAGCCTTGGTAACTTACCTCGGTGGGGCTTCCCCATTTAATTTCACCCGCGTGATGAATTGACTCAGGCGCAGCTGCATGTTGTGTATGATATGAAACATTCGTAGGCATATTTTAGCAACATGTTATTGAATTATATTTGGGGGAAATTCCAAGTAGATTTTTATATAAATGAATTTTTTTTTAAAGATTTTTTGTTTTAAGAGATGGCCATTAATGAGTGAAAGTAAAATATTTATTAATTAAGTTGTCGTTGGTAGTATATAATAAAGCGGCCATTTGAATCTTCTCACAGTGTAGAAAGTTTCAAAGTTTGTAATAATATAATGATGACGGTTTGCATTTTTATGTTATTATTTTAAATTCGTTTATTTATTCAATTTCGGCTAGATATTTTCAACATCTACTTAGTAAAAGCTTATCTTTATAAAAACAACATTTTACATACTCACTTCGATATTTAGTGAATGGTAATCGATCAAGAGAGATAAAAAGATAAATTGCTGTGTGTATTTCGTGAGATCCATACGCCTCCCTTCCTTCCTCTACCCTCATGACCTCTGCAACTCGGCCGGAACAAGAGAAAGCGCCGGCTGGCCTCAAACTATTGCACCGGAGGCGTACGATCTTGATCATTGATGTATAAATTATTTAAGTGATTTATTTTGTGCATTTGTAATGATCTCTTTTTGCTGTTAAAGCCATAGGTAATATATTAAACTTCCTACAGTGGCCATTATTACTAGTAAACTATTGGTTCAATCCATTATGTCCAAAAGTATTTTAAAAATCTTGACGAACCGACAAAAAGTTTGTTATTATGGAAATACCTATAACAGATAACAAACTCGTACACCCGATGATATAACATATTTTATAATAACTAAATTATCAATTATAATAACGCATTCTAAAATCTGTGCTTTTAATTGACAAAAAAATATTAAAGATTAAAATAAATATTTATTTTCAAGTTCTTGTAAGGTTCATAAAGATATGAAAATCACCAGTAGGCGTTATCTAATTCTAATTCATATCTTAACATGACTCATTTTAATATTATTTTACAATATTTCGTTATGCATGTTTTATGTTTAATATTGTAATTTTTTTTTACAATTAGTTAATAGGTATATAGTTTTAAAATTTGACTTATATTTTTTATATTTAAATGATTTAATGTAATTATGACAGTTTCAATAAAAACTCATATAGTATCATCACCATCATTATAAAGCTTGTCATAAGTCCACTGCTGAATATAGGCCTCCCTCAAGGCCAAGGCACAAAATACGGTCCTGAGCCACCTGCTTCACCGGATCCATCGACTTCCTGCATCTCCTTCTATGTCGTCGTTATATCGGGAGCCACCCTATACATCGCTTATAGGTATAAGGCTGTCACTCGATAACCTTTGTCTTGCGATTTACTGATCTGCTGAGTTATGTGGATTACTGTGGTCTTACTGCGGATATTCTCATAATGAATTCTATCACGTAGAGATACTCTGAGCATAGCCCTCTTCATAGCTCGCTGAGCTACCTTGAGCTTGAGACTTCATACGGCCAACAGTGAAGGAACATATTTCAGATCCATAATCTCTTCACTGGTAACACACACCAGTAGTAGTGTAATGCCGCGACTTATTTCTTAAAAACTGATAAAATAACTAATAAAAAATCAAAATAATTAGGAGCTAAATTTGGTGGCCATGACGCTGCATAGCAATCTCTTTCAGACTATCAAATGTATAAAGAAATAAGTCTACATACTGTACGACGTAGGTGGTGTAATATAATTGCGTTTTGGTGGTATATTGTTTACTTCCATCCATGACAAATATTTCTCTTCCCCTAAGAGGCAATCTATGGGGGAGGCCTATGTTCGGCAGTGGACTTTTGATTTGCTATAATGAATGAATAATTAAATATTTTGTTTCAGGTCTACAATGTTAAAATTAGGGGTAGTAATATTTTTGGTATCGTCGGCATACGTAAACAGCCAATGCTTTTACAAAGACGATTCTTCCAAGAAATTGGACACACAGTCGCGGGAACAATTATACAGAGGACAGTTGGATTTCACATTGCATCTATTTAATGAAATCAATAAATTGGTTCCTGATGACAACATATTCTTCTCACCGTTCTCCGTTTACCATTCGCTTTTGCTAGCGTATTTCGCTGCCGGGGGACAAACTGAGAAATCTTTAAAAGGCTCTTTGAAAATAGCGGATAAATTGGTAGGTATATTAATATAATATCTATCTAAATATTTTTGAATGCCTTTAAAACAGCTGTAAATACGTCTGTCCAACTGTCCACTTTATATATACGTGTATATGATTATTATGAGAAGCATGTTATTGATGTTAGTGAAACTCCAATCTTCTCATTGTTTGAAGTATTTTTTGTGTAATTTCTAATAGTTATAAGGAAAGGTGTTTAATATAACATATTGTACACCTTTTCTTATGTGATGTGCCACAGTCGCATAAGATCGTCATTATATTATTCCAGGACAAAATCAATCTAATTACTGCATACAAAGTGGACAAAAGATCTCGAGCAGTCAACAATAACAGCGACAGCTACGAATTTACTAGCGCCAACAGAATGTTCGTTGACAAAGACTTACACGTTCGCCAGTGTATGCTTGACCAGCTTTCAGAAGAGCTAGAGACTTTGGTATGATTTTTAATTTGAAACTTACTTTCACAGGATACCTTTAAACATAACTATACGAGTATATAGAAACTTATAAATATTTTATATTTATAAACAGAGTTTATAAAACCATTCTTTCCATAATTAGAAGAGGGTTCTATTTAGCACGTTTTTTAATCGACTTCAAAAAGGGAGGAGGTTCTCATTTCGACTGTATTCTTTTATGTGTGTTACCTCAGAACTTTTTTCTAGGTGAACAGATATCGATGATTCTTCTTTTATTTGAAAGCTGGTGCTTCTCATGTGGTCCCATATTAATCGAGATCTGACCAGTAATTTTTGAGTTTTGTTGAGTGTAATTAATTTCGACTACATTGATGATGTTCTCATTTTATTTATATTGAAGTGAGTTGTTCAAAATTTTTAATTTTACCACTTGTATTAGCTCTCTTTTGTGTACATGTTTGTTCGTGTCGAATTTAGTAATTCGATTTTAAATTAACTTCCCGATCAGATAGAGACTTGAAATTTTGAACATAACTTAAAATCGGTTAACAATGTAAAAAAAAACGAGGTATGTTAAAACTCACTTGTTAGTATGATTATCTTCTGTTTTGTCTTGCCTATGTGGACCATAATTCATATGAAAGCGCATCTCTTATTTAGTTATGTAATTTGTATAATCTAATCTGTGTTTACACAATGTCAAAAAAAGGTTTTTCCTTCAATAGAACAACCTTAATTATATCACTTATGTCAATGATTACAATGAGTACTATACATGTACTAAGCTATAGATACACTTACTTATCAAATTAAATCCTTGACCGAGTGCTACGATTACGATACACACATACTTCGATTGTAAAAAGATCAAAAACAGTCCTCAACAGTACTATACAGGTTGTTTCATTGGAATAAATAGGAGGAGAGAAAATTAGGAGTTTCATTTTTTAATCCATTTTCTTTCCCGAGAGCTAGAGCGAGCTAGAGCGAGGGAGTCAATAAAGAAGCAGAGATAGCTTTTCATTAGTCCGTCTAATTCATATGCAATATAGATCAAATATAGCATTTACGTGCCACGCTCGAGCTGTATTATGGCTACAGTATGACCGTCTCTTCTCGACCGGGTCACAAGGAAAATGTTCTCAAAAAATAACAATGTGAGTAATGAGAACCGGAGACCAATATTACTGGTGACGTGGTATTTAATCTTCGATGTAGTTGGGGAGAGAGACAGCGCAGCGTTGTTTTGATTCTTTAGCGATGTGAATAAGCAATGAAGTGGCGAAGAAATAAGCTTGACAAATGTTCACACACTTAACATGTGTGTGAACATTTGTCACGCTTATTTGTATTATAAATGTACCATTATTTGAAAATTTCTTTTGAAGATACTGATCGAATCCATCACCTCATTTTGTTCCCGTGGCTGTTTAAAAGCTTTTACAAAAATTTACTTCGCAAATATCCGCGTTATATCCCGTATAATATCCCGTGGCTGTTGTAAGAAGCGGATATGGAAAATGCCAGAAAAATCAATACTCCGATTCATCATCATCATCATCATTACAGCCCTTCACAAGTCCACTGCTGAACATAGGCCTCCCCCAAAGAATGCCACAAAGCACGGTCCTGAGCCACCTGCATCCATCGACTTCCTGCATGTCTTACCAGGTCGTCACTCCATCTCGTGGGGGGACGCCCTACACTTCGCCTACCGGTACGAGGCTGCCACTCGAGAACCTTTCTTCCCCATCGGTTGTCGGTTCTTCGAGCTATATGGCCAGCCCACTGCCACTTCAGCTTACTAATCCGTTGGGCTATGTCGGTTGCTCTGGTTCTACTGCGGATATCCTCATTCCTAAGTTTATCACGCAGAGAAACTCCGAGCATAGCCCTCTCCATAGCTCGCTGAGCGACCTTGAGCTTCCTCATACGGCCAGCAGTGAAGGACCACGTCTCAGTTCCGTAAGTCATCACTGGCAACACGCACTGGTTGTACAATTTCGTTTTAAGGTTTTGAGGTATGTCTGACGAGAAGATGTGTCTTAGCTTCCCGAACGCTGCCCAGCCGAGTTGAATCCGTCGATTGACCTCTCGGTCGAAGTTGTACTTACCTAGTCGGACTATTTGTCCCAGGTAAACATACTCGTCAACAACTTCGAGCTTAGTGCTCCCAACAACTACCGGCATAGGTGTGACATGGACATTGAACATGATCTTTGTTTTGTCCATGTTTATCTTAAGACCTATCCGTTGGGAAACACTATCGAGGTCATTGAGCATAGTGCTTAGGTCCTCCAGCGATTCTGCCATAAGGACTATATCGTCGGCAAATCGAAGGTGAGTGATGTACTCGCCATTGATGTTGATACCGTATCCTTTCCAGTCCAGAAGCTTGAAAACGTCTTCCAATGCAGCGGTGAAGAGTTTCGGGGATATGACGTCACCCTGTCTTACACCTCTCTGCAATTGGATAGGTTTCGTACTCTGATTCTGTACTCGGATAGCCATCGTAGCCCTACTGTACAAGCACTTCAACACTTCGATATACCGACAGTCAACTTGGCACCGCTGAAGGGACTGCAGCACCGCCCAAATTTCGACGGAATCAAAGGCTTTCTCATACTTCCGATTAATAGCGGTATAATCATACGGTTACGTCAGACGTATAATACGTGACGGGACAGAGTCAAATGTGCGAGTCGTATAATACTGCGATCGTCAATTCGCCTGTCAAGCGTGATGATTAAGGCAAATCCAAAAGCAACAGGATTTTTTTATAGAATAAGGGTGACAAACGAGCACACAGTCCACTTCATGGTAAGTGGTTGCTGTGGCCCATAGACATCTACATCTATCTTCGTTTGCGAATTAAAATGCAAATGCATTGTCAGCCGTGAGGACCAAGATGGAATCGGTCGAGCCGACCCATTCGTGCTACAACTATCCTATCAATATAGCTGCAGCATGGCTCTACCACATATAGCCATGCTGCAGCTATATTAATAGTATAGATAGGATAGGGTAGACGCCCATGTCCATGTGTAGAATTTTAGTTTCTGGTCAAAATCCCTGGACACAATTTAAACAACATAAATTAACACAATGCTCAATAAGCTCAAAACGTTTCTCAATCGATAGGCCTTAAGATGATGTCCAACGTCCATGTTATCTATCCAGTATAAATAACATGTACATCGTAGTCATTAGGGACACTACGCTGGAAGTTGTTGCCAAAATGTCCGATTAAGTAAGTAGTAGTAGACCTAGCAATCGTTGCTAGTGATGACAATACTTTGAGGTTTGTGGCATTCTATTGGCGAGGCTAATGTTTAGCATAAGCTTGTGATAGCGTGCAATGATGACGATGATGATAATGATTGGGTTTCTAGTACTACGCTATGTCGCTCTCACTCATAATACTGTGTCCTCCAAAAGTTATCGGAATACGTTGATAAACATTAAACAGGTTTTAAAAGGATAAAGGATATGGTTCTCTTTTATAGTATTAATACTAAACTTGTTTTTTTTTTATTAACTCACTTCTAAAACAAGTCTGTTATCAATTTAGTTGTATTTTGTTGACACAGTTCAAAAACGGAGAAGGTTCTGTATTCGACGCGTATGCAATTATTATGTATGTTCTCCGATTTCGTGAAAACAGCTGAACCGATTTAAGTGTTTCTAATGGTAAAAATAGGGGATGAATTTTAATATTAATGGTTTTCATAACTAAGACTAAGACTTGTTCTTGTTGTTACCTTAAACTTATGATATTCCTTAGTCCACTCAGAAGGGCAAAGAAATGTTTTTTAATGAAAAGTCAAAACCTACTTCAAAACGATTGAATTGTTTTTAATCTTTTAAATTATTTTTTATCATATTCTTACATTGTCATCCGAATTTAAACTATATTCAAAATTTTAAGTTTCCAGCTCATCGGGAAGTTAGTTCAGTTACTAAATTCCACCCGGAACAACAGACAAACAAGAAAGTGACTCAATAAAATCGTGGTAAAATAAAATGAATGAAATATTTTCCGCATGAATATCTGAACATAAATTTTAACCAAATCTACGGCGAGTCGAGTAGTTAGTTAATTTTATATTTAAGGTTTACGCTGTGAAACGTCGGTAGTGAATTCGGAGTTAAACGCTACGCGCCTACCGGAACCTACCGGAAATCCCAAAACAATGTCTGTGGGACCAGCTGAAGTATTATACAACGTGTTGTTGATATTCTATGTACGACATTAAATGTTAAACGCATATTTGGTATCGCATTTCCAGATTTTGGATATTACTTTTATTCGTGAAAATGTATTGAGTATGTATAGAGTAATACTTCGCTGAAAAATAATTTTAAAATAACCCGTATTAAAAATTATAAACAAAGACAGATGCCGTCTACTGACGGAGGTCACGGATAACATAACGTATTAAATTAAAACGAGCAATATTTTTCCATTTGCGCGTATAGGAAATAACGAACTTTTTCAACTTATTATAAGCCAGTGTTTTACTACAATCCCATCTGATGGAAAGTAGTGAAGAAGACTTAGAAAGTAAATCACATTGTCTTAGCGTAACAAAAACTATTTACTCTCGTCTTGAAGACATCTAGATTCTAATCGGACGGAATGACTAACACCGGCAACATTATATTCCACTTCTTTGCTGTGGGCATTACTAAAAACGAGGGAAATCGTTTGGTTCAAATGCGTGGAATATCCCGTCGTCTGCTTGGTTATTCGATGGTGGAAAGGGAAGAGAAAAATTAAAGCGTGGAATACCTGCGTAAATGCTCCGGAATGCATTCTTCCATCCCGAGAGACTGCACCTATTTTCGTGGCTGGCAAGATAGGTTTTAACCAAATTAAGGTTATTCTTAGAGTTTCTTAGCACGCCTCTCTACTGCGTCCAGCCCATATGTGGAAGCAATACTCCATGCACGACTTTACTTGCCCTTTATGTTGGGTCATAAACTGCCCTTGTTTTAAGTATCACCGCACGGATGCACTGCAAGGACACTTAATTTTCTTGCGGCTGATTTGGCTCTAGACTCAACGGACCGTTCAAAGTTAAGGTTCGGAGAAATTCAATTGTTAGGGTTTGAACCCTAACAATTGAAGGCGGTCGGTATACTCCAAAGATATATCCCGTACAGTAAGAGCCAGGGTGAAGAGACACGCTTGTGTTTTGGAGGCGTTGAAATTTACAAGACTGCCATCGGCCTATACGTGGATAACATCATTGAGAGATTCACACACTCAACCATAACTTCTCTTTCGGACTGGATTTCATCCCGACTGGTCCGAGTATTTGGCCGGTATGCTAGCTGGCTCTTCACAACTGTGATGTTGTCTGCATACCTTATATATCGGACATAAGCAGATTTCAAATATGTCAGATGAAATTCGATGTTAGTTGTCATAGGGTCAGACGAGCAGCCCTTTACGACAACTTTGAAAGATCGTTCACTCAGAAAGTCCTTCACCCAGTCAACCATACCAGTTAAGTTGTACGCTGGAATCTTGCCAAACCTTGTCAAAGGGCTTCAAAACATTAAGGGATACAACAAATATTTAATGTAACTCTAAACGACGTTTTAGTAGTTACTTTGAACTTGTGATATTTTTTGTCCACACCAAAAGGGCCAAAAAATTAATAAATAGGTAATATAATAATTTATTAATATTAAAAAAATTGTGTTTTTTGACAAACAATTTAGTGTCAGGTATATAACTCATACACTTTTCATTATTAAATTAAATTTTTGGATTATTTCAGAACTTCCGTGACAGTCCCGGGGAGGCCCGCCAGTACATCAATGACTGGGTTGCACACGTGACTAAGAATAACATAAAAGATTTGCTACCCGAGGATGCAGTTTCTCAAGCCACTAAATTAGTGTTAGCTAACGCTGCCTACTTTAAAGGAGTGTGGGCGTCGAAGTTTCCCGCTGAAAGAACGAAAAAGGAGCCATTTTTTGTTTCTGAGACTCGTCAAACCCTTGTACCTTTCATGAAACAGAAGGGAACTTTCCATTACAGTAAGCTGTGTGACATATTTCAATTATTTTTTACAATAAGACAAACTATATATTACTGTTTTTCTACATTAGAAGCCTATTTATACTCGTAATAATATTAAATTATGATAAAATAAACGTATTTCATGTGCCGGCGTTGACTGGAAAGGAATGCAATAATGCATTAAGTGCGCTCATTGTAACTCTTGTCTTATAATAAAGATTACCTAAAAAATAAGGCTTATATAAAATAAATAAGGCCCAACGCTTTACGATTTCAAAAACAGGAGGAGTTTCTCAATTTGACTATATATTTCTTTAAATTTTCTTTTATATCTTTAATTTTTAATAACTACATAGTTTCCCAAATATTAGAAAGAAGAACTTAACGTAGAGTAAAATATTTAAATAAAACTCTAGAAGTAAATCTTTCGACTTGTGCTATAAAATTTTTCTTAATTTGCGAATAAATAAAAAAATTTAATCGTTTTATTCCAGTGGTGAATGATGACCTTGGCGCTCAAATATTGGAGCTTCCTTACAAAGGCAATGATATCAGCATGTACATTCTCCTGCCCCCTTACTCTATGAAGGAAGGTAAATATGGTTGCTAGTTTCTATATTTCATGTATCTATATATTTATAGGAAGCATGCAGTCTTAAACTACTATAGTCATTGACAAAATCTATCTATAAGTTATTTTACTCATAATTCTAACTTGTCATAAAACGTGAAGAATTCCATATTATTATTAAAATAGATAACTTCTCTTTCCTCTCTCGATTCTATCTCCCATACTCTTTTTTTGTTCTTGATACTATATTATTTTCAAAAAAATTGTGAGACAGTATCCTGGAATTTACATAAGTGGCAGAGCTACGCTGCAGTTGTTATTTGTTATTATAGAATTGGTCGGTGCAACACCACGCTCTCTTAAGATACCAGAATAAAACATTATCGGACTTAATTTTCTGGTAAATAGGAATTCCATCTTAGTTCTTAGGGACCAATATATTTCACAGATGTTATGTTTTATTGAATAAAGCTTTTGAAATCAAGTCCTATTTAGCTTTATGTAGATAATATATGGTCACTCGAGGCAAATGTGACATAAATTAATTAAAACTATAATAGACGTTTAAATACTTCTATGTAAGGTAGTAACATACACAGTTCAGTTTCATAACATAAATTATTAAGTGCTTGTTTGTTTGATCAAGCATTTTAGTGTCTACAAGTAGCATTTTGTAATTTAAGGTAAATTAAACTAATTGAGGTGGAAGACTGTCACATTTACCCCACCAATGAGGCAAGTGTGACAGTATGATTCTTTTTGTAGGTAGTTACTTTATTATTATCAGTGGTTTTCGACAAAATTTAAGCGATGATACTAATGTAAAAATATTTGACCATGCCTACGTTAATACAATAATATAATGCCTTGGTATGAATGTTTCCTTATATGTATAAAAGATAAATTTTATATACTTATAAGGTCTAAAAATATGACTCATTTTTATAAAATAGACAATTTTAACTCTTTATAATTGTTGGCAGGAGTTACAAATATTATCGCAAACCTAACACCTGAACGACTTGGCGCAGTAGTTGAGGAGAGCTACATGGGCCGTGAAGTTGTTGTCGAGATTCCCAAGTTCACTATTGAAAGAAGCTTGCCTTTGAGACCGGTGAGATATCATTTGAGGTTTTGATAATTGACGCAATATATACAGGTATATTTTGCAGAGGGAAGAAAATCATATGCCAAAACGAATGTTGGCTACGTAAGTCTGGAGAAAATATGGATAAACTGTGCTGGGTGATATGTGTAAGAAAAGAGTGAGTGAGGGGATGACGGCTAGTAGAGTACAATGAAAGAGAAAGACATGTTATGCCGACCTCTAATAACTTGAGGTAATGGAAGGAAGAAGAAGATAAGGACAGAATATTAGTATAGGATTCTATTCATATTATCAGCACGTAGTTCCGTGTAGTAAATGTAAACATAATAACGTAACTTAAAAAATCATAATGTCCATTCCACAAAAAAAAATCCTGAGTCGTGGAGCCATTTTACAAACATAAATTGCATATGGACAATCATCCAGACCCGAAACATAACGTGACTGTATAAATACTTATTCCGTTAAGGCCTGATTTCCTGAGCTACGCCTGATTTATTCCAATTCTTCTGTAGCACTTTAACAATTTCTTAAATCTTTTCTCTGCGTCTTTCATTAATTTTCTCTCTCTTTTTTTTAAAAAAAAGAGACGACGTTGCGACAAGGATTAAGAAAGGAATGCTTCGGTGGTTTGGTCATGTGGAAAGAATGAACGAGGAAAGAGTGACAAAGCAAATTTATATTGCAGAAGTGAACGGCAGGGTCAGGAAGGGACGCCCTAGACGAAGGTTTATCGACCAAATCGGCGATACATTAAAAATGGGCCAGATTAGGAGTACCCTTAACCGACGAGCGTGTATGCGTAGATATATGGATGTAAAAGAGGCGAGAGAGGTGTGTCAGGATCGCACCAAATGGAAGTCCGTAGTCTCTGCCTACCCCTCTGGGTGACAGGCGTGAGTGTTTATGTTTATGTTTATGTTTTTCTCTATCTCTTAAATGTTAGTCTTAAAATAGTCTGATAAGCTGGACCTGAAAACCAAATCCAACTTATGGACGGCATCATAACCAGTTTAAACCAGCACCTCGATCATCAACCCGCCTGCCAAACGTGGTATTACAACAAAATTTCAAAACAATATCAATCCAATCAAAATCCCTGTACGAGGGATGCCTATGTTCAATATGATAATGGATAAAATATACTCGCTTATGTATGTTTTTCTGCTGTATGTATTGCATTTTGTTTTCATATATTTTTAAGATACGACCAAGATATAATATATGAAACATATATATTATATTACATTTAGAAGACGCCAATACGAAATGCGACAACGCGGGCCCTTTCTTGCTTCATTGCACATTCACCCACATAAATGAGAAGAGGCATGTGACATACATAAACATAATAATATATAACATATAAACATAGCCAATTTATGCATTAAAACTTTTTTGCTCTATCGATAGATTTTGGACGCCATGGATGTTGGGGACTTGTTTAACTCGTCGGCCGACTTCAGTACCCTTACAGGAGATCGAGGCGTGCTCTTTGACGATGCTGTACACAAAGCCAAAATTCAAATCGATGAAGAAGGTAAATTTCTAATATTAAAATTACTGCGATATAAATGCTTTTTCCTTTACTTTACAAATCCGACAAATTAGTAACAACTACAGTGTAAAATGTAAGTAAGTACAACCAACTGACTGCGAATATAATATTACTTCAGTAATAATTCATATTGTGTAGTAGTTATGACGCATATGTAAATAAAATTGTGTATTTTGCTCTCGTGCTAACCATACAATACTCAAGAGTTCCAATGTTAAAGAAAAAAAATGCCTGTTGTTTTGTTTGCTTTAATCCCCGCGCTTATTGTGGAGGAATTTGACGAAAATATATGTAAATTTTGCTCACACACATTTATGGCCCGTGGTAGAGGATTTTTTTTTATAGAAGAAGGTTGCAAGCGAGGACACAGCCCACCTGATGGTAAGTGCTGTATCAAAATGCACATGCGTTGTCACCCCTGAGGATGACCTGAGAATGCCTCGTGTTCAGTGAAAACGGTATCCGGTTCTCTACACTCACCATACATACGAAACACTGTAATATTAAGCTATTTTACACTGGTATTCTGTGAGCACGTGGTCCCTCCTCGATCGAACCAACCCGTTCGTGCTACAACCATAATATAACTGCAACATGGCTCTACCACATATAAACGTTATAAGCTAGAGGTTAAGTACTCGTCGTAAATTTCACAGTACGTGAGCAACGCGGCTTCGATTTCCGAAGGTGAAGTTTTTAGTGGTTATGTTTAGTATTGATTTATCACGCGCTCGTTGGTGAAGGAAAGTATCGTAAAGAAATCTGCAAATTTCAGTAATAGAATAAATATTTCGTGGACATGTTAAGTCCGTCAAAACACACTAGATCAACGCGTTGGACTTAGTGCTCCATAACCCTCTTAAAAGCATCCTCTCAGGATGCTCGTGCCCAGCTGTGGAGCTTAATTTACATTACATAGAAAAATATCCGGTCTGGAAATAATTATTGGTTGGTAGTTGAGTAAGCGTAGTTGTTTTTTATTTTTATAAAATTATTTTAAGTAGATGCTGCTGCTTATGTTTTAGGCCAGTTTCCCTCTGTCGGCTCTACAAGGCAATAAAAAGAAAGGTTCTCGAGTGGCAACCCCGTAATGGCAAGCGCGGTGTTGCCTCCGACTCCCATAGAGGGAGTGACGAACTTAGGAAACATGCAGGAAATCGATGGATGCGGGTGTTTTAGGACTGTATTTTGTGGCCGTGACCGAATACACTTGTGCTTTACACCTCGAGCTGTATCAAAACATAACCCCAAATTTCGCATCCGACACGAGTGAAATACGCCGCGTAATATGTTTTCATTTTTGTGTTTGCAAATTTATATTCAGCAAAATATAACTTGCTAGGTGATAGGACTTCTTTTCTACCTAGGAGTCCATGTTGCCTTATTATCTATTTCTAGATACGTTATCTATCTATTTCTGCCGCCAGATAGCAGTATTTGCACTGCTATGTTCTAGTTTGAAGGGTATAGGGAGTCGGTATAGTAACAGGCTGTGAGGCATTCCATCTTAATCCTCATAGGTAACATCTGTAGAATTGTTTATTTGAAGTTGGCAGCAGGCCTCCATGAACTGCAGTAGCGAGATATTACACGCTATTGCTAAAACACGTTACACACAGGAACACTAAGCTCTGGTATGACTACATTAAGATTTTCTACAACTTACTTTCTCTCTTTACTCTTCTCGAGTTCGAAGTCAAGTAGTAAATACGAGTATATAACTATGGTTCCTACAAAGTACTCGAAACGTCGGTAATTAAAAATAAGTCAAAATGCAACCTGTTAAAATCTGTAAAATTAAGTTTTTCAATAGAGTCAGTATATCATTACGTAATTAAAGGCTGCCTTTGTCTGAAGTTAGTTGCCCGCTCGTTTGACACTAATATTATTAAAAAAAGGGAGGCAATGATAAACTGTTTGTGATCCTCTGCTTGTAATCCAGTATAGCTTTCTAAGAAAAATTACAATGGATGAGGACGAAGTTTTTTTTTTGTTGGCAGAAAGTTTCAACTAGAAGAAAAAGCCCAGTCGCAAAAGTATTACTTTCCTAAACGATGGATAAAATAAGAAATACTAGCTACTAATATTTAGTAATTACTTTGATATAATAAATAATTATTTTTTAGAAAAAGACTTAGAAATATTTTATTTCTGTTATAGGTACAGTAGCAGCAGCCGCTTCAGCTATCTTTGGCTTCAGATCATCGCGGCCGGCGGAGCCCAGCGTTTTCATTGCAAACTTTCCATTCGTTTACATTATATATGAACGCCCCACCAATTCTGTTCTCTTTATGGGCGTCTACAGAGATCCTAAGAAGTAGAACGTACACGTATATTTTAATCAATATTTATTTATTACTAAGATTTGTTAAATAAAATGTTATTTTTAAATTAAAGACAAGTAATAGTAAATTATACTTCGCTGTAAATTATTTAAGTTAATTTACGAATATACCTTAAGAAAATAACTCTTGGGACTTACTTTTATACTATTGCTCTACTTTTTATGCGGCTAGCATAAAAATAACTTTTGCTTCTGTATAATAACCTCATCTGATAATAAATATATAATCCATGTTCATCCATCCATTCAAATCCCGAAACGTCTTTTACTTCAAACTAAAATTACAAAAAAATTGTCAGTGCATCGGTCAAACGAAACGACGAAAAATTGACTTCTAATAATAATTTCATACATTACGTATATTCTATAAGCATAAGTGATAGAAAGAATATAACCATATTTGAAATTTATGTCTATTTCTTTTTCTTTTTATTACGCAATATCCATAATACACTGTAACATGGCTTTAACACGAATATTATTGTACTATACAAACGGCCCTGTTTCATTTTCCTTTGCCGTTCTTAACACACACATATGAGAGAACTTGCAGTAAAATAGATTTCATATAGTATTTATAATCATGCTACCAATTTCACAACCACTCTCATATTTACATCGCTTTTACCGTGTTAGAAGACAGCAAAAAGCGGGGTAAATATATTTTTTCACTTTGCGTTTTGTACACTTGGAACTGAAACCATATACATCGGCATAAGGATTTTAACATCGGATTCAGGTGCTTCATATTTTTTTCATATTTCATTTGATTTTGAATACGAATCAAGATTTAACAGTCAAGCTTTTATTTCAAGAATAAAACCAATAAAGGTTTTGATAAAACAGTTTGTTGGGTATGGAACTCCACTTGTTCTTGTGGAATTCTTGACTAAATAAGAACTTCAATATGTAGACTGTGTAGGTAATTTATTGGTTGCTATAAGAGAGGTAGCCGTAACACGTGCGTTCGCGACCGGGTTGTTCCGAGCAAGAGCAAGTTGCAGCGGTGCCGCGTTGTCTCCATGAAGGTGGTGGAGCCGTGAAGCGCTCGCAGAACCGGTTTGAGGTCCGCTGCCCGACGGCACGAGCCGGGGAGTATCATAGGCAGTGACGTCAGGAACACAGTTCAAATCTTCAAAAAGGTACAATAAATGTTCGATGCTCCTTTGAGTGTTGGTGAAAATAACGTTGAAATAGGTGCCTTTACGATTATATGCGATGCAACTCTTATCTTGATAAAATGCAAAGCGCCATTTGATCGATATTGTGGCAAAGAAAATACCTTAGACTACTATTTACACCCGATGTTTTCAGGCTTTTTTTTTAGAATAAGGGTGACAAACGAGCATACAGTCCACCTGATAGTAAGTGGATACTGTGGCCCATAGACATCTACATCTATCCTCAATAAAGTGAAGTAAAAAGTAAAGTTCCAATCGATAAGATGTCAAAAAAGAAAAAGAACCACTATCATCATCATCATCATCATTACAGCCCTTCACAAGTCCACTGCAAAGCATAGGCCTCCCCAAAGGAATTTCGCAAAGTACGTTCCTGAGCCACCTGCATTCATCGACTTCCTGCATGTCTTATCAGGTCGTCACTCCATCTAGTGGGTGGCCGCCCATTATACATGTAATATATTAGACAATGTTGTCATAAGTGGTTTTTGGATGTAGTGACCTAAAGTAATATTAACTTTTGCACCTAATCCTATAATTTTTTTATTGATTTCTTAACAAAATCCCCTAAAAAGTGCTTCCTATGTTCCTGCTCTAACAAGTAGTTTCTACTCCTATTTTTAGGTTTACGCTCTACGTTTTGGCGGAGGCTTCTGGCATTCTTTTTTTATAGAAGAGGGGGCAATCGAGCTTACAGATCACCCTATGGTAAGTGACTGCCACTGCCCATGAACCTACTGCAATATCAGGAGAAGTGCCGACTTGCGAAAAAATTAGAAGGCTCTTTTCATATCGAAGCCTTCTTTCCTTGATAAGGTCATTATCATCGTCATCATTATTACAGAATTTTACAAGTCCACTGCTGAACACGGGCCTCCCCCAAGGAATACTACAAAGTACGGTCCTGAACCGCCTGCATCCATCGACTTCCTGCATCACTTACCAGGTCGCCACTCCATCTAGTGGAAGGCAGCCCTACACTTTGCTTAAAGGTACGAGGCTGCCACTCAAGAACCTTTCTTTCCCATCAGTTGCCGTTTCTATGAGTTGTATGGCCGGCCCATGGCCACTTCAGCCTACTTATCCTTTGGGCTATATCACTTACTCTGGTTCTACTGCGGATATTGTTGTTTCTAAGTTTCTCTTTTCGAGAAACTCATACGGCCAATAGTGTAGGACACGTCTCAGATTCATATGCCATCATTGGGAAGATGCACTGGTTGTATAATGTTGTTTTAAAGTTTTGAAGTATACCTAACGAGAATATGTGTCTTAAGGTGGCACAAGTCGCGGGCTCGAACTCGCTGGTGGGCGCGGCCAAAAAGCACGCTGTCTCACCTGGCATCGTGCCCGACAGAGATAGTATCAGTGATGAGCATATCGACACTAGTATTCACGCACGTCTTGTTCGTACGGCATTCAGAACCGTTTGAACAAAAACGAAGTTACACGAACACGATGCAACATTTATACTAATATAATAAAGCAGAAAATATAGATCTTTACTCCGTCTAAAAAAAAGTCCGCGATACCATATGTCTATTTTTTATATACTCGTATAAGCCACAATTAGGCATTTTTATTTTGACAAAAAAAAAATGAAAATTTAATTATTAGGCATGGCATATTTATCCTTACGAACGAAAGTTACTTCATTATCAAGACAATTTTTTGAAGATAAACTTCGTTGTTTATGCCATGTTTATATAGTACATAGTTGAGATAATGTAAAATTAAAATAATTCAATACTTGGCCTTGACGCGCAAACAACGCATAACCCCTAGCCCGGTGCGAACTGAGAAGCCAGTATTGAAAGCTTCTATGAGCGAGGTTAGGTTAGCCGTTAGTTCAATCATTATCTATATCTACACAAATAAATAAAATTGAAGTGTCTGTTATAATGTCAAAATAACAGCTTTTTACTAATTGCATATGAAATTATATACGCTACTTATAACACAATTTTTAACATTTTTCTGTCTGTCTGTCTGTTTGTTCCGGTTAATTTCCAAAACGGCTGGACCGATTTTGACGGGACTTTCACTAGTAGATAGCTCATGTTATAAGTAGTAACTTAGAATGCTTAAATTTTAGAAAAATTATTAGGCGTCCGTGCAACAAAATTAACACCCTAAACTAAATGCGGACGAAGTCGCGGGGAACAGCTGGTAGCTAAAATAAATTCAAAATTAATTGAGTGCTTTTATCTATCTCCCAGGTGAGCGTAACAATGATTAGTTAATTCTGAACTCTTTCATTTCACGTTGCTATGGTATTTTGAAAGTTTAATTGATTAATAAGTTTTTATTTTATTTATTTCTTTAAAAAAAAGACGTTACCCCCACACTAGGATTTTCTCGTGTATCGTGGAGGCAGTTTACAAACACAAATTGCACAAGGACAAACATCCAGACCCGGAACAATTATTTGTAGGCCATACAAATACAAATACTTGATCCGTGCGGGATTCGAACCCGCGGCCCCCTGCTCAGCAACTCATTGCTAAGACACTGCGCCACGGAGCCGTATAAGAGTATAAGAGGTTGATAGCAAATGTATCAAGAATCATTTCTTGCCTACACACTTTTCATGTATCGTGTACGTTTTTCTTTAAAACTGAATAAAACCGCGCATAGTATGCCGACAGATAAAATAAAAGTACTTCATTAATTATGACAATTTTTCCATACATTATTATCAAATAAAATATTTGATTGCAATTATAAAACTAGGTGTCATGTCATGCCATGCATCTCGGACACATGATGACGCGGGTGAAACCGCGAAATGATTAGGCGCTGCTTTATCGCTTCATATTATACCTCTGTGGCTCTATATACCTAATATAGATTGCTTATTTTATTATGTTTAGTTTTTCCGAGTGGTTATGCAGCGATCACTCAAGAGTTCGGCTTCGAACGTGTGTAACTGCAAAAATTATCCCACGGGAACGAAATATTTTATATTACTGGGAGCCGCGGGTTCGAATCCCGCACGGAACAAGTATTTGTATGGCCTACAAATAATTCTTCCGGGTCTGGATGTTTGTCCTTGTGCAATTTATGTTTGTAAACTGCCTCCACGATACAGGAGAAACTCCTAGTGTGGGTGTAACGTTTTTTAAATAAGAAAAAAAAAATTTGTATGGCCTACAAATAGTTGTTCCGGGTCTGGATGTTTGTAAACTGCTTCCACTATACAGGAGAAAATGCTAGTGCGGGGGTAATGTATTTTTAAAAAATAAAATAAAATAAAATTCCAGACTATAACCTATCTCTGAGCAAAATATCATCCAGGTCCCTTCAGCGGTTCTGGCGTGATTGAATAACATACATCCTTTCATTCGTCCATCCAAATATCCAAACTTTCGCATTTATAATATTTAGATAATAATTGTAATTAGTTCTGCTTACCTATAAATTTTTTTCAAAAATACTTACCTGTCTTCTTACTTTTTTTTATATATACTCAATATCACTAAACGTAAACACAGGTTTTTATCAAGACAAGTGACCCATCAAGATTGTTTTCTTAGTACTGACGTACCTACCTAAAGTTTACAATTTTGTGGCCACGACGCGGTGACGTTTTGTGACATTTTGTTGTATTGTAGGTTGTAGGTATCTAGGTAATAACAGTAGGTACCTATGAAAATCCCACATAATATACCTTGTTTGTCCGCCGCAAGAGTCGTCTAATAAATAATTAAACTGTTTTGTAATTCTTTATTTATTTATAACACTTGCATTGAGAGCCGTGGTAGCTCAGATGGTTATCGTTCGCCGTAAGTATCACACTACGCGAGCAACCCGGGTTCGATCCCCGTCGGCACCAATGAAATTGTTGCAATTTTATATAGTAATCGTATATTATAGACTTAATTTTTTTTCTTTTATAATTATATTATATTACAGACGAAAATTGAAATAAAAAACAAAATTGTCTGTCGTCCAAAACGCATCATCTCTTTCAATTATATCAATTTCCATGCTGTCTTTTGTCTTTGGCGTCCAAATTACAAAATAGCAAAACTTTTCGTTTCGAATAAAACTCGAATAAGCCCGCGTCACCGCCCGTGCATGTGTGTGTAAGCGTCGTCCTCCCGCACCGCACCGGGGCAAACATTATTCAGTGAGATGCACGATAATTCATAGTAACATACGCGCGTAAAAAAATACGAAAAGGCCTTTGGAAGAAGGGGTTTTATGAAAAAACCACTGCATAAATTAATTACGAATAAAATTTCTTGAATTCTTCGATAATTGAGCTGTGTCGGTACCGACTTTGTTTTGGAAATTTCACACTTCTTTTATTACTAATTTACGCCCAAAGTTGTGTTAAAATTGGCAATAAAAACGAATCTTTGGTAGCTCGTAACTTTTTAATAACATTTTATTTTACTATTCTGTTTCCGTACAGACAAATTTGATAATGAGACAAAACGATATCATGTTTAACTTTGGATGTACACTGTCAAACAGCGTAGTAAAACCCCTCCGAAATTTGTATGGAAATCAATGGAAATATTGTCGACTAGTGTCACCTTAATCATCCGAATGTTGCCTAACCGAGTTGAATTCGTCGATTGACCTCTCGGTCAGTCGGACGTACCTAGTCCGATAATCTGTCCTAGAAAAATATACTCGTCAACAACTTCCGAGCGTAGTGCTCGCAATAACTATCTACCGGCATAAGAGTTCTATGGATGTAACACATTACCTTTGTTTTGGCCTTATTAATTTTAAGATATAGGTATCCTTTTGTGATGTATTTAAAGAGTGATAATATAATAATATAAGCGGGTAGGGAAAGAATTGTCAGTCTGCTTTGAGCGATTAAACTGCCTGCTACGTAATTCGTATTTTATTGTATATTTATTCCTAAACAGTACACCTTTGCAAGACACTATTGAGGTGCTGAGGTTCTCCAGCGATTCTGCCATACGTTTAATATCGTCGGCAAATGAAAGGTAAGCGACGTACTCGTCATTGATCTTAAAACTGTCCAGTCCAGCTTTAAGAGACGGTACTCAGTTCGACTGTATGTTTTTTAAATGTGTTAATTAACTTTTTACTGGGTCAACCGATTTCGATGATTCTTTTTTTATTTGAAAGCTGGTACTTCTCGCATGGTCCAGATCAAGGTCAGACCAACAGTTTTTGAGTTATTCTTAATAACTTATATTGGAGTCGGCTGTACAAAATTTTTAATTTTAAATTATTCATACTCATAACATATGTAAGAGTCAGTGGCGTAGCGTGCCTTAGATGGGCCCTGTATCAAAATTTGTTGAGGGGCCCCAATGAAGAGTAAAGATTTCATAAAAGGAATAAAACAAGCGTTTTTGCCTTTGAATTAAATTATTACATATTATTGATTATTCGTTATTCATCATCATTACAGCCCTTCACAAGTCCACTGCTGAACACAGCCCCCTCCCCCCCCCAAAGAATGCCATAAAGCACGGCACTGAGCCACCTGCATCCATCGACTTCCTGCATTATAGTCATTCCATCATGGATCATGGATCTGGGGGGGACGCCCTACACTTCGTCCGCCGGTACGAGGCCGCCACTCGAGATCCTTTTTTCCCCATCGGTTGTTGCCGCTATTGGCTATATGGCCGGCCCACTTCA
Source organism: Parnassius mnemosyne (assembly GCA_963668995.1). Lineage (NCBI taxonomy): Eukaryota > Metazoa > Arthropoda > Insecta > Lepidoptera > Papilionidae > Parnassius > Parnassius mnemosyne. The sequence goes on from CAVLGL010000115.1 coordinate 27,838,129, forward strand.
GCTTACTAATCCGTTGGGTAAATCCGTACTATGTCGGTCACTCTGGTTCTACTGCGGATAACCTCATTTCTAAGTTTATCACGCAGAGAAACTCTGAGCATAGCATTAAACATGATCTTTGTTTTGTCCATGTTCATCTTAAGACCTATCCGTTGGGAGACGCTATTGAGGTCATTGAGCATAGTACTAAAGTCCTCCAGCGATTCTGCCATAAGAACTATATCGTCGGCAAATCGAAGGTGAGTGATGTACTCGCCATTGATTCTAATACCGTATCCTTTCTAGTCCAGAAGCTTGAAAACGTCTTCCAATGCGGCGGTGAAGAGTTTCGGGGATATAACATCACCCTGTCTTACACCTCTCTGCAATTGGATAGGTTTCGTAGTCTGGTTCTGTACTCGGACAGCCATCGTAGCCCTACTGTACAAGCACTTCTGCACTTCGATATACCGACAGTCAACTTGGCAGCGCTGAAGGAACTGCAGCACCGCCCAAATTTCGACGGAATCAAAGGCTTTCTCATAGTCCACATACGCCTGACATAGTGGCAAATTGTACTCCTCGGACTTCTATACACTTGGCAGAAGGGTATGTATGTGGTCTATGGTGCTAAAGCCTTTTCGGAAACCGGCTCGTTCGGGAGGCTGGAAGTCGTCAAGTCTGCGCGCGAGACGATTCGTAATGATTCTCGAAAACAGCACGAAGACGCGGCTCAGAAGGGAATTCGGTCTGTAGTTCTTCAAGAGAGCGTAGTCACCTTTTTGAAAGAACAAGACTACCGCACTTCTGCTCCACGCCTCTGGTGTAATGTGTCGTGAAGCGACAATTAAATATAAAAGAATCTAACCTAACAGCAACAAAACAACAAAAATAGGATAAAAACAAATAATATATTTAAAATTTAAGATATTTACAATTTTAAATAACAAAATGGAATATGAAGATGAGGATGGATGTCGTGATTTAAATTTTTTTTTAAAAAAAAAGGTAATAAAAAAAAAGGATTAGAGTCGAAGTTGAGTCTGAAGATCCAAAGTGTGCTCTCAGCGCCTGGAACGAGCACGCACAGCGTAGGTGAGAAGGCGTGGGCGTCTCTAGGCTACGACCTCAGGTGAATGCGGTGATTGTAGGATCCGGCGATTTCAGACCAGACAGGGGCTTGCAGGATCCTCAGCGACTTCAGACAGGACAGAGGCCTGCAGGATCCGGTGACTTCAGGCGGAACAGAGGTTTGCAGGTTCCGGTGACTTCAGGCGGAACAGAGGTTTGCAGGTTCCGGCGACTCCAGGCAGAGCAGAGACTTGTAGGATCCGGCGACTTCAGGTAGAGCAGAGGTTCGTAGAGTCCAGTGGCTTCAGGCAGGACAGAGGCTTGCAGGATCCCGGGGCAGTGCGGCCCCGGGATAAGGCCTTTAGGAGATGCTTCGAACTCGAGAACTGAAGCGAGACTGAATTTCTTCACCGATTGTTCGGCTTTTATACCTTTCTAGAAAGAACGGAAAAATTATTTAAGGCTTTAACTAGCCTGAATGACCTTGACGAAACGGCGATCGCAGAGATTTTAGCCGACGTCAACACCGTCTAGCAACTACATTCTGTATTACTTATAAAAGTGCAAAGATTAATAGACTGCAGAGATGACAATTATATAAGTGACATACTGCCTGTTATGCTTGCGCATCACTGAGAATTATGTCGCGGTTACGCATCTTCAATTATATTGTGATGTACCTTTGTCCGGTAGGCGTCACGAGCTATCAAGTGTTCAAGTTTCAAGTACGTAAGAGTTTTTTATTATATATGTTAAATCGTATTTATTTGTATCGTATTAGTAGATCTGGGTCAAAGCGTTCGCTGTAAATTTTCCCGGGTTTGATCTCCGATAGCACGAATGAAATTTGTAATTGCAATTTTCGTCAACACGCATTGGGGAATCACGGCGGGCATTCCCTTGCCCTAAAACCCTCTCAGAAATAAAAAAAGAGCCCTGTGTCCAGTAGAGAGCCTTATATAGCCTATTACTTTACTTTGTAGCAATATTTATATTCGTTTCAGATATAGAAGGGTACCTTATGCTGACAAAAATATCACGTGGAGGCGACGAAAACGTAAAACATCTTTGTATCTAGATAAAACGTTCGAAAGATTGTCAGTCATGTCATAAGCCACATTTTCTATAGAGCGTAGAACATTACAGATAGGGCAAAATAAAAAATAATCCAAAATATTATGGGAACTATTTATTAATAATATATACATTTATAGGTATTTATAATAAAAATAATGAACAAGCTGCAAGGTTCAACTAATAAAGTTTTTTTGTTAACACAATTGTAACATTCCTGTTTTAATTTTTACCAAAGGTTTATTGATGAAACGTAGTCAAGATCACTTAATATAAAATATATTTAATTAAAATGGACACATGACCTATTTGGCCTTCTACTTACAACTCGGCGGAAATTTGAAAAGAAGATTTTGTCTTTTCACACAAGTATTGTTTACAACTGGCGTGGTTTCGAAATGCGTGATTAAATGTCAGCGGTATATAATCAATTAAATATTGAACTTTTTTGAAATTTATTTTTTGTTTATTTTTGTTATATCTTCTTAAAAACTGACGCCATCTCACTATTTTATTATTTGTTTTTTTTTTGTAACGCATAAGGATAAGTTAAACTAAGTTAGATTAACTTGGATAAGTTTATAATTTTTTTTAAATTTATTACATAATTTCCAAAATAAATTATTACCTTTTCTACAGTGATTCTCTCCTCTTAGTTTCGGCGTGACTGTAGGATGTTATAGTGAGTCACCGTCAGTTACTAAGCGGCCATAAGAGGAGAGAATCTCTTAGTTTCGGCGTGACTGTGGGATGTTACAGTGAGTCACTGTCAGTTACTAAGCGGCCATAAATCATTATATGTATGTATAGACATACATATATACATTTTTTGATTTTAATATTTATGTTTTTTTGAATTTTGATTGGTTTTTTGAAACCTGGTAAAATTATTTTTTTCCATACCAATTGATGGGCCTGAGTATAATGCCAGTTATAATCTTTGGCTGAAGTTATTTTTTATTTTATGCTCAATTTCAGACAAAACAATATTGATTGCGCATTTCTAAAACAAAATTTTAGCTCTTTTCCTTCTAATAATAGCTCCTGCACCTAACACGGCGGAATAGTTATTATTATATATAAGACCATTTGAGGAAATAGTTTCTTTTAACAGTTATGAGTGTAACATTTTATCAGCTGCTTTGTTTATAGTGCCTTGAGCAACACTTTGCCGGTTTCTGTACAGAAAATGATGCTGGCTTTGCAAATATGAATGGCCGCTACCATTGAATATAATACCCGCTATGTTACACTTATTTACATAGAAACTTTAATTATCATTTGCATAAAATTCTAAATAACACTTTTTACACAAGAAAGTAAACAGATTTTTTTCATCATTTAGATCAGTCCATCTTGTTTTTCACTAATTAAGTAAAAAGTAAAACAAACCAATAAGTCCGTGGTTTAAAATTTCTTGCAACTTTTTATAGAAAAGCATGACCTTATCATAATATAAAAGTCAATCATTTAGCCATGTGAAACCTTTTAAGTGTGCCAGTCAAACATTAATGATGATATTCGGGTCATTATACTGGAAATAGTCTTTTAAATATTTTGTAGTACAATTGATAATCTTCAGTATGATTGACCGTGTATATGACTTTTATAAGTCTATGTTATTTTTGACGAAAATTATTATTGCAGATAAAAGCCCTTTCACATTTATTTTAGTTGCGAATTAAATTAATCAAAATGAAAATAATAACTTTGGCTCTTTATAACTGATCTTTAAATGTAAAACACTGACTTGAAATTATATAATTATTAGCATTTTTTAATTCATTGAACTTTTTTAAGATTTTGTTGAAACTCTACTGGTGAAAAAAAAACAAATATATATATTATAGTTCTTTATGAAAATAATGTATGCGCGTTACATCGCATCCCATCAAGAATTTCTAATGTAATTCTTGGTGAAAGGTAAGATGTGATAATAACTGTAAACAATAGAATAACAAAATAATGAAAACATTTACATTTACATACACAACATTTACAAAAATACTTGCTTTATAACCTAATAAATATTATTTGACCGTAATAAAATAAAACAAGGTAGTCGGCATGAAAGTAAAAATAAATATTTTAGATTATTTTTGCAATATCTAACAGCCGGATCAGCGCGCGATTCTGATCCATCTAAAGATGCTAAATTTCAGCAAGCACTGTCAAATTCAATAGGAGTGACAGAAAAACAGTTCTTGATATAGAAAGGTAAATAAATTATTTAACCTATAAAGTAAAATCACTTTATTACAAATCAAAATAGCCCAATAGCTTTATTAACATGAGACATAATTGTACGAGTGCTTACAATACTTAACATTATTTAACTGAAATCTCAGAAAGTTTCTTTTAATAGAATAAGGGTGACAACGAGCACACAGTCCACCTGATGGTACACTTACCATTTAGATGTGTATGGGCCGTAGCAACCACTTTGCTATGGCCCATACACTTCTACATCTATTCTCGATTACGTATCAAAATGTAGATGCGTTGTCACCCGTGAGGACTAAGATGTAATGCCTCATTTCCAGTAAAAAGGTTCTCCGGTTCTCTACACTCACCATACGAAACACAACAGGGTTAAACTGCTATTTTACATGTTATTCCGTGAGAGCGTGGCCCTTCCTCGGTCAAGCCGACCCATTCGTGCTACATCTATACCTACTACTAATATAGCTGCAGCATGGCTCTACCACGTAAGAAAAAATTGACGTTGAAAATTTAAGTATTTTTAGAAGCAACTTTGCAATTATTTTCTATTGAGTTAATTTTTGTGAAATCGTGTTTTGCAAACCACCACCTGAAATACGTACAATTTTTTTTCGATGATGACGTGAAATTACAAAACGATCCCCATGCATATCAATGTGGGTCTATTCAGCCTCTTAATATGAACATACCTGGGGATTCAGAGATTTTAAACTTTTTCATGCGTAGATAATGGATGATATAATATTATATTATTACTGTCCCGTGTGAGGTAACCTTTATACTTATATACATATTCTTATCATATTTTTATGGTTGGTTACTAGGTAAGTATTATTTACGACCTATTTGTGTGTGTGTGCGTGCGTACGTGCGTGCGTGCGTGCGTGCGTGCGTGTGTGTGTGCGTGCGTGCGTGCGTGCGTGCGTGCGTGTGTGTGTGCGTGCGTGCGTGCGTGTGTGTGTGTGTGTGTGTGTGTGTGTGTGTGTGTGTGTGTGTGTGTGTGTGAAGAAAAGCGTATGAGAATATGTGAAGAGGAATAAAGGTTGAGTACTAATTCGCTTACCTGTACGAGGTTGCCACTCGAGGACCTTTCTTCCTATTTTTTATCTGTTTTCCAAGTTATATAACCAGCCCATTGCCATTTCACTGTAATATTCCGTTGGGCTATGTCAGTTACTCTGGTTCTAATGCAAATACCTTCATTTCTAACTTTATCACGTAGAGAAACCCCTCTCCAAATTAAATTTTTTACATTTTTTAGATGATAGTTTGTCTAACATAAAAAAAAACCATAAACCCAAGAATGTCTTTATATAGTTATTTATACTTAGGTAAGCACCATTCTTTTATTTATTTAAATTGTTTGATTTAATTTGATAACAGTGTACCTAAATGTAAGTATCTGTATCTTTATTTCCCTCCACAATAATATTTTATAAGGTCATACTCATAAAAACAGCGTTTTATTGTAATACATAATTATAAAATTCAGTATCAACTAATTAATAAAAATATGCAACAATAAAATTACATAGGTATTAAAAACTATCGAAATCTAAGTAACGAGACCATGTTCGTCGTTCCACATCTAAATTATATAAAAATGCATTTTTCAATTTGACTAATCAACGTCGCTGCGAAAATTTCTTCTTCTTTGGGCACTTTAAAAATTCATTTATTTAGAAAATAATATTTACAGTTACCAGTGTACAGATATTAACTAAATTAAGTATTTCTGATCATAAAAATATTTATAATTGAGTATAAACTTTAAAAAACTAATATATATTTGAACGAAGTCGCTCCAACACTGACATGGCGACGGAGCATGCGCGCTCGCGTAAATATATTCAATTTCAGGGAAAAATGATATTTTCTCTTATAAAACAGGGAATAAAAATAAAACTCTCAATTAAAAAAATTAATATTTTTAAGACCTTTTTTTTAGTGTAAGAACTATTTAAAAAGCTTGTGCCGTTTTGGAGAAATATTGCAAAATATGACAAAGATAGGTATATATTTGATCTCTTTGGGGATTTTTTTTCTAATAAGGGGTTGACAAAAATACAATTATGTTAAATTAAAAACATTTACCAAATCCTCTTCTGTTACCCTGTATTTTTTCTTTGTGGATTAAATGAACAGTTATTGAGATTTTTTTACTTAAATATCCAAGATTTAGGCATTTCAACGACTGTTAAGGCCTTAAATTAAACGCAAATTTTTTGTAAATGGTCAAGAGGAAAGAGTATTTATCGAATTAGAAACAACAGACCGGTAGCAAATTTGAATATAATTGTCATAGCGACCAAATAAACAACGATGTCAAAACATGTCAAATTTTGGTTTTAGGCTTGTAATAGAAAAATGGCAAGATTTAAGTGAAAAATGAGATATTATTGATATAGGAAAAAAGGTAGCGCAACTGCACGTACAAAGCCCGAAATTGCAGAGTTACGGAAAACTAAATAAAAGATCGAAAAAAGGTAGACTCCATTGACACCAATTTAAAAGTGCTGATAATGTGAAAATACGAAGTAGAAATGATTTGTTATTGTGTTCTTATGGTTTAAAATCGTTACAGGATCCTATGGAAATAAAGGTGATGTAAAATATCCAGTTTTGAGGTGAATGCAGAAAATCGAAACAGAATGGAAAAATGAATTTAAAATAATGTAAAATGATAAGTAAGTAGCATAACACTACAAATGCCAGCATGGAGGACGAAATTAAAGAGCTTCTGAAGGACTTCAAGTACCGTTTTTCCACCCGCTTTCAGAAGCTCCGCTGTAATTCCATCCCCGCCTGGGGCTTTGCCGTTTTTAAGGTGCTGGAGAGCCATTCTAATCTCGCTCAGACTGACATCCGGGATATCATCGGAATAGTGTCGGATAAGACTCGCTCTTGGATCGTTACTCACACTTGCGTGTGGCTCCAACGATGACGTGTACAGCTGCCCATAGAACCTCTCAATCTCACTCAAAATCTCAGGTGTCCCGGAAACGACGCTGCTCGGTCTTCAGCTTTGACAGTTGGCTTTTTCTGGCAGACAGATCTCTGGCAAAGACTGGAGCCCTGGTTTCGCTTCTTCAATACGAGCAGTATTAAAGTTGCGTAAGTCCCGCCGCATGCATTTGGAGATCTGTCTGTTCAGTTGCATGTATGCCGTCAAATCTACTGAAGACTGCAGCTTCATATCCCGTCTAACAGCCATGAGATTAAGAGTGTTATCGGAGAATTTTTGTGTACTTCTGCTGCGGGTCTTTCAAAACTTAGCTCCGACCGCATGGACAGTTTCCACGAGCTTGTTATTCATATCGTCCACTGCATTTCAATCTTCTAGGCAATGAAAATCGTTTCGTAGCTCGAGCTGAAAGGTTTCAGGACTTTGGATTAGAGCACGAGGGGGACGGAGCGTTGACTTTATCAAACGAGACCTCTCCAACTTAACTTTTTAGGTTCAGTGTACCTCTCACCATTCGGTGATCGCTGCCGGTTTTCACCCTCGTGATCACTGAAACATCACTAAACAGTTGTCGTCTGGTCGTCATAATGAAGTCAGTCTCATTTTTTGTCGAACCGTCGGGGCTCGACCAGATCCACTTCCTGTGCGAGCGGGTTGGCAACCGCAGTCTTTTATTATTGTTTTGCTGTTATCAGAAAGATGCTGCTGCCTATCCTCTGCCTCAGTTTCTCTCTGTCGCCTCTTACGACACCCACGGGAAGATATGGGGTAGTGAGTATTCTTGCCCGCCACTACACGGGGATTATTACACGGGGATATTCGTTATTACTTACAATTAATACTCTAACTACTAAGCTAGCCAAACAATTAAAATCAAATATACACTTTTCTTGCCTTTTGTTCAGCGAACATAGCTGAAGACGATTCGGTAGCATTCATAGCTGAAAACGATTTCAGTTTTTCTAAATTTTTTGCTTCTATAGGCGATAGTGACAGCCTTTCCTGTCCCATAGATGTCCTTGGAATTTTTGTTTACACACGTTTGGGGCCCCTGTAGCCCGAGGGCCCCGTATCATTGAAACGGCTGATACGGCGGTAGCTACGCCCCTGGTAAGAGTATAAACGAGTTCCCAGTCCATCTAATGGTAATTGATTATTTACAATTTATTCATGAACACCACCACCAGGTTGCTACCCCTGGCCTGCTAACGCTGACCTGGCAAGCATGACAATTATAGCAAATTCCGTGTTATGCGATCTAGAGCTAATCTTTTTCAGCAGTGAACTTTTAATAGGATGTAATGAATCAGTGAATAAAAAAAAAATTTAAACTCAATGTTAGTTTGTTCACTTGGTGTAGGCATGTGTTTATATATCACTTCTGATATTTTTTGATGGCAAAAGATGATTGCAGATTTTTTTTTTATAGGATAGGGTGACAAACGAGCACACAGTCCACCTGATGGTAAGTGGTTGCTGTAGCCCATAGACATCTACATCTATCCTCGTTTGCGAAACAAAATGCAGATGCGTTGTCACCCGTGAGGACTTAGATGGAATGCCTCTTTTCCAGTAAAAAGGGTGTCCAGTTCTCTACACTCACCATACGAAACAGAGCAGTGTTAAGCTGCTATTTTACGCTAGTATTCTGTGAGAGCGTGGTCCTTCCCCGGTCGAGCCGACACATTCGTGCTACAACTATACTACTAATATAGCTGCAGCATGGCTCTACCACGTATGAAAATTTTCTTTAGAACTCTAAAGTTCTATCTTAAGTTGAAAGTCGAGTATAAATAATCACCGTTTTACTTTGAAGGATTTATAGAAAAGAAAAATAATTCAAAACTCTAAATTTCAAATTGTGTTTATGCGTCTATCTATTCTAATTAACTTTCCATATAGCAATTAATTAGATTAATTAGCATTTTAGTAGTTTGTTGTAATTGTACTCCCAAAAAGGCCTGAATCATTGCACCCGGCTGTGGTCACTTGTTAGCGGCAGTCTTTAAGTAATGAACGAGACGATAGAACGATAGGCAACTTAACAACTTAAATGGTCGGAAAGTCTATTAACCTGATAGATCCAATCTGATTTTGAACTAGATTTCTGTCTTAGCGGTGAAGGTATAGTAATTTACTAATTTTTTTATGATGAACGCTAAAGTGAACATAAGTATAAAACAATTTAAAGCTAGTACTTTCTTTTCTGTTAGATTTTAGTAAAAATCCTTGAAATCTTAATATTTTTCTTCTTTTTTTCTTTTCGTTTTAAAACGTTACCCCCACACTAGGATTTTCTCCTGTGTCATGGAGGCAGTTTACAAACATAAATTGCACGAGGACGAACATCCAGAACCGGAATAATTATTTGTAGGCCATACAAATACTTGTTCCGTGCGGAACTCGAACCCGCGGCCCCCAGCGCAACAACTCATTGCTAAGCCACTATGCCACGGAGCCGTCAAATTTTATAATTTTTTATTTTTTTATTTTAACAGTATTGATTAGAATGACAAAAAGTTATATTGGTCAGTTATATACTACCTTTTAAGACTCCTTTGCTTCTATGTATAGTTACATATACATGTTATTTATTTCAGTTGTGAAGCAACATTAATCACACTACTGTTGCGGCTTGAATAGTAATTAAGACGGCCAGTGCAATTAAAACCTGCGAGGAATTTCGTCCTAGTCCTCACGGGTGACAACGTACGGGTGTAACGTTCTTCTGAGCCAATTACCATCAGGTGTACTATTCTATTGTAAATACGTGGTAGAGCCATGCTGCAGCTATATAAGTAGTATAGTTGTAGCACGAATGGGTCGGCTCGACCGGGGAAGGACCACGCTCTCACAGAATACCAGCGTAAAATAGCAGCTTAACACTGCTGTGTTTCGTATGGTGAGTGTAGAGAACCGGACGCGCTTTTTACTGGAAAAATGGCATTCCATCTTAGTCCTCACGGGGACAACGCATCTGCATTTTGATTCGCAAACGAGGATAGATGTAGATGTCTATGGGCCACAGCAACCACTTACCATCAGGTGGAATGTGTGCTCGTTTGTCACCCTATCCTAAAAAAAATTCTATCACTGTGATATTATAAAAAAAAGAGGATAATATAACCGTAGCTATACTTACATAGTAATGTTAAAGTATGTGAATTGGTTCAGATGTTTGTTATTCAATCATGCGTAAGCGCTCACCCCTATCGCCAGACTGTAAATATAGCTTCTAAGAATTTATAAATGGGTGACAGTATAATAATTTTATATATACTTGATATGAACAACTCACACTGGCTACGGAAAGCGCCATCAAAGATGCGAGAATCATAGAAACAGAATCTTTTTTATTCAATATAGATTATAAATAATACTTATTGAAAGTCACTCTTTTGTTTTTTGTTCAATTACCACTGGTTCGAAAAAAAACTCTGTCCTGGGAAGAACCAGCAAGAAACCCAGCAGGACTTTTTTTTTAAAAATAACAGCTTACAATCATGTATGTTACACAAATTCACAACACATCAAATTAGAAATAGCTTGGTAGCGATCACCTCATTTCCAGGGGTTATTATCATCCATAAATTCTTTAATATTATAATAACCCTGTTTATACAAACTTAGTTTAATAGAGTTTTTGAACTTTGAGCAGGTCAAATTTTGTATATTTTCTGGAATTTTATTGTAAAAGCGTATACATCGCGCCAAGAATGAATTACTGACTCGATGGAGTCGAGTAACTGGTACTACTAGCGTGTATGGTACTGCGATCTCTTATCCCCCTGCAAGCACGGCAGTTACGGCAAATACGAGTACACGGCACGGCAACGAGAGAGAAGCATGCTCATGCCGCAGACTGCTAATAAAAAGAAGATTCTAAAGAGGGAGGAAAAACACACACATTTCGACATTTACGAGTATAAACAAATTTTAAAACGAAATTCGAGAAATATTATTTTTATTTTTCTTATTTGTTCTCAAGTTGGAATTCTGAACCATGACACTAAGCCTCACGAAGCTATATTATTTTAAATACAAGTGTTAAACACTTCCTTATGTTTTAATTTTTTTTTCACATATAAGGAAGTGTTTGATACTACTAATTTTTATCAATGTCAGAGAAAAAAATGATCGTAATTACTTCCTTTACACCTAACGACGAAATACAAACATGCTAGAAGGAGGTGAGATAAGAATATATTCATGGAGTCTATGTACGAAGTATAAGCTTACTATGTTTCCAGAGAGTTTACTTTATACGCCAAATGGTTAGTAGAAATAGCTTCTTGTGATAATTGGCGGCCCATCAGGTTTAGAAAGTCATTTCATGATGCCCATCACGTTTCCTTAAGACTTGCCAAGCGGTTGTTTTTATGTTTCTTATGAATGAAGTACTTTTTTTGATGCATCAATGCTAAGTGACTGACCTTTTACTTTCTTAGTAAGTAGTAATAAACAAGTAATAAGTACGTTTGATGGAATAAGTTTTTTGTTTTCTTATCAAATTTCCTACTTTTACGGGGATTAGGTAAAACATTTAGGTGAAGCGCTAAAACTATCTTAATAAAATATCATATTATGAATGAGCGTAGAAACTGAGTGACGAGCATAAAGTGGGTCGGGGCATTCGGCGTGCTAACAACAATATACTTTTGTATTATAGTGTCTTGAGTGGTAACCTCTCTTGCTTGCTACGGGCTTTTCCCCATTTTTTTAGAGATTTAATCCTCCACACATAGTCCTTGTAGCCAAACCACCGGACGCCTTTAGGTTTTCCCTCAACCATCAACTGTGACCGGGTTATATATAATAATCCATGAGAAAAGCTTTTGTTCAATACTTGATTTGGGTTTTAGTGATGCTGAACAGTGATAAACAGATGACAGATTATGAAACCGATATTAAAGGCATATATTCTATATTATTTAAATTGTACCCGTACATTACTTTGCAATTATATAAAATTTTGTTATTGACTAATTGGAAATGTGACTAACAGGAAATAGAGTGAATGGGCCTCTACACGCTATATTGAGGAGTCAGAATGTGTCAACTAAGGCACGTATGGCAATTCATAATGCTGTGTTAGTCCCTACTTTAATGTATGGTAGTGAAAGTTGGGTCTGGCAGAAGAAGCATGAGAGTAGAAGAAATGCGTTCCTTAAGGAGTATGCTAGGGCTGAATCTGAATGACAGGGTGAGAAATAGTGTGATAAGAGAAAAGTGTGGTTTGCAAGATGACGTTGTGACAAGGATTAAGAAAGGAATGCTTCGGTGGTTTGGTCATGTAGAAAGAATGAACGAGGAAAGAGTGACAAAGCAAATTTATGTCGCAGAATTGAACGGCAGGGTCGGGAAGGGACGCCCTAGACGAAGGTTTATCGACCAAATCGGCGATACATTAAAAATGGGCCAGATTAGGAGTACTCTTAACCGACGAGCGTGTATGCGTAGATATATGGATGTAAAAGAGGCGAGAGAGGTGTGTCAGGATCGCGCCTAATGGAACTCCGTAGTCTCTCCCTACCCCTCTGGGTGATAGGCGTGAGTGTTTATGTATGTTATGGAAATGTGCCGGTAAATAGCTGAAGAACCCGAAAACCAATGGGAAGTAAAAGTTGAGGGAAATAATAGTAAAAGGAGAATGGTAGTCAGTCGGTAGTCGTAATTACCAGCGCAGTATACGATCATTCTCTAATAGATGAAATGACAACTAATACGTGTTATGATGATAATAATTTATCAAAGAAGTCCCTATATTAAAGAAAATGTATCACATACATTTATGTTTAATAATTTGTGAAAAAAAAAATCATTATATTTGGTCCAGGCATTTAGGAAAAGTTCAGTCACGTATACACACGAACAAAAGAATTATATTTATATGAAGATTGAAATAAAAACTATCCTATCTCTCAAGTTGGACCTGCGAAATTTCATTGAAATCAGTTCGGTAGTTTAGAAGTTCATCGCGGACAAACAATGTGACACGTAATTTTTATATATAAACGTATTTTTATATATATTTAAACCTTTTTAAATTCATTCTCTGTCTGTCAGTATTTCTGTCTGTCTGTATGTCATATGTCCGTCTACCTCTGTCTGTTCGGGATAATCTTCGGAATGGTTGAATAGATCGTAATGAAACTAGATCACGATAAGATAGAAAGCAATGCCAGGACTGATCTAGACTATATTGTATTGGAAAAGCTTGAAATGTTTTCTTGAGAAATCGAAAATTTGATAAATGGTCGTTGATAAATAATTATCTTAAGTCTAAATATCGGCACATTAATAGATTCTACCGAGGTAAAGCCAAGATTAATCGCTAGTTTTATATAAATTACATATCATAAGAATTAGTCGATGCTATTCCAATTAAAAGGGTAATGAGATCAGCATAATATACCCAAAATCTTCATTTAAATCAATAGTTTTTGCGATGGCTTTTGAGGTTATATTTTATTGGACTTCGAGAGTACATTGAATTTTTTTATAGGATAATAGTGACAAGCTAGCACACAGTCCACCTAATGGTGAGTGGTTGCTGTGGCCCATAGACATCTACATTTATCCATGTTTGCGAATCAAAATGCAGATGCGTTGTCACCCGTGAGGACTAAGATGGAATGCCTCTTTTCCAGTAAAAAGGGTCTCCGGTTCCCTACACTCACCATATGAAACACAGCAGTGTTAAGCTGCTATTTTACGCTGGTATTCTGTGAGAGCGTGTTCTTCCCTGATCGAGCCGACCCATTCGTGCTACAACTATACTATTAATATAGCTGCAGCATGGCTCTACCACGTTTAATTTTTATTAATTACTTCATTCGTTAAAGTAAAAAATATCAAAAGTTTACTGCTGTACATTGGCTACAGCCTCTTCCATAGATGCCATAGTTTCCATGCTAGGCAGGTTGATTGATCTGTTGTCAGGACAATGCTGCTGCCCATTTCCTATTTCATTTCTCTCTGTTGACACCCGCCAATGTACAAAATACTTTGTGAGATTCCCTTGCGTCGCAACTACACGCCGTTGACATAATCGAAGTATAATTTATCGATTATACTTGTGTTAAACAATGACTGGAAAGCGGATAGGTCGACGTAAATCCATCAGAAGCGTTCGCCGATAGGATCGCCTTATCCACAATGGAACTAATTACCACATACAGTCAACCACAGCGAGCGACGGCCGGAACCAACGGACGAACAATGCACCTTAAAAATGAACCAAGGAGTCTATTTTATATGCAGCTTTTGTTTACTTGTCATTCATTTATCACAATAGAAGACTTTTTGTTAAACAATCTTAGTTTATGTAAAGCTTAGGAGTCAAAAGTCTCAACGCTATTATAATTATTTTTTAAATATTTATAATTTATACATATAATGTAAGCAAAATTGAAGTGTTGGTCTTATAATCGAAATAACTGCCTTTATTTAAGCTCCGGAGGTCATATGTGACATACGTGTACATATAGAGGCATGAACAATAATTTTTATATGTATGTCTGTCTGTCTGAGCTGTCTATTTAATGGATGAGCCGGTTGTCACGACACTTTACGACAGAGAGCATTGCATCAGGTGTGATCTAGGGTATATTTTATTCAAAAACCATGAAAAATTTTTTGTGATATCGAAAATCTGATAAAAATAATGGTTTGTTATGATTATTTACGTCATAAACTCTTAAGAGATATAATAAAAAGTATCGAACAAAACTTTTTTGGTTTTTATAACAAAAATATTTTCCCCTAAAGTTTTGATATAATACCTATTTTTAACATTGTTTTTTTACTTTTACACCACTTTACAGTAAATAAGAGTGTTAAAGTATGGGGTACTAAAACTATACTCACGCAAAAATAATAGATATAATTTTTTTTAAATATTTTTTCATACCTCACATAGTTTACGACATTATACCAATAAACTAAGTTCAAAGTGATTTTTCGATAGTTGAACTACTCACCAAAACCGTTACTTACCTTTTATAGATTTGCAGGTCTATTTTATCATAAATTCTATGCGAACGATGAAAGATATCACTTCACTGTTCATTGTCCCTCTTAACTTTTCTTATTTATTTTTATTTAAAACTGTTAATTCAGTTTATTGATATTTTCTCTCCATATCATACCATACCATCAGCTTACTCTCCACAGTTAACCCAATATAATGAAATTGTAAACTCAACCTTTATAATTTTATAATATGTACAGTTAGTTGTAAGAGATCTTTTCAAATGATCAGCTCTATGCAGCTTTCTCCCGTGTTAGCAAATGCAAAAATCTTTATGTGTAGATATTTCACCAAAATATTTTATTATTATATTTTTATCTTATTTACATTCATTACTGAAAAATAGTATGAGCACTGATATTTGTGGTTGGCGTGTAATAAGTTTATCGTGGTAGAGCCACGCTGCAACTATATTATGGTTGTAGCACGACTGGGTCGGCTCCACCGGGGAAGGACCACAGAGCAGAGAGAGGTCTCGCAGAATACACAGCTTTAGTGCACCCGATCCCTAAAAAAGGCGACCGCTCAAATTCGTCAACTACAGGCCTATCGCTATTACCTACCTCCTTGTTCTCCAAAGTAATGAAAACCATTATTAACAGCCACCGCATGCGGCAGGCTTGAGGATCACCAGCTCATTAGTGACCGCGAGTACGGTTTCCGTCGAGTTCGCTCAGCTGGTGATCTTTTGGGTTACCTAACTCGTCGATGGGCAGAGGCAGTGGAGTCCAAGGGGGAGGCGTTGGCCGTTAGTTTGGACATAGCGAAGGCTTTCGATCGGGTTTGGCACAAAGCACTTCTTTCGAAGCTGCCTTCCTATGGGCTTCCCGAGAAATTGTGCAATTGGATCACCAGTTTTCTTGCAGGTCGGAGCATCAAGGTCGTAGTAGACGGTGCATGCTCCGAATAGAAGTCCATTAACGCTGTTGTTCCACAAGGCTGTGTGCTATCACCAACGCTGTTTCTTCTGCATATCAATGATATGTTGCAAACCAGTAACATTCATTGCTATGCGGACGACAGCACTGGTGATGCTTTATACACCGGCCGTGCCAATATTTCTCGGGAAAACGTCGCCGAGTACCGGAACAAACTTGTGTCTGAAGTCGAAACTTTGTTGAACAAAGTCTCAGACTGGGGTCGACTAAATCTAGTCCAGTTCAATCCCGAGAAGACACAAGTTTGCGCGTTTACGGCTAAAAAGAACCCCTTTGTCCTATCTCTTCAGTTTGAAGGCACTCCCCTTGTTGCCTCAGCCAGTATTGGAATCCTCGGTGTCGACATATCGAGTGACGTGCAGTTTCGTTGTCACTTGGAAGAGATGGCCAAATTGGCCTCTAAAAATCTTGGCGTGCTCAGGAGAGCGGGACAGTATTTCATGCCGGCACACCGTCTGCAACTTTACAAGGCGCAGGTTCAGCCTCACATGGAATACTGTTCCCATTTCTGGGCAGGGGCTCCCCAGTGCCAACTCCTTCCACTTGACCGCATCCAGTGCAGAGCGGTTCGAATCGTCAACGACCGAGTTCTTTCCGTTCGGCTTGACTCACTGGCACTGCGTAGAGATGTTGCATCTCTTTGCGTATTTTATCGCATCTATCACGGGGAGTGCTGTGAGGAATTATTCGGACTAATTCCAGCCGCTCAATTTCACCATCGCAAATCGCAACAAAACTCCCGATACTATCCATACCATCTGGATGACTGGCGCGGCGATTGGTACAGCACTGTGCGATTTAGAAGAAGTTTTTTCCCTCGCACAACTTCCTTGTGGAATCGATTACCACCAGCGATTTTTCCGGACTGATACGACTTAGGGACCTTCAAGAAAAGAGCCTACTCCTTTTTAAAAGGCTGGAAACGCATCTGCAATTCTCCTGGTGTTTCAATTGTTCATGGGCGACGGTAGTCACATACCATCAGATGAGCC
The DNA here is from genome assembly GCA_963668995.1 of Parnassius mnemosyne. Classification (NCBI taxonomy): domain Eukaryota; kingdom Metazoa; phylum Arthropoda; class Insecta; order Lepidoptera; family Papilionidae; genus Parnassius; species Parnassius mnemosyne. The sequence goes on from CAVLGL010000115.1 coordinate 27,855,403, forward strand.
GCATGCTCGTTTGCCCCCTATTTTCTATAAAAAAAGGTTTAATAAAAAAAGGTTTCTATAAAAAAAGAATACCAGAGTAAAATAGCAGCTTGATGTTGCTATGTTTCGTATGGTGAGTGTAGAGTACCGGAGACCCTTTTTACTGGAAACGAGACATTCCATCTTAGCCCTTAGGGGTGGTAAAGCATCAGCATTTTGATTCGTAATCGAGGATAAATGTAAATGTCTATGGGCCTCAGCATCCACTTACCATCAGATGGACTGCATGCTCGTTTGTCCCCTATTTTCTATAAAAAAAGGTTTAATAAATAAATTATTAAAGCCGTATAAGCCGAAGAATAAATACTCGTATATTTCTAGAACAAGTGTAGTCCGTCAACACGAATCGGACTCCAGTGCGACGGACTAATTACTTCATAACCCTGTTGTTCAGGCTAACAAAGAAATGCTCAACTTCTTGACACGCACTCACGTACACATCTTTCTTCTTTTCCTTTATCTTTATCAGCCCGTAAAAGATCACACATAAATGCACCTAAAACCATGTTGTTGGTTACAAATTATTTTAGATGCATATCTGTACATGAAAACGTATCTTACAATAAGTTGAGCATGGTTTTTCCTTGTTTTTTGCGTCACTTGAAATGTAGGCAGCACTCGGTCTCTCTTTCTTTTTTTTCATCTGTGACCTGTCTGAAATGAGAAGAGGCTTGTGCCCAGCAGCTGTACGTACATATATAGGATGTAACATAACATAAAGTTACAGCCTTAAAAAATTTAAATAAAATTTTATTATCAGCCCGCATCTTCATTAGCCCGTAAAACTTCCCTGCTGGAATGGGCCACACTAGGCAAACGGATTGGCGTTCGCAATTTCAGACTTTTCGCAACTCTTGACGTTGCTCACCGCAGTTGGTCTATATAATTTAGTATACGTAAAATGCTATACGTAAAACACTGTACGTAATTACTGATCGTAAAATATACAGACCGGCGCCGGTGTAGAGTAACTGAGGTACTGATACCGCTCTCTATCGCAAATCATGTAACCTTTCTAGCATTTTGGAAAACGCATAGGATTGTCGATATTTATAATGTATACATACTTGTACAATAATGATTTAATGATTTTAAAAAATAAAAATATTGAGAGCTTGAAAGTCTAATGAATGATTTATTAGAACTTTTTTAATAGCCAGCCTATATTTTAGTCAAATTTGTGGAAGAGTGGGGCAGGGCCAAAGATATATAGATATACCAAGCGTTTAATACGCTACGTACGATGGAATTGGGAAATATAATGAAAATTTCCTATTAAAATGGCTATTATACAATATTGTTGTGTTATAATAATTAAACAAAACTTATAACCGTTGGTGATATGATGTAATAGATAGATATGGAGGATAGGAAAATTCTTAGAGTTTGCAATATTCACCTACCTAGAATAAAACCACCAACTAGAATAAAATAAATACAACTATTATTAAAAAACATTTTATTAGCAAACTTAAGTAGGAAAGTAAAAAATATAAGAAATTCATTACAAAACTGTAAACGATGTAAAAATTATGGTATCTAAATTCATTACATGATACGAAACTTATTTTAAATATCTGATACTGATAAATGTGACCAGATTGAATCTGACAGGCAACTAAGTCATCGTCATCAAGTGATACTTTTGCGTACGTTGCGCAAACATTATACAGTAAAATCCAATAAACTTCCCATGAAAAGCGGATCCAGGCCGGCTGCGTGTGCGGCACCAGCCGATGCCTCAATGCAACGCACACCTTACACACACGTGCTGCCAACGCAGGCGGTCTGTACCGTTCCCAAATGCTTCACTACTATGATTGTCATTTAATCTATTATTAATAAATCATGTGGCATGATTAATAAATCTTGTCTGATTTGTACAAATAAAATATTTTCTTAATTTATATTTTTATCCTTTTCTATAAAACAATATAAAGTGCCCCTTGTATAACGATACATATAGGTATGTGTATAATTATATTTTTCCATAAAATAAAAACAAAAGTATCGCATGAAACGGACCAATTTAACTTAATGTTTCAGGACCAGTGCCAACTAACGGAGTATTATAACTCTATGGTGTGTAATTCGATACATTTGAATTGACACTGTGTCTATAGATAAACGTAAGCAAAATCACAGCTCGGGTTAGTCAAAATAAAATAACCTTTTTGTTTTCTTTTGTCTTCTTAACCATAATTCTATAAATAAATAATGAAAGTATTGTACAGGACGGTCTCAGTTTAAGGATGAAGTGGACAATTTAGCACGACATTTCAGCCATTCACGTATTGAGCAACTGTTAAAACCCCATAATAAATAGCAAATATTTACAATATTACTTTCACAACGCCAAATTCTAAATAATTCAGTGTTATCCACGTCGTCCTTAAATCTATACAGGGTCTACGCGAACGTTAAATTACTAATGCTTGCATTACTCATAAAATTCTTAAAAACGAGACATTACAATCAATAAAATCTAATAATCAACTCAGGAACAAATGCAATAATAATCAATCAATATTAATAAATCCTTCTTTTGAAATAAGTTCTAAAAAACCAACATAACTTAATATATTACAGGAGTATATTAACAACCATATATGCAAACGCATATTATATAAAGGTAGCCATATTTTCTTAAAACTAATTGGTAAATCTCTCAAAAATTTCTTATCACTTATAAAATCTATAAATTCGCTAACTTTTCAAAATACGATCTAATGAGATACAAGTAGTAGAGTATAAATTTATGTGACAATGTAGGTTTTCCTAAAATCTCTCCGTTATACATATTTACAAATAATGAGTATTGTTAAAAGAATTCGCTAAAGCTCTTACCTACCTCAAATAGCGTTGATAACAGTAAAAACTGACAATACATAGGTTGTCTAGAAATTTCATAAAAAAAAAAGAGAATAAATGTTCACATCAAGGACATTTCACCGACACATACATTTATTTTGTCAATATTTTTACACTGAATTTTTAAATTCCATCTAAAATAAATTAAATTCCATAACAATATGTAATTCAATCATAACCATTTATGATTGAATTACATATAATAGAATATATCATAAACCTAGTACTATTATTCTCTATTAATTAGCCTATATTTGTTTCCCTGATATGTACATTTATTCGTTGTTTATGATTTGCCTAGCTAACATCCACTTTAGTTACTGAAATCTCTCCTATTTTACAGTGCTATAATACTTAGAATTTAAAACGCAGTCCTAAATCAGACTGAAAGGCAGTGTTTGATTAACTATAACACTAGCAATACATGTTATAAAAGAACATTGGCAAGATAAAATAAAAAAAAAATTGACAGGTATCTAAAACATTTTACTAGAAATAAGATCAAACTTTGCTTTGTATATTTTGTCAATAGATGAGGAAATAATATTTTAATTTATAATAATTGATAGTATACATTATGTTGAAGGCATTTGCAGATAACAAGAATGTTGTTATACTTTTTTATAAATTATAATTTTGTTGTTAAGTATACAAAAAAAATTTTCTGTAATTAATTGATCTATTCAAACATCTGCTTAACAGGAAGCATTTTTTGTACAAAGAAACTGGACCACATTGATCAGTACATCTTCAAACTAAACTACTTCAAACTTCTTTCAAAAAAATCACTTCAAACTAAATTATTTTTGTGTTCGGTAATAAAGAGTTCTTTGTAAATTTTATTTTTGTGTTTATTTTTAAGTTAAGAAATATTACAGAGCATTTCGTTAAACGAATTAAAAATACAATAAGGTTCTGTTATTAATCTAACATGGGCGCCGTAATCCCTTATCATTACTGCTCATTTTGCGAACGCGCTGTTACGACTCAACGCTTGTATAATAGATTACTTGTAGAAAAAGTATTTTCATATTTTGATTGTAGCTTGAGAGTCAACATAATACTGGTATTAAATGTACTTACTATAAATATAATGTGAAAAGCGTCATGTTAGTAAATTGTTCAATCTGGTAAAGATATTAAAAATTTTAAACATGATTACAAATATAAAGCATCATGGAAAATTAAAGCTACAAAATAATTGAACAAATTGATGTACCTATATATCAAATAGTTGCTTTAAAGAATACTTAGGTGAAATTTAATAACAACTTTGAACCGATTAAACAAAGAAAGGCCAATTTGTAAGATGAGAAAGGGAGCACTGTTTTAAACACCGCACTTCTCTGCTTCAATTTTATAGCAATCTAGAAGTAATCACACCACTTCTATAAATGAAAGAGGTAATAATACGATTGAAGTGCCCTTCACTGTGGGCACTTTTGCTACTAGTTGTAAACAATATCTAATTTTACATGCACAGCTGCGCTATAAAGTACAGAAAAAAATAAAGTATTATATTGACCTAAGTTTAATGCTATGTATAGGTACGATAGTCGGGCAGTGAAAGATGGTGGGTACTGAATGCCTGATCTTTCTTTTGCTCTGTTTTTTTGTAATATTTTTAGAAAGTTTTTAGTCGGTCGCTCTGCGGGTGAAACTATGGCCGCGGCGAGCTGTAGGCAAGCCTAAAGTTGCACAGGCGACTCAATGTAAAAAATAAACAAGAAGAACACATTTTTAAAAGCTTTGTTTGTCAGCATTCTACTAAGATATATTTTTGAGTATTATTAGTTTAAAATGGTGATCACTTGCATACAAATGTGATTGTCAACTACTTGAGCAGATAAACGTGTACAGAAATAGACTACAAAATATGGTAATTCTGATCTTTCAACTAAACGAATCTAAAGAATCTACGGAATAGACATAGATATAATATTTCATAATTAATATCACTTAATAGTACATGTTTTAGCTAAACTAGCTAAAGCTAAATTTATTCGGTAACGGACGGCATTACGTACAAATTAACAAGTATCATACAGTCATGAATCCAATAAATGTTTCACAATTCACAACTTCTTCATATTCTATATAACTACTAGTTTATTTAGCACCTTACCAACTCATCTTTTATGTCAGCCTTTACATATTAATTTAGAGAATACACTTGCACTGTAACAAAGTTATTTTGACTATGTTTGTGGATAAACTAAACTTTAACGAAGGTGGTACGGTTACCTCTGTTTACTGGGTTTTGCAGCACCATTGGCAGCGGCACTCTTCTGAGCAATATGTGTTTGATAATGCTTTGCCAAGTGCGCTTTTTGTCGAAAGCTCTTACCACATAGAGAGCAAGAGAACGGTTTTTCGCCTGTATGTGTTCTAACGTGGACATTTACAGAATATTTATCTTTGAAGCCTTTTGAACAAATTGAACAATAATGGAGAGACCTTTCTTTTCTAACGCCATTTGACGTTGATGTGGCTGCTTGAATTGCAGTCCCTGACTGCGATTGTGTTGTTGGCGGAGAATTCTTATTATGAATCCTTTTATATTTCTTACTTACAGATTTCGTGCTTGTTACTGTGGGCGACGTTGTAACGATTTGTAAGTGTTGGGATAGTTGCACTTCACCGGCCGGTATCATTGTTACTAATTCTCCATTAACATGATGTATGTTGTAAACACTCCGTGCCGGATCAATAGGTTCAACTGTGCAAAATGGCTGCACTGATTCACCCAACTCGGTTGCTATTCTTTTTAACTTTTCGTAATCATCGGGGTAAGTAGCATCCAACTGTGAAAGAAGGATGTCATCTACACTCTGTGTAGATGTAGGATTTTCACTATTAGAAATAACAGTTGCACTTGGATCCTCTAGTAATATAGAAATATTGACGTTTCCATTTTGCGGTGCAATTGCCATCAAAAGTTCAGTTTCACTTTCCTTATTATCTTGGTACATTGAAGGTACGTCAGCTTTATTATTGTTATTTATAATAACCCTTTTCAACTCTGTCTCTGCGTCAAGTTTTGATATATTGGCCTTTTGTACAGCACTATATCTAATAAAAGCTTTGCCTTGAAGAGCACTTCTAAGTAAGGACTCGTTAGATTCCGTGTTTTGATCTGTAAGTTTCCAGTCATTATTATTATTATTGAATTCTGTTTGATTATCTAATATATTCTGTGTACCAATTATAGAACTACATGAATCGTCTTTCTTATCATTACTTTGAAAGTCATTTTCATCATAATTATATGGTTCAATTTTAACCAGGCTACTTGTACTCAAATCTACACTTCGATTTTCTGATTCGCCGTCCTCATAATTAAAGTTTTCAACTTTTGGAAGTATATTAGTAGTCAAAGTATCTTGGTTGAAATCATTTGGAAAGCCATTCATGTTTAATATTGACTCGAGATCTAAAGATGATTGTTGTTCTATATCAGTTGGACTTGACATAGAGACATCTTCTTCTTTTCCCCAATAACGATTTGGATTTGGTTCAACCATATCTTGATTTAGAACGGTTAGAGTATAAATTTGCCCATCTGTGTTGTTACTAATAAGTTTGTTAGATATTGCGGTATCAGTACAAGGGTGCGTTCTACTTATTTCACTATCTTGATTCCAGTAAAATTTATTAAGATCCTCCAGCATTGCTGTTTCTAAGCGGTCGCGGTCGCGATCAACGTTCCAAATAGAGTCAAAACTTTGTAAGGTGTTAGAAGTTGTAGCTGTAGCCATGCTGTTATTTACTGTAGAATGTCCTCCTGTTACACTCAGTAGGCTATTGTTATTCTGTTCCTTAGGTTCTTCAGACAATAAAGGATTTGACCTCGAATCTGGCGATTCCATGAAAACGTTTACAGAACGCATTTGTTGTTTATACTGTGCATCTGTAACTTCGTTGGATGTTACGAAATCGAAGAAATCTGACTTCGACAGTTCTGGTGCAGTCGCCGTCATGACTACCGTTTAAATTTTAACCGAGGACGACAGCTCGGTTCTTTGATAAAATCAGCTGACTCGCTGTATTTTTTAATTTTCGTTTGTACTAAAATAAATAAATCTAATTTTAAATACTTGAATAACGTATAACCCGATTATGACTTGTACTTTATTGGCAGTCGCTAGAGCGTCGGTAACTGATAATGCGTAAATGAGGGGTGTGGGTTGGGGTGCTAGTCAGACCTACTCAACTTGTCTAAATCAATAGGCGGACCAATAGAATGTGCGAACTTGATCCGGACGTGTCTTTTTCCCATTATTCACCCCAACCCCGTGCACTACGTGACAAGAACTCAGTACGATAGAATTTCAGCAGCGTTGACAATATTCTTGAATGTGCATGCCATGATCTTTATGACAAGTCGCCGTTGACCGAGGATTGATTGATCTGAAAGAAAAAAAAATGAGGTTAATATTTAAAATACTATAATATTTTAAATTATTTATTCCTTTACTTAATAACTAATAACAGTTAGACATTTTACAGCTTTTTTTCTTTTGGGGGCTACAAGCGAACACACAGTCCAACCGATGGTAAGTGGATGTTATGGGCATCTGAATCTATCCTCAATTTCAAAATGCAGATCTGTTGTTACCTCTGAGAACTAAGATGGAATGCCTCCTTCTAGTAAAAAGGGTCTCAGGTTTTTTATACCATATGGAACACAACAACAATATGCTGCCATTTATGCTTGTATTTTGTGAGAGCGTGGTCCTTCCCCAGTCGAGCAGACCTAATCGTGCTACAACCATAATATAGCTTCAGCATCGCTCTACTACGTGTAAGAATTGACGATTAAAATACTGTTTTCTATTTGCTATATATGTACCTAAATGTTATAATTAATTAACAACAACTTCGTATTTAAATCTAACATCACGTCATTCTCTTACTAAATCTATAAAGACAAATAAGTCAGGTATAAGTATTATTATATCTAGTGTGCAGACTATTTCGCCCCAAATTTGCCGCCGCATTTTTCAAATGATTAATACCTTTGGGATTATTTTTTACATAGAAAGCGAGAGTCAAAATTGGGATTGTTATACTCATCAATAGCGGTCAATATTTCCACGGATTGATGATTTAACAGATGCTTCTTAGCTTTTCCAAGTTTATTAAATACGTGGTTTAAAATGTACAATTATCATCGTAATGTACCAGTGGTCAAAAGAATTTCTAGAGGTGCGAGGCTGCAGCTTGCTAAAGCATTGTCATGCACTATTCAAAATTGTTTTACTGATAGTGAAAAGAGTTGGCAAAAATTATTTACTTTCCCGTATTCCCATTTTCATTTTGATAAAGCAATAAATAAATTACGTCTCAACTAAAACAGACATCTATTCAAAATTTAGATTACCCAATTAATACTCATTTATCTCGAACTCTTCCTAAATTTGATTCAAAAAAAAGGTAGTTGAGTCGAAAGTAATGGATGGCGACTTAAAAATGCATCCCGTATTTTATCCTCAGACGACATCCTGGCTCCTCGTAATGTCGAAAAACTCTTGAAGGCCTTCGTTAGAAGCATCCTTCGGTCAATCCTTCTCAAAGTTTACCGCTGCCTCCCAAGACTTCTATGCAACCTTTACAAATTTCTGAAAAAGACACTTTTGAAGCAATCATGTCATTTTCGGCGTCATGTTGAGGCAGCATTGACGGATTTACGCGTCAAAATCGTAAAGATCTTGTAAGCGCTTCTGCCGGTGATGCTGGCGGAGTACTTCTTGATGACTTGATGATGAAATTATGTAACTTTATGCTTTCTGGTAATGTTAATCTAAATTTATTCCATTTTTATATGGGGCACGATAATTGATAAATTGTAAATGTCTTCAAAAAAAAAATGATAACGGTATTCGTCCTATTGCCGTTGGTTTTACATTTCGACGCTTAACTTCAAAACTAACTTGCAGGCACATAATCTTACTCAACTAGGCTTTGGCACTAGAGGTAGCTGTGAGGCGGCGGTACATTCAGTGCGTACATTTTTAACAAAATCTGATGCAGATGTTCTTGTGAAGGTTGGTCTAAGGAATGCATTTAACTCTATCGATAGGGTAACCCTGCTGAAAGAAGTGGCTAACAATACCTCTGAAATTTATCATTACATTTGTCAATGTTACAGCTAAAATACTAACTTGTTTTACTAAAACCATATTATCGATTCTGCTGTCGATGTTCAGCAGGGTGACCCACTAGGTCCAGCACTTTTCAGTTTGGGAATTCAACCCATTAATTCAAATTTGAAATCTAAGCTGAATGTATGGTACCTGGACGACGGTACACTGGGAGGTAGAGCAGATGACGTCCTCAGTGATCTTATTCATATTTTTTGAAAATTTAAAAATATTGGTCTTGAACCAAATAGCAGTAAATGTGAAATATTTTTTCCAATAATTTATCTAGTTCTAACAGAGACACTTTAATTCAAAATTTCAATTATATTTCTCCAGGAATAACAACTGTCAGTACGGAATCGCTATACCTGCTAGATACCCCGTTGTTTTTCGATAGTATTAAACCTGTTTTAAAAACAAAATGTAATCAGTTTTAAAACCACGTTGATAAATTGTATAAATTAAGCCTCCACATTACTCTTACTATTTTAAAATATTGTTTCCTTATACCTAGATTTACATATATGCTCCGCTCGAGTCCAGTCTGGAAATTTTCGGATATTTTAAAGTATATTGATAATAATCTTAAAATAGCTATAGAAAAAATTCTAAATTTAACTTGAAATACAACAACCTGGACTCAAACTACTTTACCTATAAAATTTGGTGGTATTGGTGTGAGAAATCTTTCTAGCGTTGCATTGCCTGCTTTCCTTGCTTCCGTGCATAGTGTCAGTGACTTATGTAACATAATTTTGAATAATAAAGTAGACCTGTGCTTTGCTATGGAGGCAGGGCAGACATGGCGAACGCTCTGTCTCGGCCAAAATCTTCCACTCGAAGTTAATCAACAAAAACAGTGGGATATTCCATTGGTATAGGACGTGTAGAAAGATTTGTTTCATAATTTCCATAGTAACCAAGATCAGGCACGCCTTCTAGCTATTTCGTCTAAGGAATCTAGTCACTGGTTACACGCTTTACCATCAAGTAATCTCGGCACATTACGTGATGGGGAAACCTACTAGGAGCGACTAGGAGCGGCGATTTCTTAACCTCATGAGTGCCCCTGTTGTAGTAGCGTCGACAAGTTTGGGCTCCACGGACTTACATGTAAGAAAAGTGCTGGTAGGTTTTCACGGGACGATTCTTTAAACGATGTCCTCCGAAGGGCTCTTGTCTCTATAAATGTTTTCTCGGTTTTAGAGCCTTGTGGAATATTTAGAGACGATGGCAGGAGACCCTACGGTATGACATTGGTCCCTTGGGAGAGGGAGAGTGGTAAAGCCCTAGTGTGGGATGCTACTTGCGTAGACACTTTGGCGGCCTCTCATCTCAGTGGTACCTGGTTTAGAGCCGAGGCAGCATCAGAGGCAGCTGAACTAAGTAATTGGCGCAAATATGAGTCTCTGAGAGATGACTACACATTTGTGCCATTTGTTGTAGACACTATCGGTCCATGGGGTACACGTGTGGTGAAGTTCCTAAAGGAACGTCATCCGCGACTGGTCGTTGCTGCTGGTGATAAGAGGGCTGGTTCTTTTCTCACTCAAAGGCTAAGTATAGCCATTCAGCGGGGAAACGTAGCCAGCGTTCTTGGCACGATACCGCGGGGAGTAGAACTGTATGATAATTAAGTTACTAGTTTTAGTTTTTTTTTTAAATTATAGTTTTTAATATCGTTCAAAATTAAGTTTCAATAAATATACTTGTTGCCATTCTAACAATTTAAAAATAAGAACTATTGTTTGTAACAAGCTTTGAAAATATATTAATACTACTACACGTAATTTTTTATGCCATTAAATAAAATTCAAATTAGAATACAATTTATATTTATAACCAATGATTTTAAGGGTTTTATTGTTAAGTATTTTGTGATATTATGTCGTTCTTCCATGACTGATTCAGTGCACGTAAAATGAGAAAGGTCTGTCAAATGACACGATGAATTGGAGCAAACTCGCGGGACCGAAACACCCAGTATAATGTTTCATCTGTCAGCTGATACAATTATAACTTGTTGAAATTTGACGAAGTATTACTTATACATAATCTGCATATAAAAGCATAGTATTACTAACACGATTTTGTTGCCCTATGTGGCAATCTATGGGGAAGGCCTATGTTAAACAATAGATTTTTGACAGGCGTAAATAAGGAAAAATTAATGAGATTAAGCGCAGATTTTTTTATATATAGTAAGGTATAACGTATTCATGAAATAAATTATAACCTGTATGGATATAAAAGTAATTGATACATTTGAACTATTTTATTCGTACAACTGTAATTTTTAATTGTCATGTTGTATTTTATATTATGAATAAATTTTAACTGAGGATTGAAAAAATTGGCCCTTAGGCAACACGTTTGACATTTAAATCATTTTAGGGAATAATTATTTGTTTTATTTTATAATTACATGATATTGTTTAATATGTAATTTAATAGTTCATGTGAAATATGATTATTTATAATAACTTCAATTACACAATTTATAAAATAAAATATATACTAGAACAATGAACCTAAAACTAAAAATGTTTAATATTATATATTAAGTTAATAAAAATTTGCCATATTCTCACGCTTGGAAACATGCGGTTTGGCAACAGCGTTTTTTTATTATTTTCAGTTTTCATAAGGGTAATGTGCTACACAGCATTTTCTATTTCTCTTACGACTTCCACGGGTCGTAAAATTGTATTCAAAAGTAATTATCCACAAATTCTATGATATTCATATTAATAGAACATTATGAGCGGCCGCAAAATAACTAGGATCATAAATTTCTAAATTCAATCAGTGCTTAACGTCTTTGCTTCAAAAATATTAATAACTATCTGCTGTGCCGGTACAATTCGCGAGTCATTACGGGCGTCATAACATTCTGCAACAAATCACGTCGTCGTCAGTGTCATAATCTATACATATAAATAAAGTGTCTGCCTGTAATATTGAAATAACTGCCTTCTATTAAGCTGAGGGGGATATTTGCATGTTACCAAGATGTAAAAAACTATTATTGTCTATCTATCTGTCTGTCTGTTTGTTTGTCTATCTGTATGCTGAGGTTAATCTTCGGAATGGCTGTAAAGATGGTGATGAAACTTTAAGAACCAATATAGAGCAATGCCACTTCTTAGTTTTTTAAAAAGTATTTTAAAGATTTTCTAGAAAATATAGCCTAGATGAGGGATCTAGACTATATTTTCTAGAAAATCTTAAAGATACTTTTTAAAAAACTAAAAAGTAATAAAATAAATGGTCTTTGGTTATCTTAAATCTAAATAACGTTGTAAAAACAATTTGCCCGGGCAAAGCGGGAGCGGGTTGCTAGTATGCAATATGTTTATTTTTCATGAGCAATAAAAATTAATATATCTATATAAAAGTTTACTAGGAAACATGCGTGCATTTTCAGAAAAAGTATAAAATTTTATAATTCTCTTAAAATTTTAAATGGAATCAATGGAGCTTTATTAAATAAGCGAAAGTGAAAGTAAGAAAAGTGTTTTTCCCCAATTTTCTGCATTAAAGTTGTAATAATTATATCAATAGAAGCTAAGTATACTTAGAATATACTTAGGAATTAAAATGGAAAGAAGTATAAAAGTATAAATATATATATAAGAGGAGGACCATGTTCAGCAGTGGACTTTAATAGGCTGTAACGGTGTAACGGACTGGATCTATTATATCTGGATATATTACCAATTAATACTGATCATCTTCATCATCATTACAGCCTGTCACATATCCGCAGCTGAACACAGTCATCCCACATATTACTAAAAAGCTATGAGTCACCTAGATCCATAGACACCTACATACATACCTAATAAAACAGGTCCTCACTCCATCTAGTGGGAGATCTAGAAGTTTTCATAATTTTTCACAGAGAAATGTATATTTCAATACCACTATGATAATTTCCATCAATCCATGGGGGGATTTTGCCATAGTTGCCACGCTTGGCAAGGGGTTAGTGACCGCAGTTTTGTATTATTTTGAGTTGTTATCAGGAAGATACTACCGGCCATCTCCTGTATCATATTCCCTTTGTCGCCTCTTATGACACCCTCGGGATGGTATGGGATAGTGGATATTCTTACACCGCCACTATACGGTTATTAATTTATTTAATGGAAATTATTATGTAAACTTATTTCATATTATTTTTTATTTTTAAATTAGGATGTGTATTTGATAAGTTCTGCTATGCGAGTTGAAGCTGGCGCATGTGGGTTAACGAGCGAGTTGCGTCACGTTTAGCGGGGCTTCTGAGTCGCGGCACGTCAAGGCACACCCGCCGACCGTCCACCGATGCAATGCACTATTCGATCACGAAGCCACGCATTCTTTATATATCACGACTTCAAGTTTTACTTGAGATATTTATACCTCAACTTTCTGATAAAATATATACCTGTATTAAACCTATATTAAACTATATTATCGATATAGGAAAATATTTCTTTTTTTACTTTATCGGTCCGTGAACTGGTCATGGGAAACTTTTCGATAAAAAACATTTATTTTTAGGAAAAGCTTTTTATTCTATACAATCTTACATCTAGACATATAATGTACAATATAATACCTAATTCAGAAAACGGTCAACATTTTGTTTTGGCGAAAATAATTCTGTATATATTTATCATTATCATCATCATCATTACAGCCCATAACAAGTCTACTACTGACCATAGGCCTGCCCCAACGAATTCCACAAAGCAAGGTCAGGACCTTGCTTTGTGGGAGTGGGGCCGTCTGCAGCCATCAATCAACTTCCCGTATCACTTACCAGGTCGTCATTCCATCTAGTGTGCCTAATATTATATCACTGTAATAAGTTCGTCTTCGCTTAGTTTCTCATCTTAGCTTAATATTAATGTTCTTCATACCAAATTTTCGTCACGTCAGCCGGTCTCAACGGAGACTAGCCATCTGCCAAGACTGAAGGATAGTTAGCGATAAGATAGCTGCGAGTATAGTGACGGAATGTATGCGCAAGCACAGATGCACTCACTCTCATAGTCCGATTGAACGGCAATCTGACACGACTAGAGAGAGATCAGGCGCAGGACCAACAGCTTTATGTGCTTTCCGAGGCACAGGGCTGAAACACCAAGAATTTTTGAAGCTGAATTGAGAATTTCTTGCAGAAAAACCGGATAATTCTAGATATTAGACTTAGTACTTACTCGATACTTTAACTGTTTTTTTTGTAAACCTCTGAAATAACAATGCTACAATAAATCTTCTTATTCGGTCGCTTATTTCTTTTAAGTATTGTTCGTATGGACTTCGAAAATAAAAGTACAATAAAATTAAGGTCACAAATGTTACGCGAAGAATGAAACTAGCCACAGTCACTAAGATGGCAATCGCAATTCGGTATCGACGAAAATACGACGTTTAAAATTGGTTTCTAAATTATTAAACTCCATGAGATGGAGTAAGATCTGATAATGCTTGTAGGAAGTCGATGAATGTTAGCGATTTGGTAAGAATCTTTGGGTGATATCTGTATTCATTGTAAGTATGAATTGGTAAGAGTTGTAATGATATTGATGATGTTGAATTTTTCAATTATCAATATAACAAGATGATGTATATATGATGTGATGTAAACAACATATTTCTTTTTCATTCAAGTATAAACATAATTTCTAAAATCAAAATGGTACAAATATGACGTTAAGGATAAATCCTTTAATTTCAAATTCCTTACATATAGATGACGGATGTAAGCCAAGTCTAAGTAGAACAGTAACGATTACCAGAACATTGGCGCGTCACTAGCCGACGCGCACTCGCCTCACCTCTGGCATTTTGCTAAAGATGACCGTTTGCTTGGCTCAGCCTTTGATCTCTCTTATAAATGCCTGTTGCAATTTTATGTTAAATTATTATTGAGAACATAATAATTTACCATAAAATTGTTTAACATTAAAGCTAGCTATCCATAAAAGTGAAATTATTATTTCTGTTATGCTTGCAGTAACATACTTACTTGGCTGAAATATATGAGACTTATTTCCGTATTCCGTGCGTTATTTTACATTTTCTAATTTATTTTATCAATAATCCATTATTTATGAGTTACTTGGATAATTAGATCTCTAATTAGAAGGTGTCGTCGCTGTGATGTGACTTTAAATAATTAAAGAAGTTCAAGGTGAGTGATACGATAGAATTTATTATCCAAATACACTGAGACTAGGAGATATGTTGGCTTAGGAGCAGGGTGCTTGGCTTCAAATTTCAGCCCCATTTATACAAATAGGTCAATAAAATTTATCTTTAATAAAACTGAATGGGTTATCTGCATGCCATTGACTCATGAATAAACATTTTTAAAATTGTTGCCTGTTTGTCTGTCCGGACTATTCATCGGAATGGCTTAACCGATTGTAATGAACCGATAGAGTATCAGGAATTTTATAGGCTATAAATATATATATATATATTTTATCCTAAAAACTCGCATATTAAAAAAATTAACAATTGATTAAATAAATAATTTTTGAATATAAATAACTCCACATTAATAGATCCTATCACGTCGATGCCTAGGGCGGGTCGCTAGTATAAAATAGAATCACTATTTTCCTTGTGTTGATATAATATAAAATAGATAAAAATTACATAATAATAATAATAATTATAAATACCACTAAACTGTAAGATTATAAATAGTATTATTCAATCCAAAATCGTAATTTGTATTGAAGGGAAATTTATAAAATAATCAAAGTGTACTACTTTTTTATAAGATAAATATGCTAAATTGAACTAACATCGTGACTAGTCTCCTAGTAGATTTTTGCACGTGGTATAGCCACGCTGCAGCTGTATTATGGTAGAGGGACAAATGGGTTGGCAGGACCGGGGTGGGACCAAGCTCTCACAGAATACCAGCGTGAAATAGCAGCTTAAGTTTCATATAGTTAGGAAACAGAAACAGAAATAGAAACAGAAACTTTTTTATTCAATATAGATTATAAATAATACTTATTGAAAGTTGCTCTTTTGTTTGATTACCACTGGTTCGGAAAAAACCTCTGTCCTGGGAAGAACCAGCAAGAAACCCAGCGGGACTTTTTTTTAAATAACAGCTTACAATCATGATGTTACACAAATTAACAACACAACAAATTAGAAATAGCTTGGTAGCGATCACCTCATTTCCAGGGGTTATTATCATCCGTAAATTCCTTAATATTATAATAACCCTTTTTATACAAACTTAGTTTAATAAAGTTTTTGAACTTTGAACAGGTCAAACTTTGTATATTTTCTGGAATTTTGTTGTAAAAGCGTATACATCGCCCCAAGAATGAATTACTGACTCGATGGAGTCGAGTAACTGGTACTACTAGCTTGTGTCTGTTCCTAGTATTTACAGAATGAATATCACTTATTTTTGTAAAACTACTTTTATTTTTGTGTACTTACATTACATTTTCATAAATGTATTGAGAGGCCAAAGTTAATATATTAATTTCCTTAAATTTTTGTCGCAGCGACTCTTTAGGCTTTAAATCATAAATTTCTCTTATGCAAAACAAATATAATTTCAGTGTCAGCTGCGTGTCCCCATAGCAAAATACCATACGACATTATGCTATGGAAGTAGCTGAAGTAAACTAGTCTAGCTGTTTCAACACTGGTTAGACTTCTAATCTTTTTTACAGCATATGCTGCAGAACTAAGTCTGCTTGCTAGTTTTGATATATGGGGGCTCCATTGAAGCTTCGCGTCTGGTGTGATTCCAAGAAAAATGGTAGTATCTACAAGACTCAGTTTCTCCCCATTTAAAATTACATTAGTATTTAATTGTTTGACATTTGGAGTCACGAATTTCATACATTTTGTTTTAGTGCCATTTAAATGCAAACTATTAACATCGAACCAATTTACTAATTTAGATATAGCATTATTTACTTCGTCATATTTTAATAACTGTCGACTTAATTTGAAAATTAAAGAAGTGTCATCTGCAAATAATACTATATCATGGTTATCCCCTACTATGTAAGGTAAGTCATTAATGTATACAAGAAACAGAAAGGCATTATAAGGCACAGGCATAGGCATTTAATCTTAATCCTCAGGACGCATTTGCATTTTGATTTTAATCGAGGTTACATGTAGATGCTACAATGGTACAATATCCACTTACCATCAGGTGGACTGTGTGCTTGTTTCTATAAAATAAATCAAGTCACAACCCTAAAACTTCTTAAATGTATGTAGAATTGCTTTGACATTAAAGCACAAGTTATAAAATAATAATTACCACTAAACTGTAAGATTTTATTAATAAATTCTTTTACTCCATAGTTCCGAGTAAATTTATTTGTTGGTCTTGTAACACACTATATGTTGTATATATCTATCTACTCGTATATAAGTTGATAGATTGTCTTCTTGGTCACTACAAACCGTCGAAGCCTACTAAAGATTCACAATCTAGTCGTGACATTAATGTTGCAGATTACTTACGGGCCTGCACAGACCAGACGACGTCGATTCCTACTACTAAAATATTGCCCGATTTATTCCACAGTACTTGCATGCTCGAGTTTCCCACGCAGATAACTGGTAGCTCGTTGCTTGCGTATACATAAACGCAGGTCTACACTGTTGGACATTTAATGTAGGTTACTAACAGTTACGATATAAATGTTAGTTACATTCCAAACTACATATATAAATATATAAATTTATAGAGGAATGCTTATCTATTTTTCCCTTTACTACCACTTTTATATCATAGTGACTTTCTATTGCGTCTCAAAAATTGCTCTCATTGAAGATTTAAGATTAAAATTATAACAAAATCTGAATCATCTAAATCTTCTTACAGTATAAATCCAATAGATACACAAAATAATAGTCTTTCTGATTTTCGGACCAGGTAAACCAAGGATTATATTTAAAAAAAGGGCTATAAAATTATTATTATAAATTAAGTAGAAATTGACATGATTAAGTTGAAATAGCTAAAGACCGAGCTAAGTTGCATGCCTTTGGAGAAGCCTGCGTCCAGCTATGATAACGATAAAGATGAAATTATAATCTTTTTTAAATAAATAAATACAATGTAAGGCATATTGGCAGCGCATTAATAGATCTGGATAAAGTTACCGGATAATGAATGACTTTTACACGTGAGAAGAAACTGACGGTGCCAGTTATATGAGATCGGTGGTCGTCTGTTTATTATTGTTCAATCGGGATAATATAAGCAAATATTTTGTCTTAAACAATAATGATCAGTTTTGAACAGAAACGACATAGTAAAAGTGGCAATGAGCCGACAATATAGCACCAAATCACAGACATAACACATCTCACAGAATACCAACGTAAAATAGCAGCTTTACGCAGTTGTGTTTCGTATTGTGAGACTAGAGAACCGGATACCCTTTTTACTGGAAATGGGGCATTCCATCTTAGTCCTCACGGGTGACAACGCATCTGGATTTTGATTTTTAATAGAGGATAAATGTCTATGGGCCGCAGCAACCACTTACCATCAGGTGGACTGTGTTCTCGTTTGTCACCCTTATCCTATAAAAAAAAAAACCAAGAAACGATAACCGATGGGTAAGTAAGGTTCTCGAGTGGCAGCCTCATACTGGTAAGTGAAGTGTTGGGCGGCAACCAATAGATTGAGTATCGACCTGGTAAGTTATCAGAAAGTCGATGTAGGTGTATTAGGGTGGTGTTTTGTGGTATTCCTTGGGGGTGGCCTATGTTCAGCTAATGTTCAAGACATGTGAAGGGTTGCAATTACGATGATACTTATGAAGAAGTCCTCAACGTTTTTTCCCTGCAATTATGTTTCACCGTTTTCTATTTTTTTATTTAAACCATAAGAATATTTGACCGAATATATGTATTTTCAGATTTTTCTTTCATGTACGCCTAAAAATCTACCTTATTGCCAAATTTTAAGTTTCCAAGTCACCTTGGCCTAAGTTTTAGATGTGTTTGTAAGTGAACTGTTGAATGAGTAATAATATGTCTATTCATGAAATTTTTATGTTATTGATATTCAAAAGGTTCTTATTAGACATGTATAATAAATAAATACAAGTATAATAATTTAAGGGTGGGGGAAGGGGGGAGGTCGAAAGTAAATCGAAATGGTAACACCATTCCATTTCATATCAGTTGCTTAGATTCTGCAACTTAACCAACTGTTATGGAGCTTCATTTATGTTTTTAGTGGGATTCTATGATTTAAAATAGATTTTTCAACAAAATTAAAAGACAGTGAACAATTTAAGCTAATACATTTTCGGCTAATACGCAATTTATCGATTAAATAAGTTATAAGAATCCATTCATCATCATTCAACATCATTCATTATATATGTCATTATATTTTATGGTGAGGTGCGGCTCGAATTGTGCTACCAGAATAAATACCATAATACTCAGTTGTTCAAGCTTCGCTTGATTATTATGGGTATCAGCTGATGACCGCTTTGTCCCAGCCATTATAGTTACACAATGAATTACTTTTTTTAATTATTGGTACGGAGCTAAGATTCTCTATGGTTATAATTAAAGATATTGATTATAATTATATATTATTTCTCTGTTTTCTTGAGTATCCGATGTTTTTTTTCTGTAAACAAAAGCGTTCGTAGCTCAATGCAGGTGTCAAAAAAGAGAAACTGCTCGACGCAGAATCTTATTGACTTAAGGGGCGATATTCGAGACGGCAATCTGCTCCAGTTACAAGAAAAAGCTCCCTCGGATTTGGATCCGGTTTGATCTCGTTTCGCGTAAACCTACCTCCACTCTCTTATAGTGTTAAATAACTTTTATGTGTGGAGTACTCCGCAGTGATTATACTCTACAAATTACTAACTGCAACCAGTTTTGCTTTCATGTTTTCTTAGCTAGCACGTAAAAAAGCGTTGCATAGTCAATAAATTGGCCGTATATGAGCTATTTGTGAGATTAATTACAATTGAGAAATAGAAAACCAATTATTCGACAGTTCATCGGCCAAATAATTTTATTGTTATGTTATGTTATTTAGTTAACAGATATTTTATCTGAGAATTGAAAAATCTGTCTTAAATGACATTAAAAACATTTGTAATTAAAAATGATTCTTTAAAGAAAGATGTGAACATCTGCATTAAATCCCTATAAATAACCAGAATTACATCGGCTTATGTAATGGCTCTTTTCTGTAAAACTTAGATAAAGATTGTCCTAGATTTTAATATGGTGTAGCCGAAGCGTGTATAGTATCTAAAATAAAATTTGGGATTTTTTTTTTATAGGATAAAGGTGACAAACGAGCACACAGTCCACCTGATGGTAAATGGTTGCTGCGGCCCATAGACATCTACATCTATCCTCTGTTAAAAATCAAAATGCAGATGCGTTGTCACCCGTGAGGACTAAGATGGAATGCCTCATTTCCAGTAAAAAGGGTCTCCGGTTCTCTACACTCCCTATACGAAACAGCGTTAAGTTAGTTTTCTGTGAGAACGTGGTACTTCCCCGGTCGAGCCGATCCATTCGTGCTACAACTATACTACTAATATTGCTGCAGCATGGCTCTACCACGTAAAAAATATCAACATTTTTATGTTTTTTTAGAAATTATTTCATAAAATTTTATAAAAATAAATAATATTTCTACATGAAATGACAAAATGTAAAAGCAAAAACGAAAGTATCTATCAGAGATGCTAATTGAGGCACTATGTAGAGGATTGTAAATTATGGTACGTTGAAAATATCGTTTCGTGTAAAGTTGTTATTATTTTATGCTAATAAGGTGATCATATGTTAAAGGTCAAGGGGCAAACGATTTTTTAAACAAATTTACACACCATTTAACTTTGATCCAGCGGATGGATTTATTGGATGTACACAAATATGTAATAATGAATATACATAGATATTTTCCTTTCTTTAAGATTTATAAATTATTGTGAATCTAATTTCATGTTAAATGAAGTTGCAAAGTATCTAATGTCTATCGTAAATTAATTTCTATATATTAAAACAGACAAGAATTCAAGTTAGCAATAAAAGTATTGGATATAAGGCGATGTTTTGTTGCTTACCATAACCAGTAATTCTTAAGTTCTTAACATTTTTACTTACCTCTTACATACCTCTAAATTAAGAGGTTTATAATATTTTCTTTCATATCATACTATATTAATGTATGTACTAATAAAGAAAATATAATCGTTATTATTAACAACCTTCTATTTTTAAACGGTTATAATAAACCTGATATTTCTTAAAATAAAAAATATAGTTTTTAGAGTTCGTTGCGAATACTGAAATATTTTTTGATAAGAGTATTAAAATTTTTAAGCGTGGAGGTCTAGGGTTAAATATTTTATAACTCTTTGATAAAAAAAAATATTCATTTAATATAAGACAATAATGATTGTTTGTTTATTTGTTCGTCCTCTACGCGCATCAATAATATGCATTCAATTACGATGTGACTTTAGGCAGTTGTGCGCGCGCCCGCGAATGTATCTGATCAGACACAATTAATATTTGTTTATTGGTTTGTCCTCTTCTAAGCGTCCCTATACCATTCGTCTCCAAAATATTTGCTTGTTTGTTTGTTCGCCTTCGCCAAGCTCTATAGTTTCCATAAAATGATTTTTTTCTTTTTTTTAACGTTACACCCCCCTCCCCCCACTAGGATTTTCTCCTGTATCGTGAAAGCAGTTTACATATATACATTTCACAAGAACAAACACCCGGAACAATTATTTCTAGGCTATACAAATACTTGCTCCGTGCGGAATTCGAACACGCGGCCATCAGTGCCGTAAGTCATTGCTAAGCCACTGCGCCACGGAGCCATCAAATTAAGATACTTATATATGATTAAATATAGTTTATATAGTTTAAAATATTTTTAAAAGTAATCAGTTCTCATTACAAAAAAACGCTTGTTTAAATGCACCACTCTCAAGGATTTCTTCAAAGTTACAACACGACGCTCAGAGTTGGAGTTAGTTTAAATTTCGGCGAGTTATCTGCGATGTGAATGGTCGAGAGTCCCGGCCAAAATTATCTATGGTCCCGGCCTTTTCTGGCTGCAGAGAATTAGTTGTAAGCACAGACTAATATGAAGCTTACGCATCTTGTAAGCTACAATTCTAATTAGACAAATAAATAAATACTGGGTGTTTGGTGGCAGAATTAGGATTACAAATCCAAAATACCAAAAAACTACAAATCGCAAACATTTATTTAAGTAAGTTTTATATAAAAGAGAAAGGCGGATTTTATTCTATAAAAAATATTGCGTCCAAATCAAGGCGGGCATACTCTTGGAATTTGACCTTAGTATTCCGATCAACTCGCTAGAGCAGTGGGGGTGGGACACTTATTTAACTTCTCGAACGATATTTTCTTTAAGTGCCAAGATGGTCGATGGATTTGTTTCCTTAACTTTACTCTTGAAGGTACCCCCAGAGAAAAGATTCTGCGGAGTTCACCGAAGCAGCTAATCAATTTGTTTGGGAAGAAATCGCGAAGAAGCTAACAGCCTCCCTAGCACTATGAGGCGTGGCGCCATCTTGCTGAAACCACGTGTGCGATCTAAAGGTAAGATGTGCGCTCAATGTTGGCAGAAAATCATTACTGAGCAGGCATTAGTAAGCAAAACTATCACAATATAAGTTCTAGTCCTCGAAAATTTTCAAAAAAAATGGGGTCAGATTTTTCATTTGCTCGGTCAAATCAAATCATCGCGGCATCTAGGCGTCACGTAACTAAACCTTCAAAGAGTAATAACGCAAGAATCATTGGTTTTAAAAAACGCCTTAGTATCGAACGTACGTTGTTCTCCCACTGACTTATTTTGAAAAAAAAATCCCAAAAAATATTGGCAAATTAAATCTTAATTCTGCCATCGAACAACGTTTCTTAACGTTTTCTAACTTAATCGCAGGGTTTTTTTTTATTGTACTACGTAATTTTTTTTGGAAAATATTGCAGTTAATTAATTCTCAATGTTATCGAAAATAAAAAAAATGTATGGGTTGACTGGTAGAGAATGTCTTTAGGCATTATTTATTGTACAGTGGTAGAGCCACGCGGCAGCTTTTGCTGTCGCACGGATGGGTCGGCTCGAACCGGGGTGGTACCACGACCTCACAGAAAACCAGCGTGAAGTAGAGATTTACCTCTGCGTTTCGCTTGGTGAGTGCAGGTGGCTGGAGGCCCTTTTTACTGGAAATGAGGCATTCCATCTTAGTCCTCACGGGTGACAACGCATCTACATTTTGATTTGTAATAGAGGATAGATGTAGATGTCTATGGGCCACAGCAACCACTTACCATCAGGTGGACTGTGTGCTGGTTTGTCACCCTTATCCTATAAAAAAAAAATTATGTCCGCCCTATGTATCCTTTTTTTCTAAGGGAATGCAATAGAAATTAATTAAAATAATAATCACATAATCTATTAGGTATTGAGTCAGTTAAAGGGTACACGTGCAATTTGTGACAATAGGTAATATAATGAACTACTGTGAATTTCTGCGACACTGGATGAACTTAACCACCAAGTGAGAGACATATAAGCTGAACAACAGTCCTCGTGTTTCACGTACTCGTGATTCTTATACTTGTAACATTGCCATTAATATTTTTTATAAAGGAGTTAACAATAGAAAGTACAAAATTTTTGACTATTTACTTGCAAAACTATGTCCTCTACGCGTTCCTATACCATTCATCCAATTACGATGAAACTGGAGTGAGAGAGAAAAAGTGAGAGAAAAAGAGGCATTGCATCGCATACTGGGCACAGCTAGTACATAATAATTTAAAACTTACCAACATAAAAAGATCTAATGCATCAGTGCCTTATATCGATAATAGCATCCACCAATAATTATTTCAGAGTCGTGATCTCACACCATCAGCTTATTTCGCCATTAATAGTTTGTCCTTATTTATAGGTATTATCTCTTCTATCGCTTCGTAATATTTCGTAACATTACAGCTTGGAATCATTAGCATATTCCGTGATGGTTTTGATGCAGCGCTTTTGGCGGTGAAATGGGAGCCCTTTGAGTGAGCTGTTTTCAAATCCTTTGACGTGACAGTGCGCAACACTTATTATAAATAACCTCAAGATAGTGAAATATAAGACAGGTACTCAATTATATTACAATTTAATAAATAATATTTTATGTATATATGATTGTGTTTGTACAAAAGTAGTATCTGGGATGATCCAGATTTATGTCGAATCCTTTCACTGAGTTCAGCCTTGAGAATGCTGCAAGTAACCGACCACTGACCATTACCGACGTGTCGTTGTTAATGTCCTGGTGTAACGATTAACATAGATCGGTTCTAGGAGATAAACGTGTTCTAACCGCCAACAACGATCTAATTGTATTTCGCTCGCCGACATTTACAATTTTATAGTACTTCAATTACTCTGATTAACTGCATGTTTATGAAACCTTTATCTATTAAAAAAATTTTTTTGATTTGCTAGAATTATATATATCTTTATTTAATTTTCATATTCTTTGTAAAGATTATTTTCAATAACTGACTTTGATGGTTCCCATCTTCTAATCATTTTATTAACACACTTGGCAATAACCTTGTAGGTTTTTATAATACATAATTATTCCATTTTTAGAAATTATTATTATTCAAAGAAAAAGCTTTTAAAATGCTTTAATCACATGTCATTTCTTAAAACCTATTCTTCATCCAGTATATCATGTCTTCGCTCACGGATAGTGTTTAATGCATTACGATACCCCAAATCCAGTAGATGTGGTCTTTTGCATTTATGTAAATCAATAAACTTAATCGTTATTTTTATCGATAATGGCGAACTTCATTGCCCTTCCTGAGTTTTTTTTATGTAGGCTATAAATAAACGACAATTAAACAGAGGGCACAAGTTTTGATTCTCCTAGTACTTATTCTTCTTCTTTATCATCAGCACATGCTGTTGTGCTTGTGCTGCATATAGATCTCTCTCGTTTCTGGGAGAATTCACCGAAATTTATCACGATTGGATCTCTTAGTACTTTAATGAGATAATTATTATGGTCATGATTATAATGAATACCGTTCCCTTGACATTCTTCTAAAATAATGAAAATTAATGAATATAATACTATGAATACTCGCGAATTTTTTATCTTGTGTAAAACATTAACGAAATTAAATTTGTAAATGATGCTGTTTAAAGAATTTTACATTTCTATGATATTTAACTTGATTATTTAGCAATCTTAATGATTTAATATCCGATACGTAGTTATACCTCGAAATTATGTATATTTTTGTTTACTTTGACGTTTGCAAAGCGATTGAGAAAAATAAGACACACTGACCTGCATACGCAACATTAAATTCTAATCAGTTATGGCGGAGTTGCTAAAGAAATTTTCACCGACAAATTGTATTGAACTGTTTTTGAGTAATTTTTTTCTTTAATTCCAAAAAAAATTACTGACAGATGGTAGATCTGATTTTCCTTACTAAGTAAATAGTATAAAATTGAAACTGGTTGAAAAAACCATTTTGATAAATTTTAAGTAAAATATTGTCCCATCAAAAACAAACGTCAAAAGGTGCCAATTTCGTTACAAACTATGTTCGTAGTCGTCGGCTTCCCCGATAAAAGAGTGAAGGTCTAAACAAGTACCAAGTTCCATGGCAGTTGAAAACAGGAATTTACGACGATCTTTAATTGATCCATAAGAAACTTTGCTACGTTCTTTGATAGTGATTTGATTTGCTCAATATAAAACTTACCAAGTTATAAATTCAACTGAGCACCTAGTGGAATGCCTGTAAAAAATGCAAGTAAGAGAATCAGGTACACATCTCTCACCATACGAAACACATCAGAATTATGCGACTATTTTACGCTGATGTGTTTTTCGAACGTGGTTCCCCGGTCGAGCCGAACTTGATGTAGCGACCGTGATTTAGTGGAGGTCTTAACAAGTGCCAAGCATAATAGGTTGCCGCTTGACTATGTCACGTAAAATCATATTATATGACTCCAAAATGTATCGGATGCCACAAAATCTTTTACATATTTCACTTAGAATTTTCATCTGACGGAGCCCCTTTTACAAAATAACTGGAAATTGATTTGTCTATTTCAACATAAACAATTAAAATACTTGTGGCTGCCTTCCGAATTCCAAGGAATTTATATTGCCAATGTACCTACGCGTATTTTAACTATACATATACATTATGCCGATGGTTCTAAAAACGATGAAATGATTCTTTATTTGACTGTAATTGTAAACTTAAGTTTCAATTTAGTATAATTCAGTATAATTTAAAGGGAATTTATATAGCATGTTGTATTGAATACTGCTAAATATATCCCTCTTTCATTCACAAGTTCCCCGTGCTGTGATTTTATAAGCTGTTTAATCAAATGCTTGAGTTTCTTAAAAATAAAGTAGAAAAATAAGTACAAATATGTTTAAAATTAGTTCCTTTAGCGTTATCTCATTAACGTATCGTAGATCGTAGAATATTGTTATCGTATTAGGCTTCTTAAATATCTTTAGCGGTTTGACTCCTAATTAACTTAATATTAATTAATTGTTCAAAACAGATTTTCTTTGTTTAAATCATCGCAATATAAGACTACTTAATGCGGAAGGGCATGTATTTTTAAAAGCAACTGGAATAAACTTGTTTTAATTGATGTTCCCTTAGTTGTGGCAATTTCATTTTGTTTATAAACTTTCCTTTGGCTGCTCCAATTACTAGCATTTACTTAAAGCGGAGCATATTGCTGTCAGCCTCGTAAGAATATTTAAAACTCGATTGTGCAGTTTACTTGAAATTTTAATGAATTTTTGATGATTATTTTAATGCACATTTTATGTTCCTTGATAACAACTTGTTAAATCTACAATTTATATATGTACATAATACTCTTACGTATTCACAGTTGCAAATTATATATTAATGTAGTTGATTATAAATATTTCAACATAAATGATTTTCTGTTCCGTATGAAAATAAAAGTTATGAATGAAAAATTTAAAATAATAAATTTAAAAAAAAAATATGTTTGAAATCTTTGGCAAAAGGGATGGAAGAGAGATTTAACAACCTATTTACCAAATATGCTTATTTCATCCGCACTCTGTTACTCAATAAACGAGGCTCTAGCGATCGACTAAAAGACGTATACACTCAATGAAATACACAATACTAGTAACCAGAAATGACATTTACCAGTGCAGTGGGAGCTTCTCTCTCTCGTTTTAGATTAATGCATAAGTTTAAAGTCTTAGGTAAAGGCATGGAAGCTACATATAACAATCTCTTCAACAAATGCTAAACTCACCCGCACGCTGATACTCAACAAACGAAGCTCTAGTGATTGACAAGTAGCCGTAGATATACCTATTCGAAAATACCGAATAAAATCTCACAATATTGATGACAAGAACATCTCATCATATTGATGACATTTACCGGTATGAGCGTCTCGGTTCTATACTAACGAACTTGCCTACCACGTTGAATGTGTATGAAAAGTTCTTAAAAAAAAATCTTCTGTTCGTTTCTACGACTGATAAAGGGAAAGTGAAAATATTGTTATTTAACTTGATAAAAATCTAAATAAATTTACGGACATGAATGAGTTTAGCATTAGTTTTAGTTTAGTTTGGTATTTAGTTTCATATTACACCTATAACAGGTAATTTTGCAACAAATCCTACGTGGAAGAGCCACGCTGAAGCTATATTATGGTTATAGCACGAATGGGTCGGCTCGACCGGGGTAGGACCATGCTCTCGCAGAATACCAGCGTAAAATAGCAGCTTGATGCTGCTGTGTTTCGTATGGTGAGTGTAGAGAACTGGAAACTCTTTTTACTGGAAACGAGGCATGCCTTCATCGTCCAGTTTCACCAGTTTCACGATTTATGTTTCCCGAGTAGATTTAATTTCGTTAGCAGAATATTTAATTTAGTTGATATTAGTAATTTTATGAATATTATAATATTTAATTTATCCCCAGCTAGGCTTTTGTTAGGAAAGTCATGATAGTGAGTCAGCTGTCCCAATTTACGTAGTTAATTATTGACTTTTTACAACAAAACAATTATAAAATATATTATCTAAACTACTAGCCGATTAATGCTATTTGAGCCTATTAGAGTGACCCCTACGGTCACTCTAATAGGCTCAAATAGCATTAACTGAATTAAACGATTTAAAATTTTATTTTATTTTAAATAAATTTCCCGAATACAATTTTTTTATGAATATTCTTACAATTTTATTTAAACATGCTGCATAGAAAATATAAATAATAGGTTACCGGAATGAGGTATACGAATCTTCAATAATGCTTTATGAAAAGTAAAATAGGTTATATATTTACGTTCTTTACACTAAAATTTGTTATAAGATAATATTAAGAACCAACCTCGTACTCATATTACTGATTCCGTGGTAAATACGCTTACACTTATATAATTATTCAGACTTGCAATTAATTTATAACTCTGAAGCCAATGTTTCATAACACAAATCACATATTTTGTCCAAATTTCATAACATCTATACAAATAAATAAAATTGAAGTGTCTGTTTGTAATGTCGAAATAACAGCTTTTTACTATATGCATATGAAAGTATATACGGTACTTATAACCAAAACACGATTTTCAAAATTTTTGTCTGTCTGTCTGTTTGTTCCGGCTAATCTCCGAAACGGCTGGATCGATTTTGAACGAACTTTCACTGACAGATAGCTGATGTTATAAGAAGTAATTAAGGCTACTTTTATTTTGGAAAAAGAATTAGGGTTCCGCGCAAAATATTAAAACCCATGAAATCCAATCGTAATAAATTACGCGCTAGCGAAGTCGCGGGGAACAGCTAGTTTTTTTTAATAAATTTCCAAATTACTATAATTACAAATATTATGGTAGTAACTTATGACGAATATTGTTCGCTACCTGTGTGTTAAAGAAAATATCGATAAATTGCTTCTTTCGGCTGTCATCGGTATCGGTGCGCTCCTAACTATATTCTTAAGTAGACAAATGTAATGTTTAAATAGAAACATTTAATGTATTATGTTAAAATATTTCCTTCATTTAAACTTTTCATGTATTCGACATTTAATCATTTCAGCTATATCTGTAATTCTCCAGAAGTACAAACGAAAGTTAAGTGCGTGTCTATTAGACCGCTACGGGGCTACGGGAGAATAATTTAAGTACATGTTCATTTGTACTTTATCATGTTGGTGAACGAATCTGAGGTAATTCTAACTGTCAATTACTTGTAATATGTAGGTTCTTTGTAAAATTCCACGTTAATACGTTAGGTATAACATGACCGATAAATTTTTATGATAGATAACAATCCCAAAAATCTCAACAGATTTTATTCAAAACATAAACTGAAGAAGGCGAAAATCATAAATGTAAAAAAAAAATATATGGTACTTGTAAAAAATGGCAAAGAGATATTAAGAATAATGTTACTGTTAATGTTTATGTTTATTTCGGAGGTCGGTGGTAATTAAAACTCGCAACACTCATACAATTTGTATTAGAAACATTCCTCAGAGTAATTACAAGCATAGAGGGAATTTCGAAAAGGTCATTATGAAATCTACTTAAATTCAGCCGGTATGTTTCTGCCAAATTATTCCTAGTCTCATTATGCGTTTAACGGGGTATATTAACTGTAAACATGTAACCAAGTAATCGATAGAAAATCTTATTTATTTAAGTTTGTCTAATGGGGGTTTGCTTCATGGAACATACACAAAGGCCTAGTATAAATACCGCAGCACCACCGCATTCTGTCTTGCTTTTTTCTCGCTCCACCACAACTACCAATAAATCGATTACGAACGTATTACCCGTTTTCTTCTCTGCTCCCTAAATATATGATTCATCATTTATTAATTAAAAAAATTGTCAATCATTCATTAATTACAGCCGATCAAAACCCATAGGCCTTTTCCATTGATTGCCTCATAGGGGTATATTTGAAGTAGTTCCCTCTCTTAGCACATGGGCCATCGCAATTTTTTATTATTTTTAGTTGTTATCAGGAAGATACAGCTGCCTCTCTGCTGATTCATTTCCCTCTGTCACCTTTTACAATGCTCGCAGGATGGTAAATCAGAAGATATGAGTGTACTTACTCTCATATTTGGCATAGTATAATGAGACCAACTTCAAACTCTACACATGAATTGCTTGTAGCAACATTTTTCAACAGGTTTGTCTCTTTTTGCCTTATTTAAAAATCAAATTAGAAAAAGCCCATTATTGATTTAATTTTTACTTAGTAGACCCATGCTGCAGCTATATTAGTAGTATAGTTGTAGCACGAATGGGTCGGCTCGACGGAGGAAGGACCACGCTCTCACAAAATACCAGCGTAAAATAGCAGCTTAACGCTGCTGTGTTTCGTATGCTGAGTGTAGAGAACCGGAGACCCTTTTCACTGGGAACGGGACATTCAATCTTTGTCCTCATAGGTGACAACGCGTCTGCATTTTGATTCGAAATCAAGGATAGATGTAGATGTCTACTCGTATGGGCCACAGCAACCACTTACTATCAGGTAGATTTGTGCTGTCTTGTCACTTTTATCCAATAAAAAATATTATGTAGAATTGCAGGTTTATGCATAGGTAATATGTATGTAATTACGCTGAAGAACATTCGCAATAAAACAGTCAATTTTTTCTCAATACTCATTAAATGAAATGAAATTAATTGAATAGTCTGTGTTAAAGTTAGATTTCCATTTTGGTATTTAACATGTACACAGTTTTACTCTTTTCTTACGTTCCACAGGGAGACTCCTACCAAATCGGTTTCATTATAGTCAATCTTTTTTTTGTTTTTCTTTGCGCTTTCTTTCTTTTATGTATACTATATCGTATATCATATATGGTAAAATTTCATTTAATCACTACTTCGATTTCACGCTAAAATTATTGCCTTCAGAATGATTGAAAGTGAAACAGTAAAGTAACTCATAGGAATTATTATTGTCGTGAATATTTTGAGTTCTCTGTACGTAGTACTATTATTTATTCTGTGCCTTTGGTATTATCTCTGAGAAATATTCCTGGTATCTTTAATAACAAATTATTAAATGTTTATAATAAGTGTGCTTGTGCTTGATCTAATTAATTTGATTATCTAGCTAAACTATTGAGTAATGTATATCTATTCTATTTCATAATATTTTTATATTATATCGTCCCTAGGTTGCAATATATACAACCTCGAGAGGACGTTCAAAAATATTTAGAATAGGTCGGCTCGACCGGGGAATGTCACATGCCAATTGCAGAATGCTCTTACTTATTTTACAAGAGCAAAACCATAGCGGCTTTTAAATGTACACGTAGCGCCATCTAGTTTATAATATTTACAAACAATTTTGTTTCTCAATGAAACGTTTTTTTTCCGACTTTTATCACTCAAAGCCAAATATGTCTTTAACTGATGACTAATTTATAGAAATTTTAGGTAATTTAGACAATCAGGACCTAAACCATGTCATTTTGTATTAAATAAAACTAGTTTATATATTTTTTGAAATTTTAGAAAATGAGACAATAAAAAATGCCTAAATATTCGCTTACGGTTACTATCGAAGATTCGATTTTATTTTATATTTTTTATGGTTCATTTGTGTGTTAATGTAACAAATCCTTTTAAATACAGTGATTATGATGATGTGCATTAAAGTTTTATTGAAAAATTTAAAATTATATTATTATGGGGTTACTGAAAGAATTTTTTGTCCCTGTTAATATCGTGAATATTTACTACATATTCAAACTTTTCTCGTAATTTTTCATTAGATACTATTGTTTTATTGAAATTCATGAAGATATTTTCATTTTAATAATAATTATAAGTTTATTATATAAAAAAAATGTTTCCCTAAGCAAATTTAGCAGCGAATATGTCATGTCTTGGAAAGCTAACTTCCACGCTGAACCCGCGGGCCGCGTACGTGTTGGCGGATTTTATACGTCCTCGAAATATATTATTCCTCAGGCATGCATATTTCCTTGCGATAAAAAATATTTGTTTAAGGAAGAGAATCTTCGTCGCTTAAAAAATATCTAATGAAATCTAAATAAATATTTTCTATTCTGACTACGATCATTAGAGAGATTTTTCTTTAGTTAATTGTTGAATACTGCATTACTCGTAGCCTTTAGATATTAATACAAGTGTAAGACTTAAAATATATCTGTAAGCATCATAAAGAAATAAAAATTACTATACATAATATAGTTACTGAGCTTACAATAATATTAAATATTAATGCGAGTGAATTTATTTTAGTAGAATGTCTGCCTGCGTGCGAGGTCGCAGACACGAAGCAGGGATGACCCGTCTATGATCTACGCAGCTGGGTTGACACTTGCAACCCATAGGCAAACAACTCACACACATAATGCGTTCCTGGTCTAGGTTCTAGTTGCGTTGATGTGCATTTGCAATAAATTAGATACGGCACACTTGAGAGCCAATCTTCGTGCACGGTAATCGGTTTTGCGAAACTCCTCGTCTCCACGAAGATCGTTACACTATTACATTGTAAAATTTACGTTTAGACTATGCACTAAAACTATTTAGAAATGTATCTGTTATAAATTGTAATATCTTTGAGCTCATTCCCTTTCACAACATATAATCGTCATTAATAATAATAATAATAATAATATTTATTGTTTCTCACATAACTTATACATACATAAATCATATTGAAACTCTGTAGCCCGTGGTAGTTGAAAACTGTGTTACAGGCTACAGCGTCTTCCCCGTTTTCAGAGACACATTTTTGTAATGTGGCAAACCAGCAAACAATATAAATCTTATATAAAATTTAAAAAGAATAAAAATAAAAATTTAAAAAAAAAAGAAACAGTGACATAAAAACTAACAAAGTAAAAAAGGGAAAAACAATTATATAAAAAATAAAAAGTGTGTGTGTGTGTGTGTGTGTGTGTGTATGTGTGTG
The DNA here is from genome assembly GCA_963668995.1 of Parnassius mnemosyne. Taxonomy (NCBI): domain Eukaryota; kingdom Metazoa; phylum Arthropoda; class Insecta; order Lepidoptera; family Papilionidae; genus Parnassius; species Parnassius mnemosyne. The sequence continues at coordinate 27,888,539 of CAVLGL010000115.1, forward strand.
TGTGTGTGTGTGTGTGTGTGTGTGTGTGTGCGCGTGCGTGCGTGTGCGTGCGTGCGTGTGCGTGCGTGCGTGTGTGTGTGTGTGTGTGTGTGTGTGTGTGTGTGTGTGTGTGTGTGTGTGTGCGCGCGTGTGTGTAATTGTGCGTATACAAGCGTCATATTATTATTAAGTATTATTTTGAGGAAACAATAAGATTTTCAGTTGCGTTATAGTTAAAATTACTTAACCACTTTAATAAAATTGGCTTAATGTTATGATTACTTAGATGTGTTGTTTTAAAAACGGAATTTAATTTGTTATACAGTAATGTAGCAGAGTAGTTAAAGTGTCTTCTCGCGAATTTGCTCTTGTAAGGAGGCAAGGGATAACGGACGGTCCTCTTATCACTTCTTTGGAGTTGAGAAGCAGTAGTTTTGTGAAATTTACGAATAGAATGGAAAATGTATAATTTTCGTACGGTAAGTACGCTACATTTTCTGTATAAGTCATCAGTCGGGTGTCTAAAAGGTAGGCGTTTAATGACTTTTAATAATGCACGCTGCGCACGTTCGAGTTCAATGAGGTGTGTTTTAGCTGCCCCACCCCATGAACTAATGCAGTAAGTAATAACACATTCTGCGAGGGCTTTATATACCTTCATTATACCATCATTATCTAAAACATCTCTTAAATTTTTGAACACATATATGAGCTTCCTTATTCTGTTACTAACCGCAGTAATGTGTGCCAACCAATTTAACTTGTCATCAATAATCACGCCTAAATATTTTACACTGTCACTACGCAATAGGTGTGGACAGTTACAGTCAGGTGAGGTGGATGGAATCCTATTACAAGGAAATTTATGTAAGATTAGTTTTGAATTTATACTTGACTTACTAGCATTTGTGATACTAAAGCATAAGTACTTTGTTTTAGAAGTATTAAGTGATAGTAAGTTGTCTTCCAGCCACGTAGTTACGGTTTTTAAGCCTTCCTCAGCTGACCTGTATACTGAGTTCCAAGAGCGTTCCCGAAATAGTAGTACAGTATCGTCAGCAAACATTTGAATTGTTGCACCGTTTACTACTGTGTCACACAGGTCATTAATATAGATCAAGAACATTGTAGGGCCCAGTGTACTACCCTGTGGAATACCGTAAGTGCAGGATGCGCTGTCACTTAGCAAATTATGATGGCGTACGTTTTGTTTTCTTTCACACAGATAGTCTTTAAACCACGTTAGCGGGGTACCTCTTATGCCGAGGCCTTCCATACGTGCCAAGAGGATTGGAATAGACACTGTATCGAATGCTTTTTGAAGATCTAAAAATATGCCAAGGCATTTGTCACCCGCATTTAGATTGTTAACGATTTGTGATGTAAGATTTAAAACAGCATCATCCGTAGATCGTCCACATCGAAATCCAAACTGGTTATCGGATATAAATTTATGATGCTCCAGATATTTTAAAAGTCTTTTATTTACAATTTTTTCCATAACCTTAGATAAGGAAGTCAGCAGTGAAATGGGCCTATAGTTGGTTGGAAGTTTTTTGTCACCTGACTTGTATATAGGTGCTACTATTGCTCTTTTGAATATATTCGGGAAGGTCCCTGTATTGAAGCTTAGGTTGCACAAATGCGCCACAGGTTCAGCCAAAATATGACAACTGTCCATAAGTATCCTACAAGGTATGTCATCCCAGCCAGGTGCACTAAATTGCCTGAGGTCATTTATGGTGCTTAATACTTCTAACGGATCAATTGGGTAAAGTACAAATGAGTTAAGCGGAGCACTTTTTGTAAGAATTTTGGAAGCTAATTCAACGTCTGTAGTATTTAGGTTCTTGAGTGTGTTATTAGCTATACTATTGCCAATACTGGTAAAATAATTATTGATTTCATTAAGAGACTCTTTTGTTGTTGGTTTAATTTTCAAAAGACATTCAGCTGTTACAGTGCTTTTTGTGATACCCCCGACATCTTTAATTAGGTTCCACGTTTTCTTACTATCTTTAAGATGTTTAGTAAATTGCACCTTGTAATAATTTATTTTAAGGGTTTTTATTATTTTATTACATATGTTTCTATAAGATATGTATTTTAACATAAGTATGCTATCATTTGGAGACTTTTTATATTTATTATACAATTTATTCCTTGTCCTTATTGCTCTAACTACTCCGTCCGTAATCCATGGTTTTAGGTGTCTTTTCCGGTTACATACTTTTATGGCATGTGTGTTTGTGTTTATCACATTTTTTATTCTATCTATAAGATACTCAGCAGCCTTATTGGTGTCTTTGATAAGTAAATACTCTTGCCAATTTTCTAATGCTAATTCATTTTTAATAGCACTGTAGTTTACTTTATTTATGTAGTTCAATTTGTTATTTTGCACAGGTGAGTGAATATTTTCCACAAGTAGTAAAATTGGCGAGTGGTCAGTGAGTTCACTAAAAACGAACGATTGCCATCGTTGGTTTGTTTTTATCATGAAATGGTCAATGCAGGTGTTATATCTAGTTGGTTTATCGATGCCCGGAATGAGACCATAATATGCCAGTTGTGTAAGGTACGTGCAAGCATGACTAGATATTTGATTGGGAAGAATATCAATGTTCACATCTCCAGCCAAGATGATATTGCGTGCGTGTAAATTTTGGAGTAAATTACCTAATGAGTCAATATAGTTTATAGGCTTAGAAAAACAAGGTGGTCTATACGTACAAATGATCACTGTGTCATTCTGCAATGTTACTGTTAAACAATTACTTTCTGATATATATTCTTCATTAACCGTGCATTCTACGGTGTTTCGAATGTATACCACCACACCGTCGTTCTGGTTATAACTCTTTTTAGTAAAATGTACATTATAGCCATATATATTGGGCGGATTTTTATTTTCATTAGTCCAGCATTCTGATAGCACCAGGATATCGATGGTGTATTCCAAGCTAGAGACAAAAATAAGCAATTTATCCAGATTACGATTTATGCTGCGAATATTAAGAGCTAATATTAATAAGTTATTACCGAAGTTAAGCCTACTCATCATTTCTGAACAACATGTTGTGTTATCTACATACATACAGTGCGGATTAATATTATAATCAATATCTGTAATATTATTTGGATTGAATTTTAGAAGAAAATATAACAGTATCAAAATACTCAAGGACAAATTTTATGAATATTGAAAAATGCATTAAAGATGGTAGATTTAGTGGTATTGTTAAGTAATTATGGAAGTGGACGATGCTTGTAGAAAGTGATTGAAAGTAAGTGTTTGAGTGTATGTTACAAAATACTATTAATATTAGTGTAGTATTAAACAAAATTGAGTGCTTATAATTATGCATTAATGATAGTGGTTTAATCTTCAATATATAGCAGCTGATGAATAGTACTAGTCACTTTTCCTTATCCTTTAGATTATTGATGTCACTTTCCGAATTTATGCCAATCGGTGGAGCACCAGATTCTTTTCTTAAAAACACCTTACCAAAGGACGTCCAACAAAACTTATAGTTGTACAGGACAGCATGTTTTCTAGCTAGGTAAAAGAGATGTTTACTTTTTGGCGTAAGATTTTCGGAAATGAATACTGGTGTCCGTGGACCTTTGATTGATAGTTGATCTGTGTTCAACTTATCATCCTTGTGTTCTCTGTTGAAGTATTTCGAAGCCTTAATAATTTTTTCCTTTACTAACACTGACGTGAATTCGACAATTATCGGCTTGTTTATTGATTTTGAATGGAGTCTGAAAACATCTTTAATATCCGAGTTCTGTATTGGAATTTTAATTAAATTTCCTATAGTTATAATAATATTCGCCAAATCTTGCTTAGTCTCACTCTGATTTTTTGGTATATTTCTAATTTCAATACTCGCAGAACGAATCTGCTTTTCCAACTGTTCAATTTTTTCTTCAAGTATTCGCGTCTGGCTTCTTTCTTCTTTTTTGGTATTCTCAAGTCGAATTAATCTCTCCAATATATCATCATATTTTGCCGCGGTAAACTCTACAGATTCCTGTAATTTTGCATTTTGTTCTTTTATTTGTTCCATCAGCGACTGCAAAGACAAAAAGTATTGTTGCTGTTTCTTTTCAAACTCACCAAACATACATAACATTTCTGATTTAAACGCTAGCATTTCTGATTCTCCTATGTCTTCTCTTCTTCTTTTGCTGCGTTTTGTCACATTAGAAGTAAGCTCTGAGTCAGACAGCGTTGGCACTTTTGTATAATCAGCGTGCGCTGCTAGCAAGGTAGATTTTGAGTCAGATTGAATCGGTGGCGGCGTGCGGTCGACAGGCATATTTAAAATAGTACGAAATGATAGGTTTATAATACAGTCAACCGTAAATAAATTAGAAACTATTTTAGATCTTATTGCAATAGATGTACAGTACTCACTACCCAATAGCTTCAGGGATCTCTCTAATTGGACGTTGATCGAGATTTTCGTACAAATTCACAGATCGTCCAGTCCAAGTTGGCCTCCTCAACAACTTGCATACGATACTGTATTTTCTTTCTTCTTCGTGCACAACATAACACAACGCGTACTCACTAAGCCGAACGCAACGAATATACAATGGTTTCACTTTGTCCTATGACAATAATTAGATAGTTCTGTCTTCCTTCACCTTTAGAATGATACGAATGTTGGAAAGGACGGGCAATTGTTTAAACACACTTGCAAGACACGATAAGCAAGCGCTTCATTCTTCAACACCTCCTTGCTTTTCCTGCACTCCTAATATTATGACTTTATTTAAACTTAAAAATGTATAAAATTATTTATAAAATTTGTGTCGTTTACTTAAAACACGTCTGAACACCTCAGAGATCCGGGGGGAAGGGTATTATATTATATATATATAAGCATTAACATAGTAACTTCATTTAATTAAATACTTTGGTTTACAGTTTTGCCGCGAAATGTTTAAGTGCACACAATTTGGTCTACTTTAATGAATAATATAAGCGCACAGCTAAATAGTACGATTACTATCAAAAATAGATCATGTGAAATTGGCGTCTATGTGTAACCCTAAGTGCGTTAAAAGCACACACGCACCTGCCGTAACGAAGATTATCAATAACACGAAGAGATTCGTAATGCACTGCCGTAAAACCATAATTTAAAAGGTGTTTTGATGCAGGAGGCACGTTCTCTTTAGCCATTGCGCTCACCGTTTTCTATGTCATCATTATTATTGTCATCAAAATACGGTAGTACAAAACGGTAGTACACTCTTAGACCTCCCCCAAAGCGTATCACTTAACCCGATCTGAGTTTCTTCCAACCACCGTAAAAAGATCGTTTCTCCATCTAGCTAGGGCGCCCCACATTTTGTTTGCCAATCCACTGTTTCTAATCTAAAACACGTCTACTCTAACTGTTACCGTTTTTGCGACAAATGTGAACAGTCATTTGTTTTTCAAGTACAAAAGGTTTTATATATATTTAGTTTTCTGGCGGATTATTTCAAGAATCTCACCAATAGCAATAATAGGATATGATACATCGTGACTATTAAACATAACCTTCATCGTTCAGTCATCGGTTCACTTTCACTCTCAACTCTAACACAGACCAACACGTTGGGTGGATTCGTTAAAGATGTTCAGCATGTCTTGAAGTTCCTACAGCGTCTCTACCTTAATGTTGATAATATCAGAAAAGTACAAATGTGGGAAGTGACAAACGTTGATGCTGTGATGGACTCGGTTCAGTTCACAGTAACACCTTGAATATAATGTTCCAAAAAATTTATGAACAGTTTTAGGAAATTACCCTGTCTCGTTCAACGATGCAGCTGAGTAGCTGAGTAGTTTGTTAGTAGTTCTAATACACCATGTATTTGGACGGACATCGATTCTGGTAACATTACTATATTACAAAGTCATTATTGTTTCTTCTATATGTATATACTACTTGCTGTTCTTCGCAACTTCGTAAGATTTAATACGAATGGCTTTAATGGGTTTTAATTTAATTTGCGCGGAACCCTAATTCTTAAAAAAAAAGAATTAGGGCTCCGCGCAAAAATACTCATATATATTAACATACAGTCCACCTGATGGTACTGCAGACCATGGACACCTGCAGCCAACTTCATACATAGAAGGTACAGATGCCTTGTCGCCCCTGAGGACTAAGATCGAATGCCTCACAACGTGTAATTATATCAGTTCTCTGTACCTTTCAGAGTGAACCACAGCAATGCAAGCACGGCTATTTGGCGGCAGAAATAGGTAAGAATATTTTTTTATAGGATAAGGGTGACAAACGAGCACACAGTCCACCTGATAAGGTAAGTGGTTGCTGCGGCCCATAGACATCTACATCTATCCTCGATTACGAATCAAAATGCGTTGTAACTCGTGAGGACTAAGATGGAATGCCTCTTTTCCAGTAAAAAGGGCCCTCCAGTTCTCTACACTCACCATACGAAACACAGCAGCATTAAGCTGCTATTTTACGCGGTATTCTGTGAGAGCGTGGTCCTTCCCCGGTCGAGCCGACCCATTCGTGCTGCAACTATACTACTAATATAGCAGCAGCATGGCTCTACCACGTAAGAATAATTATATGGTACATAACCACTAGAATAACTGGTAGGGTAGGTTATTATTTAACCTACCCTGCATAAAGTGAGTCGTATGCGACGCCTTAGCGATTTGAAAACAAAGTACGGGATTTCGTATAAAGAAAGGCGCGCAGACAGAATTCCGTTACAAATTTTGTATCAAATAAGAAGTTTGTAATAAGGAGATTCTAATAAGTGATACTGTCATATTTAAAGAGACTATAAAGCAAAAGCAATTATTTAAATAAGTTATTTTGTACGTCTAAACACATATTAACCGTTCAAGAATCACACTTAAACAAAATTTTGGATAATCCGTAATCATATTATGCAGGATTATATAAGCCAATAACAGTAAAATCATTATAAAATTTTGTTATTTAAATTTATTATACATTAAAAAACTGATTGGCACTGGTCATGTGTTATGTAGCAAACAATCCGACGCGCTGCTCCAGTGTATTTTGGCGGACTTCACATATCATTGAAACATTGTTATTGTTTAGACATGCAGGTTTTCTCACGATATTGTCCTTCACAATTGAACACGTGGTAAATCCGCGCTTAAAATTGCAATTAGCAATTTCATTTACACCGGTGGGCTGTTATAAAATGCCATATTATCGCGAACCCCAAATCCCTTATCAAAAAATACACTGGTTATAGAGAGCAGAGCAGATTCGGCTCTGTGTATAGCTTAAAATTAAATTAAGCAAATATTTTGAGCTATGAATTGAACAGAGAATTATTAAAGGTTAATAACGAATGTTATAATATTATTGACTAGCTGTTCCCCGTGACTTCGCCCGCGTGTAATTTTTTTTAGGGTTTTTAGTTATTTGCTAGGAACCCTAATTAGTTTTCTAAAATAAAAGTAGCCTATTGACCTCAGCTATCTGCCAGTGAAAGTCCCGTCAAAATCGGTTCAGCCGTTTCGGAGATTAGCTGGAACAAACAGACAGACGAATTTTAAAAAGTGTATTTTTGTTATAAGTACCGTTTATACTTTCATTTGCATTTAGTAAAACGCTGTTATTTTGACATTACATACAGACACTTCAATTTTATTTATTTGTATAGATAAGGTGTAAATACTAATTAAAACAAATTTATAAAGTACTTAAAAACTGCAAAACCTAATTTAAAAAATAAAAACGAAATGTCAATAAAATTTATTTAATTAAAATAAATAATTTAACTTTATAAAAACTGTGGCGGCGCTCGTCGCGCTACAAGCGACAAACATCGAAGCCTAAATGGCGCTAACAAAGTTCCGAAATTAAAGCAGTATACCTATATAGAATACCTCCGAACTACCTACCTACCTACCTACACCTTGCCGGACGGGAGATCTCCCCTTTCCTTCCACCCGCCACAAAACAAAAATCGACTTTAAACTCTTCAAAGAAAAAATTATTTAATTTCATTAAAAAACTTCTGCAGTCGGTGCTAAGACAAGCTGTATCTAAGAATTAAAGCCCTGGCTTCAGAAGCCATTAAATTATGGGAAAAATATTTTATTTCTATTAACCCTCTCGAGTGGTTTTTTTTACGTGGTAGAGCCATGCTGCAGCTATATTACTGGTATAGTTGTAGCACGAATGGGTCGGCTCGACCGGGGAAGGACCACGCTCTCACAGAATACCAGCGTAAAATAGCAGCTTAATGTTGCTGTGTTTCGTATGGTGAGTGTAGAGAACCGGAGACCCTTTTTACTGGAAAAGAGGCATTCCATCTTAGTCCTCACGGGTGACAACGCATCTGCATTTTGATTCGTAATCGAGGATAGATGCAGACGTCTATGGGCCACAGCAACCACGTACCATCAGGTGGACTGTGTCCTCGTTTGTCACCCTTATCCTATAAAAAAAAAGTGGACTAAACAATACCGAAACAACAACAACTAGATCGTCGTTTACACAGTAAAATTAAAAAAATTGGAAAATTTCTTTTTATTTGAATGGCTTCACAAAAGTATATATATATATATATATATATACTTTTGTATATATATATAGCCAATGCAATTAAATAATTTTTTTAATAAAATGGATTAAGATTTATTATTGATAAAGATCAAACGTTCGTTAATAGTTCGTGCGAAACGGAAGGTTTAAGAAATACCTACTCTCTAAATGTTGTTCCATTTATTGCGAGGCGAGACAAATTCACGTCAGCCATACGCAAGTCAAGTTTACACTTATATGTACATATGAAGCATGTATTAATGTTGTCAGGCTTGAAATAATCACGGTACACACTTCACCTTTACAGATATCAGGTTGGATTAAAAAATTGTAATAACTTCCTAGTAAGTATGGCTATTTACAAGTTCATTTTATAGACAATACGAGTTTCTTAATATCTTCTTCTATCTAAACTTCATAAAACGTAAATAATTATTTTAAAGAGTATTATGATTGTGTATAAATAAATCTATTAGTTTCGTCGGCGGCTTAGACATGTTTTATGTTATGTTATCTAATATAAATCATGTATACAGAATATTTTGCGAAGGAATTTTGACAATGTAAAATAAGTGGTATATTACGAATCGTGTATTGAACGAAACAAAGTTGTGTGGCTGTGTGACTGTTTGCTAAATTAATTGTTTATTATGCGGTTGCGCACGCAACCAGAATGAGGAATCCGTAAGCTGATCACTTAACTGGAAAATCAATCCCAATCGCTTTTTAACATTTACACGAAATTGACGGACAAAAAAATATTAAGGTCACTACCGACGTTCGCATGGTTAATAGACTGCGTGAGTAAGTGACGCAAAAAACTCGAACAGGATTTCGTAGTGAAGTCTGAAACAATAATAAAGGAGATGTGGGGCCGCCCAAAGTCAAGTTTACGTGCAAAAAATGCAACTGTCATCGACGGAGTCCGGTTTGTCAGCTGCAACACCTACTACGAGTACGTATCGCATTAGCTGCGTGCATTGGTAATAACTCCTTTTATAACGTAATGTTATATAGTAGGTAATGTAATGTAGTTTATTACCCTTAACCGACGAGCATGTATGCGTATGTAAAAGTATGGATGTTAAACAGGCGAGAGAGGTGTGTCAGGATCGTGCCAAATGAAGTCCGCCTCCCCTCTGAGTGACAGTGATGCTAATATAATATAGTACCTACTCATAATACACATCAACTTCTATTCAAACTGAATTTTATACGTGGTAGAGCCGTGCTGCAGCTATATTAATTGTATAGTTGTAGCACAACTGGGTCGGCTCGATCGGGGAAGGACTTAGCTCTCACAGAATACCAGCGTATAATAATTGGTTAATGCTGCTGTTTCGTATAGTGGGTGTGGATAACCGCTGACTCTTTTGCTGGAAACAAGACATTCCATCTTAGTCCTTAGAGGTGACAATGCATCTGTATTTCAAATCTTATATCTATGATAGATGTAGATGTCTATATATCACAGCATCCTCTTACCATCAGGTGAAGTGAGAGCTTTTTTGCCACCCTTATTTTATAAAAACAGATCCCAGTAGCAAAGTATGAGGATCAGTAAACTTCGCGGTTATCAACTATTAAAGTTACAGCCTATTTACGTCCCACTACTATGGACATCATTCCTCTCATTTCATAGACATTGTTGGGAGCAATTAGTCCGCAGCACTTCTGCACACTTTTGGCGGTCTTTACATACATGTCCGCGATATATTTTGGTTTTGATATGCAGGACATGCAAGTTTCCTTACTATGTTCCCTTCATCGCCAAGCACGCGGTATTTCAGCACTTAAAATTACCACTAACAATTCATTGGTAATGACGGGGTTCAAACTCTGGTTACTTACGAAATTTACGGCGAGTACTCAGTGCATGGGCTACAACGACTAAGGGTTTAAATGCTTGCCTATCACATTAATTATGTTGCAATATTATAATATAGATATAGTATATTAGACGAGCAGCAAGAATTCTTTAGGAAAGGCTTACGTTTAGAAGCAGGGCTGTAATGATAATGATGATAAGGATATTTTAAAATTTATAAAGTAGTGTCAAAGAAAACAAGTGCTTTCTTGTCTCTATAACACGCCGCTGTAAACTAGTTTGTAAAACTAAAATTACCATTCAAATAATGTGCTCAGCTGGGGTCGAATTATTATCGCTCGTGAACTAAAAAATTATCTCATTTGATTCCGTAGTGGGCTAATACTCAAAATGACAATGTTTTTTAACTTTCTGTGCAATATTTTATTCATAATATTATTGTTTAAAATTAATTAGTTATTACTTTTAATGATGATGATCTTTTTTTCATGGCCAATTTTACAATTTACAATTAATTCTCTACAAGTGTACGCGTAACACACACCTCACTCACCCTAATCTACCAGTATTTGATGTTACGCTATTGCAATAAAATCGAAAGAACTCAGTAATATGTTTAATTTGATATTTTTTTATTTAGTTATTACAGTTAATTATAGCTTTTGGAGATATTTTATTAAGACAATATAATGTAATATAATAAAATCGCATACTCGTATATAGTTTAACAATTACCTTGAACTATATATGCGATTATACTTGTACGTAATCGAAAAATTGTTTTTTTTTTTAATTTATAGACAAGAAACCAATGCGCGGACAGTCCGCATTTGCTTCCCACCGGCACCAACGTATTGTACGATTCTATTAGACGGTACCCCTTTTAATAAGATACTGTTATCGACACGGTCCGCCGTAGCATTTTGAAGCCATCATAACTCAAACTATTATTTAATTATGCAAGCACTAGCTTCTATATGCATCTGCACCGCATTCTACGTTTACGTAACTTTGTTCTCTATACTTATGCTCAAAAGAAAGTTAACTTTCGTTTGGTATTTATTTCTACAATTAAGTTTCCATGCAATCATAATATTCAAATTTTATTTTTATTCGTTTTAAATGTTATAAGTGTATAACAAAGTAAAAAACTATATTTAAAATTGACTATTGTATATTAGTGGCTAAGCGAAAGTCGCGGCGACGCAGAGCCACAGGTTCGAATCTTACAAGGAACAAGTGTTTGTCTACAAAAATAATTGTTTTGGATCTGAATGTGTGCCTTTGTGCAATTAACGCACGAGTATGTTATCTGCCTCCACTATACAGTAGAAAGTCCTACTGTGGGGATAATGTTTTTGTAAAAAAAATTAGATTAAGTTTTTATATATTAACTTAAATGTTTCAATAATTTCTAAAAAAAAATGTTTACTGTAATTCTGTATATAAAATACAGCATTGCGAATGACCAGAGTACGGAGAAGACGTTGAAATCTTTTACATTTTTATAATCACACGGGAATTACACGTAACAATAAATTTACAAATGTATATCCGTATAAGCACTGCGGTTATGATACTTATTGTTTTTGCTTTACACAATGTAAATGGGAAAACCTAAGTAATACGTTTCTCGTCTGTAACTTAAATATCAAAGTTCATTAAAAATTTTACTGGTGACGTGTTACCGATCGAAGATCTATATATAATAAGCTTATACCTGGAAACATGCATGTGTTGAAGGTAGTTCCGCGTCAGTTGACGTCCGGCAAACCTTCGACATTTCCGAACAAAACATTTGTATGAGGCTGTGTTGGCGAAGAGGGGGAGAGGGCTGGTGGAAGGTTGCGGGGCAGGGGCGGCGGCGTGTTCGCATGCCACGAGGTCGCTGTCTTTTCATTCGCATTACCGTCTGACATTCGAACTTAATGGAGTTGCTTTATTGAAATTTAAGCACAACAAGCACCGAGTAATGGAATTAAATTAGGTTATCGTAACAACAAAACGGTCCTCAAGTGGCCATCTTTAAGCTCACGGCGGCCCAACAAGAATTCGAAACATTCACACAGTTGAAAACCCATACGTATGTCCGTCTCACTCAGATTATTGCTACAAGGTAGTAGCGCGAATGAAATAGATATAGGAAAATGCTCCTATCGAAGAATAGTCATTGTTCTTGATCGTAATGGAACAAAATAAAGACGGAGCAGCGGTACTCGTGACTGCGAGACAAAACTACCACAAATGTGGCGTGTGAGAAAGACGGCGTATAAGGTTTTTGGGTCGATGTCCGGACGAAGGAACTTAAAATTGGATTTTCTTGTGAATTATCTTCATTTAGGATACGTCAAATATAGCTTTATTGGTTTCTAATTGATACCACTATGGTTATGATATTGCAAATTAAATAAGGCTACTGCATTTATATCAATTCCTATGGAGGCGTAATTAAAGTATAAGTTAAAATGGTGTAAAGATTATTTATTTAATAAGAAGAATAAAAATTATTTGAAACTGTGACATCAGTGTCAAATAACTTCTATTTAACAAAAATATTTTAATGTTTTTGTATTTTTAAAATAATTAGACGCATTTGCACAAAACTAGTGTATATAAAATTATTTAAGAATTTCGCTTGAAACTCAATATTCCCAAAACTGAAACAAATCTGTAAGGTCTATACTTGTCCTAATAACGTAAAGGAGACAACACCCCTCCCCTTTTCCACTTTCCGGACGATAACCGCCCCCCTCCCCGCGGACCGTTACGACGGCGTCCTTGGCTGAGTTCTGTCTTGCGCGGGCGCAGCAGGTCGCTCTCGACCCGTTCCACGCTGTAGCTGTCCCGTACGTATGTGTGCATGTCTCTACTGTGTACATTGCCGCACTTGCACGCGCGTTACGTGTTTGTGTGCGTGAATTGAATTACTTCTAACGGATATTACGGAATTTGTTAGATAAATGCCGCGAATGAGGAGTAAAAATAGGCACAAATTCATATTTGATTTTTTTAAACAAGTCTTAAGTATTTTATCATGGCAATGTAAGTCTTAACTTGTATTTGCTATTAGTTAATGAATAGATTTATATTTAAGCTCGTATAAAGTTTGTCAAAAAATTCAAAACACGTTTATAATGAATACATAATGTAAATATTATTATAAATAAGTGCCAAGAATTTTAATTTTGGTATTTTAGCATATATTCTATTATTGTTTCTTTATCGTTTGATATAAGACATTTATCACGTCGCTAATGTACTAACATATTACAGAAAAAGTTAAAGTAACAGCCTTAATAGGTCTCAAAACTCAATGCTGGGATTAGGTGTCACAGATATTAAATCAGTCCGGTGCATTGCCTGAGTGCTCAGAAAAGCGGCTTTCGTTAATTGGAATTATAAATTGTAACTTATAATTTCCGTGGTGTCATAAAGCCATTTAATTTTTTAGGCTAAAAAATATCGATAAGACTCATTGCCAATTTTAAATAGATCAAACTCATTATATTTATTCGACGTCATAATGGCATTTGTCTATGAGGCCCGCGGCCTTGCCGTCGTGTATTTGTTGCCAACAATACACTCACGTGTTCAATAGGTATAACAATTTCGAAACTGTACTGTTAAAGGTCAGTAATCAGAACTGGAGTCTCGTGTCCGCGGCACCAATAAAACACAACTTAAAATAATTTCAACCATCATTAATTACTTCTTGTTGTTTTTTTCTTTGATTTCGTGTTTGCACTCATAAGCTTTTATTGGGATGAGGCTAATATCGCAGCTTCGTTATTGAATGTTGAGCAAGCGAAGAAGTACGATCAACGATCGGTGATATAATACGCGTTATTGTGCTAGTCTCTTGTGGGAAGAGTCTTAAAATAACTATTTCTTATAAATAAGCACAATTTTTAACCTATAAGCTGAAATGTATAATTCCAAATTCCCCAGCTATATTCATAATTCTAAAAATTACTTCGCATATCTAAAGATACAAAGCCGTAGCAAATACCTATGAATTAGACTAACCTATGTACTAGTAATATACAATATTTATGTACTTGTATAAGACGCACACAAATCAACATGTTAGTACAAGAACGAAATTGTTAATATTCATAGTAACTTCAAACATTTGTGTGCATGCACACACACATGCAACCCGCGGGAGGTTCAATGTACCAGTTGCTAACTACGCGAGTTCCTTGTTCTACTTAAACACTGACATTATATTATTATCGTTACAACAACGTGCAAGAGCTAAGAAAAGTGCTTAATTATTCAATCATTAATACGATTCTTTAATAAAGTTTTAATTACAATATCTCACAAAAATAAAATGAAATCAAATATATTATGTTACGATACATTCTTTGATAAATTTCAGACAACGGCAAAAATTCATAGCAAAAAATATATAATTCAAAAATGCAAATCTGTAGAGTTCCTTTGTTTACTCATACAAAAGACTTAAACGCACACCTTGTATACATATATGAAAATGCTTTAATTTTTTTGTTGATTATGTATTTTAAAATTATAAACACTACATTATTGTTATAGATGTAAGATTTTTATTTATAATAAAATGGACTAGAGTTGCACTAATGTATGCGAAATGTTATAGTTTTATTATTCGAGGATAGATGTAGATGTCTATGGGCGAGCATTCACTTATCAGGTGAACTGTGTGCTTGTTTTCGCTCTTATTCTGTAAAAAAATGTTGGTAATAATTTGTTAGATGGTATGACTCCTTTAGTTCCTAGGAGTCCATTTGAGTAGGTACCACCCTTTTACCTATTTCGGACGATAAACAATAGTACTCTTATTCCTGTGATACAGTCTGAAAGGGTGTAGAGAACCCGTATAGTTACAGGCTGTGTGGCTCTCCATCTTAATCCTCATGGAAGACAACGCAACTGCAGCCTTCTTTGTCTGAAGTTAGCTGCAGGTGTCCATGACCTGCAGAACTCATTTACCATCATCATCATCATCATCATTACAGCCCTTCACGCTGAACTTCACAAGTCCACTGCTGAACATAGGCCTCCCCCAAGGAATGCCACAAAGCACGGTCCTGAGCCACCTGCATCCATCGACTTCCTGCATGTCTCACCAGGTCGTCACTTCATCTAGTCGGGGGTCGCCCTACACTTCGCCTACCGGTATGAGACTGCCACTCGAGAATCTTTCTTCCCCATCGGTTGTCGGTTCTTCGAGCTATATGGCCGGCCCACTGCCACTTCAGCTTACTAATCCGTTGGGTTATGTCGGTTACGCTGATTCTACTGCGGATATCCTCATTACTAAGTTTACATGGTTTTTAACATGGACGTTAAACATGATTTTTGTTTTGTCCATGTTCATCTTAAGACCTATCCGTTGGGAGACACTATTGAGGTTATTGAGCATAGTGCTTTGGTCCTCCAGCGATTCTGCCATAAGGACTATATCGTCGGCAAATAAAAGGTGAGTGATGTACTCGCCATTGATGTTAATACTGTATCCTTTCCAGTCCAGTAGCTTGAACCATCAGATGGACTGTAATTTCGCTTCTCAGTTTTATAAAAAACAATAATTATGCGCTAAAATACAAAAACAATATTCTACGAGTAATAATATATTCAGATTTATGACGAATTTGTAGGTATATATAATACAGATAATCACAGTTTAGTGATCAGAGAATCCGACTACCAAGTTGCGGGTAGGGCTTCTTTCTAATCATTCTTAAAGCCGAAAGGAGACAATTTCTTTTTGTATGGAGAATGGGCCGAACACAAATTGTGTAACGTATAATTGTGTGGCGTAGCTTAATGAAATACTTACATGTCGATTTATTCCTTATAACCTATTGATTACATTAGTAATATTAGTTTTATCTTATCTAACGGGAATACTAAGAAATTAATAATTAGAATATGTATTCATATTTTGCTATTGAAATTTATATTTCACAATAACCTAAAAACAAACTAAAAGCGATTGTGTAGTAGTTTTCACCGGTATTATAAGTTAAAATAGTGCATTGGTCAATAACTAATGGTATAAAACAAAGTTGTAGACACATTCATCATTTATGGGTACTTTAAGATTGATGGGAAAACCTTTTAGTCGTTTGTTCATCGTTACACGCATTTCTTTCATATTACATTAGCTAGAATACGAATATTAAATCAACTCTTTTTTTTTTCAGATTTCATGATTCCGGTTAGATTTTCATAAAACCTTTGGGTCGTTTACTATAATAAATTGGTATATTTTTTATGTGTTCAAATTTCCAGTGGGCCAAAAAATAATTTTCTGCTTTGTGAAAAACCACAAACTCTATATAGTTTTCCTTAGACTTTTATACATGATCGTTATTATGGACACAGGCAAAGGAAGCAGCTAGGTGAACACAGGCACTTGCGGTATGGTACAATAATATTTATACTTTTAATGATTTAAAAACATTTAGGTTAAATTACTGTATTTCAAAAGGAACCAGGAGAACATCATTTTATATTCATTTATTTGGAGTTAAATATTTTAACGCCTGAAGCGTCATTGATTTTTTTTTATTCATTTAAACTCATTACGTGACAAAGAGAATAAAAATATAAGGAATTGGTGCAAAAATTAGTAAATTTAAACGAAACATGGGAAGTGTTTATTCGTCATTATACTTAAGCATTTTAATTAAGCTGAGGTGACAATGTGCCGGCAATAAAATTCACTGATAACTGATGGGGAAGAAAATTTCTTGTGTAATAGTCTCGTACCGGTAAGCGAAGTGAACGAATAATTTGTTTTTCTTCAATTCCTTTTGTAAGTACTAAAATAAAACGCGTAATCTGACAATTACGTGTTTTATTTTAAAGATATCCAGTTATCAAGACTCTGGATTTCTTGAAAGCATTTCTTGGAAGAGGTCTTCGTTTAGTAGTTGACTTGTAAAGGGCTACAATGATGATCATGATGATAAAATACATGAAACAAGTGTTTAGAAGTCAAAGTACTCAATTTATATTGAAATAAATATATGTATATAACTTGAAAATCCAAAATCCAGAGAATATGGAGTAGAATAGAGGCGCTGCAGCACGATGCGGAAGCAAACATTGGTCTGCACGTGTTAAGAGCGAAAGCAGGCAAAAATATTTTCACAACTTGAACCTAATGACGTAAAAAGATTGTGCGTGTTTTTCCATTCCTTATCGTGAATCATTATATTTAAAGACAGGACCATATTTATGAATTTGAAGTTTTTTTTATAGAATAACGATCACAAACAAGCAAACAGCTATTTGTGTGGGTCCACATAAGTGGATGCTGTGGCCCATAGACATCTCCATTTATCCTCGATTAAGAATCAAAATGCAGTTACGTTGTCACCCTTGAGGACGAATAACGGTGACCAACGAGCACACAGTCCACCAGATGGTAAATGGATTTAAAAAAACATCTCGCTTAGTTTCTTGCTAATTCTTCCCAGGACAGAGGATTTTTCCGAACCAGTGATAAATTAAACAAAAGAGTGACTTGCAATAAGTGTTCCTTATAATCTATCTATACAAATAAAAATATTCGCGTATCTGTTTGTAATGTCAAAATAACAGTTTTTGACTAAATGCAAATGAAAGTATATACGATACTTATAAAAAAAATTTTTCCGTCTGTCCGTCAGTTTGTTCCGGCTAATCTCCAAAATGGATTGATCGATCGAATCGATTTTGACGGGCCAGTGACGGTCCCGTCACTAACACAGATAACCGATGTTATAAGGAGTAACTTAGGTTAGGTAAATCTAACCGTAATATTATATATATATATATTTCACGCGGACGAAGAAACAGTTATAGTATTGAATATAAAAGTTCCTGTTTCCGTTTCTGTGGCCCATAGACGTCTCTATTTATCTTCGATTATAGACGGCACATAATATCAATGGCGTGGATCGATAATTTTTTTCGTTTTATATCTTGTTGTTCTGAAAATATCAATCTTAACGACAAGCATCTAATTCTACTATGATTAATGTCTATAACTACAAATTTTAAGATATAACGGAAATGGATTTATCTCAAACTGTGTGTACCAGTTAGAAGAAAATTCGCGAAGGTAGTTAGGCTGAAATGTATCTTTAGGATAAGAAGCATGATCTAACGACAAACAAATTTAAAACGCAAATTAAGACGCAAATAGGAACAATTTCTGAGACATCTCTTGGACCGTGAGCTATAAAAGTCATATATAGTTATTGATACGGCATTTTAGCTTCGTAAAGAGATCTTGGTATGTGTGGGCAACACACATGATTATTAATCAAACCAATCGTCATGAGCCCGTAAAAAATACTGTTAAACCTGAACCCATTCTGTTGTATTATTGATTTAAAATGATCGGTAAAATAAGTGATAGTACCAACGAGAATGTCTCAGGCATTAACTCCGCCTACATACAAGTTTCATCAAAATCAGAAAATTGGTTTCAGAAAATTGCATCGTTTTCAGGGATTAGGGGTATTATGCTAACGCCTCAGGAGTTTATAAATTGTTTGATTTTTAGAATAACGTACTTCAAAAGATCCCTTACATGACCACTTTGTTTTCAAGGTCGGGTGGAGGTATCTAGTTGAAATTAATTTCAAATACTAAAGTCGAAAGGTGAAGTGTAAAAAATGTAAGCTTCTAAGTCAACGCATTCAAAAGGTACGGCCTTTTATATGACATATTTTAATACACTCAAACTCACTCTTCAAAACCTATATAGCGTACTTCCCGTTGACCTAGAATCACGAAATTTGGCAAGCAAGGTCTCACAACACAAATATATAAAAAAAATCGATAATTGTTAATTTGTAGTGATTTTAAATATTTTTTACTATTACAAACTTATATTTACCGTAGGAGCGTTGTTTGAAAAGTTAAGTTTGTCCTTCAATCCGACTTACGGAACTTAGAAGAATGCTGACCTATAAATGCACTGATGGATAAATCATCTACAACCATAATTAAGTTTATGCGAAACCCTTAGGACGCAAGTCCTACTCTAACCTACCCGGTTTCTTTTCTAAATTAAACTGAATTTTTATGGGGAATTTTCATAAATAAAACGAAATTTTAATAAAGGTTATATTATGATATAAAATTATTGTATTATACATATTGCCTTTTGTTGAAAGTTTATGTCCCTATTTAATAAACTGAATTTTATTACCAACTTATTTTCAAAGATGACGGCCTTACATGGTTGGTAGTTAATATCGCTTAAACAATAAAAACGAATACTGGTTCAGCTTGACTTTTATTTTAAAAATGGCAAATTGATGGCAAAATAACACATGATGTATGTACGAGTATGTATGATGGCTCACAAGAGTATAAACTTTACCATAAACAATATTAAACACATTAACAATGTACCCTAAATATTTCGAAACATAAGCGTACAACGCTAAAATTTCATAATATTCTCAAACTCACTGGGTCAAAAACCGCGAAACCCTTCAGTGTATTTAAAGTGATCAAAATATCATGATACAGAATACCGCCTTTTTGGCGATTATACCTAAATTAAGTGTTAAGTTACTTCACATTTTTATATTTTATCTAGCTGAACCACACTTTCGCTGATTTCTCCTTGCCTCATTTTTTAAAATTTGCGGTACATCTACCTTATACTGTATTACTTGTAAATCAAACTTTTTTAATTCTATTGTTTTGATATTATTAAAAAACTTGTTTATGTCTTCAAGGAAATGTTTTCGAAACTAAAGCATGGGTATTAAATAAAAAACGTAACTTTGTCACGTCACTACGTTTATACTCGTAATTGTTAATCAACAGATATACATATAAATAAATTTACGATTATGTGAGTAATAATTACTAAGTGCCGTTATGCAATTGCGTCGAGTGTTACGTTAAATTCATCTCCCATTGCTAAGTAAAGACTGATCTTATTGTTAAGATTATATCTTTATTTGATCTTATTTTTTAACTCCTACCAAGGTCTTAGGTATAAATGCTGTTAAGGTAAAGGGGTGAACTAGAAGATGAAAAAGAATTGACTTGCTAGCTACAATGGCTACTAGGATGGCCAATGTCCATGTAAGTACTTTTCGTTATGTTAAGTGGACTGTATGGTGTACGGTAACATAAGTTAACACACAAACATGGATACACTCGTCTGTCCTAAAATGGTAGAGCCATGCTGCAGCTATTAGTAGTATAGTTGTAGCACGAGTGGGTCGGCTCGACCGGGGAAGGACCACGCTCTCACAGAATACCAGCGTAAAATAGCAGCTTAACACTGCTGTGTTTCGTATGGTGAGTGTAGAGAACCGGAGACCCTTTTTACTGGAAAAGAGGCATTCCAACTTAGTCCTCACGGGTGACAACGCATCTGCATTTTGATTCGCAAACGAGGATAAATGTAGATGTCTATGGGTCATAGCAACCACTTACCATCAGGTGGACTGTGTGCTCGTTTGTCACCCTATTCTTATAAAAAAGTACCTACCCATACCCGATGTAACGCTAATTGATCGTGTAGATTGAGATGTAATGTCAAAAATACTATTAGGGATTATTAATGACATAGGTTATTACTAATTACGAAATAAAATATATAATGAAGATGAAAAATAAAACTTACCCTCTAAACTGTGATCAATTTAAAGATCTGGAATAAAAAAAAAGAATTAAGTTTTATAATTCAACAAATGTAGTCACTACACTGTAAATATGTCTATTATATATGTATATATACATACATATATATATAAATATATATATATATATATATATATATATATATATATATATATATATATATATATATATATATGTCCGATTGCTTTAAGTAAATAATCATTGTGTTTAGCGTGTTTGTTTTAAAACATAGCACTTACGGTAAATCGAGATGGATTTAAAAAAAGACTCCTAAATTGTCTAACTAAAATTAAATTGCTCATAATCTGCACGCTTTCTCTATTACTTTAATCTCATTCCGTCTTCTTTTCCATTTATATTTGTAAGGAGGTAGCCGACTGTGAGTAAAAAACTTACAAAAATGTCTTAATACATTTAGAGATTTGTTACACCACATAATTATTTATAATTTATGCAACTTACTCGCATGTAAGAATGCTTTAACATGCAAATGTATACACGTTGAATAAAAAGTTTTTATGAGTTGAGAAGGCTGCTCGTGCACTTGATGGAAACTGGTGCAAAGCGAAGTGGTGCAAACCGCAGAACCAGTCCTGTGACAGGAAGCGGCCTCGAACGCTATTATGCCTCCGTGCAGTTCCATTGCACCTTTTTCGCCTCCCCCCGCACTGTACAGCGGGGCCACCTGATCCAGACAAAGCGTGTCCTTCATGTCATTCTCGTGACGCATACAAGTGCATTGCACTAATAAGTCCTTTTTATGTCCGGTAATGCATGTAGTACTAACCGATATATTGTGATTATTAGAGTCGTTACCATTTAAAATTATATTTTTAACATATTTACCAAAATTAAACGTCTTATATTTACGTAGTTTGTTTAAAAGCTATGAATATAAAATTATATTTTTAAAGTTTAGGAAATAAGTAGATTTGCATATTAAGTTTTAGTATATATCATATAACGTCATCGTCACAATTACACTACAAAACAAGTTTTAAAATATACTAATGAGTTGATATTCGTAATTTTTAGTTCTATTTATATATTTTTTTAAATAATTACTGTATTTAATTTTTAGAAAAATTCTGTCAAAATGTTTTATTGAAAACTACAAATTAAAATACTACAATGCTGCCTTAATACAAAATGGTTTATAAAAATTATAGATGTGATAGTAAGAGAAATGTTAGAACTGGCACGGCTTTGCTACCTGCCTATATTATGTTCACACGTCCTTTAATAAATGTAAGAATGAAAAATCGTGCCAAAGCTACAAGAAGCAACGGTTATAAAGTTCCGGTGATTCCGCGTCACAGGCAAACCCACAAATCTCTTCGGACTACCTAAAGAAACGATCTCATAGAAAGTGGAGCAACTCATTTATTTATTCAGTGCAGCGGCGGGTGCGAGCGAGACGTTGCCGCGAAACTGGCTCATTAAAATAAAAATCTGATTTCAGAGTGCAACTCGCGCGAAGCGAATAAAAGTTTCCGACGAAATTTGCTCGAGTTATTCCAAAAAAGGTGCATGAAACGCCTCTACAACAAGATAGCCAGATATAAGTGCGAAGAGAAACCGACCGCAATTGCCTTCGCGTTTATGCGCAGCCTCACAGGCGAATGCTTTCGATCATGTTTATACTTCATATCGTGTTTCCTTAATTACCCATAAAACCTACATACAGTACTTGTATGCATTTAAGACTCGAGAATCGGAAATTTTTAAGTATCTTTAATGTTAGTGCAAGTAATCATATCTTTTCCGCATTGGTGTCTACACTGTTTTAAATGTAGAACCAAGCCATTGTTACAGCATTACGCAGATACAGCGTTGCATTACTGGCACGATGGCAGGCAGCTCTATAATCATCGTCGCGAATCACGTTATCCACCCGAGCATTTGCTATGTAAATAGCAATATCACGACATTACTTTATATTACCACTAAAATGTTAATCGTTTTAATAAATTTACTACTAAAAGCTTTAGCTACTAGCTGCTGTTATGTATAATATTATATAGAGGTACATTTTGCAAACAAGATAGCTAGCACAATATATTTATTACAAATATGACTTTTTTTCCTTTGAGTAGGAACGTAACTTTCAGTCCGTCGATATTGTGTTTTTCTATAATTCGAAATTTTGTAAGTTAAGTATTAAGCTGTGCTCTCTTTAGCACTTAATTTATTTAACTGCAATAAGCGCTTCGTGAGTGATATATTCAGAGTAGAGCACGTCAATTATTATTAAACCAAAATTAACAAAAATCAAAAACGACGCCGCCTTTCACCTCGCGAATCCTACCTAGCTTATTATATTTGATTATTTACTGAAGCACGAGTACCTTGTAACGTACATATTGCTCCAATATAAAGGTATTCAACTGCAACTTATTTACGATATATTTACGATATATTTTACATATATATCGTAAATAAGTTGTTTATAATTTTACACAAAATGTAATTGTTAACAATAAATAATTTAATTATATATTGCAATTATAGCAATATAGCTCATTCACTTGGTCTATATAATAAACTATAATAAACTTTTATTAACTTAATTGAATTCGCAAACATATGCAATTCATTGTTATTTTAACATTTATAATACATAATTATCGGTCACGCAGTTTAAATAAAATAATGCTTTAGTGAAAAAAATACAGATAAAATTGGCTACAATTGGAACGAAGTTCCTTTCGTAGTATATTATTATTGATAAACGTATTATATTATTGATTAACAATCACAAATAAATTAATTATGTACTACCGTCTATTAAAATGTGGGCTTTACTTTTACTCTTTCCTTGGGGGAGGCCTATGTTCAGCAGTGGACTTGTGAAAGGCTGTAATGATGATGATGATGATGATGATGATGTCTATTAAAATGAAGCGTCATTTAAAATAAAACAATATTTCTTTCATGGCAAGATAAGAAAAAGTGCGAGGGAGATGGATATTATTCCATCTCGCTTCCTTACAGCCGTCAAGGCCGTCTACACTACATCAGAAGGGATCGTGATGGAAAAATCTTACACTTTTTCTCGCCTAGCTCCCATCTGCCAAATTCGTACCGTCCGATAAGGAACTTCATTGCAATAAAAACAAAATAATTAATTGAAACTCCCAAGCATATTATATAATATAATACATAATATATCTACTGGAATGAGATTTTAACTATATTTACATGTGTATTAAAACTGTGGACATTTAGAAGTGATCGCTATCATTACAAGTTGTTTCAGGTAAACAGAAGAAGATCAACTCTAATATTTCTCTGAAGTAGCTTCTTTTTCTTCCTGTTCAAGCACTCACGTTTACTTAAATCTAGCGGCTCGCTCCGCTGGATTAACTCATCAAGTTTTCCGGATAAAATATGGCCTGGATCCCTTCTGGCTCTCTATCTGTTTGTCAAGTTTCATCAAAATCGGTTGAGTCATTCAGTAGATTAATCCGGACAGACAGACAGACAAACAAAATGTTTAAAAATGGTTATTTATGTCTTTGTAGCCCGCAAATAACTCTCCGAGCTTAACGGAAGCCAATTATTGCAATAATACAAACAGACACTTCAATGTATTTATATGTATAACGTTTATAAACCGTATTGAAATGATACTAAATATAAATTTAATTTTCCAATAGGCAATAAAAAACAAAGCCAAGTTTTTATAACGTGTAACAAAAGGAATTTCAACCAATAATTAGAAAGTGATAATGGATCGACTGGTGAGAGGTAACAATTTTGTTAAAATGTCAAAACGATAAATATCAGCCACACTGATGTTTAAATACAAACCAAAGGGAGTCCTGTTTTGTTCAAAATCGCAACAGAAACCAACGCAAAAGATTTGATATAATAGTTTTTTTTTTTCAAAGACTTATCGACTTTGTTACGAGTACGACGTAGCGAGAGCAAGATGTCAATCATCTAGAGAAACTGACCAACACAGAGCGCGCAGTTTTTTTAATCACTTTTTGCCGTAATATCATTTGTGTAGATGCTGGATTGATGATTGTGTAGATGTTGTATATTATAAGATTTATGTGCAATATTTTATGTCGATTAACAGATATATATATATATATATATATATATAACGATAATTAAAAAAATGTTGCAACATTTCATATACAATATAGAAACCTTTGATCTGTATGTATACAGATCAGCAGTGGACTTTAAAATGTTGTAACGGTATACGGTAGATGTCTAATATGGATCACAACATCCACGTACCATCACGTGGACTGTGTGCTCGTTTGTCACCCTATACTATAAAAAAAATATAACAAATTAAAAGAAACATGTAAAGTTGCATTAATTCCGAAACACTCAATTTATTTTTGTATAAAAATGGATTGACAAACTAACTTACATTCCACTTGAAGTGTGATTATGTAGCTTTAGTGGGTTTGTTGGCTTCGTTTTAATGTTCAATGCTAGGTTTCGTTGTTTTGCACACACACTGCTACTTGGTGGTAGAAATAGGTAGCAGATTGCTTTCTACTCCGACGGACTTCTATGCAGATAAGTCCTACCACCTTTTGAAAATTACGCAGGTACTGCTGTTGTATTAAATAACTAGCTAGCCTAGTAGACGTCCTGCTCTAATCTAAGTAGGTGTGCGAAACGGATCGACCACGGTACCATATATTAGGTCCAAATTTTGTAATTTCCTTCAATGGCACCATATCAACATATTATATTGTGATTATGACTAATTTTGGAATAATATAGACGTAATTTCTTCTCCGAAAAACATATACCTTATGTAAGAGGAGTTATACAATGATTATCAGCCAACTAGTAATTAAAGATATATTAATTTAAATACTAATGTTATGATGTGGCTAGGAGGTTGTGTTCCAGCTAGCATTCGGACTCAGAATTTGTAATCAGATACTCGGCCCACTAAAACATGCATGTGTAGACCGTTGCTTTGTTACGAGTTCCCTAAAGTTTAGATTTATTATAATTATCAAACAGTTTGAGAAATATTACTAAGTACTTAAATTAATAAAAAGTTATTCACACTAAGGATTTATTTACAATTATTCCAAATGAACCGTTTTTCTCTAGGGCTCTTATTTAAAAAGAACACTTGTATTTGATAGCTTAGTTAATGTAAACAATAACCCTGCATCTATGTCAAATGTCTATAGAGTTTAATACGTTTTTATATTTGACAAAAGTAGTGAACTATTCAGCCCACTCTATGACGTCATTATAAGTAAAAGTTTGATAAGCTATTAAAAATTAACTTCTGCTTAGGAGACAAAGATAATTTTTTGGTGTTTATAATACGCATAAAGTATTATAAACACCAAATAATTATTTTACAGTAAAGCCAAAAAATATAAAAACGGCACCTTAAAAAAGTTTACATACTGAATTGCTCTTTTTACATAATCGACAATATATGTAAATGTCTATGCGCCACAGCATTCACTTACTACCAGGTGAACTGCGAATAATTTGTGACCTATATTTGTATAATTTAAGATCTTTACATCAATTTAAATTGTGATTTTACTACTCCTATTGCTAGCAGAGACAAAAGAAAGCTAAGTTAATAATTTCATCTGTGTAATTAAACGAATTATAGCTTTAATTCAAACAGCACATTTTAAAGTCAACATGGTTAATATTATTGTAATAACTCGTACTTAAAACAAAATTATATTTACTTATTATCAATAATCACCTTCCTTGAAACTCGTATAAATATAAATGCCAATTGGTCGTCAATTCGAGAGAACTAGTCACGGAGCTAGTAAAATACAAAGATACCTATCATTGTCCTGTGTCCGGCTCATTGCATAATTATGACCAGTACCTACGACGACACTATATTTCTTGTTAGCCGCAGACATCGTGTCATAATCGTACTTAAAATACTACTGTAAATAATAGTAACAGATAGCAGTGTAGCAAAAAAAGTAATAATAAATAATAATTAAATTTATACAAAATATTACGTAAAAGTAATAAGCATAATCAATGAGCATACGTACACTAGTCTTATTAGTAAGAATGTTGACATTAGTCCCATTACCTTTTCTGGACTAACAAAGGAAAGGAAACTGTATTCGAGGAAGTACTTCGTCACCATTAATCATTATCATATAATTTATCGTTTATTTAATAATAGTAATTTTAACAGAATAAACAAAATTTGATACATAATAATATTTAAAAAATCCTTAATAATAGGTACATAAAAGTATAAAAAAACAAGTACATAGGTAAAAATTATGTACATACGTTTATATTCAAGTAAAAATAATGAACACAAATCCATCTACGATAAAAAAATGCTTTCCCTTGCCACAAAATAATGAGAGCACTAAGGTGTTTGGTGGTTCCTTTATTTTATTCTATTATTTTTTATGGCATATTATTTTATATTAATAGTAAAATGGTAGTCAGTCGCTCGTCTTCAAATACGCGAATAATTCGAGTAAAATCTCGCCATGCTTTTTGGTAAATAAAAGAAATAATGTGAAGAAACCTGACCTCTGAGAAATTAAAATTATTTCAAAAATTCATCTCAAATGTAAAATTATTTTGCTGCTCAATAAAAGCAGGTGTAAAGATAGCCAAATCTTTGGCTAAATTAAATATAAATAATAAGATTCCTACCAGTCTTAAACTATACTTTGATAGGTAATACCTATCCCTTGTTAAATATCTCTTAATAAAAAAAAATTAAGTCAATTAAATTAAATTTATCGTTTTTACAATCATATGTATACCTATGTATCTATGCGGGCCTGCTTCTAAGTGTTCACGCAAGATCTCGTAACTATTTCCCGATCCAATCTGCAATATGTGTTAAATTTCTCCAAACGTATTTCCCCTATTTTCTTCATAAATTTTTTTATTGCTACTGAGAGTGAACATTTCTTCCTTCATCCCTCTAAGTTAGTCGACCTTGCTGAAATTTGTTATACCAGCGTTACACAGTTTCTTTTTAACCGCCTTCAAACAAAAGCAGAGAAAAAAAGAGGGAAAGAAGAGTCAAAAAAGGAGGAGGTTCTCAATTCGAATATTTTTTTTTTAATTTATATTCGGGCATCTCCGTCATATATAAACTGATTTGCAAAATTCTTTTTATGCTCGAAAGAGGTTTCTTCCGAAATGGTCTCATTTAAATTTCGTAGACATCTGATGATGAGTTTCGGAGACAGATAACGGTATTCTTGAATAAATACCAGCAAATCAACCATACATTGATTATGCAATCATACAACTTAACATCACGCGTGTACTTTCTAAAGGGGTACGCATAAATGTTCAGTATACCACGGTACACCCTCACTTCTGTCAAAGTTGTTATAAAACTTTGACAGAAGTGAGGGTTGAAGTCTGTTGTACAAAATTTTAATTTTATCACTTGTGAAGGGCTTTTATCCATAAATGCCATTTGGTATACTGCAAATTAAATAAAAAGAGAATATGTCCACAAATTATATTTGTCTTCATTTATTAACAACAATAAACAAAGTCCAAAAAAACATAATAACAGTTATTGACTTTATTTTTTTTTTAAACGAACTAAAACGAAACGAAAATAAAATGTGAAGACAGCAGTATTTATTTTATCCTTGTGGGTATTTTATAATAACAAAATGCACACCTAATTATCTTTTATTTATCACATATCTTTGTAACTGACCTACTGGAAGAAATTTTATTACGAGACAAGTAGCGCCGTTGAACTTAAACTCTTCATCATGTAATGTGTCCTCTCAGTTGTTTGTGTGTACATAAATTGTTGAATAAATAAAACATTAATTGTTTACGTTCATACTGTCATGTCAACACAGTTTGTGGTCAAACAGTCACACAGATATTGTGGCGATAAATTTTTAAAATATTGCCCACAAATAATTACTACTTGATTTTGTGGAATTACAAATGTATATTTTAATAGTCTTTGGAGGATTTTGTATATTAGATACCTGTGTTTTATTGTGCAGTGGAAAGCCATATACAGCTTGCTTTGTATACACACTTAAAATTTTAATAAATTACGGTATAATTTCGAACACTAGGCGACCACTAGTGTCAAGTGAATTTGCGAGATCACATACGTATACGGGATAAACTTTATACATTTTGCCCCATTTTAGACCCTGCTACTTATTAGCAATAAAGTTTAAGTACCGCTATGCATTAGAGGCCTCCGAATTCGAATTACGAATACACTTATTTTTTTATATCCATTAGTGAATATGTTTTGATTATTCTGCGTATGTAAATAGTACCGTAATAGTTAAATTATTAATAGTATCTCAAGTTCTTAAAACTTCATTATTGGATCAATAATAAAAAATTGCATTGTGTTAGAGGTTAGTTGATGCATAAATTCAAATGGTACTATTTACATACACAGAATAATCATATCATATTCACTGATGGATATTTAAAAAAAAAACAAGAAATGTATTCAATGAAAATGTGTGAAGCAGTAGTATGGCAAAAGCGAAGACAATTTGATAGGCTCACGCTACGAGAACTAAGCGCCGCAACCGGATATTCCTCTGAGATGCACAATCACACTAACACAAGCTCTCACGAATTTTTCTCCCAACGCTTTCACGTCTTCCACTAATTATTATCCACTTTATCGAGCATCTTCAATTTGATTTACTAACTCTAACACAGTCCAATTGGTACACTTTTTCTTTTCGACGAGGTAATTTAAGTCTACATACATGTTACACGATGCCAATACACACCGCCTCGACCTCCTCGCGTTCGCAATTATTGGTAACTGCAAATGTTAGCTACTAATTAGGTACCTATATGACGACTTCAATTTTATTAATAATTCATACTTTTACTGAAAATGTAAATACCTACAATGCATTTTTACAAAAGAAGTTTTTGTTAACAATTTGGCGTAAATTATATTAGTTTTTATAAGAATTTCTTATATACTTTTAATTTTCTTCTTTATAGTTTACTTCGACCCATACGACGTATATTATTTAAGGTTTTACATTTCTATTTTAGTGAAGTTTTTAAATAGAACCGTAAAACCTTAAATATAATTGTTCTATTCCTTAACAGATTTCATTAAATTGAAAATTAAAGCAATACCTAATTATATATTACGTTTGCACTTTCGTATATACTTCAATTATAGTTGTATAATTATGAGAAGACAATTTGTTTTTAAAGTTGTTATTACGCTTCGCATATTTTCATAAATTTGATTAATAGCTGTCTTAGATATATAAAATCAAAATTGCTAAAAACTATTTCATAGTGTTTTCACACGGCCAAGTTATCATACTGTGGTGATGATCTCTAACATCGTCAATGTCGACAACTTCCGAATAATCCGAAACTATTAACTTTGCAAAATATATTGTAGTACCTTGAGTCAAGTCAGACACAGAGGCACTAATATTTGTCCTAAAGTACCCGTGCTTGTGACAAAGTGAATTCACTTACACGATGAAAACTCATAAAATCTTCTTTATTATTTATTAATTTTTTTTCTTTTCTAAAATATTTTTTATTTTTAATTTTTTATATTTTTTTATAAAATGAGTATTTGCATAGAGCACACTAAAAGTTCTGGCCGCTCATAAATGTTTGAATATCGAATGTTATATTTTTTTAAATATAAAATACGAATATATTTATTAAAATATCACAAACAAAAGTTCGTTATCCGTAGCATAAAAGGAATTAACGTGCAACAATTTTAGGGTGAATGAATCATGGATATAATTTTACATTCCGAAAAGAAAGCGACAAATTTGAAGCAAAAAATTATGGGGTTCTTTTCTCCTGGACGGGTACTATCTGCACGATCCTAATTAACGAGAAAATAACAGTTAATGCTGAATGGTGCATCCAGTTAGGGGAAAATGAACAAGAAGTCGCATCCTATTGCACCATGACAATGTTTTAGCGCACAACGCGAATAAGTCAAAGTCGTTTTTGGCTTCAGAGAAGGTGGAGCTCGTTACTCATTCCGCACACAGTCCAGACCACGTACCATGGGTATTATATAGGTTTCTTTATTTTTCCAAAAATCAAAGATTTGATGAGAAGTTTTACATTTATGAAGCCGTAAGGGGCCGTGCTGGTTCAAAGCTATCAGCTTTGAAGTGAAACATATGTAAGGCCTCAGACTAATCCTTATGTTTTCAAAGATGGATTAACGAATTAAAAAGTGTTTAAAATGTAATGGAGTATACTTTGAAGACCAATAAATACATTAGTTTACAGTTTAGGTTGATTGGTAAAGAATGTCTCAATGTATTAAGACTACCTTGATAAACATTTTTAAACATAATATTACTAAACAAATATTTAATATTAATAAATGATAGTAAATAATAATAATAATAATTTAATAATAATTCTAGTTCATGTATTTAGTCACACACACACACACACACATATATATATATATATATATATATATATATATATATATATATATATGAAATATGACTATAGGTCTCTTATTATATTATTTAAAACAAAATATTCACATTTCTCAATAGAATAAACTTTAATAATTGCAGACATTATTGCATTAAACTAATAATTAGTGAACTAACTAAAATATGTTCTAGTCATTAAGTCTAATCAAACATTTTGAAAGTTTCATTTAAACATATTAATACAATAACTATATTACTGAAAAGCATTATCGCATCATTGGCAATGTAAAAAATATTGAAATGTACATATACAATTAAATAATTATGAATGGAGTTAAAACACTTCGACAGATTACATAGGTACATGACTGTAGCAGCTTATTGATTACGTCTGTCATAATTCTGAAAAGAATTTAAACAAATTACACCTTGAGGTTAAATGGACGATCAATAATAATGATGCATTGACAAGCGACGGGCAGGTTAGATGAAAGTCTGCGCAAATCGACACTTAATGGCGGAATGACTATGAACATTAGAAGAAGATGTGTATGCGTATATACCTATAATGAAAAGTGTTGACGTCTCTGTCAGCAAATATAAATAAGCAAAAATATCAAGCAATACACTCGCCGTTACTATATATGTACATAAGTTGTGTCAATTTCAAGTAAATGGTTTAGCTTAAATATTAGTAACATATTATTATGTTTATTCAAAACGATTTTCTTTCAAAATGTGTAAATATTCCAGGAATTATTATGAACATTCGACTAATCTTTCCGATGATTAAAGTTTTTCCTTTGTTGTTTAAGAAAAAACAACTACAGAAATATATTGTGATGACTTTTCAGTGTTATCTTGCTGTGTTCCATAGGACGTTCTATGCAAGTTAGCGAAGTAACCGTAATAAAGTGACGACGACGGCACGCCACCCGGTCGCCACGCCGCATCGCTGAGTCACGAGGACTCACATCGACGTGAGAGCCGCGTCAGGCGGATCGTGATGTGTCTAGATAATACGAGTTCCACTTTATTTGCATGACCTACGAGCTGAGAGCGGTTTCTTTGTTTTTTCAGACTTTCCTTTTCTACTGAGCTAAGAAAAAGATGATCTAATATTTTGGGTAAACTTGTCATCCATTTTTCATAGCTATTTTTATATTATTCCGTATTTTTATTTTAAAGTTGGTATATTATGATCTACTCAAAAATAAATTTCAATATAGATCTTAATACTGAGTAAATATCTTGAACACGTATAATTAAATGCTAAACATGTATATGTAATGCTTATCGGCCTAAACTTTGCGTCTCTTCGTCGTTATTTACTTTTTACGTAACTACTTTAGTTTACTTTTAGTTTTTTGTAGTTTTAATTTTAATTTTTTTTCTGTAGAAAGTAGACTTGCAGAAATTTTGATGTCTATAGGGTCGAGCTATACACACCAAAATTTCTGCAAAATAAAACCCCTATATAACATACTCATAACACTTCTTTTTGCGTCATAAACTGCAGATTCGCTGATGGATTAAATCAAACATTTTCTTGTATATTACAAAAAACCACAGTAAAGTATTAGTTTAGATAAAATTATCCATTTTAAGCAAACACAACTCGTAACTGTTCTCTAGGAAATCTTTACAATTCGCAATAAAATTCAATTTAATCTGCCATGTTCTATTTTACTTTCTACACGTTTCGAATATACTGCATTTATTATTTTTCGTTAGGTATATATGTTACACGCAATGGCCGTAGTAGTAGTAAGCCCATGTTTATCCGGTGCTTTTAGGCTAAAATCAGATTATTTTATAATTTATAAGTCCGAATCTTAACCTACTGTCGCTGATATCACTTGAAGCGTGCATTTGTATTTAAAAAAAACTGACGTCATAGTTAATATAATTATTATTCGAATTTTCCCAAAAATCATTGGGAAATCTAGGTTTACTTATATGGTAATAGGGTTTCTATATTTTTCAGACATTACCCATAACATATATGTATAGTACTTTTGTATAGGTTACGGCTATATTGTAATTCTACATAAGCAAATTCATTTCTACGATAGCAACTTGCTTCTAATCAATAAATATACCTATAATTTATTGGATTTCTTGATAAATAATGCCAACATATTAATGAGTCGCTCGCGTCCGTAGGCTTCGACCACCTAACCCTAGGCCCACCCTACACGTCTCCCCCGGCTGGTGCTAAACGAGCGACAAGGCTGAAACGATAGACTCGGCTCCTCGCCGTATGGTAGCGGCGTAAAATCTACCACCCCTTAGTTCGCACCATGAGCCAACAATTAAAATAAATGTCCCCGAGTTCCCGGCGCCCCTTTAATAGGGCAGGGGTGCGAAGAATCTCCTGGAGAAAAACCGGCGACGAGGTTCGCCACCCGTCACGACCTGTCTCCCGGAGGGGCAAAAAGTGGATTGCGGATGCCCGTCTGGCTACGCTGAATGTATGTAGAGCAATGAATGATAAGATGGATGAACTATGCGAAATGATGAATGATAGAGGAATAGATGTGTTATGTGTGAATGAGACGAAACGAAAGGGAAGAGATGTCACTGCACATGGCATGTATACCGCTTACTGGTCTGGTGTAGACGAGACCGAGTAGGCATGCCAGGGAGTCTGTGTCATCCTTTCAGAAAGAATGGGTCAATGTGTGAAAGAGTATGAATGTGTAAGCCCAAGGCTGCTGTGGATACGAATGAAAGTGGACTTAAAGAAGTTGTTCATGCTTGGGGTGTACGCCCCAGATATGTCTAAGCCCACTTATATCCGAGAGCAGTTTTGGGACATGGTAAGGCTGGTGTTGACGAAATGTAAGGAAAATGAAAATATTATTATGTTAGGAGATTTTTAATGGAAGGGTTGAGGTGAAGAGGTTTGGTTATGAAAGGATATTAGGAACATTTGGCGATGAAAGAATAAATGAGAATGGTGAAGACCTCCTCACCGTATGTGTGGAAAAGAATCTTTTTGTGGCGAACTCTTTCTTTCACCATAAGAGGATTCACATGTATACTTGGGAAAGAGGGGATGATAGAAGCATAATAGATTTCATAATTGTGGATGAAAGAATGAGGAGCGCAGTGGTAGATACAAGGGTTTACCGTGGATCCAACGTAGGGACGGATCATTACTTGGTCT
The DNA here is from genome assembly GCA_963668995.1 of Parnassius mnemosyne. Classification (NCBI taxonomy): domain Eukaryota; kingdom Metazoa; phylum Arthropoda; class Insecta; order Lepidoptera; family Papilionidae; genus Parnassius; species Parnassius mnemosyne. The sequence goes on from CAVLGL010000115.1 coordinate 27,923,183, forward strand.
TATGCCGAATTAATGGTCTATTAAAGCGTTGGCAGCATCGGAGATCTGTGCTTACGACTGCGTTACAGCGTATAAGAATAGAGAGGTTACAAGATGAAAGTGTGAAAGAGAAGTATAAATGCAGACTGAGGGAAAATATAAGTGTATGATTTAGACTTGAAGAATGTATGAAATAATGTTAAGAATGTTTTGGTGGATACAGCCACCGAAGTATGTGGTGTAAGTAACAGAACGAATGAAAGGAAAAGTAATACGTTGTGGTGAGATGATGAGGTACGGATGAAAGTTGAATCAAAGAAGAGAGCATGGCTAGATTTACTAGCAACCAAAGCTGGTAGTTCTGGCGGTATGAATGATGAGATTGAAAGAAAGAAGGCAAACTTTAGACGTATAAATAAGAGGGTAAAAGAAGTTGTTGAAAGGAAAAAGCAAGAAAGAATGGATAAGAATGATAGAAGGATATCTGATAACTTCCAGGAAAATATTAAAATGTTCTGGAAGCTCGTAAGAACTGGCAGGGGAAATTCAAAACAGCCTAGAATCAATGCTATACGAGACGAGAATGGCTGCATGCTGAATGATGAAGTTTTGAATTTAAAGAGATGGAAGGAATACTTCGAAGGCGTGTTTAAGAGTGAAGAGTCATCTGAATTGAGTGAAATAGAAATTCCGAAAGAAAAAGAGAGAGGTAGGGAGATAAATGTAGATAAAATAATGAAAGCAATGAAAAGCATGAAAGCAGGTAAGGCAGCCGGATATGATAGAGTATCACTCGAAATGCTAAGGGCTGGAGAGGGTGTGGTTGCAGGCCTGCTGTACACCTTGTTTAATTTATGTTGGGAACTGAAGCGGGTACCGGAAGACTGGTGCAAAGCCGTTATAGTCCCAATATATAAGGGAAAGGGGTCACAACAGGACTGTAAAAACTACCGTGGTATTAGCTTGCTTAGCATTGTGGGTAAACTGTATGCTAAGGAGTTAATTGAAAGGAAGAAACTGATGGAAAATTTGGGGATATGCAAGCTGGATATTAGAAAGGGGATGGGGTGTACGGATCAAGTCTTTTCCATGCGTATAATTGCGGAGAAGTTTTTGGCCAAAAAAAAGAAAGTTTTTTGTACGTTCATGGACTTTGAAAAGGCTTATGACAGAGTGGACAGGAACGTGTTATGGCAAACACTGACCTCATTTGGGTTGAGCGCTGGTTTGATACAGGCATTAAAGTCTCTTTATAGGGACTCTTGTGCTTGGGTCAGGATCAACGTGGTCTACTCGGACTGGTTTGGCATTCAAAAAGGTGTCAGACAGGGATGTGTAGCTTCTCCGTGGCTGTTTAACCTGAAGAATGTGGGTTGAGAATGGGTAAGTTAACCGTCAAATGCCTTTTGTACGCCGATGATCAAGTCATATTTGCATCGTCGGCGGCCGAGTTGCAAATGATGGTTACTTTAATGAACTGGTCATTAAAAGAAAGGGGTATGAAAGTGAACGCAAGTAAGACGAAACTGAATGTTTTTTGAAAGAGAAGAAAGTAAAACGTTATGTGGAATAAGAATAGAAGGGGAGTTGATTGAGCAAGTGGATGAGTTTGTATATTTGGGATGTTTATTTAGCAGGGATGGTAGATGTGATAAGGATATAGAACGACAAGTGAATGCAGGAAATAGAGTGAATGGGGCTCTACACGGTATTATGAAGAGTCAGAATGTGTCAAAGAAGGCACGTGTGGAAATTCATAATGCTGTGTTAGTCCCTACTTTAATGTATGGTAGTGAAAGTTGGGTCTGGCAGAAGAAGCATGAGAGTAGAATAAATGCTGTAGAAATGTGGTCATTAAGGAGTATTCTAGGGCTGTATCTGAATGACAGGGTGAGAAATAGTGTGATAAGAGATAAGTGTGGTTTGCAAGATGACGTTGTGACAAGGATTAAATAAGGAATGCTTCGGTGGTTTGTTCACGTAGAAAGAATGAAGGAGGAAAGAGTGACAAAGCAAATTTATGTTTCAGAAGTGAACGGCAAAGTCGGGAAGGGATGCCCTAGACGGAGATTTATCGACCAAATCGGCTATACATTGAACATGGGCCAGATTAGGAGTACCCTTAACCGACGAGCGTGAATGCGTAGATATATGGATGTAAAGGAGGCGAGAGAGGTGTGTCAGGATCGCGCCAAATGGAAGTCCGTAGTCTCTGTCTCTACCCCTCTGGGTGACAGGCGTGAATGTTATTAATATTTCTATTTATGTAATTATGTGTTGCTTTAAATTTTTTGTGAGTTGTAGTTAATAAAAACAGATCGAATTAAGAAATTCATAAACTTGACCATCGGACTCGTAGACTTATAGTCTATACCTACTTGGTCTAAATATTCGGTAAAGCCTTCCGTTTACGACAAAGGCCAGTAAATTATTGAACGTTCTTGCCAGCGATCATTTCGGCGTGATAATAGAGCAAAGCTATGCGTGGGTGCTGCCTCGAAGTTGGCGCGAACCGGATCTAAGACCGCGATAAATCATGCCTGCCATGAACCGCACAGAGCCATGCCGTAACGTCTGACCCTCTATACCTTATTTTTAACAATACAACACTAACAATACAATATTAAATAAACGTAAACAACGTAAGTGTGATTTTAAAATGCATTGATCTTAAAATTGTTATTTTTATATATTCTCGTCACAACTATAACGTCGTAGATAATAAAAAAGTAATTAAATAATAAAATAATTATAAAGCAGCCAACTTGTCTGTACTCTGTAATGAGTAAGTATGGAAAAATCATTCAAGATTTGCATTTATATATATTATTATTTAAGCATTTTATACAACGCTTGAATTATAGAAGTTGCTAAAGTAGAAGAAGACAAAACATAGTTCAATAATAGGTTGAGATAATCAGACTTGAATTTGCTTTAAAACTCAAACACGCAACTACTTAAGTTTTTATTATGTCACACAAGACATAACTTTAAATAATGCCTGCGACGTCATCAAATAAATGCCGCGAATCTCTTAATATTCAAGTTTTATTCATAGACACAAACGTATTCATTTCCTTGATTATATCTAAACAGACGTACGTTGTTTTTAAATAAAGTAATAATACAAATCTGACTTATAAAATATAACTCAAATTTTTTATATTTACCTATATGAAAAACACGTTTATTGTCACCGATTATTATGTCATTCGGTCAAAAAAGAGATAATGTTACAACATTGTTATTCGTGAAATACCGCTAAAGTAGTCATTGTTACATACTAACGTATGTTGACGTGCAAATTCTCTGTCCATAATAAAGTATGACACCATCACAATAACACCAACGAGTGTATTCCTCGTTGCCATGGGTCGCCGTGACAATTTATTTAACCACACCACATTTCAAATATAGGTTATTGATACAAAGATAACAATAAGATAATATTGATATAAAAGATACACGACATGTAAAACGACAAAGACCGAACAAATTTATCTTGAATGTCATTGTGCGATTATAAATCATCTTTTGTTAGCACCCTCATAACTTAACAATTTTGTTTGTCTTGTTAGATGTAATCACATGATAAAAATGTGGACTCTGCAACTAGCTCCAATAGCTAGCAATACGAAAGCCGGCGCCGCACCCGCCGCGGCCACTGCACTCGCTTCGATTTCACTTTTATTAGCAATCCACTTAATTGGATACCACTGTTGCAGCTTTATTCACTTCGCAGATTCATCTAAATCGCTATTTGGGAAGCGAAGATTAACAAATTAAATTTATCCACAGTAAATGTTTTTTTTATCGCATAATAAAGTAATGATTTCTTATATTTACGCGAACACTACACATTTTTAAATAAAACTAATTTTACGGATTTTATCGCGTATATTAACTTATTTTTAACTTATTTTTATATTCCCGACGTTTCCCAAGGATGATTCGCGAGGCTATTGAAATTAAAAAACATCCTAATTTCAATAGAGAAGATGGATGGGTGCTGCCATCTGCTTGGGATCCCATAATTAATAAAATCAAATCCAAACCCAAGTATACCACTGCTAGACTTCAAGATACTGTAAGCTCATTCTGCGTAAATCGAACCAAAAATTAATATTAAAAAACTGAAGGTAGCCGGGCTAACTATGACAGCAGGACGTCAAACAACTCAGTCCCCCGTGACCACGGGTGCTGGAAAGCACCCGAAACGTCGGGAATATAAAAATAAGTTAAAAATAAGTTAATATACGCGATAAAATCCGTAAAATTAGTTTTATTTAAAAATAATAAAGTAATTTTAAAAAAAAATATCATAAAATATAACATATTTAAATATAATTTTGTTGTGTACACCATTCGTTTCAAAGTTACGTTTTATTAATTCTGAACGAAACAAGAATAGTATATGATACAAACTTATCATAATATCATTTATTTCATATGAAAAATTAATGTTAACTAATTTTATACACTCGCTAAAAATATAGCAGTGTCCTGGACTAGACTGTATTGTATAAAAAATCTATCTGGCTCTATCTGTAATATTATTTTTATATAGGTGATGGGGATGTATATTATTTAAAGAAATAAACCAACCTTAATTACCATCGGATTGGCTTAAAACACAGTAACTAATTAAAAAAATCAATTGGTAATGTCCTGTTCTTAAGTCGGTAATAAATTTAAAAAATACTCTACTAATATTAAATAACAGTAATGATACTTTTAATTACTTGCAATATTATTCTTTTCACTTTTGACGAATATCGTCTACATGTAACAACCATAACTAGATATCTGCGCATTTTTTAAAAAGCCAAAATTGATGTCCTTTGATAACCGGTTGCCTGTAATTTTCTCTTCTTATCCCTATAACAAACAGTACACTAAGTTACCGAAGTTTACAATAAAAAAGATTACGAACTAAAAAAAAATTAAATTAAACGTGATAAAATCCGTAAAATAAGTTTTATTCAATCTGTAGTATTCGCGTCAATATTTAAAAATGAGTAATAGAGCGGTAGCACCTTTTTTAAATATTTAATATAGCAATTTTAACAGTTATTTTTTTGTTTACTTAAAATGTTAGCTAATTTACTCAGATATTTTTATTTCCTGTACTAGTGGTCGTTCAGTGGGCGAATTCAACTGTGATTCATCTGCCGACTTCCAAAAGGATACGGTATTCAATGCGATTGTATGTTTTTTTTTAGGTGTGTTACATCATAACTTTTTACTGGATGAACCGATTACGATGATTCTTTTTTATTTGAAAGCTGGTACTTCACATGTGGTCCCATATGAATTCAATCTCAATCTCCAATCTCTGATCAAGGTCAGACCAATAGTTTTTGAGTTATTCTTAATAATTTATATTGAAGTCAGCTGTACAAAATTTTAAATTTTTAATTATTTGTATACTATTAAGAAAGATGTATTTCACTTATACTTATGCTTATGTAATAACTATGCTTTCAACTACCATTAATATATATAACAGATTAATGTCCAAAATCTATACATAACAAGTTACTTCTTGTTTCATTTATTTGCATGCTATCAAGACATGAGTAATCATCTTTAAAATGTTTGTCATTCTATCTGTCTTTGTCTGTCTGGCCGGGCTAATCCTTGGAATGGGCAAACTGACTGCGATGAAACTTCACGAACATGTAGAGCGTAATGCCAGAAGTGATCTAGGCTGTATTTATTCCGAAAAAAACTGATGATTGTTTGGGACATTGAAAAACTAATAAGTAATAGAATCAGGCTTTGTGGAAATCCATGATATTAACCCTTTCGCTGTCCCATGCACTACATATAGGTTATTGCTATTGTCTTACTATTGTGTTTGAAAATCAGGCAGTGAAAGTGTAAAAGATATTTTCGATAAAACACTTCATTTTATTATCATTTTATACGCGGACTTTAGCTAATTAATTTTTAACATCTTTAATAGAAAGACTGATGATATAAATGGATTTTGATGATTATCTTAAATCTAAATGACGCCACATTAATACATCCCACCCAGAAAAAGATGGAGCGGGTCGCTACTATAAAATAAACGACAACTGTGTAAAACAAACAGACTATTAAAAAGGAACATTAGAAATCACGCAAAATTCACAGCACATTCACTCATAATTACTGACTGATTGTCAGTAATTATTTGGTTGGCAACATTTTAAAATTCTTTGCCGACAATCTCTGCTATGTGTGAGTGATTTAACACAGACTGTAATGTGTTTGACAATTTATATTTATATATAAGGTATGTTTTATTTTATTTTATTTTAATGCATTTGTAAAACATATTACCCATACATAAATTTTAGCTCTCTGAACTTTTGCCAAAACTCACACTCATCCATGTACGCAATATGCTTAAAAAAGAGTGCAAAGTTTCCCTTCACGTATTTATTTATAGATTTTATAGTAAAAATATTCTTTTTTTTTTAATTTATTTGCCCTTTACCGTATTATAATCTTAGTACTGGTAATTGGTTAATTTGCCGGTAATAACTGGCAACCTTACTTCAAATTCTATTTAATAGCCTACAAAATACCTCTATGAGTATAAAAATTGTTTTAGAAGCCGTCTTATTATAACAAAAACTAACGTTATTTATTAAGTTTTTAATACAAAAGCTATTGAAAATTTGTCACCCTTTTAAAGTACCGATAACTGGGTCGGTATTTCTTTTTTCATTTCATTAGCATAATTTTTTTTTTCTTTGACACATGAATAGTAATGTAGACCACTTTGTTTTTTACACACTTTGCATTAAAGAAGGAACTAAGCATTGCAATAATTGCAAAATAACTTCCGCTATATCATGTTCAAACTGGAAATATCCAGTTTATAAACTGGAGCATAAAAGCAACCAGTTGTTTAACGTAAAGCTCAAGTTTTGTAGAGCGCAACATTTTAAGCTGTTATTAAATTTATTGATATACCCTTACGTAGTTTGTTTTTGTCATAAGTGGTAAGTATCTTTAAACAAATACGAAAATGGAAGCTGAAATGTATATTTCTATAGTAGTAAAACAATTAAGTACCTATAATTTACCTGAACCAGCCTCCATGACAAAGGTTCCGGTATACTCTAAAAAGCTGAAGGTCACTTGAGTTACTGGAAAAGTACGAACGAATTAAAACTTAATTTATACCTAAAATGCGTCCGTAATCCTACGCTTGAGAACTCGATTAAAATAATTAAATAGGCTTTTTATTGCTCTCAGTCTAGTATTCTATTGTTAGTGACAAGTCTTGATAATACTTTAAACAAAGCGTTATCATGATTTTCAATCTATTTAATTTTTTATTTAATCATTATTTTTTAATAGAATAGAATAATTTTTTATTCAATATAGATCACGTGTGTAATTCTTATTTTTATTTTACCACTGGTTCAAAAAAAAACCTCTGTCCTGGGAAGAACCAGCAAGAAACCCAGCGGGATGTTTTTTTAAAGCAAATTTTACATTAATGGTTGTACAAACTATATAAGTACAAAATTTATTTTAGAAACAGCTTGGAAGCGATCTCCTCATTCCCAGGGGTTATTATCAACCATGTATTCATTTATACTATAATAACCCTTTTTATACAGTTTCAACTTAACAAAACATTTAAACTTGCTAATAGAGAGAGCCTGTACACTTTGTGGGACCTTGTTGTAATAGCGTATACATTGCCCCAAGAATGAATTACTGACTGTGGATTCGAGAAACTGGTATCACTAGCTTGTGTTTGTTCCTAGTGTTAACAGAATGTATATCACTTTTTTTACTAGAACTATCTTTGTTTTTGTGAACATACATTAAATTTTCGTAAATATACTGAGAGGCCAAAAAATGTATTTCTTTAAATTTATCTCTAAGAGACTCTCTCGGTTTTAGGTTGTAAATAGCTCTAATGGCCCTTTTCTGTAAAACAAAAATGGTTTCTAAATCAGCCGCATTTTCCCATAGCAAAATCCCATAAGACATTATGCTATGGAAATAACTGAAATAAACTAATCTAGCTGTCTCGACACTAGTGAGACCTCTAATCTTTTTGACAGCATAGGCTGCAGAACTTAGTCTGGTTGCTAGTTTGGATATATTGGGGCCCCACTGAAGCTTTGCAGTGAAAAACAGTGGATTCAACAGAACTCAGTTCTTCCCCGTTTAAAAACACATTGGTACTCAGATTTTTAACATTCGTTGTTGTAAATTTAATACATTTAGTTTTATTTCCGTTTAAATGTAGATTATGAACGTTTAAAACAATGCACTAATTTTGATATAGCATTATTCACTTCCTCACATTTAAATGATTGACGTTTAAGTTTAAAAATCAAGGATTAAAAAATCAAATAATACTATATCATGATTATCCTCTACAAGAGAAGGTAAGTCATTAATATACACTTATATACACTTAAAAATACAATAAAGTAGTTCGAATATTTTTATTGAATGTGACACCAAAAGTAAGCAATTGCATTCAAAAATATGAGCTAAAATTAATTACTTTCAATGACAAGTTCAGTCATAATATATTTTTTTCATTTATTAACATGGACAAGAAACATGTTTCACTAACGAAATTGTACATATTAAAAACATTTTTTTTATTGCATAAAGATATTATTGTGAAACCAACAGTGAAGGTTACAGTACTGTGATTACAATCACAGCAAAGAATACGGGAAACAATAACGTCAGTGCTAATATTCTGGATATAGTGTGCAAATGCATGTGTGTATTTGCGTGCGTATTAAGGCAGCATGAAATAATTTTTATAAGTACAAGGTTCGTTATAAGCAAATATAACAATTTCCTTAAATAGCTTATTCTCTATCCAAACAATACGATTTGTAGGACATTTAATCACTACATTCTGTGCATTGTTGAACTTCTATAATGAACTTTAAATCTTGGCCATCATTATCGTTTAAGCTACATGATATGAGTGTCAATGCAGTTACTGGATTAATGGAAGTGGTGTCTCCAAAACATAAATGCAAACTTCGTCAGAAATTTTAATATTTGAAGTCAGGAGTTATGTTAATTCAGTTATATAAGTTAATAATGTTATGTTAATTTCAGAGGCAGTGTGGAGTCAGTGGATTAATTTTCACACGCCATCTGATCACATAGTTCATAAAGATAATTTAAATTTTTATATTTTAAAGAACCAATGAAGGAAGTAAATGTGCGGTATGTATGGTACAATTTCCGCATGACTTGAACTTAACCGTAGTTATAATGTACGTAACGTTTTAATATGCATATTATAATATACGTTACACACCTCTGTGGGGATCTGCAGCCGCTATGACAAACAATATTCATTTTTAAAAAGCAATACAGGCAATCTAAAACTTGGAGCCTCATGAGTCGTTACGCTACCTTTAGAAGAAAACTAATATTTCAGCACTTCTGTTGTAGCTTAATATTTAAAATGTTATATATATATATATATATATATATATATATATATATATATACATATATATATATATATTCATTGGTTGACGTGTAGTGGCGGTTAAGAATATCCACTACCCCATATCTTCCCGTGGGTGTCGTAAAAGGCGACAAAGGGAAACAGGCAGGAGATGGGCAGCAGCATCTTCCTGATAACAGCAAAAATACCATAAAAAAACTGCGGTTGCCAACCCGCTCGCCAAGCGTGGCAACTATGGCAAATACCCCTCTATGAATGTAAGAAAGAGACGGTCCCCAGTCCCCGGCGGCGCCGCCATTCCTGGCTACGGTGGCGATCATGGTAACGGCGGGGCAGGGAGTGCTAAGAATCTCCGGTGGAGGTTCGGTTGCGCCTACGACGACACGACCTGGCAACATACAACGCATGCACCCTGAGGACTGACGAGAAGATTAGGGAGCTGGAAGAAGAAATAGACAAGTTACGCTGGCATATTATAGGATTATCCGAAGTCCGAAGAGAGGGGGAGGAAACGGTAATCCTCGAATCCGGCAACTTGCTCTATTACCGGGAGGGCGACCATCTGTCCCAAGGAGGTGTCGGATTAATCGTCCACAAGTCTCTCGTTAACAATGTTGTAAAGATTGAGAGTGTGTCGACGAGGGTTGCGTATCTTATGCTCAGAATCACCAAACGGTATTCGCTGAAGGTCATACAGGTTTACGCACCAACCTCGGCACACCCCGATGAGGAGGTGGAGGAAATGTATGATACGGTGTTAATGGGAGACTTCAATGCAAAACTAGGCACAAGAGAGAATGGTGAGCTGAAAGTAGGGAAATTTGGAATAGGGCAACGGAACCCTAGGGGCCAGCAGCTGGCCGACTTCATGGACAAAGAGGGACACTTTATGATGAACTCTTTCTTCCTTTGAAGCGGCCCCACAGGAAGTGGACCTGGTCGAGTCGACAAAAAATGAGATTGACTTCATTATGACGACCAGACGACAACTGTTCAGTGATGTCTCAGTGATCGCGAGGGTGAAAACCGGCAGCGATCACCGAATGGTTAGAGGCACACTGAACCTAAACGTTAACTTGGAGAGGTCTCGTCTAATGAAGTCAACGCTCCGTCCCCCTCGTGCTCTAATCCAAAGTCCCGAAACCTTTCAGCTCGAGTTACAAAACCGTTTTCAGTGCCTAGAAGACTGCAATGAAGTGGACGATATGAATGACAAGCTCGTGGAAACTGTCCATGCGGTCGGGGCTAAGTTCTGCAAGACCCGCCGCGGAAGAACACAAAAACTCTCCGATCACACTCTTAATCTCATGGCTGTTAGACGGGAGATGAAGCTACATTCTTCAATAGATTTGACAGCATACAGGCAACTGAAGAGACAGATCTCCAAATATATGCGGCGGGACTTACGCAACTTCAATACAGCTCGTATTGAAGAAGCGATCGAGCGGAACCAAGGCTCCAAAGTCTTTGCCAGAGATCTGTCTGCCAGAAAGAGCCAACTGTCAAAGCTGAAGACAGAATGTGGCAGCATCGTTTCCGGAGCACCTGAGATTTTGAGTGAGATTGAGAGGTTCTATGGGCAGCTGTACACGTCATCGTTGGAGCCACACGCAAGTGTGAGTAACGAACCAAGAGCGAGTCTTATCCGATATTATTCCGATGATATCCCGGACGTCAGTCTGAGCGAGATTAGAATGGCTCTCCAGCACCTTAAAAACGGCAAGGCCCCAGGCGAGGATGGAATTACAGCGGAGCTTCTGAAAGCGGGTGGAAAACCGGTACTTGAAGTCCTTCAGTAGCTCTATAATTCCGTCCTCCATGGTGGCATTACACCGGAGGCGTGGAGCAGAAGTGCGGTGGTCTTGTTCTTCAAGAAAGACGACAACGCTCTCTTGAAGAACTACAGACCGATTTCCCTTCTGAGCCGCGTCTACGTGCTGTTTTCGAGAGTCATTACGAATCGTCTCACGCGCAGACTTGACGACTTCCAGCCTCCCGAACAAGCCGGTTTCCGAAGAGGCTTTAGCACCATAGACCACATACATACCCTTCGGCAAATTGTACAGAAGTCAGAGGAGTACAATTTGCCACTATGTCTGGCGTATGTGGACTATGAGAAAGCCTTTGATTCCGTCGAAATTTGGGCGGTGCCAAGTTGACTGTCGGTATATCGAAGTGCTGAAGTGTTTGTACAGTAGAGCTACGATGGCTATCCGAGTACATAACCAGAGTACGAAACCTATCCACTTGCAGAGAGGTGTAAGACAGGGTGAGGTCATATCTCCGAAACTCTTCACCGCTGCATTTGAAGACGTTTTCAAGCCTCTGGACTGGAAAGGATATGGTACCAACTTCGACCGAGAGGTCAATCGACGGATTCAACTCGGTTGGGCAGCGTTCGGGAAATTACGGCACATCTTCTCGTCAGGTATACCTCAAAATTTGAAAACGAGACTGTACAACCAGTGCGTGTTGCCAGTGATGACATACGGAACTGAGACGTGGTCCTTCACTGCTGGCCGTATGAGGAAGCTCAAGGTCGCTCAGCGAGCTATGGAGAGGGCTATGCTCGGAGTTTCTCTACGTGATAAAGTCAGAAATGAGGATATCCGCAGTAGAACCAGAGTGACCGACATAGCCCAACTGATTAGTAGCTGAAGTGGCAATGGGCCGGCCATATAGCTCGAAGAACCGACAACCGATGGGGAAGAAAGATTCTCGAGTGGCAGCCTCGTACCGGCAGGCGAAGTGTAGGGCGTCCCCCCACTAGATGGAGTGACGACCTGGTAAGATATGCAGGAAGTCGATGGATGCAAGTGGCTCAGGACCGTGCTTTGTGGCATTCCTTGGGGGAGGCCTATGTTCAGCAGTGGACTTGTGAAGGGCTGTAATAATGATGATGATGATATATATATATAATACTATTACCCTTAAAAAACCTACTCAAAACTTATTACTTTGAGCTCTAATATTTCCCATCATACTTTGTGAAAGAAAGTATGTATTCTTATGTATTTCTATCCTACTTTCTTCTTGTTTTTATTTTAATTTTATTTTTTAATTTGATTGTATGTTTATGTATACCTAGCCATTCAAAGGGCTTTTCACCCAAAGTCTTTCGGTAAGTTTTGATTCAATCGACCAGTAAAATAAAATGTTTCTATTGTTCCAAAACTCTTTCTTTGTATACGCATACGTCATAAAAGGCAGCTAATGTCAAAATTTTAGATTTCTACGTCTGGGCTATGTGTCATAAATCATAATACAATATTCTTCACACAAACGTTCACCCTCGTTTTAAGCCCCTAAGTTTTGAAGAAATTATAAATGTGAATATTATTATTTTTAATTCCAGAGTATGTATATTACATATATTTCGAATCATAAAAAATTTTACGTTAGTAAAAATTAATTTTTATCTATATAAACTTGAACAACCTCTGGCCTCCACGTAAGGAGTCATTTTGAGAAATCGCTAAATCTGAAATCATTTTATTTACATTTACATTCATTTTATTTACAGAGTACCTTAAGTGAATTACGAGTATATCCCCCCCCCCCCCCCCTACCCCCGTAAAATAGAAAGTTTCATACAAACTGTAATACCCCATTTTATCCCTTAGCGGTTGATTTTCCACGATCCTTTCTTAATAGATGCCTACGTAATAAATGGTTGCTACTGTCCAAATATCAGATTTCGACGTCTAGCAGTTTCGGCTGTGCGTTTATATATGAGTCAGTCACTCAGGACATCCTTCTTTATATACATAGAAGAGATATTATCGTCTGTCCAAGTTCGACTTTACGAAAACCACTGTTCTAATAATATTAGTTTTACAGAATGTTTTAGAATTGGCATTAATAATGTTATGACTGACTACATAAGATTTAAATTTTTGGACATCGTTCTCGGTGCTATTTCGAAAATAGAGAACAAATCATTACGTCGAAAGAGTTCCATATTAATTCCATACAAAATAAATAAATTTTTGGTTATCTTGCAACAAAGACGAAAGAGGCCTAATTACTGGTGACAGATGCTCGTTCAGAAACACGGTACAAAAAGTGGTCGGTTCTAACTCCCTTCACTGATAACGCTGCTATAACGATATTATGGAGCATGTATAGTATCCCATACTGTAATCATTTATGGAATTCTAGAAGACACTTTCTATTTTTTATAATAACATTAAGTTCTTGACGCATTTTTCGGACAGGTTAGCGATCTCGATGTTTTACTACCTGGCTTGATGTTACATCATTTCAATTTTGTTGTTTAATAACAAAATCTATCTGGATACGTCACCGATACATGAAAAGTTCTCTTCGACTGATTTTAATATGGTTTAAAATAAATCTGGCCTATGCTTTATATACTCGTACTTGAGGATTCTTGGACGTACTTGAAGCGAATGTAAAATTATTTTATGCTGTTGTTAATAGATGAAGATTACTTGCCCATTTGTTCTACAAGAACAGCAACATCTGCATTTATTTTGGAATTAGTAATACTTTCATCCAGGCTTTTTTCCACGTCATGAGTGCTTCGTTAATCTTTAGTTCAGACACCTTCAGAATTTCTTTCTGTTATCTTAATAAAATATTTTCTGTATTATTTAGTAACTTTTATATAACATTAGAAAAACAATGGACCTAACAGTAACAGTGTTTTCTAAGAGCGTGTTGTTGAAAGAATATTTGAAAAATTTAAACAAATTCCTCGCAGCCTACAAGTCTCTATATACCCTTCGAACCCAATAAAAATTAAGAATATAGTGTCTTAAGAATGATGGTAAAGAAACATGAGAATTTCGTCAGAATCATGTTCGTACATATCTCGAGTATGTTCTCGCGTTATTCTATTGAACGCAATAATATCTTGTAAAAAAAACTGCATTTCATGTATTTATTTCAATTAAAGTTGTTAATTATTTAAAACCAATTTTTATACGTGGTAGAGCCATGCTGCAGCTATGTTAGTAGTGTAGTTGTATACGTGGTAGAGCCATGCTGCAGCTATGTTAGTAGTGTAGTTGTAGCACGAATGGGTCGGCTCGACCGGGGAAGGACCACGCTCTCACAGAATACCAGCGTAAAATAGCAGCTTAATGCTGCTGTGTTTCGTATGGTGAGTGTAGAGAACCGGAGACCCTTTTTACTGGAAAAGAGGCATTTCATCTTAGTCCTCAAGGCTGACAATGCATCTGCATTTTGATAAATGTAGATGTCTATGGGCCACAGCAACCACTTACCATCAGGTGGACTGTGTGCTCGTTTGTCACCCTATTTCTATAAAAAAAAAAAAAAAAAAAAAAAAAAATTAAATTAAAACTAGTAATTAAAAAGGTCGCTATACAATAAAGCAGTAAAAAAACAAGAAAATTGTAAAAATAGCTGATAACAGAAATTATTCAAATTTTGTCAGAAATGATGAATCATTAGCTATCTAAAAAAATAATAACAATTCTTATGTGATTATTATTATTTTTTTAGATATTAGAATTGTATTTCTGAGCAAAATATGCACACTTAACATCAACATTATATGTTATTCATAGTAATAATCAACAGACAAACAAAAAATAAAATTCTAATGTTCATAGAAATGACGCATCATTTCTGATTTTTTTCAATTAGCAACAACAATAAAATCAACAAAAAGGTACAATGGACGATAAAATTCTGAATATTACTTCATCATCCGATGAGCTGAAAAAACTTTAACGATTTTTATAAGACGAAGAGTGAGTTGTCATTCGATGTCAAAAAGGTGACCTGATGAGAACCGACAATATAAGATATATTTTATCTTAGGAACATAGCCGTTATAAGTATCATCGAAGGAGCTGGTTTTGTATTTTTGTGTTTTTGATCTCTATAATATAAAATGAAATGAATCTTTACTTTGTGGATCATTAAGTGGCGATCATTTATTATGTGGCAGTTAAACAAATCGTAATAGTTCGGGATTTTCTGGAAAATTATCGCTTGATTGACCGCTGATGGTTTCTGAAGTAATAGTTATGGAAATCCTTGGTAAAGTAACAGATTGCACAAATGTAAATAACTAACATGACCATAAAACTGGAGATAATGAAAATATTGGTAATGATCTGAAAATTTCGACAAGCAGTATCTGCTGTATTTATTTCCGGCTCAACTTCGGACTAATTGGGGTTCCACATTTATAAAATCGATTTCGTAATGAGCGCAGATATGTACTGATTAGTATAAGCAACAGCATTGACTTTTAGCGTGCAAAAGGGTTGGAAGACTATACTCTAAGTAATCTGAATGTACTATTGTCATTTGAATGTATTATGATTTACTTAAATTTCAACACATTGTCACCGACTTCAACGTTACCCACAGCAATTTTAACCCTCTTACTACTTACCATCTCATCAGCTCCGTAAATTAATCACAACACGTCCCACAACCATTGCGTTATCTACTACTTAAAATGCCACTTTTTTCGTGGGAGTTCCCTTCCATATTAAATTCCGTTCAGTTCAGAAGCGATAATTTTTGCAATTAAATAAAACATAGTTTTGTTTCGGTTCAAGGTATCAGGCAGTTAACTGTCATTCCGTTTTTCCTGTTATCAAATGCCATATCTGTGAACATCAAGTTAACAGAAATGACGTTCACAGATGTGAAGAAAAACTGTCAAGAAGAAAAATGCTCGGCAAGTTTCAAGGTTATTGCTCATTTGGCTGCGTGTCTGTTAAAAAATAGTTGAAAAGCACTAAAACTAATGGTTAAACGATTATTTAAATTCATAAATACTTTTTATGATGTTAACAGGATTGATGCATGAACTATTACATTCCTATAATCACCTAATCAAAGATTTGTATAATAAAAACAAAACAAATTTATTACATTATTCTTGTTCAATGTAAGTGATAGGTGAACAGTGTACCATAATAGATAATTAATTACTGCAAAATGGTTTTACGCAGATTTTATTACAAAAACCGGCAAAGTGCGAGTTGGACTCGCGCACCGAGGGTTCCGAACAAATCTGTAGGTATATAAGTTTAAAATTATTATAAAATATTTTTATTATATGATGTAACTAAAAATTTATGCTTTTCGCAATTTTTCCTTTATCAGTGCTATAAAACGTTGCTTCGTACCAAATTTCAAGATTCTGAATTCACGGGAAGTACCCTGTATAGGTTTTGATCCCCTTGCAAATATCGAAAATTTACGGCATAAACCACTGTATCTTTTGATTGCGTTGGCTTAGAAGTTTTTTTCACAGCTCTAAGAGACAGTAGACTTGAGTATTTGATATGAATTTCAGCTTGATACCTCCACGCGTTCCTGAGAAAAAGGGTCTTGACAGACAGACAGACAGACAGACGGACATCAAAGTGTTCCTATAAGGGTTCCGTTTTTTCCTTTTGAGGTACGGAACCCTAAAAATTAGCTTTGTTCACAGCTATCACGAATTATTGGATAAGTACGCGAGTATAATTAACGATACAATATAAAATAATAAAAGCTATTTTATTCTGTTCATAAGCTCTTAAAATAGATCTTAATATTTCCTTTTTTTATATAAGTTTTAGTGAGCTTCAAACCTATATGACGATGACTGTTTAAAGCTGTTGCAAAATGCCAAAAAACATTAAAATATATTATTTATTGGTAATATTTAATAAATAATGCTTAGTTTTAATTTAAAACACTGAAACTTAATATCTTAAAGATAGTTTAAATTGTTTTTACTTGAGGTTGCCATAAATTAACTGTAGAATAGAATGACCCACTCGTAAGTCATATGTTCATCAGACACAATTGTTCGACATAATTGTTCGATTTCTAACCTGTATTTCTGGACCCCTAGGTAGAAAAGACCTATTACAACTATATAATAACTGGTTTATTTTATAGAAATAACCTAATTTACAATTATTCAAACTAGTCTAATCAATACGACTTGTTGTTTGCGTGCGGAATGTAGGTAGTAATTTAACTATATAATTTCCGCATCGAATTGTAAATGAAGGACATTTGATTTTGTTATCAAAGTCAAGCACTAGTTTAAAATCAATTTATATTTTTTGTGTCTATTTATATATATATATATATTCCGAATAACGAATAGAAAATCTAAACGGAACTGTTTATAATATGTACGTCAATCATGACTTTCACTTGCACTCTATCATCGAATATTTCAACAACAAACCAGTTCTTAATTTGAGGACTAGTTAGAATTGTCGAGTCTTCAATTCAAAGCACCTAACTTGGTTTTAAAAAATAAAAAGATATTAAAATATGTAAGAATATAAAGTATGTTAGACAGAAAATCAAAATTATAGTTTATATAAGCAAGGCGAGACTACAGACATGGTAATATTTTTAATAAGATTAAATATGCTAATGAATTTTGTTTTAAATTTACTAAGAGACAGCTTGATAATTAATACACATAAAATAAAATTTCTAATAATAACTTTCTTATAAGTAATTTTGTAATGAAATTGGATTAAGAAATTCCATTTTTGCAAATAAACAGACTTTAATATGAAGTCTACTTTATTTATAAAAATCATAAAATATATCCTCTGACGTCTACTGCATTAAGAAAAATAACATCAAGCAGTAATAATTAGTCTACGTTAACTAATAAATTAAAACCGAACTTGCCGGCCATATTCTTAATAGGTTACAATAATAACTACTAATCGCAATGTTGAACACACTTTATTAATATTGAGAACAGGTTTCCCAGAAATTTGGCCGCAAGACAATGCAAAAACAATTTTAAATGTAGAGTTAAAACTCATTCTCTAGTATCCACAAATAGCAAAGAAACATTCATCGTAAAAATTACTAAGTATAAAATGTAGTTGTACCGAATACATGTTAATTTGTTGCGGAATCCGAGAGCAATAACCGACGGCGATGATAGCGGTATTTGGCGGTTTCTTCGAGTCGAATATTCGACAAAAACAACCAAGCTGTATGTGTGAGTGCATGTCTAAGTAAACATAAACATACATACAAGCAATAGAAGAGCCTATAAAAAAATTGCTGAACATATGCTTAAAATCAAAATTAAACATTTTGAGATTTGGATACACGTTTCTTGTTTCACTATTAAATATAGGTAGTTATAACAAATATTAGTGAAACGAGTACGTGTACTTGTGTATATCCAAATCACAAAATGATGATGAAGTTTCATCAAGTGATAACGACCGCAAGTATAAAATATAAATAATAAAAAAATTAAACTTATATTAAAAAAATGAAAACAGACTCCAAATGATTATTACAATAAAATATTTTTCGACATAATAGTTTCTTATGTCGGCGCTAAGACATATTGTATCGAAAAATTGAAGCACCAACAAAAGCTTTTTATTTTTACCTTTTTGAGTAGTCTTAAGTTTAAAATAACAACAAGAATGTCATCTAAATAGTTATATTAAAATTTTCATTTCTACCCACTGGGGTGGAATTTCCTCCCATAAATTCCTATTAAATAAAAATAATCGTTGTTTATTTAATAAGCTTTAGGGTTAATTGGTTCAGCAATGGCTGAAATATGAAAAAAGTATTCACCAATTTCTCGGAAATGTCCAAGAAATTGGTGAACATAAATTTTTTATATGCGTTAGAGCCATTCTGCCCCTATGTAATGGTTTTAGAACGAATGGGTTGGCTTAGGCGTAGAAGAAATGCTTTCACAGAATACCAGCATAAAATAGCAGCTTAATGCTGTTGTGTTTCGTATGGTATAGAGAACCGGGTACCCTTTTTATTGGAAACGAGGAATTGTTCTAAGTACTCTGTGGTGACAACCCATCTGCATTTGATTCTCAATGGACGATAGATATAGACAGATAGATATTCTTCTACATATAAAAAAACTGGTAGTAAATAATAGAATTAGGCAACTACCGATCTATCTCCGTACTACCAGTTTTCTCCAAACTCCAAGAAAGTTGAATTAACAGAATTAATAACTACTTACAGTCCATTAATTAGTTGTGCGATAAGCAATATTATGGTTTTTGACCTAAGTCAAATACATTTTATACCACAATGGATCTCCTAACAAACTTAAAAAATAAAATCGTTAAGAAGCAAATAGTTCTTGGAGACTTCATCAATCTAAGGAAACCATTTGACACAATAAGTTTCATACCAATTTTACAGAAATTGGATGCTATTTAAGTTGATGAAACTGCTTATAACAAGCTCCAGTCCTATCTTGGTAACCGATATTATGTAGTGAAAATAAATAATGGACAGAGTACCCCTGAACTATTTACGTGTGATGTTTTACAGGCCTCTATTCTTGGGCCCCTATTGTTTCTTATATAAATGGATTGGCTGATTTCTTATTTATATAAGGGACGAATAAATTAATATGTATATAAAGGAGCACAACTATACAGTTAGGTTTTTTTATAGAATTGGGGTGACAAAAGAGCACACAATCCGTTCTTCTTCGTTTGCGAATTAAAATGCAGATTCGTTGTCAGCCGTGAGAACTAAGATAGAATGCCTCTTTTCCAGCAAAATAGGTCTCCGGTTCTCTACACTCACCATACGAAACACAGCAGCATTAAGCTGCTATTTTACGTTGGTATTCTGTGAGAGCGTGGTTTTTCCCCGATCGAGCCGACCCATTCGTGCTACAGTTATACTATTAATATAGCTGCAGTATGGCTCTACCACATAAAAAAAAAGTTCCCAAAGACATTAATGAAATATTTGTCATTGTTATTTAAAAACAATCTTAAACACTAAGTTTAAAGTATTTCTTTCCCATAAGTAATACTTTTGTATTCCCTTTTATCCTATAAATCAATGAGTGAACACGTGATATTATATCAACAGTAGTTTTATATTAACAGGTTTCTGGCATATCTTTCTTAATATTGATGAAATTTTATTTTATACCTTTAACACTTTTGTCATTTAAGTATATCGTATTTGATTGTTATTTAGTTAAATAACCTTGTTTTTATCTTTCATATACCTTCTGTGCAAATAAATGCTAAACCGTAAACCGTATAATGTGATAAAATAATATTGTGTTTTTAAAATATACAAACTCCACTTACTTGCACCAAAAGTGTTAGTTTTAACTTGTCAGTTTTCATTTCATTACCAATCAATATTTTTGCTTATTATTAGATATCATTATATAATAGAAGGAAGATTCATTAACAGTAAATAGATGTGGAATCGAATGGTACACTTGATCTGCATTTGCCATGTGCCCACGGCAAAACTTTCTCTTAAAGGCTTGTATTATGGGTAATAAATACAGCTTTGTGTAGTAAATTGAAGTCAATTTTATCTTGATATTAAGTCACGCATTTTTTTTTATTCCAATGCATTCAATGCCGTTTAACAAAAACTATTCAAAGTATATTAAAAATAAATTTTTAAGTAAAATATTATATGATTTAGATATGTTACAGTGAGATTGTAAGTAAAGTAGGTAAAAGGTTAAGCACTGTACGTATGAAGAATCCCTATGTACTGCTGTGGGACGTATGAAGTCTGTTATATCTCATTACTACGTCCTCAAAACACCGAAATTTTAAGATTAAGAAGAATTTCATTTTCAAGTTTTAAGAGACGACGGTTACCACACGATTTCTTCCTCTTACGACAAGCTAATAATAAATTAGCTGTATAGTTGTAGTAACTATTGTAACGTTATTAAAAATTAACGATAAATTCAATCAAATCAAATAAATGCATTTAACAATTTTATTTAATGGCGGCAGAAACTGAGCTCAAGCACAAAATTTTAAAACGGACGCTTATCCTGTCCATTAAGAACTACATCGGATTTCACAAAAAAATATTAGTGTATTTCTTCTGTTGATGAGGTGAGTAATATGTCATATTATCGACGGGGGGTTTTTCCTGGTATAATAGTGTTAAAGGTTGTAACAGTGATAGTGTACGCAATTGAAGGAGAGAGGGCGGGGCTTTTCAAACTAAATACTACACAGCAGTTTTATTTTTAAAGCGGCTCCTAGCTTTTTAATTACAACATTAATATAATGGATTTTCACAAAGAAATACCCGATTCTATTCAGTGAGATTTATATCATAAATAGACTAAATTTTCTAACAAACAAAGAAGCAATGTGGCAGTCGGTTAAATTTCAGGGCCAAAGGTTATGTATAATGGCTGAGCAAGGACAAACACTTTCTGCGCAGGAGTGCGTCTCGAATGACTGAGCGCAAATCTTCCGCCTAGTGCCTCGCTAGTAACACCTACAAAGGGTCAAGGTATCTCGTCGGTCATTTTAACTATTATTTATTCTCGTTGATTTGATATTTTTGGTTGCGAGAGTGAAAAACTTTATTAAATTAAAGTACAAAATTTTAAATAAAAGTATAATTTTTATAGTACATCATTGGTTTATTTTAATCATAAAATAAAGTTTATATATTTATAGTTAAATTTGGCAATATGAATAGGACAACAAATAGTTTTTCCAAAGGAGACACACTTACCATACCACATTATTTTATATGATGTAACCTAGTAGATACATTTTCCTTCGGAGGATATAAATATTACACTTTCCGCGTTACCACAAGATAAGCAAAACTTTTGTGTTGGTCCTAATCAGTATTTAAAAAAAATACTGTCTTATATTTCCTCTAGTAAATTTTATGAAGATTAGGGTATAAAAATTTTCTTACGCCACAACTAATCATAAAAATTTATTCAGATGTAAAAAAGTTTCTCATATTTAATTCTTATATCAAATATGACAAATAATATCAAATTGCTTTAGATGTGTTAATACTTACTCATGTGTCTATGCTTCAACCCATATATGAGAACGCACGAATTTGCGTCCGCATTTATGAAAATACTTTTTACAGTGTACTGTACTCTTGTAGAGAAGAATAAAAAATAATCTAGATTAAAAATATGTAATATCATCATCATTATCACCATTGCAGCCCTTTACAAGTCCACTGCTAAACATAGGCCTCCCCCAAGGAATGTCACAAAGCACGGTTCTGAGCCACCTGCATCCATCGACTTCCTGCATGTCTTACCACGTCGTTACACTATCTAGTTGAAGGGCACTCCACACTTCGCCTAACGGTACGAGGCTGCTACTCGAGAATATTTTTCCCCATCCGTTGTCGGTACTTCGAGCTATATGGCCGGCCTATTGCTATTACAGCTTACTAATCCATTTGGCCGTGTCTGTTAATCTGGTTCTACTGCGGATATCCTCATTTCTAAATTTATCTCACAGAAAAACCCTGAGTATAGTTCTCTCCATAGCTTGATGAGTGACCTAGACTTTCCTCATATAGCCAGCAGTGAAGGCCTACGTCTCAGATTCATAAATCATCACTGGCAACACGCACTGGTTGTATAATCTTCTTTTCAAATTTTGAGGTTCACTTGACGAGAAGATGTGTCGTAATATCCCGAAAGCTGCCCAGCCGAGCTGAATCCGTCGAAGTTGAACTTACTTAAGCGGACAATTTGTCCCAGGTAAACATACTCATCAACAACTTCGAGATTAGCGCACCCAATCACCCAAAATCACTTCCAAGCTTCCAACATAGGTATGACATAGACGTTACACATGATCTTTGTTTTGTTCGTTGGGAGGTATTATTGAGGCCATTGAGCATAGTGTTTAGGTCATCCAGAGATTCTGCTATAAAGACTTTACCGTCAGCAAATCGAACGGGAGAGATGTACCCACCACTGACGTTAATACCGTATCTTTCCAGTCCAGTAACTTGGAAACGTCTTCCAATGCAGCGCCACAGAGTTTCGGAGATATAACGTCACCTTGTCTTACACCTCTCTGCAGTTGGATAGGTTTCGTACTATGATTCTATACTCAAATAGCAATCGTATCTCTACTATACAAACACTTCAGCACTTCGATATACCGACAGTCAACTTGACACTGCTGAAGGGACTGTAGCACCGGCCAAATTTCGACGGAATCAAAGGCTTTCTCATAGTCCACATACGCAAGACAAAGTGGCAGATTGTACTCTTCGGTCTTCTGTACAATTTGCCGAAGGTTATGTATGTGGTCCATGGTACTAAAGCCTTTTCAGAAATTGGTTTGTTCGGGAGACTGCAAGTCGTCGAGTCTGCGTGCGAGATGGAGATAACTCGTAATGACTCTCGACAACAGCACGTAGACGCGGCTCAAAAAGGAAATCGGGCTGTAGTTTTTCAAGAAAGCTTTATCGCCTTTCTTAAAGAACAATGCCACAGCACTTCTGCTCCATACCTCCGAAGTAGTGCCACCACGAAGGACGGAATTTAAAAGCTTCTGAAGGACTTCAAATCCTGGTTTTCGCCATAGAACCTCTCAATTTCACTCAAAATCTCAGGTGTCCCGGAAACGATGCTGCCACGGGTTTTTTTATAGGATAAGGGTGACAAACGAGCACACAGTCCACCTGATGGTAAGTGGATGCTGCGGCCCATAGACATCTACATCTATCCTCTGTTACAAATCAAAATGTAGATGCGTTGTCACCCGTGAGGACTAAGATGGAATGCCTCATTTCCAGTAAAAAGGGCCTCCGGCCACCTGCACTCACCAAGCGAAAAGCAGAGGTATACCTCTACTTCACGCTGGTTTTCTGTGAGGTCGTGCTACCACCCCGGTTCGAGCCGGCCCATCCGTGCGACAGCAAAAGCTGCCGCGTGGCTCTACCACTGTTGAGTTTACCAAAAGTAACAAATTCATTTTATATTTACTTAATTTGCAAAGCAGAAATATGATGGTCTTGTTTTCCACGAAAATCAACAATGCTCTATTGAAGTACTACAGATTGATTTCCCTTCCCAGTTGCGTTAAATTTATGTTTTCTGGAGTCATTTGTTTTATGGCGGAATCGCTAATTTAATGACTTCAATAGTACCTGCCAACGAATAGGTTTTAAGGTGAACATGTGGACAAGAAAAAGATCATTTGTATAATATCAGAATTTCCAAAACGTTATTTGGTATAGCCACAGAACTATACATTGCTCGTGAAGCATGCAAGCCGTGCCGTTAAAATTATCGTAATAAGTTACGAAATAAGCGGTTTTAGTAACTTGTATGTGAATATGGCTTAAATTTCTGGGCTATTAAATCACGCAAATAAACTCTTTTGAGTATATGTAAATGATCAATTTACTTACTTAACAATAAGTAAATTGATCATATTAATAGTACACTTTTTAAAACAATGAAAATTTCAAATTTGCAACAAACATAAGAATATTATATCTAATATGTATTTCATTTTGACAAGAATATGATCCTAAAGTACTTCTAATTAAAGATTTTTTTTAATATAAGCAAACTTATATAGGTTTTTCTTACAGTGATGGCGCAGGGTGCTATAAGAATATATAGATTACAGAACTTCTTATTATGTTAGCAGCTGGCACCACTGAAATCGCCAACAACAATTAAACGTCTTTAAGAAAACAACGTCGTTGAAGAAATACATGGTAAAGAGATCTTCTTTTCCAAGAATAATCATGTTACTATAGATTTTTTTATGTAATAAGGGTGATGAAAGAGCACATAGTCCACTTGATGGTAAGTGGATATTGCGGCCTATAAATATCTATATTTATCCTTGATTAAGAATCAAAATGCAGATCCGTTGTCACACAAAATTTCAACAGAATTTCAACAGGAACCATAAATATGCAATTGTAGGAACTATGTTATAACCTTGGTATTAAAAATGTAAAAAATTAACCTGAATTTTCATACTAAATAAAAAAAAAGCCAAGTGAGTGTGGGGCCATGCACAATATAGGGTTTTGTAGTTACCCGTCATAATAGGTTAACTTAGAACGGACCTTATTGATACTATGAGCATATTAAATGAATTCGCGATTTGACTCCTATAACGACTATAATGGGCCTTAATAGGGCGATGATAACTGAACGACTTATTTTCCAAGCAGACTTTTAGGGAGTATTATAACATCAATCATGCACATGACAAGTCCGTACAGAAATGGTCGTAGTCCCCTATCCATTTATGAGTTTCCAGCAGTGTAATCTTAAGATAAACACGACCGTAACAAACCTTTCCCTAAACCAACACTGCCGTAAACTATCCTGAGGGTCACCCGCGTAAACCAAATGTACCACGAATGAAACTGTAGGCCTACAACAACTACTAACTAAAAAATAAGCGAATGTAGCATATCAGGATGGGCAAAGGGAAACGTAAAGCTATAGCAGTAATGCATAAGTCGTTTTCTTCAAAATGTTTATACAATTTTCAATAACATTACAAAGTTAAAAGCTAGTTTTGAGTCATCTTTTATATACCTAAATGTTGACTTTTCCAAGTGCATTATACAAGTTACTCGACTATTACTCTTTAACTTGTTAAGCCTACTTAGCTGTAATAGTTTATCTTTTAACTTCATTATATATAAGACTATCGTGCATACTTTTTACGTTTCCAAAAACAGGACTTTAGTTGGTGATAGTGGCCGGGGACATATGACTCTATGACAACTAAAATCGAAAAAAATCACTAGTATTGGAGTACGTATGTACATATGTGCGATGTACCCAAAATAAAAAAGATTTTCAAGGTTTTATTTTACAACTTTGTAGGCCTAATTAATATCTATAACTTTGCCAAATACAGCTTTGCAGCACCTAGGGTCACTAAGTAAATCTACGGACGGACAGACGAACGTACGAACGGACGGAGGGACATGGCGGAACTATAAGGGTTCCTTGTTATTTAACTACGGAACCCTAAAAGTACATTTCACAAGCAACTTGAGAAGAACATAAAAATATAAAAAATTGTGTAGTACCAAAGTTTGTCTAATCTTTTTTCACATTGTACTCGTATCAGGAGACCAAGGTAATTGAAATGGAATAGTTAAAACCAACATCGAACAAAAAGAGTTTTCTTATATGAATTACACCTACGACAGTTTTTATTTAACAGCCCATAACATTTATCTAATAGTATTTTACTAGTAAGTAGTAAGCCAGTCATACAGTAATATCTCAAACGACTAACAAACGCAGTTTAAAAAAAATTATAACATCTTAATTTTAACAGAATAATAATATTATAATCTACGTATTATAATCTGGGATGTGCCAGTAATTACGATAGCTTTAAAGTAAAATAGACATTTTTTAACACTGCTGTGTTGCGGTCTTAATTATATAGAGAGCAAGTATTAAAGGCTGTTGGCATTCTTTCTTAGCCCTCAGAGGTGACAACACACCTGTAGCCTTCTTTGTATGATGTTAGACCATGGACTGGAGTAGCCACTTAACATCGCCAAGGTGGCAGTGTAGCAATCGCGTTTACACTAGATTAAAAAATACCAAGACCGGTGACCAGGCGCAGCGTTGAAGGTGCCAGACGTCTGGTATTGCAGTTGGACTTTCACCGCCCGATGAAAGACAACTGCATTAGAGAATCTATCGCCCTTTTAAATCTAGTCGGTCATAAAATGCACCGATAGATCTAAAATTCGAGAAGTCTAGCGATCGCCTTAAAAAGTATAAGGTATAATAATAAAAATCAGACTATCACTTGTATCTCTAAACTAACCATTTTGTACACTACAACCACAACCAGAAATACTTATCATATACTTAAAATAAATCATTCAGCAAAATAGAAAGTCATGTAAGACGTGTTGCGTTGCATTCGAAATTACAGTTTACTTTTTATCGATTTTAGTATATTTTGTTTAGCTTTATCATTTATGCACTCATTTAAACGCAAAATGTAGTATATTTTTTTAAATAACTATGTATGTAATCTAAATATAAATCTAATGTTACGTACCATTAATTAAAAATTTAAAAATAGCACTGCATATTTTCTAACGTACTCGTAGTCGTAGCACGCAACGATATTTTAGAAGTAAAGACATCAACGCGCGACGTCAGGATAACGCTGATCCGTTAAAACGGACGAAAACTAATCAGTCAAGTACACACATTATTATTTATTTGTAGCCTTCATTTTAACAAGCATCATTCTATTGTTATCAATGACCCTGAATCGCATCGTTCTTTCTTTTGTCTTACAAGTTGGATTTAAAAATAATTGCAAAACTTAAAGTATTTAGTACATAATATTATCTTCAAAAGAAACGCGTTATTAGGAATGTCTTAAGTATTTTTTAAATTATAATGTATGTACGATTAACATTGTCATTCTCCAGTAACTATCCCTTGCTGGACATGGATCGCACTCATAGTGAACGGATTTTTTTATTTCATTGCTATAAAAATATTCCAAGAAATAAATTGCAATGTGCTTATTACGAAAGAAATTACGATTGATTTACCGCCATTTCACATATTATTTTCACCGTGATTGTTAAATTAAATTATGGAGTTGTGCGTTAAAAAAAAAATGTAGTGTCAGCAATTTTTAAGATGCTTTAAAAGCTAGGCCATAAGTTTTTGTAATAATAATGTCCTCCAGAAGTTTGGTCACGGCGGTCAGTCTTAACGGAGACTAACCATGTGCGCAGGACAGGATTATAGATCTTTGTGGATTACACTATCGACAGTACATCAATCAATTGTAGGTACACAAACGATTTCTTTGTCGAAGACTATAAAAGATACTGGCGACCAAGGCCAGAATTTGACGAAATTCTAACAAAAGCAAAAAATATTGTCAAGTGGAATAATGGTTTCCCGCTAGGACTCGGTCGCAAATTATTAAACAATACCTGAAGCTTGTACTAATAAAATGACAATATAAACAAAATGACAAATTGTATGCTCACAACTCTAAATAGTCTGGTGACTTGTCGACAAAGTTAAACGTGGGGTCTCGTGAAATCATTCTGCATCTATCATGGTTTGGTGAAGGGGTCCTACCAAGGAGCCTCGCTGCTTAATTTTTCTGAAAATGAAGTGAAGACCTCAGCCAAAATTTATCACGAGCCTGTCTTGGATCGTGTAGTGAAGCCTCTCAGTACTTCATTTTGTAGGGTTCCGTACCCAAAGGGTAACCAATGGGACCCTATTACTAAGCCTCCGCTGTCGGACCGTCCATCCGTCCGTATGTCGGTCAGCGGGCTGTATCTCAGGATCCGTAATAGGTAGACAGTTGAAATTTTATTTGAAATGTGTATTTCTGTTGCCGCTATAACAACAAATAAACAAAAATTAATAAAAAAAAATGAATTAACTATAAATTGAAAGGGGCTTCCGTGCTACAAATTTGTATTACGTTATTTCGATTCGCACTTGGCCGATTATTTCAAATGTACCGTCGACTTTCCAGCAAGATACTGCTCCTGACCACAAGGCACGAAAAACTCAAATGTTACTCGAGAATAATGTTCCGGGTTTCAAAAATGAATTCGAATAGATTCATAAGAGCTGAAGACTGACTCTTGTCCAGTCCAGATCTGGGAATAGAATGTTTTTATTTTTAATATAGATTATTATAATATACTTATTGAAAGTATTTTTTATTTACCACTGCTTTGGAAAAGATCTCTGTCCGGGAAGAACCAGCAAAAAACCCAGCGGGATTACATTTTTTTAAACCTATATAACTTTACAATAATTTTGTAAAATTTGATATGAATTTTAATAGAACCAGCATGGTGGCGATCACCTCATTCCTAGGGGCTATTTTCATTCCTGTATTCCTTGATATTATAATAACTCATTTGGTACAATTTTCCATTAATAATACTTTTAAATTAGTCGACAAACAAACTGAACATTTTCTGAAATATTGTTGTAAAGGCAATGTACATTTGCCTCATAAATGGATTACTAATTCTGTGGAGTCTAGTAACTGGCATTACAAGTTTATATTTGTTCCTAGTTTTTAAAGTAGGAACATCTTTATTCTTATCAAAGCTCTTCGTGTTTTTATGTACATACATTACATTTTAATAAATATATTGCGATGCCAAAGTTACGTATGTATATTTCTTAAAAATTTTCTCCGAGGAACTCTTTACAATTTAAGTTATAAATCATCCATATTTCTTTTGCAAAACAAATACGGTTTCAATGTCAGTCGCGTTACCCTTAGCAAAATTCTATAATACATTACGCTAGAAAAGTAACTAAACTAATCTAGCTGTTTCAACATTGGTGAGACTTCTAATATTTCTTACAGTATATGCTGCAGAACTGAACAACCCCATTGAACTGCCATATATAATATACACATACAAGTTTTATATAACATCGTTGCTTTATAAAAGATGTGTATTTTAATGTTTAACAGAACATATTATTATTAGTATTAGTATTTTAATGTGTAACAGAACTTATAATTAAAGAAGTAACCGTGATCATAGTGTGTATTAGGAAAATTTTTTAAGCAATGCTTGACAGTTGGTGCGTCTTATGACCAGCAGTCTCATACTGTTTTCACATGCGGTGAGCACGTGGAAATAGTAACTTATAATTGTTACATATTATTTAAAATTTCAGTGGTCAGTCGCTCTTGGATTGCATAGGCCCCATGCAATTTTAAAGCTAGCGCTAAACCCCTGAACTACGATTACATAGTATATATTGAATACTTTAGTTTATGATATTAAAAGTGATTTTCTATTTCTATTTATTTCTATTTAAAAACAAAAAATATCTCATTAATATATAAAAATAATCTTTATCTATGGCCTCAATAATTTATTCTAATGCCTCTTGGTTACAAAGTTGTTCATTTTACAGTCGTAGATGTCGATTACACGTTGTCGCTGGTAGTTGCTGTTCTCATTTTCAAATCCTCATTGATTTTTGTCTTTGCATAATAAGCAAGTGTATTAATGTTTCAAATTTCTCTGTAGGTCCTTTAAAGCTTCTGCCATTACCATAACAAAACCGAGGACAAAAGATGAGTAAGTATTTTTAAAGAGCGGTCCCTATGGTCTTGTCTTCCCCCAAATGGCTGCAAATGGCGTCAAACTAATATTTATGTACTAATTACTACACCAGAGAACAAATTTGAGAAACAAAATTCATTGAAACTGTTATACGATAAAAACACAAAGAAGAATCTAAAAAGCAAATTAAGTTTGATTTCTATTTCGTATAATATAAAAAATATTAATTTTTATATAAAAGAAACCTTATCTAATTTACGATGAAAAGGTTTTTAAAAAAATGGAAGCAATATAAATTTCCAAAATGTACAATAACGTGCACTTATAAATATAAAGAATTCTTATTGGAAGTTCCGTTTACTTCTATCGATATTAGTCATTTGGACACTAAACGTGTCAATGTGTGTGTGTGTGTGTGTATGTATGTGTGTGTGCGCGTGCGTGTGTGTGTGTTTGTGTGTGTGTCTGTCTGTGTCTGTATTTGGATAAATTTCAGTTTTTGAACCTAAGTTATTTGAAATTAATCACGTATTTTGTAATTATAAATACAATTTAAAACAGAATTTAACTTACCTTCGTCTATGAAGGAGCGATCCAAAATGGAATAAGAAATTGGATTAGCACTTCAGTGAAATAAGCACGAGTTATAGCACTACGCGTTTAGTTTAGAGAACAAGACTTGAATATAATGTTCGTCCACACCCCCTTGTGTACACAGCGTTTGAACTGAATAGTCCTGGTGTATAGGCCAGGGTATGGTGGTGCTTCAGGGGCCGAAAACCGAAACTTCGGTGCTTGGGGTTCCGGCGGCGCGCGGGTGACGGTCCAGCGTCCGGCCGCACAACGCGCCTCGCAACGGTAAACTGGCAGCCCGCGCTAACACAGCCTCTTCGCTTGTATGAGTGCCTCCAACCTCCCTCCAAACAAATAGTACCGTACGCAGCACTTCTGTCTTGGTAACTTTTATTACTCTTTTATTTGTGTTGCTTCGATCATGCGTCTGTGTGTTGTGTTCCACCAATACACGAATGCTCGCGACGTGGCGGAGGCGTGTGGGTGTCAGAGTTGGTAAAGTACCTATGCGTGCTTTGATCTTACGATTCGGTATGCACGGCCGCACTGCTGCACGTAGCACCGACGCTGTATTTTACTTCTATAATATTATCTAGTCAATAATTTTAGTTTGATGTTTGTGCAATAACATACGTCGAACTGTGCGAGCTACAACTAGGTTTTAAAATAGTACAGAGTAGTTTTGCGGTATCTTTACTTTAAGAATATTATACTCCTTGACCGTTCCATGTCCATGTCTCCTTATAAACAAGTAAACAACGTTTTCTCTTCGATGAGTTTATACATTTTAGAATAATAGGCATAAAGTTGAATGTAATATCTATGTAACTTGTAAATCCTCAAAAGTTATAAAGCAAAGTTTAATAATAACAGAGAACACTTTCACGCTAATAAGTATTCGAAAGATCTTAATTTTGCTATGAATGAAAATTAGCATTGAATATATAATATAACAATATCTTTATATATAAAAATTAAGTGTCACATTGTTTGTCCGCGATGAACTCCTAGTTAGAGAGAGAGAGAGAGAGATAGGATAGTTTTTATCCCGATAAGATTATATTAACTTGGAATTTTGATTTCAATTTGGAAGCTGAAAATTACATACATTTTTTAAATGTTGAAGTGACATACTACCTTATAGTCCGCCTGATAGGCAAGTGGCTACTGTAGTCCATGGACACCTACGAGCCTTCAAACGAACAAGGCAGCAAATGTATTGTGATGCCTGAGGACAAAGATAAAATCCCACATAGCTTTTAAATGCAGTAAAGTATTTTGCATTATTCAGACATACAAATTTCCTCACAGGATATTGTCCCATGACAAGTCTTCTGTTCAACATAGACCTCTCCCCAAGGAATGCCACAAAGCACAAGCCTGAGCCACCTGCATTCATCGACTTCCAATGTGTTGCTTTTTGATTTGTGACATGACCCTAGACTTACCGCACTTTACTTAAAAGCGCAAGATCTAGCGCCGAAAACGCTAAAATGGAGAAGCTAACGCTAAGATGTTGAGATGTTTCACGTCCCGATATCAAGGTTAACCCAGAATACCTACTTTTTACATATAAATTTTCGTCCTATATAATATGCTGACCAACTCTTTTTACAACTTTTTCTTGACTTTTTTGCGACTCTTTAACTACTTCCATTTTGGACTCTTTCTTATGACTATTACTCTAGCAACCACTATAACGAATATTATTTAAAATGACTATTTGACGACTCTTTTTTTATGTATTTGTAATAAATACATAAAAAGAGTGGTGGTGCCAGTACTCGACTACTATCCAACCCGATAGTACGTGGTGATGTCGCCGAAAATAGTAAAGGGCACTGACTTAACCGACTAAATCTCAGTCACTTTTGCCTCGAAAACACTCACTTTATAATCCAATAGGAAAACAGTCCCTTGAATGCAGAAACAGTAGGTATCACATTAGTAAAAATATTTTTGTTCGTCCCTTTCATGACAATAAAATTATTTTGTACTGAAACCTCAAAATGGTTATAGATTAGCATCCAACCGAGTCAGCACAGTATTTCCATTTGAAAACAAGCGACACCTTGTCAAAATTATAAAGAATACCTTTTAGTAGGAGAAACCTCAAAATCTCTCCAACACTTTGTCGGCTACGTTAAATTTGGAGTAACCTTAACAACACAGAATACAGGGTGAACCCCTGTATTATACTCGTATATTATCTTTTAACTAGTCGCACGCCAAAATTGAACAATAACTTTAGATCTTCAGATTAACTTTAGATGACGACTCGCGTGGCGTAGTGACTTAGCAATGAGTTGCAACGCTTGGAGCCGCGGGTTCGAATCCCGCACGGAACAAGTATTTGTAGAGCCTACAAGTAATTGTTCCGGGTCTGGAGTTTGACCTTGTGCAATGTATGTTTGTAAACTGCCTCCACGATACAGGAGAAAATCCTAGTGTGGGGGTAACGTTTTTTAAAAAAAAGAAACAAAAAAAAAAAGACAAAAAAGATTAACGTAATTTTTTTAACTTTCTTACTAAAAATGTATTAACTTTGAAACGTAGAACCATTTAAAAATCACGTTTTGCTTAGATTTATTAAATTATAACTTTACTCGAGTAGCTGAAACCTTACCTAACCTTTAACATATTTTTCTTGTGTTTAAAAAACAGTCGTCAAATAGCGTAATTTCAAATAATATTCGTTATAGTGGTTGCTAGAGTAAAAGCCATAAGAAAGAGTGTAGTGTTATGTTACTTACATGTCATTTTACACTATTTTAAATTCATTTTTCCATTCTGTTTCGATTTCCTGCATTCACCTCAAAACTGGATATTTTACATCACCTTTATTTCCATAGGATCCTGTAACGATTTTAAACCATAAGAACACAATAACAAATCATTTCTACTTCGTATTTTCACACTATCAGCACTTTTAAATTGGTGTCAATGGAGTCTACCTTTTTCGATCTCTTATTTAGTTTTCCGTAACTCTGCAATTTCGGGCTTTGTGCGCGCAGGTGCGCTACTTTTTTTCCTATATCAATAATATCTCATTTTTCACTTAAATCTTGCCGTTTTTCTATTACGAGCCTAAAACCAAAATTTGACATGTTTTGACATCGTTGTTTATCTGGTTGTCATGACAATTATATTCAAATTCGCTACCGGTCTGTTGTTTCTACTTCGATAATTCCACATAAATACTCTTTCCTCTTGGCCATTTACAAAAAAATTTTGCGTTTAATTTAAATAATTTTTCCGTTCTCTCTAAAAAGGTATAAAATCCGAACAATCGGTCAAGAAAGTCAGTCTCGCTTCAGTTCTCAAATTCGAAGCATCTCCTAAAGGCCTTATCCCGGGACCGCACTGCCCCGGGATCCTGCAAGCCTCTGTCCTGCCTGAAGCCGCTGGATCCTACAAGCCTCTGCTCTGCCTGAAGTCGCCGAATCCTGCAAGCCTCTGCTCTGCCTGAAGTCGCTGAATCCTGCAAGCCTCTGCTCTGCCTGAAGTCGCCGAATCCTGCAAGCCTCTTCTCTGCATGAAGTCGCCGAATCCTGCAAGCCTCTGCTATGCCTGAAGTTGCCGGATCCTGCAAGCCTCTGTCCCGCCTGAAGTCGCCGGATCCTGCAGGCCTCTGTCCCGCCTGAAGTCGCTGGATCCTGCAGGCCTCTGTCCTGCCTGAAGTCGCTGAGGATCCTGCAAGCCCCTGTCTTGCCTGAAGTCGCCGGATCTTGCAAACCTCCGCAATCACCTGAGGTCGTCGCCTAG
Organism: Parnassius mnemosyne; assembly: GCA_963668995.1. Classification (NCBI taxonomy): domain Eukaryota; kingdom Metazoa; phylum Arthropoda; class Insecta; order Lepidoptera; family Papilionidae; genus Parnassius; species Parnassius mnemosyne. The sequence goes on from CAVLGL010000115.1 coordinate 27,957,846, forward strand.
AGACGCCCACACCTTCCACCTACGCTGTGCGTGCTCGTTCCAGGCGCTGAGAGCACTTACTGTACACCTTGGATCTTCGGGCTCAACTTCAACACTAATCTTTTTTTTTTATTATCTTTTTTTTTATAATAATTGTAACTCACGAAATCCATCCTCATCTTCATACTCCATTTTGTTATATAAAATTGTAAATATCTTTTAAATTTTAAATATATTATTTGTTTTTGTTCTATTTTTGTTGTTTTGTTGCTGTTAGGTTAGATTCTTTTGTATTTAATTGTCGCTTCACGACAAGAGTCTAAAATGAAAGTAGTTAAAGAGTAAAAAAAAAGTCAAGAAAAAGTCCTCAGTTTCAAGGCACTTCCCTTGTTGCCTCAGCCAGTATCGTAATCCTCGGCGTCGACATATCGAGTGACATGCAGTTTCGTGGTCTTGGCCTCTAAAAAGCTTGGCGTGCTCTGCAGAGCGGGACAGTATTTCATGCCGGCACACCGCATGCAACTTTACAAGACGCAGGTTTGGCCTCACATGGAATACTGTTCTCATCTCTGGGCTGGCGCTCCCCAGTGCCAGCTCCTTCCACTTGACGGCATCGAGCGCAGAGCTGAGTCCTTTTCGATCGGCTCGATTCACTGGCGCTGCGAAGAGATGTTGCATCCCTTTGAATTTTCTTTCGCATCTACTACGGCGAGTGCTCTGAGGAATTATTCGGATTAATTCCAGCCGCCAAATTTCACGAACGTACTTCGCGGCAAACTTCCAGATACCATCCACACCATCTGGATGCACGGCGTTCCACCACTGTACAAACGTACACGGTAACGTAAACCTCACTGTGGCTTACCACCGGCGATTTTTCCGGACGGATACGACTTAGGGACCTTCAAGCTTCAACCTTCCCTGGTGTCGCAGTTGTTTATGGGCGGCGGTAGTCACTTACCATCAGGTGAGTCATATGCTCGTTTGCCTCCTCTCCTATAATTTTTTTTCTTTCCTTCTTTTCTCTTAAAAAATACGTTAGGCCTCTAGGATATTCTCCTATGCCGTGGAGGTAGTTTACATACAAATTTCACTAGAACAAACATCCAGACCCGGAATAATTATTTGCAGGTCATACAAATACTTGTTCCATGTAAGGAACTCACGACCTTGCAACTCGGCCACCTATTCTAAGCTGTGCTAAGCCACTGCGCCCCAAAGCTATGGCGCAGACTGACGCAAACGTTTAAATATTTTGTTAACAAGTTGAATTAAATGTTTTAAAAAAGATAGGTACCTTAATAACAATCGAATAAAACTGATTAAAATTTACTTTTGCTTGCAGTTGAAAAACATTAAATAACGAAATCCATCTTTCCTTTACAATGTTAAAATAGTTTCGCATTTCATATTTACAACACTGGCTCAACAACAAAATGGAGCTTAGAAGGATTTCTAATCAAGAATCCTTATTTACACCCTACATCCAATCCCAGGCAGATGAAATTTTTTTTCCTGCAATCGCTATTTCTGTTCTTCTTCGAAGATTATTTTTGAAGATTCTTTTTGAAGATTATTCTTGTGGGAAGTTTTTGCGTAAATTAATACAAAGTTTTAAAAACTAACCGCGTAATCAAATTGCTAAATTAAATGAAATCACATTGATTTAAACAATATTTAACAGTGGTAGAGCCACACGGAAGCTTCTGCTGTTAATGTTAACCGGACGAGAACTACAGCCTCACAGAATACCAGCATGAAATAGAAGCTTTACTTCTGCGTTTCGCGTGGTAAGTGTTAGCGGCCCCCTTTACATGGTAGCTGAATTTAAAAACAAGAGACCACCGCAGTAGGTTAACAGCGCCCCTGGTAATGGAGAATCCCTCACTGAAGTCCCATCCACGCTTAAGATAGTCTAATCTTTTTGAGGGTAGGTGCTCAGAATGCCCTGCGTAATCCCGCTTAATAGCGATCCTTGCCACACTAGCCGTTAATTTTTGCAACATCAGGGAACTTCACTCCAATTTTAACACCGTTCACTACCATCTGAATACGGCTAAGCCGGCCTAGTTCTTTCTAACTGAAACGCAAGTGTCCTCTCCGGCTGATACTTCGTATATTTCCCACCCAGATAAGGTTAGAAATTGGAACACTATTTGGTGCCTCGGGCTGGAGTTTGCGTGTACGTCAGAGCGAATATCTGTTCTCGACGCTTCGGCAATCTTGAAGGCCCTGTCTATCCTTTGGCTGCGCGTAAACAGCGAGAACTACTCCCGCGTCTACGGGTGCCTCTACAGGCCACCATAGGGGTAATGTCGACACAAACCGGCTCATTGACCACATTCAAATGGCTACAAGCTCCATGTTACAACAGACCCCATCTGCACAGTTTGCGATCCTTGGTGATTTTAACACCCACCACATCGAATGGCTCGTTCTCGTATAACCACCGACTTGACTTGACCTCTGAAACAACATTATTGAAGAAAAGCGTAACTTTGCTCATAATTTTCTTGGAAACTATGTAGTTCCGAGAGCTGTACACCTAAATTAAAAAAGTATATCTTTGGAACAGTAGTCATTTGAGAATGCTAACTTTGAGTAGATAATCTAAAAGTAAGCCAAAACTTGTTCACCTTTCTTCGGCAACCCGTAAATTCTGATCCATCGCCATCACCTCCTCGTTCTCGAAAATAATGAAATCGATTATTAACTACCATCTCATGCGTTACATTGAGGAGCACCAGCTGATTTTTGATCACCAGTATGGTTTCCGTCGGGATCGTCTAGCTGGTGATCTTCTTATTTACCTAACACATCGATGGGCGCAGGCAGTCGAGTCCAAGAGACCTTCTTTCGAAGCTTCCAAAAGGTTTTCAGAGTAATAAAGTCGCAGTCAACCGTGCACGCTCCAACTCCAAGCTTCTCAACGCTGGTATTCTACAATGCTCCGTGCCTCGTGAAACACCAACTTACCTTGTTATTTATAATACAACGAATTTTAGAAACTAAAAATGCCTTAATATTTCAAAATTCAATAGTACGCTTCCTTTTAAAAATATAAAACCCACATTATTACATATTATACTTATGCACCTATTGTATTAATTGCTCTGATCGACGAGCTCAAGAGTACTTTGGTGTCTGCAATAGTTTACAATATTTTCACATTTATTATAATGATAGTGTAACGTTCCCCACCTCCTGCTATAATAAAAATGGCCGTTCCTAATATTTACTAAAATTTATGTGATCAGATAATCAATATTGATCTTTCTCAAAGATCTTTCTTACGGTTTAGTTATAGCCCGTGTAATAAAATAATGTATTTGATTGGGATCCCTTATTTACGTTGAGAATGAGATTGACTTCATTATGACGACCAGACGACAGCTGTTCAGTGATGTTTCCGTGATCGCGTGGGTGAAAACTGGTAGCGATCACCGAATGGTTAGAGGCACACTGAACCTAAACGTTAAGTTGGAGAGGTCTCGTCTAATGAAGTCAATGCTCCTTCCCCCTCGTGCTCTAGTCGAAAGTCCCGAAACCTTTCAGCTCGAGTTACAAAACTGCACTGAAACCTAGACGACTGCAATGAAGTGGACGATATGAATGACAAGCTCGTGGAAACTGTCTATGCGTTCGGAACTAAGTTCTGCAAGACCCGCCGCAGAAGAACACAAAAACTCTCCGATCACACTCTTGATCTCATGGCTGTTAGACGGAATATGAAGCTACATTCTTCAACATATTTGACAGCATACAAGCAACTGAACAGATAGATCTCCAAATGCATGCGGCGGGACTTACGCAACGTCAATACAGCTTGTATTGAAGAAGCGATCGAGCGGAACCAGGGCTCCAAAGTCTTTGCCAGAGATCTGTCTGCCAGAAAGAGCCAACTGTCTAAGCTGAAGACCGAGTGTGGCAGCATCGTTTCCGGGACACCTAAGATTTTGAGTGAGATTGAGAGATTCTATGGGCAGCTGTACACGTCATCGTTGGAGCCACACGCAAGTGTGAGTAACGACCCAAGAGCGAGTCTTATCCGATACTATTCCGAAGATATCCCGGACATCAGTCTGAGCGAGATTAGTATGGCTCTCCAGCACCTTAAAAACGGCAAGTCCGCGGGCGAGGATGGAATTACAGCGGAGCTTTTAAAAGCGGGTGGAAAACCGGTACTTTAAGACCTTCAGAAGCTCTTTAATTCCGTGCTCCATGGTGGCACTACTCCGGAGGCGTGGAGCAGAAGTGCGATGGTCTTGTTTTTCAAGAAAGGCGACAACACTCTCTTGAAGAACTACAGACCGATTTTCCTTCTAAACCGCGTCTACGTGCTGTTTTCGAGAGTCATTACGAATCGTCTCGCACGCAGACTTGACGACTTCCAGCCTCCCGAACAATCCGGTTGCCGAAAAGGCTTTAGTACCGTGGACCATATACATACCCTGCGCCAGATTGCACAGAAGACAGAGGAGTATAATCTGCCACTTTGCCTTGCGTATGTGGACTATCAGAAATTCTTTGATTCCGTCGAAATTTGGGCGGTGCTGCAGTCCCTTCAGCGGTGCCAAGTTGACTGTCGGTATATCAAAGTGCTGAAGTGTTGGTACATCAGAGCTACGATGGCTATCCGAGTACAGAATCAGAGTACGAAACCTATCCAACTGCAGAGAGGTGTAAGACAGGGTAAGGTTATATTCCCGAAACTCTTCACCGCTGCATTCGAAGACGTTTACAAGCTACTGGACTGGAAAGGATGCGGTATTAACATTAATGGCGAGCACATCACTCACCTTCGATTTGCCGACGATATAGTCCTTATGGCAGAATCGCTGGAGGACCTAAGCACTATACTCAATGACCTCAATAGTGTCTCCCAACGGATAGGTCTTAAGATGAACATGGACAAAACAAAGATTATGTTTAATGTCCATGTCACACCTATGGCGGTAGTTGTTGGGAGCACTAAGCTCGAAGTTGTTGACGAGTATGTTTACCTGGGACAAATAGTCCGACTAGGTAAGTCCAACTTCGACCGAGAGGTCAATCGACGGATTCAACTCGGCTGGGCAGCGTTCGGGAAACTACGACACATCTTCTCGTCAGGTATACCTCAAAAGCTGAAAACGAAATTGTACAAACTAACGAAACGTGTTGCCAGTAAAGACTTACGGATCTAAGACGTGGTCCTTAACTGCTGGCCGTATGAGGAAGCTCAAGGTCTCTCAGCGAGCTATGGAGAGGGCTATGCTCGGGGTTTCTCTGCGTGATAAAAGGTCGCTCAGCGAGCTATGGAGAGGGCTATGCTCGGGGTTTCTCTGCATGATAAACTTAGGAATGAGGATATCCGCAGTAGAACCAGAGTAACCGACATAATAATACTGAAGTGGCAGTGGGCCGGTCATGTAGCTCGAAGAACTGACAACTGATGGGAAGAAACGTTCTCGAGTGGCAGCCTCGTACCGGTAGGCGAAGTGTAGGGTGACCCCCCACTAGATAGAGTCACGACCTGGTAAGACAAGACATGCAGGAAGTCGATGGATGCAGGTGGCTAAGGACCGTGTTTTGTGGCATTCCTTGGGGGAGGCCTATGTTCCACAGTGGACTTATGAAAGGCTGTAATGATGATGATGATGATGATGATTTACGTTGTGTTTATTTAGTAAATTAGTTCTCTTGCAAGAATAAATATTCACTACAGCAAATAGAAAGCCTTTGGTAATGCCTTATATTTACTTTATGCTAAAGAACCCTGTTTACGATAAAGGGCTCAAAAGGTTAAGAACGCAAGGCCCCACACAAGCCGACGCCGTGTGCAGTGAGCGCCAATCAAAGCGCTCCCCCCCAAAGAGGAACGTTGGGGTTTGGACCGTAGTCCTTAGCAAAATAACTGGCCAACCAGTAAAAGAGGACTTGGCCCCTTAGTAGTGCGTAAGCGAAAAAATCAACCGAAATCACACGCCGAAATAATAGGCACACTAACTATAAAAAGCCGTCCGTGAGGCTTCTAGCCGCAGAGCATGTCATGAGCCTACAGCTCACCTCAAGGAAATGGGGTCCCACGTTCAGCGGCTTTTGGCCGTAGCCTTGAGAGCCTCCTCAGATTCTCTTCTCCCTCCAGCTACCACCCGCATGAGGTCGACACATATGCTCTATCAACCAATACAATGGCAGATATAATAATATATATCTTTATATATAAAAATTTCGTATCACGTTGTTTGTCTGCGATGGATTCCTAAACTACTGAACTGATTTCAATGAAATTTTGCACACTGTGTGCATATCCCGCATAATGAACTCAAAATTTACAGGCCTATCGCCATCACCACCTTGTTCCGAAAGAATGGAGTCCATTATAAACTGCTAGCTCATGAGTTAGCCACCAGCTGATTAGTGGCCAATACGGTTTTCGTCGTGGTCAACCAGCTGGTGATCTTCTGACCTGACTCATAGATGGGCGGAAGCAGTAGAGTCCAAGAGGGAGGCATTGGACGTTGGTTTGATCGTAGCGAAGGCCTTCGATCTGGCACAAAGCGCTTTTACGAAGCTCCCTTCTTATGGGCTTCCTGAGAAATTGTGCAATTGGATCACCAGTTTCCTTGCTGATCGGAGCATCATGAGCGTGGTAGACGATGCATACTCTGATTACAAGCCTATTAACCCTTGTGTTCCACCAACGCTATTTCTTCTGTATATCAATGATACTTATTACTATATTGCAAACTGGTAACATTAATTGTTATGAAGACGACAGCTATGGTGGTACTTTTTACACCGGCCATGCTAATATTTCTCGGAAAAACGTCGCCGAGTACCGGGATAAACTTGAGTCTGAAGTCAAGTCTTTGCTGAACAAAGTCTCGGATTGGGGGCGACTAAATCTGGACTAGACCAGTTCTATCCTCAGAAGACACAAGTTTGCACGTTTACCGCTAAAAAGAACCCCTTTGTCGTATCTCCACAGTTTCAAGGCACTCCCCTTGCTACTTCAGTAACCATCGGAACCCTCGGCGTCGATATATTGAATAATGTGCAATTTCGTGGTTATTTGGAAGGGTTTGATCCAAATTGGCCACTAAAAAGCTTGGAGTGCTCAGCAGAGCAGGACAGTATTTCATGCCGGCACATCGCTTGCAACTTTACAGAGCGCAAGTTCGGCCTCACGTGGAATATTGTTCCCATCTCTGGGCCGGAGCACCCCAGTGCCAGTTCCTTCCACTTGACCGCATCCAGCGCAGAGCGGTTCGAATCTGCGACGACCAAGTTTTTTCTGATCGGCTCGATTCACTGACGCTGCGTAGGGATGGTTGCGTCTCTTTCCATTTTCTATCGAGTCTACCACGGGGAGTGCTCTGAGGAATTGTTCGGATTAATTCCAGCCGCCAAATTTCACGAACGCACATCGTGTCAAAATTCATCCTCACCATCTGGAAGCTTGGAGGTCCACCAATGTGCGTTTTACTAGAAATTTTCTTCCTCGTACAATTTCTACCTTCAAGAAAAGAGCTTACTCCTTTCTAAAAGGCTGGCAACGCACCTGCAATTCCCGTGGTGTTGCGGTTGTTCATGGGCGGCGGCAGTCACTTATTATCAGGTGAGCCACATGCTCGTTTACCCCCTATTCTATAAAAAAATATAGCCAAAAGGCAGTTATAAGATAATGACAATAATTCGCCGTCAGAAAGGTTTTCTGTAACTGGCGTTGAGTATTTATACATTTTTCGATCATGTTTGTCTCACCCAGTATCAAGTTGCCTTCAATCATTCAAATGTGGGAAATTTACATAGATACTTTATTCTTGTCATATAAAATATCATAGAGGTCAGACTGTCTGCAGCCTCGTCATGAAGAGAGCCGATTTGGGCAAAAGCACTTACGACTATCGTCGGGCTTACGCTATCCCAAGGTACCACATACGATCCCAGCAGACATCGCCACACACATACTTACATCACCAAGAACCACAAGATCATGCGCAGCACACTCGGAGATCCATCACAAGACGCAATACCGTTAGTCGCAATGGCGCCCCTTCAAAACACACCTATCGACCATGATCCCTATCGACTTTGGCAACAAAATTGGTAATGTTGTTAATTAAAAATAGTACCAACACATCATAGCAGCACGCTACTAAGACGCCAGTAACCAAAAATCCATGTATCATAGAGCCATTGCACCAAGACATGGAGTTGAGTATGCTTGTTGTACTTAAAAATACTACCAAACACACTCTCCCTAATCCGAAAGATATTCGACGTATCATAACTCTATGCGCTAAGACGCCGACCACAATCGATAGGGTGTGCGATTTCGAAGGCAAGTCGTATTTCTATAACAAACCCGCTCTTCACTAGCACTGAGATGACAGTCTTAGGCCATATTGGTGAGCGAGTCCACGTTTACCGTGGTATCGGTCACTGTGAAGCAGTCTACACGCCACTATAATAATCCTTTTTAAGTCCCATTTCTATTAATATATTGTTTTTACATATTTGAGTTCTTCCACATATTTGCTTTATTTCATAGACCTTACTATCATAAGTCCTTAATATGGGACTACTACATTGTGGAACAGTATTTCGGTGCTCACATGTGGTCCCATATGAATTTGATCAAGGTCAGACAAATAGTTTTTGAGTTATTCTTAAAAAATTATATTGAAGTCGGCTGTATAAAATTTTTAATTTTTAATTATTTTTAAATTAGTTTGTATACTATTAAGAAAGATGTTTTTTTTTATATAGTATTTTTTTTATAGGATAGGGTGACAAACGAGCACACAGTTCACCTGATAGTAAGTGGTTACTGTGACCCATAGACATCTACATCTATCCTCAATAAAGACTCAAGATGCAGATGCGTTGTCACCCGTGAGGACTGTTTGGTTTCGTACCAACGTTTGGGGGTTTATATTATTGATGAACAACTAATTTAATTGTTTTATTGTATATTTTATCATCATTATCATCATCATTACAGCCCTTCACAAGTCCATATTTATATTTTATAAACTGTTCAAATTATGTATAATTGCGTCTGTACTGCACACGCCTCGCCAATAGAAGAGAGAGAAATGTCGAGTTGACAGCTATATAAACGGTTACAATAGGGTGGTACCATGTAAATAGTGATGGTCTACAATCGGTGCTGTGAGTGTCTCGAACAAGGACTAAGAAGGAATGCCTATTTTCCAGTAAAAAGGGTCTCCGGTTCTCTACACTCACCATACGAAACACAGCAGCGTTAAGCTGCTATTTTACGTTGGTTTTTTGTGAGAGCGTGGTCCTTCCCCGGTCGAGCAGACCCATTCGTACTACCACGTTATTGTAATACAATCGCCTTGTATTTCTATTATTTAACAACTGTTGAATATTTTAAGCAAAGTTTATTAAATTTAACGAATTTTAAAGAAAATATAAGACAATACACTTGAAATGAATGCATTTTAACTTATGCTTGTTAATGCATTTCAATTGTTTAAAATATTATATCTATGATATGTTTAACTTACTTTATTTAAAAATTAATTATTATTTATTAATAATAACAATGCGCCAAAACAAAATCGAACCCCAACTTTTATATTAATGACCCACACAGTGGAGTCGTTAATATAAAATTTTACAATTTAATTTTACAATTTCATATCTTATATTTACCCCTTACCCCAGGGAATGGCCCCGCCATCACCTCCACCGACACCCCTTCAGCCACATCTATTCCAACGTAATACCATAATCATTAACTTAACCGAATTATTGTATATCATGTTGTTAATATAGTATATTCTCGGACAATTATTGACTTCCTCTTTTATTTAATTTATCTTGAAGTCATTGAAACATTAATTCAATAATGTCACCTTTTATATGCATTATGCATAGAGTTCAGTTGAATATTCGTTGAGATCAGTTGGCTACTCACACACAGGATAAATGTGATTGAGCCATTCACCCTGACCCAACTCTCTATGTTTGTTTAATAAAAAAATTACTTACAATCTATATTTACAAGTAATCGTCATCATAAATGTCAATGTTTTATCATATTACAAATGTTGTAGGTCTTGTTCATAACTTTAATAGATTCAGGCCAATAGCTCAATTATTATAAGGACTACCCACGAGGCCCCTTTAGCCACAGTACTTACATATATACATTAATATATACAAACTAAAATTGTCATTTAAAATATTTAATACTAGCTGTTCCCCGCGACATCGCCTGCGTGTAAGGTTTTTATTTAGGTTTCAATTATTTTGCGCGGAACCCTAATTCTTTTTCTTAAATAAAAGTAGCGTAAGTTACTCTTTATAACATTAGCTGTCTGCCAGTGAAAGTCCCATCAAAATTAGTTGAGCCGTTTCGGAGATTCGCCGGAACAAACAGATAGACAGACAAAATTTTAAAAATTGTGTTTTTGTGCCGTATGCATTCAGTGAAAAGCTATTATTTTGACATTGCAAACAGACACTCCAATTGTATTTATTTTTATAGATAAATGAATGGCATTGAAATTTCCTCTTTCATTTGTCTCTAGGTTTGCTAAAGTGTATACATTATCAAATAGTACGGCTGCTATTATATAACGCCCTTCATATGCCAAATTAAACTTGCTCATAACTTTGTTGTCTACACCTGATCTACTAGATCTTGAAATCTTTACTAAGTCGCCAATGTGATATTTTATTAATCTATTTCGCATATCATATTCTGTTTCTTATTCGACTTGCCTCTTTTAAATGTTTAGGTACTTGTTATCCAATTCTTTCGACATTATGTTTGTCTTTACTATTAGAAATTACTTTGTCAAAAGACATCTCATTTGACTCATCATAAAGAATCTCACAAAGCGTGAAGCCTGTACTATTGTGATATGAATTATTATACAAATTCTTATAACTAAAACTTTACTACAACTAAACGTACGTAACATAGACAACCCGCACTGTTTTGACGTCCCACGGATGCATAAGCTGTATTTGCCGCGGAAACATGATAAGCGTGGCTTTTTAAGCGCCCTTACCATGCATAATCATGAAGTGTGCAGGCTCCGTTATCATTTCTTGCCGAGATTGGATGATTTATTCTAAACGACGACATTACGTATACCTTAGGAGCATTTCTGTCATATGGAAGGAGATGGAGCTTCACGGGAGGTTCTACAAGGTTTTGCATGAGCTTTTTATAGACACAGTGGCCTCTCTTCATTGACTACGTTTTGGTCACTTCTTTGGGGAAATCAAGGCTTTTGCCTGTCTCATACAAGATTAGGTTATTAAGACTGATGATACTTCCTAAAAGATAGCTTCTGCAACTTCTGTCGTACCCGTCGCCATCCTGGAGCTTCAAATAGGGATGCCATCTCCAGTTTTCCAGCGTTTTCTAACTTTGAGTATTTATACAGACACCTAAAGTATGGTTTCGTTAATCAGAAACAACCTTATTATAAATCCTTGCTAGAGACAGTGCTTGTAAATGACCGCGCCAGGATCCATGGGCTCTATTGAGACTGGACCATCATCACAGACAGGACTATTCTTGTGAATAAGCCAGTTTTTGTGGTGATGGACTGGACACAGTTAAGGATATTTTTGGTTGACATTATTATCGTTCCGCATGATGAGAACATCGTGAAAGCATAAACAGATAAGTAAAAAAATATCTAGACCTGGCTGCTGAGGCAACTTGTGGGGATGGTCTGCAATTTGTTCGCCTCCAATCGTTCCCATCTCATGGAATTACTAAATCTCACACAGTATTTTATTGGGGATGAATAAATATGCGATCCTCCATGTTCAAAGGGGTAGGATTGCGAGCTCGTAGTGCATATACTTACCTATGCACTTCAACTTAAGGAGCGTTTCCAAAGCTGAAAAATACCGATACCTGGGTTTTTCTCTATAGAAAATTGGTTGGTGATCTGATTTGAAACGTGTTTGTATATATTTAATAGATTCAATACACAGTCTCATCACTCTCACAGTCAATCACAAAAGTAGTGAGGGGTAGCACGTCATATTGTGGTTGTACTGAGTACAGGCAGTCAGTTGCGTTGTGGAGCGCACTGAGGTAGCACAGGGTAGGACGTGTACCTAGAGAGACTTGAAAAGTCTTACAAGTAGGGACGAGGAAAAAGGTTAGTAAGAAAAGTCAACTTTTGTTATCTAAAAACGACCTTGAGTTTATACTACTTAAAATGGGCTAAATAGATATTGTACCATAAATGTATGTAAGGCTAAACAGTTATATAGAGCGAAAGAACTATTTTAATATTCTTATACAGAAAAAGGGACAGTCAACGAATAAAATATTCAATATTACTAAGAATTTCTTCGGGGTGTTACAACTTTTTGAATCATATATTCAATAAGATATAAATTACAGTTCAGACATATACTTTCGCTTATTTCATATTAAAATGGAAGGATTTATTATATATCAACATGCAATTTAAAAAAACTACTACTTAATTTGTGTCTGATTATATACCGCGTCGAAAGATGTGTTTTAAAATAACAGGTGTAAGATAAAATATAAGCCAGGAAGTACAAACATTGCAGATCCACTATCACGGTTATGCAAAGAAACAAATGTACAACCTATATAGAGTGACTGTATAATATGTCAAATAGTACAAATAGCAAAGCCACATGCTATTTCTTTGCAAGATATAATTTTACTATCTGAAAGTTACTTTTTTTGTGTGCGAGCAGCCATTCAGGAAGACCAGTATCACTGCAACCTATAAGATCTATTGTGATCGCTGCTATGGCTATAGTTCACTGCTAAGCCCTATGTTTACAATGATTGAAGGCGATTCTTAGCTGTGAGCAATTTCAGTTTTTCTGAGTAAAGTACATAGTTTCTCAGATGAGTGTTACGATTGCGCATTAATGGTTCTACAATCAGTTAGAATGTGCAGAGGTGTTTCTTCCATTAGGGAACAGAACCGGCACATCCTTAAGTTGCTTTGTCCCAGGATAGACATGTACCTTGGATGGACATGGACAACGGTGTCCAGTCAGGGTTCTTGCTGGAGTACGCAGTTTATTCTTACTTAATCCCAGGACTTCTGAAGCGAATTTACGATCATAAGCCCGGATTAAGATTTGGCAAGTTCATTGTCTACAATACCCGCATGACCCAGAATCCATCTTAAAATAACCCTCTTGTTACACCCCAGGGCGTTTAGATGGTTCACGCAATCTCCAACTAGTTTCGAACTCACTAAGTTGATCTCAGCGCTAGCAGCGCTGCTTGACTATCAGAGTTTATATAGATAATATGGTTGCCGTAGTGTTTTTGCAGGTTGATTTCAGCCAGTCTTCTCTGGAGGGTAGTTCCAGTAGAGAGCATGCATAAGATCGGTGTTTCCTTTAGTGAGTAAATCTTAGATCTAAATCTATATGTGTTGGCGACGCGCTTAAAAAATAATTTTAAAAATTTTCATTTCATAAAAAATAAGTAAATTTACACTTATAATTATTTACAATTAAAAGTATAAAAATTAGCCCAAATGATAAAGCAATATATGTTAAAAGTAAATAGATTTAATATAATGATAATAACATTCGATTGTCGAGCGAAATTTCGGGGTTCTATTATCCGGTCCAGAGTTAATTCCAGAAAAGTTTGTTTATAGACTAACTAGAGTCATGTGTTACTATGTAATACATGACTCTATATAATCGGCTATGTAATACGAATAAAAGTCTTATATTAAACTAGCTGACCAAGCAGACGTTGTTCTGCCCTTTCCGAACAACTATTTGCTTTCCCAAAAAAAACTTTGAAGATCACTTATCGGGATTAAAACTATCCTATATCTCAAGTTGGACCAAACTGCACACAGTGTGCAAAATTTCATTGAAATCAGTTCATTAGTTTAGGAGTTCATCGCGGACAAATAATGTGACACGTCATTTTTATATATAAAGATTAGATACTTATTTTAGATAAAAATATAGCTGTAATTTAGACAAAGAAAGCACTAGCCTTTTGCAGAGATGATAAGGGTCGTGCAGAAATTGGTTGTTCATTTTGTATGGGAGTCAAACAGTGTCTAAATAATGTACAAAAAATAAAAATAAAATTGTTTAGTATACTTAATCGATTTGTGAAAATTTCAATAATGTGTGTAAAAATAGGCAATAAGTGTTTCAGGATAGTGATAAGATAAGTGATGTGTTAAAAGTGTCTAATTTTGTGCTTAAAATAACGAAATAATAATTGAATTATATAAGAAAATTAAAGTTGAATTGAAGTGTATTAATGCTGTTTAAGGTTTTAATTTGTGAACTAAACCATTGTATTAGTTATGATATTCATGTTTATTAATAAATATTGTTGTTTTGAACATGTGTGATAGATATTTAAGATTTATAACTTTAAAAATGTTCTGTAAAATTGGTGTATTTTGTTGAATATCTTATTATGTCTTTATGTGGTAGTGATGTAATGTATATCATAATAATAAGACTTTGTATGTGTTTTTATAAGTGACATTATGTAACCATATGTTTTTAAGAAATAAAGATATAGGGTTAAATGCAATACCGAGACCAGAGCCAACTACAACGTTTAGAACACCAACAGCCGGCCTCGATAGCGCTGATGCCATCCACAGATTGGTAGGCATAGCTATAGAGGTCGGCACGCAGGTCCTGGCCGATATAAGAGCCAGGACAGATCCGATCACAGCGATAATGAGAGCGTTGGCGCAGCTACTGGCCCGGCATTACGGAGGCGAGTAACCTGCGCCTTCTCTACTGAATAGCGTACTATGAGAATAACAACTACGACGTTTTAGGTCCCAAGGAACCAACGCACGTCCCTACGGACCACCGGAGATGTCCGGATGTATTGGACATCGTGCTCTCTAGGAACGTCAACTGCCCAATAGTGTACGACCTAACTTCACAGTACCTCCCGATTCTGATTACCTTTGGCCTCAAGGCAGCCTACGCCGTCCTGAGTTTTTAAGACAAAGATTAATTGGGGGCTCTACCAAAAATATTTACAGGAGAGGCCTCTAGTTTATATACAAATAACCTCAGCGGACGACGTAGAGGCCGCTGCAACTAGAAAAACTAAAACGATCCAAGATGCTCTCCATAAGGCCTCAACGATCGTCTCACCAACAGAAAGGAGAGAAGAGCTGCCGCGTGAGATATGGAGAAAAAGGAGCACTGAGAAAGCTCTGGGCTCGCACTTACTGACCCAAGTTCAAAACCAAGTTAAACAGACCAACGGATAAACTGTCGGTTGCAATCCAGGCCCACAGAGAAGAGGCCTGGGAACGGCGCATCTGAAAAGCGGAAGAGCTAAATGCGACGCTCCACAAATCGAACCGATAGTTAAGAAAATATAGACCCCTCGTTTGCACTGACCAACAACACGGACAAACGTTGTTACGAGGCCAAAGGTAGAGTGGATATCCTAGTAGAGCACTTCGAGGAGCAATTTATGCCGAACCCAGCAAGTGCGGAGTTCATGGAGCTTCATGTCCGGAAGGAGAGCCGCGTACTGGAGTTCCTGTCGTCGCCCGCGCCACCTCTTGCAGAAGAGTGGTTCATCTCCACCGCTGAACTGCGGAGGACAGTAACCCGCCTGCAACCGAGGAAGGCGCTGGGGCACTACGGGATTACCAACGCTGCATTCCGATAGCTGCCCAACAGATCACTTATAGAGATAGGTCAACTCTACAACAGTATATTGCGGACATCACACTTCTCGGAGGACTGGAAAATCGGCAAAGTGATCGTACTGCCGAAACCCGGGAAAGACAGGCGTAGAGCAGCCAGCTATAGGCCGATCACGCTGCTATCGCACATAGTTAAACTGTTGGGCGTCTTTCTCGACATAAAGAAGAAGTTTGACAGGGTGTGGCACTCTGGATTACTCTATAAATTGGAAGCACAAACAAATATCCATCCTGCTATGTTGCGGCTAGTGGCGTCATTCCTTACAGATAGGAAGTTCTACGTCTGTATAGAGTACGCCAAGTCAGCAGCGAGACCCATAAGAGCCGGTGTGCCACAGGGCAGCTGTCTATCATCGATCCTGCACGCGGCTTACACCAATGACATCCCAACCCTGGCAGGATATCTGCGCGAATGGGAGGACGATTTAGAGCTGGCTCTATACGCGGGCGAAAGCGCTTAATTCACATCATCCAGAAGAGCCCACATAGCCACTGCTAGGATGCAGCGTCTGCTGGACCTGTCGCCACCATGGCTGGACGAGTGGAGGATGGCCGTCAATGTTGGCAAGACGTCCGCTCTGCTCACCAGACGCCACAGAAACCTACCAACACCATTGACACTCAGGGGCCAAGAGATCACGTACGAGAAGGCCGTGACCTACCTTGGATGCCGAATCGACAAGATGCTGCGCATGACCGCGCACGTCGAACTCGTCGTCTGCAACGCCAGAGGTACGCGGGCGGTGCTCCGTCCCATCGTGACATCCAAGCTACCATTGAAGACCAAATTGAAGTTATACAAGATGTATATAAGATCCAGACTTACACATGCTGCTCCAGCTTGGTACGTACTCCTGAGAGATCGACAGAGGCGGCGACTGCAGGCCCAGCAGAATTTATCACTACGAACTATCTCCGATGCAGTTCGCTACGTCCAGAATGACGTCATTGCGGCCAACATGAAAATGGAGACCATACAGGAATTTGTAGTCCGGTTAGCGCGCAGTATGCTCGACTGCGCAGACAACGGGCCACACCCTCATCTTAATAACTTGGCACCTTTACATGACCGGCCTCCGGACAGACGACCTCTACCAAGAGAATGCCTCTTAGAGATTAGAGTCAAGTAACAACCCACAATGTCACAGATAGACCAACATTGACTTATATAATTTGTGAAGCCAATCTGCAGCGACCGGGGAATTGAACCCCCGACCGCTGCTTCTCACTTACAACGCCGAGACGGCTCCCACGACCGGTACATAATTGTGTACCGTGAGGAGAATCCAGGCAATGGGGAATTCCCCGAGGCCCGATAACTGCTGTGTGCTAAATAGCACACACGCAGAAGGCAAGGATAACGATGTAAATTCGTTCGAGACAGTTCGGGACCAGCTACCAGTTTTCCAGTTTACATCAAGATAGAAGATAGTAGGGAAAGTTATAGGAAAAAGTAGTGAAAGTTTCAATGTCGCACTCTTAAGGGGAAATTACGAAGATAAAATAAACAGAAACAGAAACAGAAACTTTTTTTATTCAATATAGATTATAAATAATACTTATTGGAAGTCACTCTTTTGTATAATTATCACTGGTTCGAAAAAAAACCTCTGTCCTGGGAAGAACCAGCAAGAAACCCAGCGGGACTTTTTTTTTTAAATAACAGCTTACAATCATGTATGTTACATAAATTAACAACACAACAAATTAGAAATAGCTTGGTAGCGATCACCTCATTTCCAGGGGTTATTATCATCTATAAATTCTTTAATATTATAATAACCCTTTTTATACAAACTTAGTTTAATAAAGTTTTTGAACTTTGAGCAGGTCAAATTTTATATATTTTCTGGAATTTTGTTGTAAAAGCGTATACATCGCCCCAAGAATGAATTACTGACTCGATGGAGTCGAGTAACTGGTACTACTACTCGTAGCTTGTGTCTGTTCATTTTGATGTTTCAAATTGATGTTTCATTTCCAACTCCACTTTAAATCCAAATACAGTCCATTGGCAATAGGCGTCAATACCGGGACCATTCCATAGGGACCCGTAATCATAGTCATCTAACCTTTCTTTTGAGAGAAGACAGACGGGCTTTGAGTGGCACACCTCAGGGGTCACACTCACCTCGTTGTTCCCAAACCCAAAGTGGTGTGGTATTAGTTTCTGAGGATAGAAGGTCACTGACCGATTGATCTCTGCTGCAGGTCGGGTCACCGGTGCCGCTGTACCCCTTTTAATAGGAAAGCAAGCTCAGAGTGCCCTAGGCGTTAATCGTATACAAACTAACCCTCGCCTTCTTGTCTAAATAAATATCAAGGGACGTTAGGCATAGAAGTGCATTAAGAGCGGCTCTTCCAGGCGATGATCGCATCGTTCAAGTTTTCATTAAACAGGCAGTCCTTTGTAGACTATTTAGCCTATCCACAGTAGTCTTTTAGTTGGCATAGGTAAAAATCGGACTCACTATGCTGCTGTAAAGCCATCACTCTGGGACACAGGTCCCAGTTGTTCCCAATCATATGCTGCACGTACCTAAAGTTAGCCTTATGACATACGTTGCTAAGGTGAAAGTTCCACGTTAGTTTTTGGTCGATTGTTAAGCCCAAATACTTAACTTCAGTGGAGAATGGTACTTCTTTACCATTAAGTTTTTTGATTTTAGTCTGTTTGAGTGAAATGACTTCACCCACTTGATGGTCGCAGGGACAACATTTTTAGATGTTAGGCCCCTAACCAGCAGTGATGTGGGGTTACTGTTCGTAAGACGTCCTGAATATCTAGAAAGGTACAAAGAGCTATTTCTTTATCCTTCAGTGCTTTTTCGACCATGTCAATAACACTAATCAGTGCTGTTTCCGTAGATTTTCCTCTGCTGTAAGCATTCTGGTTGTAATTATAGGCATCATAGCTAGAGCTACATCCCTAATATATCTATCTATAACCCTTTCCAATATCTTGAGAAGAAAGAAAAATAGGCTTATTAGTCTAAAGGACATTGGTAAGGCGTAGTCCTTTTTTACCAGCCTTAGGTATAAATAAAACTTTGACGATTGTCCATCGTTCCGGAATATAACCCTATGCAAAACTTGCTCTAAAGATTTTCACCAGATAAAGAAGAAGGATATCGATTCCCTTCTGTAGTTGGATGGGAATTATTCCATCCTCACCGCTTGTTTTATATGGTTTAAAAGAGTCAACAGCACAATGCAACAGGTTTGGCCTTACTATCTTTGCAGCCCTACACCAGTCGTCATTACAAGGCCTTTGTAGAGCTATGAAAGAGTTCGAAGCAAAAGTCTTCTGTGACCTTGGGATTGAAAGGTTGACACTAGTAACTCCAATGTTTCCATAATGATTTCTTATATTTACGCGAACGCTACACAAAATTTCAATGGAGCAAGAAAGTTGGCCCATCTTGTACCTACTTTTATTAAGGGGCTACTCCATGCGAACGACCTTGAGCATTTGACCGCTTGCTACAATATTAATATATTGTAGCGAGCGGCTCGCCGGAAGAAATATGTAAGACGCCACCTATTGTACGAAAGTAGAATTATTTTTTCAACATCAATAAACTATTTTATGGAAATACACATAGCGTACAAAGATAAATGTATTTTAATTTTTTTATTCTGTTCTGTATATATTAGTTGCATTATATTAGAATTATGTATTTTCATATATTATCTAATTATGAAATTTTATAATTAATTATATATTAAAACTGAAGCATTGAAAATTGTGAGTTTAAAAGATACCTATTCACTATAGGTAAATAAATAGATAGCTCGGCTTTTGTACAAATATTTGGTGCAATAAAAAATAAATAAATAAATAGGATGTTTCGCATATGTGTTTTTGATTATTGTTAATTTTTACGTGGCACGTATTGAAAAGTTATCTACTAATTTTTGAACTTATGCTGGCTGATATTATCCTCACCCCAATGATTGATGAGGATGAAAATCAATTTTATTTCTACATACGTAATTATATTTATTTATACATAAGGGTAACTTTAATAAAGGTAATACAAAAATCAACAAGAAGTATAAGGGTTCAATCTTTCAATTTCAGTTGTAAAAAAACGTTACCCCCACACTAGGATTTTCTCCTGTGTCGTGGAGGCAGTTTACAAACATAAATTGCACAAAGACAAACATCCAGACCCGGAACAATTATTTGTAGGCCATACAAATACTTGTTCCATGCGGGATTCGAACCCGCGGCCCCCAGCGCAACAACTGATTGCTAAGCCACTGCGCCACCATGAAGCTAATACAAAGACTAACTTTGTATTTGCTTCATGGTCGCCGGGTTATAGCTAAAGTGACCATACGTCCCGTTTTGAACGGGACTGTCCCTTTTCTCGGTCTCCTGTCCCATTGTCCCCAAACAAAGCTCCGGGACACAAAATTGTCCTGTAACTCGTTGGATGGAAGTATTCAAAGTCAACAATCTTCAACATAATTTTTTTTAATCGAATATATTTTATGTCTACCTGGTACGAATGCTCCGGTAGAAAGAGTATTTTTTTATTTTGCATAAATTGTGGACGTCTGAAAGAA
Organism: Parnassius mnemosyne; assembly: GCA_963668995.1. NCBI lineage: Eukaryota > Metazoa > Arthropoda > Insecta > Lepidoptera > Papilionidae > Parnassius > Parnassius mnemosyne. Next base: position 27,978,119 of record CAVLGL010000115.1, read on the forward strand.
ACACTTACGGCTCCAGAGTTCTAAAGGCGATGTTGTTAACAAAGATAACAATAAAAAACTTGAGCAGAATTTTATTCTTATTTAAAATCATCACCAACTTTATTAAAGCAAATTTAATCCACTGACAAATGTAATTAATAATTAAAAAAATATGTTGCATTTAATAATTACCGTCTATACCGAATATAATTTTATAGTGAACACTAATTGTATAAAGTTATAGTTTTTAGAGTATAAATAAACCCATGTCCTGTTATGAGTTAAAAAATAAATGGTCAGTTTAGTCTTTTTAGTTAAATTTAGTTTTAAAAATTTTTAGTTTATAGTAAAAAGTAGGTATATTAGTACTTTTTACCGAATTATAAGTATAGAACACCTAATGTACTCAATTATTTTTTGAAAAAGAAGAAAAAACAAGCAATAAATAATATACAATATTTTAGCAAAAAAAGTATAACTTAGTAATACTAATTATAACTTAGAACATAAATGAAAAACTCACAACTGACTATTTGGCCCGACCCAGGATTCGAACCCGGGACCTCATGATCAGCAGTCGCACTACTACAACCACTAGACCAACGAGGCAGTACTATACCTGATAAGATATTGTGGTTGGGTGATAATATTGAATTAGCCTTTTATAGTGTAAATTATAATATTTGTCGAAATTTTAATTATAGATTCGAACCTTACATGCTAATGGTGCTTCATTTTTTTATTTGCATTTACTTCAAAGAAAATACACGCAAAAAGCTTCATCGCGCAGTAAAAAACACAACAAATATATGTATAACTAATACGAAAAATTATACCCAAAACAAACAAATAATACTACCTATAAATAACCTAATAAGTAATAATATTATCGACTCATATGACGTGGCGTATGCGTTGGTCGACGCTCTAACAACACGGGCTTCACGTCGAAGAGCTCAGCGCTCACTGACTTCAGCAAGCCCGTGAGCAGTAAATATGCCCAGATTTTAAAATAATTCCTTAATAAAATCAAATTTTGGTCTTTTGAAAAAAAATTTACTATAGAAATGTTCATTAATAAATTGCCTATCCATTGGTGTAAATCGCAAAATAAAATAATACTTACTTTACGAGGAGATGCATGTTATCAATAATAATTTCACATTTATGTGGTTTCGTTGTGAGGAGATTATATTAATATTTATTCCTTTAAAAAAAATTGGATATAGCTTTTATGGAATCAAGATTATGTAGAAATATAATGTGTTTTTTATTTGTTGATATATCTTTTAAATAAAAAGTAGATAGCTTCTAAAAACCTCCCAAATAACGACTAGCGCGACATTTTGCTCAACCTGCGCCTTAATATGCATTGCCACTAGAATTACAAAACACATACGGTAAATCAAAACTGTTTAAAAGTAAACTTAAATCATATTTGATAAATCAACCAACCATACTTATTGTAGTAAGTACTTCATACTGGATTATTGTGATTTAATATTAATACATCTTTGTTTTTATAAGACGACTCTCTAGTGTAGATAAACCCCTAGAGGTTTATATGCTAGTATTGTACTGGATAATGTAACATAATTATGCTTAATAAATAAATAAAAAACATATTTAAATAAAACTAATTTTACGGATTTTATGGCGTATATTATTAACTTGTTTTATATTCTCAACGTTTCGAGCACTTTTCAGCACCCATGGTCACGGGGGGGAGGGGGGACTGAGGTGTATGACGTCCCAATGTCATAGTTAACCTCCAGTATTTTCGCTAAGTGTTCAGCGAATCTGTAAGTTGGTGAATCGATTTGGCTCACTATGGGAAGTAGTGGAGCATTGGGCTTGTGTATTTTTGGTAACCCATACAACTTCGGTGGTTTGGCACACGTAGGTATTATCGATTTTACGTCTAGATTTCATTTTTCGGAGGGTTTCTTTATGAGGTCACAAGTTGTTTCAAGTGTGTTATTTGTTGGGTCGTTTCTAACCTTTTTATAATTACTTGCATCCGACAAAAGTTCTTGTATTTTAGAATTATAATCCGACGTATCCATAACTACCGTGGCATTTCCCTTATCTGCGCGGAGAATCGTGAGTTATGGTTTATTGCGTAGGTTATTCAACGCTTTAAATTCGTCTTTAGGTTGATTCGGTTTTGGCGCTGAACTTCGACGTAACAGACGAAATGTCTTGACGTATCGCTTCCAAATCTTCCTTTCGCATATTGTGCTTAAATAAACAGTCCTCGAAACTGCAGATACCTAATTTCCTTGTAGGGTAATTTTTTTCGGTGTTATAGCAAAGTTAAGGCCTTTCGATAATACTCTAATTGTTGTAGAATCGACGCTCCGGGAAGTCTGCAGTCTATGAACATGTACAGGATCACCGCCGTCACTACATTAGATTTGATAGACCACAAATCCGATTCCGATTCCTTCCAAACATGATTCGTGAGGCTATTGAAATCAAAAAACATTCTAATTTCAATAGAGAAGATGGCTGGGTGCTACCATCTGCTTGGGATCCCATAATTAATAAAATTAAATCCCAACCCAAGCATACAACTGCAAGACTTCAAGATGCTGTAGGTTCATACTGCCGTAGATCGGAACATAAATTAATAATTTTTAATCTGGAGGTAGCCGTGGTTAACTATAACATTGGGACGTCATACACCTCAGTCCCTCCCCGAGACCATGGGTGCTGTAAAGGGTTCGAAACGTCGGGAATATAAAATAAGTTAATATACGCGATAAAATCCGTAAAATTAGTTTTATTCCAATATTTCTACTTCATTAGTGGTGAAGCTACCATCAGGCTTCTTAAGAAGCCTGATCTGACTAGGTATAGCTTTCGATAACATTTTGTACAGTCTTGCACTGTGAGGCAAAAACTCAACTTCCTCGCATAGCTTCCTCCACGATTCTCTCTTAGGTTTCCTATTTTAATTAGGTAATATATTCGATTAGGGCTGCACTATAAATATCCCACTCTTTAGTTTTTTTGGTCCTATTGAAGAGAGTTCTGCTCTTTTTCCTAAGCTCCTTCAACTTAATGTTCCACCAGGAAACATTTCGTATTGAGATCTTGGTTTTGACAGGACAACTACCCTCGAAGCCTTCACGGCTACCTACGGTTACAGTCTCCGTCGCTAACTCTAGTCCTTCAATCGTTTTGATGTTTTAAGGAAACGTTTCCAAATTCCTCCTTAGCCTATCACTATAGACATCCCAGGAGGTCTTGGATCTCTCAAGGCAACAGTTTCATAAGTTGTAGTAAATCACAAACTAAAAGTGTTTGTGGTCAGACATCGAGTTTTCGCTACTAACATAACAGTCAGTTAACCGCCTGGAAATGAATTTAGGAGCAAAGTTTATATCTAACGCTTCTTGCCTAGCACGCGGTACGAAGGTTTGATGTACACCATAAGTTTAGACTTACGAGACGAATGGAGATGAGAAAATCATAAATTAACTCACCTCTTTCATTGATGTTAGCGATTCCTCAGGCTGTGTGGTGAGTATTATCATAGCAACCGACTACAAGTTCGGCGTTGTGTTTTCGACTTTGCGTACTCCGCCACTCGCCCTAACTCGATGGCAGGATCTGAGCTCTCCGGGAAGATAGGCTGAGCAAATGTTTACTCTGGCCCCTTGTTCATCTCTTGAGATGTATGAAGGCTGTAATTAGGTCGTCGTTGCAGTACTCTGGAACAGCTAAAAGTTCAATGTTCTGCCTTTAGTATTGACTAAGATCTTAGCAGCGGCCGACAATCCCAGAACTTGACCGTTAGCCACCTAAGGCTCTTGTATGATGGCCAGGTCAATGTTGTCCTCTGCAAAGCAAACTTCCACCACGGCAGAAGCAGCTGCTGCATGGTGGAGATTTACCTGGATCATAGGTATTTCCACTGTGTTGCTTCAACAATGTATAGAGAATAAACAGCTGACGTACCGTTAATACCTGCCAGTATCGATAAAGAAGTTCAGTTGGATGTCTATAAGAGAAGAACCCGCAAACTTTTAGAATGGCCCTTTGTGATATTTCTACGCGCTTCATAATTGTTTTAGAAGCACCGCCCCAGGAGGTGATGCAATAAGTAAGAAGGCTTTGCGCTAGGGCATAGTAGATACGTGTTAAAGCTGTTTTATCTAGTACATGGCGTACATTTTTGAATATGTATATTAATTTAGATAGTCTATTGGATAATACTTCGATATGCTTTTTAAAAGAAAGGTTGGAATCTATTATTACACCAAGATACTTAATGTTATGGACTAATTCTATTTTGTTACATTTACATGATTTAATATTAATATTTGAGAGACATTTGTGTTAGATCAGAGGTTTATTGATAATATGATCAAGGCGTTCTTTACGTATTGTGAAAGCAATGTATTTGGTTTTTTCAGAATTCAAGGTAAGAAAATTAGTTTGCAGCCATTCATTTATCAAATTAAGTCCCATATGCTCAGCATCCTGAACAGCTTCCCAGGAATTTGTAGAAAAAAGAAGGCATGTGTCATCAGCATATGATATTATATGTCCATAAGGAGGCTGAATAGAAGTGAGATCGTTTATATAGACGAGAAATAATGTGGGACCTAGAATGCTGCCTTGGGGCACACCGTAGGAAATTAATGCCTCATGACTAATGTAATCTCCGATTTTAGTACATTGTGTTCTATTACAGAGATAATCTTTAAATAGAACAAGTTGCTTTCCTCTAATACCACATAATTCCAACTTTTCTATTAGAATGCAGGTAGAAACAGTGTCAAACGCCTTGGCGAGATCCAAAAAAATTCCAATGACTTTGTTATTTTTGTCCAAATTTTTAACTACGTAATCTCATAGGATTTGAATTGCGAATTCCTACATGCGCGAAGCCAACTACGGCACTGAAACTGAGCTTCTTCTCTCCCGTTGCCTGCTTCATAGCTTTCCTGATCTGGTCTTTGAGTACTCCTCCTCAGACCGACTGCATTTTCTCGCCTTCGGATCTGGGGGAGGGTTAAATTAGTAAGTTAGAAATGATGTGCCTTATGTGCAATTTTAAAGTTAAGCGTCGAAATGTGGAACCAACGGCAATAGGACGGATACCGTTATTCCTTTTTTTTGGAATCACATAATCTTGCCCCATATAAGAATGGCATGATATTTGGATTAACATTACCAGAAAGCATAAAATTACATAATTTTGTAATATCATTAAGAAGAGTGTCACCGGCAGATGCGCTTACAAGATCTTTAAGATATTGAGACGTAATTCCGCCAATGTCGCCAGCAGATCCATTCGATAACAACATGATTTGTTTTGAATTTTAAAAAAGGAATCATCAATCAGAAATTTGTAAAAGTTGCATAAAATTCTTAGGAGGCAGCGGTAAATTTTGAGAAGGATTGACCGACGGATGCTTCTGACGAAGGCATTCAAGTATTTTGACATTACGAGAAGCCAGGAAATATTAGCAGAATTATATCAAAAGAAGCCATGAATTAAAATAAGAAAAGATGAGTAGGCTGAAATTTCGTCTTAACGTTAGAAATTATGTACCTGCAAGCTAATTCTAAAGTTAAGCGTCGAAGTGTGGAAAAAACGGCTTAGGATGAATATCCTTTTTTTTTTTTGAAGGTACATAATCTTGCCCCATATAAGAATTCAAAGAATGGATTTTATAATATCATTTAGAAATACTTCGCCGGCGTCACCGGCAGAAGCGCTTACAAGATCTTTAAGATGTTGAGACGTAATTCCGTCAATGTCGCCAGCAGAGCCACTCGAATATGACATAATTTCTTCTAAAGGGTCTTTTTCAGAAATTTGTAAAGATTGCATAGAAGTCTATATATTACTACTATATTGACTCGAATTGTAGCTGTTTCACATCATGTATGTGATCTGAGATAAGTTTTCACCATGAAAATTTTGCTGATTTAAATTTACGTTAATGTTATGTGAAGAAAAACTCTTTGTCAATAACATAATATTATATATCAATAACATTTGCGGAAATGTTATGTGCAAAAAGAATAAAAAAACATCAGTAATAATGTACAGTTTATAAAACAATCAGTCTTCCAGAAAATAAAACTACATAACTATACTTATTTATAGTTTTATTTTATCCCACATGCTCCTCGTTATGTCAATTCGAATAATTTTGATGCAACCTCTCAAATGTATAGGAAATCACCCGATAGGTTTGTGAGGCTTGAACAAAAGTTTCATATGGGCGCCCACTGTAACGCTAGTAGTATAGAATTTAGTTTGATGATAGAATATATTATTAGAATTATAGCATTCTTCCCTCGGTAGAGAGCACAGAATACATATACCCAGACGGGGTAGAGAGTAATTGTGTTCTGTGACCAGTATATATTCTAAATCCCTAGGTTGAGTTTTATTTATTTAATAATAAATTATAATTAATGTAATTACTTAAAATTCCTAGGTTTGAAAACTAGTTAATTAAATAAATCTATAATTATTTTACGGTAGCTATTAGTTACCTATTAGATCTTTGTTAGAGATTAGCTTTATATTTTGTACTAGTATACTCCTTACCCACCAACTATAATCTTCTTTATATATTAAAATTACGTGTCACATTGTTTGTCCACGATGAACTCCTAAACTATTAAACTGATTGCAATGAAATTTTGCACACTGTGTTTAATTTGGTCCAACTTGAGAGATAGTTTTTATCCCTATAGTGGGCCACTTCTTCAATACTTTTTATTACGAATTTATCAATTTTTATAGGACACAGGGTCGTCGGAGAGGGCAGAGGGGCAGAGCAACGTCTGCCTTGCCAGCTAGTAATATATATAATATATATTATAATAAGAAATTCTATATAGAGCACTCCTTAACTATTTGAAAAGGTTTTTTTTAATAACCGGCTTTACGGCTCTGGGTTCTAGCCCTTCTGAGCCTGAAGTTACAATATATTATAATAATTATCCTTCATAGTATACTGCTTCACAATATGTTGAACGCGTTACATTGTGCAGCCCTCGGGAGATTTTGACGGCAATTTGAGCCAGCAGACAGCTGACAATTGGCGTTGGTGTCTCAAGACGCCTAAGCAGACAGACATTTAATACACAAAATGACACCACTTTTATATATCAAAATCTACTTCAAACCATTATTTAAACAATAATACAGGAGCAGCAATCCGTCGCCGGTCAAGTTCCCGCCGAAACTCCTATTTGAAAAGAGAATTAATAATCACCAAAGAGTATGTTAACTTTGATCGTATAATTATAATTAATTTCAATTTGGTTGTTTATAGTACTACTGCTGTCTGATGTCTGTGGTTATTTGTTTTTCTTAGTGGTATCCCCGCCGGGTGTGTGTACGGTGTATAGATTGTGTATCTGTAATTTACTCTAATATTAATAATAAACAATGTGTTTTATAAATTATTTAATCGTATAATAGCTAAATATTATTAATCTCATTGCCGATGTAATAATTTAGGAGTTTTTATACACTTTTTATATTGATGTGAGGTTCTCGTGCTTTGTCTTCGTGTGTGACAATATACTCAAAATGGCGCATCAACTGGCACCGTCTGTAAATTGTTCGTTAGACGACATTGACCTCGGTGCACTAAAGGTATTTTTGAAATAGCTAATAAATGTAATTATTCTGTAATGTCAAAACACAGCCTTTTCATTTTCTAACAGCTCTTACAAAGGGCAATGATCTCGCAGGGCGTGAATCATACTAAAGGCTCTGTATTGAGGATTATAATTAGCTTTAGATTTTTTTCCCTATTTATCCATCCTTCGTATCTGATTCTAGGACCCAGCTGGTATCTTCGAACTTATTGAAGTTGTGGGAAATGGCACGTATGGCCAGGTGTACAAGGTAATTTAAGTACAAGCAAACAATTATTAAATATTCGCACTATCTACTTCATATTATCAATTCAAAGCAACAGTGATACTTTTTTATTTTTTCTATTTCATTATCAATTAAACTAACTGTAATTGTTTGACCTTTCAAGTAACTCACACAACTTCAGATAGACTATTAAAGTTAATGAAGAGAATTAACATCTATCAACTCACTCATGAAAGGAAAGTGACCCATTCTGTTGCTACCTATTAAAGTTCTTACAGTTTGGAATTTTGTCAGTTTTTTTTAATGGATGCAAAAATCTTTAAGTTTCATTTTAATGCAAAAACTAAAATTAAATACTTAAATTTAATTCTTTGTTTTTCAAATATTTTTAAAATGAAATAAACATTAAATTTATATTATTTTTAGGGTCGCCACACAAAGACAGGTCAACTTGCTGCTATCAAAGTTATGGATGTCACACAAGATGAAGAGGAAGAAATAAAACTTGAGATAAATGTCCTAAAAAAATATTCTAACCACCGTAACATTGCCACTTACTATGGAGCATTTATAAAAAAAACCCCATCTGGTAAAGATGATCAATTATGGTTGGTTATGGAGTATTGTGGTGCTGGTATGTATTATTTTTACTTATATTGTACATTTATTGAAAATGATATTACATCTTTGAATATAAATCATATTAGTTATATGAATAGAGCAACACAGGCCAATGGTAGATTGGAGGGGAGCTCTCATATGGAAGTTTTCCCCTCTGTCAAAGTATAAGTCCATGAGGTCCTATGCATACTATAAAACTAGTTGCAGCTGCACTGCTCACTTGATGATAGAGACACAAAATCAATGTCCTCCAAAAATGCCAAATTGTTCCGTTTTTTTGCTGTAATAAGATATCTGCCACAACCAATTTACTAAAAAATGGTATTACTTTTCATATATAAGTAGTGTTTAATCACATTATTGCTATTTACTTCCTTTCTGAGTTGTTTCGGATTTGTTTACCAACACAGGGCACTAGCCCTCATACAATATGCAGATTGATCAAGCAACTGATCCCAGTCTGTCTTCGGGTTTTTGCATTTAGCAAATGCTACTCTTATAATGTATCTATGTGTGTTTGAAATTGTTAATTTGTTTTAATTGTTGTGTGAGTTTCGAAGTGACAGATAATTCTTTTTGTGTGCATAGATTTCCCCCTGCAAACAATGGCAGACAGTTCTGTGTCGGGGAAAAAATATATTTTATGAGACTCCGGCTACTATGTGTACCCGCTGGGAGACCTAGAAAATAAACCTATAACATGATTAAACTAATAATTTGTATATATCATAGACTATTTTATATACACAAAATAAAATATTTGACCTTGGGTATAAAAATTATAACAAGTTAATATAATATATATAACATATAATATGATTGTATAATGAGCATGCAATTTGACATGTTTTACGTGGTAGTGCCATGCTGTAGCTATATTAGTAGTATAGTTGTAGCATGAATGAATCGGCTCGACCGGGGAAGGACCATGCTCTCACAGAATACCAACATAAAATAGCAGATTAACATTGTTGTGTTTCATATGGTGAGTAGAGAACTGGAGACCCTTTTTACTGGTAATGAGGTATTCTGTCTTAGTCTTCATGGCTGACAACGCATCTGCATTTTGATTCGTAATCGAGAATAGATGTAGATGTCTATAGACCACAGCAACCACTTACCATTAGGTGGACTGTTGCTCGTTTGTTACCCATATCATATTAAAAAAAATTGGTTGTCTGTAAAGTCGGTTTACTGACGATAGTTGAACATGACAATGTCATAAGAAAATGTTGCTATAAACAATTGACACCACATTCACTTTTCACTGCACTTCATACTTGACGAAAACATGTAAATGTATTATTGTATAGCAGCTGTCCATGCGGACACATCGCTCACTCAAGTAGGAGAGAGACAGATGTCGAATGCTGCCGAACGCGGAGGCCGATTGTGCCTCTTTGTCGCTCGTTTCGCGCTCTCGCTTGCACTTCAAGCCTTAAATGGAACGCCTCAGAGCGAGGTAACGCCGCATGAGTCATGTTTTTTCGTGCGTGTAGCCAGCTTCATCGAATTAGAAGACATAGTCACGTCAAAAAATCTTTGTTCAAATGGACCATTCCATTCATCCCAATCAAAAATAATTTAACTAATTTAATGAGAGCAGGTAGCATAGCCTTGTCAAGTCTACCGTAAAACCCAACCTGTCATGCTTCAAAGTGTGCAAAATTCTTTCAAAGTAAAAATGGTACATCCACATGACTAACAAACATAAAGAAGCACTATTGAATAATATTTTTTTTTTGACACTACCAACTAGTAACCACCCACCAACCAGTAGTACCATGTACATGTAATATAATTTTTAATGTATTTGTGATATTATCTTATAACTAGCGCGCCAGGCAGACGTTGTTCTGCCCTTTCCAACGACCTTTCCTATAAAAATCCTTAAATTTGCAATAAAAAATTTTGAGGTTCATTTAGCGGGATAAAAACTATCCTATCTCTCAAGTTGGACCAAAATGCACACAGTGTGCAAAATTTCATTGAAATTAGTTCAGTAGTTTAGGAGTCCATCGCAGACAAACAATGTGACATGTAATTTTTATATATAAAGATTAATTTATTTGTGAACATACATTGAGACTCTTTTGACTTAAATTCAAGAAATAATATTTTTCATTGATTTGTAGCATTTCTCTTCTTTTTGAGCTTTACTTTTCTTGTAACTTTACACGGTGAAAATAAAACACTTTCAAATCCCAACTTAAGAAGAATGAGCAAACAAATTTTGCAATTTTAGAAAGAGTCATAAGATCCTTAGATATAGTTGCAAAGAACTTTTGTCATATAGATACAGTTTATTGCATATTATGAAGTCTTGCATTAAAGTAAAACAGTACTGCTAAAAATTTGTTGATGACATGGGGGTTGGTTTTCTGCCAATTTCTTTATCAGTTATAATTAGCGATCTGTCCTGCTTTCGAACGGTTGATTTCTAGATCTGAACAACAACACTATTTACCGGGTCCATCTGTGAATCTTAACCATTCTCTAATCAACTTAATCACGGACACACACAAAATTTCATCAAAATCGGTCCAGCCATTTAGGAGTCTTTCATTTAGGAGTCCAGTCATATACACAAGGACAGAAGAATTATATAACATGCTTATATTATACATATAAACCTTCCTCTTGAATCATTCTGTCTATTGATGATGACTGTATCAAAATCTGTTGCATAGTTTAAAAGATCTAACATACAGATGGCTGGAAGCAACTTTATTTTATACTATGTGGGGACTGTTTACAATAGAAATCAGCTGTTATTGATGTGAGCAAGGCTCTGATCAATCACCATCCCTTTTTAGTGGGTAAGCTTCTTCTGTGAGGTACCCATTGTTTTTTACTTCTAAAAGGTTATGAAACAGTTCTTAATATCGGCAACAAAAGACATAATAATTTATTATATTTACATAATTACTACACATTAAATAAAAGTAATTTTATGGATTTTGCATTTTTCATTTAATATTAACTTAATCTTAATTTGTTTTGAAGTTCTTTACTACACCCATGTATGGTGCAGTAAAGAATAGGCATAGGCCACAGGTGTTCTGCATCTTTATGCCATAGTCATCCTAGGCTTTTTTTTATTTGTTCTGTGCATAACAATCTTACAGTATATTGACATCTTGCAGTAGTATGCTTATGTTAAGAAACTAATTTTGTTTATAGCAAGTATAAGATACACTCAATCATATATTTATCGAAATTAGAATGGTATTAATTTCAATACCTCGCAAATCATCTTTGATAGGGATTCTTATCAAGGATATGTGGTCTATGAAACCTGAAGTAAGGGCATACAGATCCTAATTATATTATTTTTATTACATTTCGCAGGTAAGCAGTTGAAATAACTGATATGAGCCAGAATGCTGGTTTCATATCTGCAGTTGTTCTAGTTTAGTTGTTTATTTAATGTCTTATTTATTTCATCGAGCTGGTGATGAAGCCCTCGCTAGTAAATCCTGTCACATTCATAGTCTTGCATCTTGTAGAGGAGGGATAATACATAATAGTTAAACTGACTTATTTTCCTTAGCTTATAATATCCTTTATAGAAGCTCTCCTCAAACGTAACCTATCTAAAGTAAAAAGTAAAAAATCTCCTAGCAGATGAGAAAATTATTCCGGATAACCAGAATGGCTTGCTACCACAGATGGACTGAGGAATTTGATAAATATAATCCTGTGGATATATTCTACCTGGACTTTGAACGGGCTTTGACAAGGTACCACACAGATGTCTTTTGATTAAATTGGAACATCTGGGTATCTGAAGAAATCTTCTGAAATGGATCAAAAATTATCTGAGTGAAAGAACCTTTCAAGTAAGAGTTGGAAATGTATATTCGCAACCTAAAGACGTCTTCAGTGGGATGCCACAAGGATCTGTACTCACACCTACCCTCTTTGGCATTTTTTTTGCTGATCTGAGTTCTATAATAATTCTGAGTGCAGAAGACTGTTTCTTTGCTGATGATGTGAAATACTTCGGAAATCCTATATTGAACCAGGGAACCTTAAGAAAAGACTTAAAGCGTGGAAGAGTACAGGAGTGGACAAAAAATTGGGTTATAAAACTTAATCCTTGTGAGTGCACAGTTTTGCATCTAGGTTGAAACAATCCCAGAGAAATGTATAACATTGGAAATTCAAAAGTACAGCCAGTTAACTCGCAGAAGGATTTAGGTGTCTTAATATCATCCGACCTCAAGTGGGCTGACTATATCCATAGTATTGTCCAAAAGGCGAACAGCATTTTGTATGCAATGCAATGCATTGTTGATCGTTTCAGCATCTGACTCCAGATACATTGCTCAAGGTTTATAAAATGTATGTTCAACTGCTGATACAGTACGGATTTCAAATTTGGAACCCCTATTTTCTTAAGGATATAGATTTGCTGGAGAGTGTACAAAGAAAAGCCACAAAGATTCCATTATGCCTTCGCAAAATGCCATATGAAGAGAGATTAAAAATATTGAATCTAACAACGCTGAAATCTCGCCGTACCAGAGGAGACCTTATTGAGACCTTTCGTCTTTTATAACACAAATTTTACAGATTTAAGGATTTGTTGGCTGCATAGTTGCAGTGTAAGAAAATTCACTCGCCCATATCATCCAAATAAAACAGAATGAGGAGCATCACTTTTCTGATAACAACTGAAAATAATAAAAAACTTCGGTTGCCAACCTGCTTACCATGCATGGTAATTATGACGAAAAAAGATCGCGGTACTCTGTGGACTGTTATTTTTTATATTCAATATGCTTCACAATAATTCTTAGTGTAGAAAACTGCATAAATGTTGAAATATTAAAAAATTACTTGAATACAGAATTCATAATCCGGAAGTAGGTTATCAAAATTTCAAACATCCAGTAATGACAATAGATAAATAACACAACCGACAACATTCGTATCGGTTTTTTTTTTAATTTGACAACTAAAAAACTTATTGCATTCACGTATCGCATTGCAAATTCAAAAAAGTCTCTCTGTCTATATCTATTTAGTACACAGCCAATATTTATTTTAGTGCCATATTATAAGTGAAAATTATTTGCTCCAAAACGATGAAATAATAATAATAATATATAATAAATAATTAAATAATAATATAATAATAGATGGTCTGTGAGTTAATTTGTCTATTCAATTCTTTAAAGCAAGATGTATGCATATTACTTGACTGCATACGCTTGTCTATCCCATAAGGAAAAAGCGAAGGCGTCCCACCACATAACATCTCGTTTGCAATTCTGTTATATCTGTTTTATACATGGTAGAACCATGCTGCAGCTATATTAGTAGTATAGTTGTAGCACGAATGGATCGGCTCGACCGGGGAAGGACTCACAGAATGCCAGCGTAAAATAGGGGCGTTCAATCTTAGTCCTCATGGGTGACAACGCGTCTGCATTTTGATTCGAAATCGAGGATAGATGTAGATGTCTATGGACCACAGCAACCACTTACCATCAGGTGGACTGTGTGCTCGTTTTTCACTCGATCATATAAAAAAAATATGGTATAGATACAGCTGTATCAGGTCCAGCATGGCTTCACGACCAGTCACCGTCAGTGTTGATTCTGATAGCCTCAATGCAGGTTAAACAGACGAATATCTGGCATCTTTGAATAGAATAGAATGATTTTTATTCAATATTTATTATTACATAATACTTATTGAAAGTAATTTTTTATTTACCTCTGGTTCGGAAAATACCTCTGTCCTGGGAAGAACCAGCAAGAAACCCAGCAGGACTTTTTGTAAACATAATTACACTTAACAATAATTTTGTTTATACAATTTTAAATGAACTTTCATAGAACCAACAATGGTGGCGATCACCTTATTCCCAGGGGTTATTTTCATTCATGTATTCCTTGATATTATAATAATCCATTTTGTACAGTTTTTCTTTAACCGATTCGTTGCAGCACCGATTTTCGACAACTTTTAGCTGTGGCGGCGTACAAATATTTCATGACACGCCTGGCGTGACACGTCTATTGTGCCATCAGCCATGTGTAAAAATAATTATCTTTTTTATGCTTTTTTCACTTGGTTAGACCTAATTAAGTTTAGTTGATATAAAACATCATTTACAAACTGAAGGATACTTGTTTTTAGTGGGTAACTACGTGTTTTTCTATGTGTTTTCTTTGAAATTGAGAGAGATTACAAACCTTTTGTACTATTTTTTGTTTTATATTAAAAAAAAATCATTTATATAAGTAGGTACAGCTAAATCACCCTGGAAAACCTTGGTTTTTATTAAATTAAATTTTCACCTAATAAGAACATTTGTAAATATCAAACAATCAAGAACCTTAATTTGGAAAAAAATAAGGTTTTTCATTAATATTTACAAATGGAGGTTCAATAGGAAAAAACGCCGGAGTTATACGGCGGTGAATTGACACAAGACTCTTTATTAGCGAACTTTTTTATGCATGAACGGTTTGGAAATGTTTCAGCAAAATTAAACCTTATACCATAAAAGAGCACAAGGTACTTCCTAGGTATATTCGGCCATATGATAGTAATAAGACGGCAGTGCAACCATTTTAAGCAAAATTAAACAATAAGACAAACGCATTGTTTTTTTTTTTAACAGGAGACTTGTTTTCCAGAAATTTGTTTACAACTTGAGTTTGTGAGCGATCGCAATGAGTGCTGTTATTTGTCACTTATTACGTTATTTTGCCACAACATGATTTAAAACCCACAAAGTAATAAGAGTACCATGTACAAGTTAAAAAAAGGTTGTCAACCCCCAAAAATTTCAAATTTTCAAAATATCCAGAAACGAAGCTGTAGGCATGAACTACTTGCAAAATAGTGAATATTTTGTTCTGGATAAATCTTCCAAAAACTCAATTCGAGCGAGTTATAATTTAAAAAAAGACACGACTCGCGTGTCATACGCCACACACGAAAGTAATAGATGGCACGCCGGGCGTGCCATCCGCACTGAACCGGTTAATAAAACTTAAACTTGTTTATTGACAAACTGAACATGTTCTGGGTTTTTTTTTGTTAAAGCGTATACATTGCCCCATAAATGAATTACTAATTCTGTGGAGTCTAGTAATTTATTACAAGCTTATGTTTGTTCCTAGTGTTTAAGATATGAACATCCTTATTCTTATTAAAGCTTTTTATGTACATACATTACATTTTCATAAATATATTGCGATTCCAAAGTTAATATGTTTATTTCTTTAAATTTTTCTCTGAGGGACTCTTTACAATTTAGGTTATAAATCGCCCGTACGGCTCTCTTTTGCAAAACAAATATAGGCGCATTACCCCATAGCAAAATTCCATTTGTAGTTTAGTGATGAGGTTGGTGCTTGTCCACCAGACAATTGCACTGTATGAGAATTTGGGTCAATCACCATTCCATACATCCAAAAGATAATTTACGTTGTGAGGCCCCAATCATCCATTAATCATCCTCTTACACGCCTCTTATACGTGGTAAAACTGCTGCAGCTTTATTATGGTAGTAGCATGGATAGGTTGGCACGAATGGATTATTCTATAAAAAAAATCATGTTACATTGCCAGACTAAATATAAAAGTAATATATCTGGTAAGAGATGCAAGTGGCTCAGGACAGTGCCTTGTTGCATTCAAAGATATTTAAGTAGTAGTAGTAATAGACCGGACATCAGCAGCAAAATTGTCGTCTGTAACTTATGTCCTATATAGGCATGAGACCGATATATCAAAACGTAACTAATAACGTTATGTTATCAAATATCATATCATATCGATAAACCTAAGAACATAACCGTTATCACATATCCAACCAAAACCCAAAATCAACTAACCAACGTACGAAACTTAAAACGCAAACTGTAACAATATGCCAAAAACCGAAAACGGCCCAAAACCAAAACTAACCGATGTCCTTTGAACCTTTGATATTCGTTGTTTCTCGTTCTAGCGACACTATCATAAATACGTATGAAAGAGATGAAGCGAATATAGATTTCGTTGCGATGTTTTGGTCGTTATCATAAAACGGTGCACGTAGTGAAATATAATTATAAGGTTCTAAACAATAAGGTCGAATTTTAAATGGTTAAAATTGCTTTTTTTTTTTTAAGTTTGTGTAGTTGAGAGAGTTGTCAGATTTAAATGATCTTTAGGACATTAGGCACTAGACTTAGATTTGTTTCATCACATTATATTTGGTTTAGGCAACTTCTATTTATGTGAAAGTTAGAATTTGATTTTTTTTCAAACGTAACAATTACACACTTGATATTTGTCGCGTGTGCCGTTCACTATGAATCTATCTGTAAAATTATTAATTTTTGACGTTGCGTTTGTGCATTTATTTATAATATTTGTTTGCATTTTGTACATTTGTTTTAAAACTTTCCTGTCAGTCCTAAGCCTAGTTAAGTATATGAAGATAAATCGCTAACTTAAATAATCATTATAAAAAATAATGATTATTAATATAATAATAATAAATAAACTATGTAGGTACCTATAATAATTTAATTATATAAATTATGTTTACTACTTATGAATACAGTTTAATTATAGACTTCCAAATCAAACTCTGATCCTACGTCTCACTTTAAAAAAAATATGGGTATAAGCATTATAGACATAAATGAGAATAGAAAGAATGTAATTTTAGACATTTATAATACTATATTACTGCATAACAATCATAAATTATATATTAACATACATGTCTAAATATTCTAAACTAAAATAATCGAAGTAATTCGTAAAATATATGTTGCACTCGTTCTACGGTTTTAAGGCATAGATGACTCTGAAAAATAATTAGGTGACGAAACGAGGAAAGTTTCTTCTGTGCTTTTATAGATGGCGTAGGGATTACAAATTACTGAAAACTACACTAGAGGGCGCTATCACCTAGGTTAAGTATTATTCAGTAATCAGTATTATTTCGTACATATTTCAATAAAATTAAAAGGAAATCAATTTAATTTAATTTAAATATTATGTAACTAATTTGTTTTAAGTAATTATTTATTATGTTTGTTTGAGAAAACCATGGTGTGAATTGCTTCATTCTACATACATTGCTTATTCTATATATTATATATTATATATATATATATATATATATATATATATATATATATATATATATATATATATATATACCGCCCTATTTCAAAACTTTTCTAGCATGATTTAGGCTTCGGTATAAATAATAAATACCCACAGTGGCGCCATCTTTTAATAGATTATGTAAAAATATCGGGAAAAATAGTACTTTTACTGTGAGATGGCACTAGTATCAACGTAAAGCAAGCTACTGAGGACATTCATACCCCTGATTTTAGGTTATGTTTCGGTTGTAACCCATTACTACTGATATCGATATTTAAAAACGGTTTTCAATAACGATATGAAAACTAAAAATCAGTTATGTAACCGTTGCAGCCAAAATCTGAAAACGCCCATGCTTAGTCCTATAGGATATATCTCCGTTAGTCGTAGTGACATCGTCAAAAAGTCAAGACGCATTCGTTTCATATATGTAAAAAATATTTTTAAAGAAAATATGCCCGGTTGTGCATTAAGATATTGTAAGTCACAATATGGAGCAAAAAATGAACATGATTTCAGTTTATTATCGTAAATATAACATATTTTTACCGAATAATCTTTAAATTTTATTATTTCTAGTAGATTGTTCTAGAACATTTATTTTTATTGTAATAAGCGCCCTCTGTTATCCAGTAAACGTCACTATTTAGTTACCAATGTTAAAGTTAGTGATTGACAACGATTGGGATTATCGATAAAAAATATACAGGATGCCGATTTAATCCTTTACAATATTTAAAGAGGTAAAACAGTCAACGATACTGTACCCATACCAACAAAAATGAGTAGCATATACCAACTATGCTAAGTAGCCTACTTTATGTAGAGCAAGGGTGGGAAATTTTTTTTAGGCATGCTCATGACATTTTCTGTGTTGCTTATGAGCATGCTGAGGATACTTGTTGCGTTGATGTTTAGCAATACAGCAAGTCTTCTCTTTTACATACCAGGCTTCATTGTCTGGTGGTTTTCAAGCACAAAGCCATTATAGATCCTCGCTTACAGTGATAGGAGAGGGCTATACGTTTCTTACATTAAAAACAATTTTTACTGTTAAAGATATTAGATGCAAGAAGTAGTAGGTTAAGTCTGAGTTAGAAAATAAGGTAAAAACTTAAAATAACAGTTTTTATTGATGTGGGTAGTGTCTTTACGTACTGCAGCTGATGAAACGTGAAAAATCGTGAAACGGCTTTTAAGTTCAGTGTTTTCCTAAAATATTTTAGATTTGAAGTGTATTTTTGTAATAGAAACGAATTTAAAAACATAGAGGCGCTCTCTTATTGGATTTGGCGTTTCTCGATATGTCTTTAATGCCGACCGATCAATCATATGCTATTATTATAGCAGCTAAGGGACCGAGTGACGTCATACAAGATGTCACTAAGGTGGCAACCAAAGTGACTGCTGTTTGAATTGATTCTAAGTTATTGGAAATTAATTATTTTGTTTCATGATACTAAAGAGGCGTAAAAAGTTAATATGAATTTTTCCTTTTGATGTGAGTCATGATAAAAAGATTTATACAATAAAACAATCATGTATTTTCTCTATTATTGTATCGCAAAGCATTTCTAACTTAGTAATCATCAACAACATTATCGATACTTTGATATCGAAACGGTAACATTCCTAAAACGACGTTATATTTATTAGCGTCACCTACTGGGGAATAGCTAAAATCTTGTCTTAATAAATGCTTAGCGTTGTTTTGCTATTTTTAGCTAGAGGTTGCTACACGCGCACTAGCTCAAAGTTTTTGTATATAAATGTTCCTAATGCCCGCTCTATAGTATACCTATATATTTAAATCTCTTTGGTTGCATTATTCTGGGAAGGCCTGTGTTCAGCGGGGGGGGGGGGCTACAATGATGACGATTGGTAAGATTTATATACTCATCAACTACTTCGATGTGTTCATTGCCCTGTTGGGTGCTAATCCGACTTTCATGTTGCATTCCATTGCTTTTTCTCGCCAGGGCTACTTTACTAGAATCTACTGAAAGAGTGGTCAGAGAGCATGCTGGTAGCATGCGCATCAATTTTTTTTTTTAAGTTATTTTTAGGAAGATGATGTTGCCCATTTTCTGTTTCAATAGCCATCTGTCGCCTCTTATAACACTAGTTAGTTGTTACCAGATTGTCTACTTGATCCTCCACAATTGCCTTAGCAGCTGATTTCTTCAGTTAGACGCTTAAGGCCATTTAATATTAACTTGTGTTTAATTGGCGACGATTCAGATGCTTTACAACACCCATGGTCACGAAGACTGAGCTGTTTAAGATTCTGATTAAATTCTAACATAAATCAATTATATCATAAATTCTTGATAGGAATCGGGTGTCCTTTTGTAAAAATTTGTGGTTTATCCAAATTTATGTAATATCTGGGAAAATCCAGGACTGGAGGCTGCAATCGGAAAAAATTACAGACTTCTCGGAGTGTATGGTTCACGTCAACTTTTATGCGGAGTTTATTGATCCTTTTGTTTGTCTTATGTAAGAGAGTCAACATTCACAATTAAGCTTGTGCACTCCGGCATCTTGTAGAGGAATATTTCACATGACATTTAGTAAAAACTGACAAACCTTCTATGGCGGCTTATTGTACATTATTATGGAAGCCTGCTTCAAGGTGTAGCCAATCTTGTTTGTGACCCTTCTTACATATTATGGCAGTACAGTAAACAGATAGACGCTCGAATGTGGCCAGTTTCACTTCTTAACATGTAATACTTACTTGATGTAATGGAGTCGGTGGTCAGGTATTTACTGTCACAAATTCCTTTTGGTTGTGTAACAAATCATTGTGTTGTTTGTGTTTCGTGAAATAAAAGTATTTTTATTTTAAAATTACCACCTGACGTTTACATAACAACCATACCATTTCCTATATCTGCATGGAAAATCATAAGCTCTAATTTGTTACATAATTTGATCAATGCTGTAATTTCGTCTTTAAAGAGATTTAATTTGCCGCTGTAATTCGATCTAACTTTGACAAAATTTATTGACTTATGGCATCGAAATCGTCACCACAAATATGATTTCAATATGTAATTCTTCGTACGTGGTCCTCACGGGGTAATTGCGAAATTCATGTTTCGAAATTAATTTTATCAATTCCAATTGATTCCTATTAAGGATGATTCATGAGCCTATGGAAATTAAAAATTAATCTTAATTTGAATAGAGCAATAACTGTGTGCCATGAATTGCTTGAGATTCCAAGATTTTTTTTAAAACAAAGAGGAAGTGGTAAGCATAATTTGTACTAGTGCTAATGTCGCCAAACTCACACGTAAGGAAAGAAATATATACCGATAATTGTCTATCATTTTAATTATTTCTAATAATTTTTGCGTTATTGGCTATAAAGAAATACTTTTTGTTACTCGTCATCAGCTTGAGTACAATCGTAAGATTTTAAAGAAATCATATTTCCTTAAATCTGAAAATTTCCAGGATTGATTGACAAGCAAAATCATATATATAATAACTTCATGCTATTATAGGCACAATGCTGATTGGCTATGCTGTACATACATAACCTGCTTTTCGAACAACTACATGACTTTTTTTCTATAGGATAGGGTGACGAACGAGCACATAGGCCACCTGATGGTAAGTGGTTGCTGTGACCCGTAGACATCTACATCTATCCTCAATAACAAATCAAAATGCAGATGCATTATCACTCGTGAGGACTAAGATGGAATGCCTCTTTTCCAGCAAAAAGGGTCTTCGGTTCTCTACACTCACCATACGAAACACGGCAGTGTTAAGCTGCTATTTTACGCTGGTATTCTGTGAGAGCGTGGTCCTTCCCCGGTCGAGCCGACCCATTCGTGCTACAACTATACTATTAATATTGTTGCAACATGGCTCTACCACGTGTAAACGTAATATTACAAGAACAATCTATCCTTTACGTAATCGTTATTACATTATGAAAATTAATAATTAAATATTGCAAAATTTATTCGAATTAATCTACCACGAATACCCCCATAATTGATATATTATATTCGTTTTTGCATTCCTTCATTGCATTATACGGCATATTTATTTATAAATCTATTAAGTAGCGACATGTCAGCTCGTGATTATATTGTCACTGCAACCTGCAACTGACAGTCAATGACGGCATCCACAACTTTTTCTGCCTCTAGGGGCGCGCCACTGAGTAGGGAATACATAGTCAACTATGATCATCTTTGTACCTTGGCATGTGAATGATTTGATGTAAATTGTATTATTTTGAAACTAAATCCTTCAGTTACGATTTTCCTATTTGGTCAAACCGCGAACTCACTTATTATGCTCATTAATCATTATCAAGAAAGCACACGTATTGTGACGGACAAGTACGGAACACTGCCTCTACATGTGCGTGGCTCGACACGCACTTGCCCATTTTTTTAGGTTATATAAAGAACATTTATTATGTTGATGCAATTTAAATGGCGATCAATTTGGTTTTACATCTGCTATTTATAAATATATTACTATTTAATTAAAATATTAAGGACACATTTTTATCTTAATTATTTTAGGATCTGTGACTGATTTAGTAAAATCAACTAAGGGCCAGTCACTGAAAGAAGAATGGATTTCCTACATTTGCAGAGAGATTTTAAGAGGTCTCAGCTATTTACATTCTAACAAAGTTATTCATCGAGATATAAAAGGACAGAATGTCTTACTTACTGATAATGCTGAAGTAAAACTTGGTAAGATAAATCATACTTATTATTTTAAATATATTATATATGTACTAGATAGTACTTCCAGTAAGTCCTAACTTATTTATTGCTTTGTTTTCTTTTAATAGTTGATTTTGGTGTATCAGCACAACTAGACAGAACTATTGGTAGGAGAAACACATTTATTGGTACACCATATTGGATGGCACCTGAAGTAATTGCATGTGATGAGAACCCTGATGCCACATATGACAACCGCTCTGACCTCTGGTCTCTTGGTATCACTGCACTTGAGATGGCTGAAAGTCAACCACCTCTTTGTGATCTTCATCCTATGAGAGCACTTTTCCTTATTCCAAGGTATTTTCATTGACACTTCTTTAATTGTGGTTTAATTTATAGCTCATATAAAACACAATTTTTTATTACCACTATCGCCTTTATTAATGTTTTTGCTGCAAAATTTCAGGAACCCGCCGCCCCGTTTAAAATCTAAAAAATGGGCAAAGAAGTTTCACAGTTTTATTGAAACTGTGCTTGTGAAAGATTATCATCAACGACCCTACACTGAACAACTTCTAAAGCATCCTTTTATAAGGTACAACAATGTGCATCTGTTGTATTTCCAAATATCGATATCTAATAAATTTAATTAATAACAGGACCACTATATAGTAATACGAGTATATACAGTCGGTTCTCGATAATTTGGAACTCAAGGGACCAGAAAAAAATTTCAAATTACCAAGAGTTCAAAATAACAGGAGTTATCTGAAACCAAGAAGGAGGGAGGAAAAAATCTAGTAAACAAGAGTTTGATCAAAATTAGTTATTTATTATTTTAAACATTTGTACAATTAGTCACAAATGTTCATTTTGAAAAGAAGTCTCATTTATGTAAACAATCGACAGGCCTGTACATGTATGTAAACAAACGACAGGTCTGTGGATGATAAACGCTTCAAATTATCGAGAGTAGGAAAGCCCAGAGTTCAAATTATTGGATGTTGATGGGCAAGATACTATTCCTTCAACTTAAAATTACCGAGGGGACCAATTAATATTGATTTTATCCAATTTATCGAGTATTTTTCAAGGGATCGGGAAAAGATTTCAAATTAGCTTACTTACTTACTTATCTTCACGCACAATCCCTAACGGGGTAGCCAGAGAGAACAGATCCTTACAAACCTCTTTCTTTTTTTCCTCTTTCAAATTAGCGAGTGTCATATTATCGAGAGTCGACTGTAGTATATAAAATATAATATGTTTAAGTAAATAACAAATAGTGGAAAAATGTTTTGTTGTTGCGTAATTATTTCATTTTTCAGGGATCAACCAACAGAAAGACAAGTTAGAATACAACTTAAAGATCACATAGATAGGTGTAAAAAGAGAAAACAAGACAACTCAGTGAGAGAGGAGTACAAATATTCAGGTTCAGAAGGTGAAGAAGAAGACAATGCGGTAGCAGGTGAACCATCTTCTATTGTGCATAATGCCGCTGCACATCAGACTAGTGATACATTAAGACGTAACTTCCAACAAATACAAGAAGGAAGGTTAGTAGAAACTTCTTTTACGGGGTTGATACTATTAAGTTAACCACATGGAACTGTTTTATATTAAAATAATAATTTTCCACAAATCTTAGTGCTGGTGCAGAAGGTCAACCGCAACCTCCACCTAAGAGAAACAGTAAACGCGAGGAGCGAGAGGAAATTCCGGGTAACGTAACACTAACATTTTAATTATAAATTATACTCATATTATGTATTATTTCTCAACCTAGTATAGCATTTAATTGCCATGAACCACATACAAATTATGAATTCGTAAACAAATAAGTTGCAGTCATACATTACATGACTTAGGACTTTTAACTTGATATGTGTCGAATCAAATTAATCTATAAATAAGTTGGCAAGGGATGCCTTAGAACGAAATTAAAGGTACCTTTTATCAGTGAGCATGTTTGCCTAGATATATAGATGTGAAAGGAGCAAGAGAGGTGTGTTAGAACTGTATCAAATGGAAGTCCATAGTCTCCACCTCCCTTGGTGACAGGGGTAAGAGTTATGTTTATGTCTCAACATATAATTTGTTGGTTTTTGGTATACCTAGTAAATTTATAAGCAAGTTGTAAAATATTTCATGAAATGTTTACTAATTAGTAATAGTAATATAATGAGTTCTTATATCTACGCGAACACTACACTTTGAATAAAACTACTTTTACGGATTCTATCGCGTTTAATTAACTTATTTTTATTAATTCATATTCATTCAATATTCCTCTACAAGATGCAGGAGTGTACAGCCTTGATTGTGAATTTGGTCTTCTTATATACAGGGCATACAAAACGATCTACCAAAACCCGCGTAAAAGAACACATAGCTGACCATGGGTGCTCTAAAGCAACCGAAACGTCGGGAATTGATAAAAATAAGTTAATTAAACTTAGAATCCGTAAAAGTAGTTTTAGTAATAGTAATCTTAATTACTGAAATGTTTCACATTTAGCGATACTTGGTTGAGAAATTATACTGTGATTATATTATTATTTTATTACAAATAGCATTAATTAATTCACTGTTATTTTTTGCTGCAATAGAACCTGGCCCACCCGCAAGGCCATCCATTCCACAAAGACTGATTGTTGTGCCAGACCCACAGGCACAACAGCCTAATAGATATAGGTAAACATTTTATCTTTACACATTGTTGAGTCTGTCATTAAAAATAACATTTACTACATAAATAACTACCGATAAACATTGCTGACTTTAACATTGTTATAAGACAAGTTTATAAAAATGTTAATATTGGTAACATAAACATGCATTGGTTTTATGTAAGAGTATGATATGACATTTGAAAAAACCAAGATCATTCAGTTCTTTAATACAGGCTTTGATGATATAACTGTTTTGTTTGATATTGATATAAGCCAAACGACGTGATTTTGAATGTATTGATTTTTTTTTGTACTTACTACTTATTTTAATGTTTTAAATAATATGTAGCTTATTAATTTCGCTAGACACATTTTCCCCCAATTAATTTTGGCCTCTTTTTTTCTACCGATTTCGATGATTCTTTTTTTATTTGAAAGCTGGTGCTTCTCATGTGGTCCCATATAAATTTGATCTGGGTCTGACCAATAGTTTTTGAGTTATTCTTAATAATTTATATTATTGGAGTTGGTTGTATAAAATTTTAATTTTAAATTATTTGGTAAAAGATGTATTTATTTCACATTTATAGACTTCAAAAACAAAGTGTTATAAAAACTGTCAATATATGGATGCAGCAGTAATATGTGCCAGCTTAAATACTCTACAATTTCATGGGTTCCATGCTTTTAAAAGAAACAGAATCCCTTTTTAGTCACAGATACATATAATTTTTGTGATAAAATTCCATATCTTAATAACTTTTGTCTTGCTAATTATCCAATGGCTGTGCATCCATTGAGATATTATAAAGAATTTTATATATTTAAACCTGTTATTTCTCACCCTTCTTAAAAAAAAAAGAGACATGCAAATAATTTGGGAAATACGTATTTAAAGCAATGATTTAGTACATTATTAGTTTTGGTCAGTTTAATAATTATAATAAAAACACTAACCACAGGCCTCTCCCTCCCACACCCAAATCGTCGGGCTCATCGAACAGCTCAGGCTCCAACAACGGCACTCCCCCCGCCAGTGGTCCGCAACCGCCGCAGCGTGGTTCACATCACATGTTCAAACCCATGGTACATAGTTCTTTTATTACGTTATCGGCATATTTTTTTATGTGAAAGTTTATAGTAGTAATATTATTAAATATAATAAGTCTTGTCCGCAGCAATTTCTTAGTATATCTAATACGTATTAATAAAAAGGTGAAGCTATATATTATTTAATTTCATTCACGTATAATTTATTATGAGAACCAGTTTTCGCATTTGACACTTTCTGATTCTAACAATAACAACTTCAGTGCTCGCCATGCGTAAAGAAAATGAGTTGAATATATCAGACTCACAACCCACATAAACGAAATAAAAAAAGCAATAATTAGAAAAGAAATTCTGCAATAGAGAAATAAGAAGAAAACATGTGTAGAATCCATAAACTTATTTTTGACGAATTGACGATAAAAACCAGTGTGTTAATATCAAAACGCCCTACCGTAACACATACTTTTTAGGAAATTGATGTGGCAAACAAACTTACAGTCCACATGTTGGTTATTGCCTACAGCAGCCCATGAACACCTGCAAGATGCTTTAAACCATGATGGCTACAGTTGTGTTGTCACCTCTGAGGACTTAGATGGAATGCCTAAAAGCCTGTAATTGTACTAAGCCCTATACCTTCCAGTCAGAATGACAGTAGTGCCACATACTGCCGTAAGGCGGCAGAAATAGAGGGTGGGTCGTACTTAGACTGGACTCCTAGACGGAAAGGAGTCCTACCTAACCTAGAACACCATATCACCTTTGAATGACTAAAAACGGACCCCTAACTAATAATTTCATCATATGGAACTATTATTGTGGTCATTAAATGTTTTAGTAAACATTTTTAATTCATAGAAAATAATATTACTAGTATAAATTATGGATTTGTTGATCGTGC
The DNA here is from genome assembly GCA_963668995.1 of Parnassius mnemosyne. NCBI lineage: Eukaryota > Metazoa > Arthropoda > Insecta > Lepidoptera > Papilionidae > Parnassius > Parnassius mnemosyne. The sequence continues at coordinate 28,005,063 of CAVLGL010000115.1, forward strand.
TGTTTATTTTTGTAAAAGTTTTGCTTTATTTGTTTTGTTTATTTTCATGTCACGCTGTTAACTTTCTTTGCACATCCAAAATAAACTTCTGCTGCAGCTTCCTCCGCGAAGACCAGAGGTTTGTAGATTCTTGTTTATCTGCATGTTACTTTTATATTATTTTAATAATAGGTTATTCAAGATTCATTTTTTACAATTTCTTTATTTTATATTTATGTAAGATTTAACTATTTCTATTCAATGCCAAAAATGTAACATATTTTTTTATTTATTTAAAATCACTCATTTGTAAATTCCAGGACTTGGACAAACTGGCTGCGCAGCTTAACGAACTCGGCGTTGTATCGGGTAATGAACCACCGAATCGGCCGCCACGGGCGCCTACCAATGGCCAAGGTATAAAATGTCTAAAACGAATTCAACCATAGCTTTTTATATCAACTAAAATGAGTTAGGTCGAAGAAAAAATTAATTGATGTTGTTAATCTTATTTTTCTTAAAGACTGTAATTTTAATTAAAACACTAATTATTAAGCTGAACGCACATTTGTCCGCACCGTACGCGCCGAATTTTACTGATGGCCTCGCACATTTGCCCGTACACAAATCTTTTGTATTGCCAACAACTTTTGCAGTTTTTTCCAACCACTGATGTGAAACGGTACATTGACATTGATCGTTCGAAATCAATATGGGAAAAAATATAGTAATAGCCTGCTTAGGAAAAAGAAAATAAAATTCGAAGAAAAAGAAGATTTTGGATTCATAATATTAATTTAAAAAGGCAACTGTATTGAGAATATTTTTTATTTAAATACTTATTAGATGGTGATAAACTATTTTTAAGATATTTGCATTTAACATACAAGAAATTTCAAGAATTGCTAAATATACTAAAACCATATCTTTCTAATGAAAACTCAAGATTTAGAAGGCCAATTGAATCAGAGAATTTTTTTTATTGATAATTAATTTAACTTTTGAATTAAATTTTACTTTTTTTTTAGTTCACTATTTAAATAATTTATCACTAAGTATTCATGCAAAAAATATTCAAATTACGATCACAAGTTTACACAATCACTAATAACACAAATAAAAGCGTCCGTATCGCAAGAGATGTAAACGTACCTACTAGATTAGAAAACGAAAACAAAACAAAGCGTCTTTTTCGCGGAAAAGTTCACAAAAATATTGGTCGACGTAATTATGCACAGTATTGTGAAGAACTGTGTCAAGGACACGAATGCGGCTAGCACTAGAAAAGAAAAAAAAGAATTCTTTTTCGGTGCAGCGGGGTGGGAGGATACGCGTCGCCTGCGCCTCCCGCTCGCCGACAAAGGGATGTCTCTTTCCTTCAACAGTATTGCTTATTCGTTTTAATTTCAATGATGCGATCTTATTATCCGTGACCCCGTCAAATGACCGCTGCGCGACAGTTCTCTAAGTACAGGTTGCCCTAACGGTGCGTACACATTATATAACATAACATGTTATAAAACGTAATGTGGAGGTTCAATGTTATAAAACGTGTTATATAACGTGACACAAATGTTATACAACTCGAACGGCAGAACGACAAACGACAATGTCATATAACGTTGTTATATTGCATTGTTATTCTAATTTGTGTACATTATTGTTATGTTACAATGTTGAAAAACAATGTTATATAATGTGGACGAGTTATAAAACAAAAGTGATACAACATGCTACTTGATCTGTATGCACCCTAAGATGCTATTTTCTAAAATTTTAAATAAATCCGTTAATAATAACGTTTAATGGAAATATAATTTCTTCATGAAACGAAAATGTGAAAACGTATATGTGTGTTAAAGTCACCATTGTTGCTGCACGTTGTATGTATTAAAATATGTAAGAAGTAAAATTTTAATTTACTATGAATGATTTCCAAATAATGAAATATTCGAATGTGCCTAACGGCGCAGATAACACTTGATCGTAAGTCGATCGTGTTTCTCGATTCGAACTGTTTCAGGTATAATATTTTAAAATCAATTTAAAAAAAGTCAGTTTGAATCAAAAACAGAATCTAATTCGAACAATTCCAGAAGTAAGCCCTCAGGTCTTTTCTGTTGGTGACGTAAATTCTAGAAAGTTCTTATGCCTTCCAGTAAATGGCGAAAATATAAAAAGTTGGATTAGCCCCATCTAATAACCCTAGGCTCGCCGCGGTTCTCTTTGACTTTGAAAAGGTCTACGTCAAAGTGGACAGGATTGCTTTATAGCAAAAGCTGGCCTCATTTGAGTTCAGCGCTGGGCTGATACAGGCATTAAAATCTCTTAATAAGGACTCGTGATTGCATCAGCATTAACAAGGCGTACACAGAGTTTTTTGGCATCCATTAAGGTGTCAGACGGGATAGTTTAGCTTCCCCGTGGTTGTTCAATCAGTTTATGGACAGCTTTTGGAATTTTTTTACGTGGTAGAACCACGCAGCAGCTATATTGTGGTTGTAGCACGAATGTGTCGCCTCGATCGGGGTAGACCATGCTCTCACAGAATACCAGCTTAAAATAGCAGCTTAATACTGCTCTTTGTCGTATGGTGAGTGTAGAGAACCGGAGACCCTTTCTACTGGAAACGAGACATTTCATCTTATATCTCAAGGGTGACAACGCATCTGCATTTTGATACTTAATTGAAGATAATTGTAGATGTCTATGGGTCACAGCATCCACTTACGATCAGGTGGACTGTGTGCTCTTTTGTTACCCATATTCCATTTTAAATTTTTAAAGTCATGGCACATGAGACATTTATCAAGAAGTATCAAATTATGATTACATAAATGACCGTGCCTTAAAAGAAAGAGGAATAAAAGTGAATGGAAGCAAGAAGTAAATAAAATGATATGTGTAACAAATCAGAGGAAAAATATTGCATCTTCTTCTATATGGTTATACCACCTACTGCCTAATTTATACTATTCCTAAATGCTGTAGTTAGAAATAATTTACTTCATCATTATCACAAGTCTACTGCTGAACATAGGCCTATAGATTGTCACAATGTACAATCCTGGGCCACCTGCATTCATCAACTACCTGCGTGTTTTGTGAGGTCGCCACTCCATCTAGTGGGAAGGCCGTTCTCTTCTCTTCATGGTTCGATACGATACTCATTGGTTGCCGGTTCTTCGAGCAATATGTATATATTATAAAGTGGCCCATTGCCACTTTAGCTTACTAATCCGTTGAGCTGTACCAGTAACACTTGTTCTGTGGATATCTTCGTTACTATTTTGTCCCGCAGAGAAATTCCGAGCATAGCCCTGTCCATCGCGCGCTGAGTGAATGACTACATCAATTACAGCTTATAAACAAACTATTGCTGAACATAGGCCATAGAAGACTAATAGACAATCGTGTAAATGGTCTGAAATAGTTTACTAAACGATTTTATTTCATTTAGGACCACCATTGGAGAGAAATCCTCCGGAGCCGCCATTTGAAGACTCTGACAGCGATTCTGACGCAGAAGAAAGCGGGGGAAGAGTTCGCAATGATGGTACTCTGCTTGCCAGTGATCCCCCCAAACCACTGTAAGTTTACCATTATCCTCTAATGAAATTTTATTTAAAACTCACTATCATTACAAATACTTAATTGGGTTAGTTTATGAAAGTTAGTAGAAGAAAGTAGCTTAATTAACCCTAAGATATATTTCAACTAAGACATGAAAGTGCTAGAATTAGTTTTTGATATCTTCAGAACATTAAGAATGTAGTGCACAAACCACTCATTATTATGAGCAAATTTTTCAGTCCATATCAACCATAGCCTATTAAGGTTTAGTTCTTTCTTAATTTTCTTATTTTTATTAATTACATAATTAAAAAATTGTCCAATGATCTATAAAAACTGTTCTACCTATTGCCCGAGGAGGCAGTGGAGGCAATTCAGTTGTGGACTTGTTTTCTCTCCCAGTTGGATGTTGAACACCACAGTTTCGCTAGCCGGCGGTCGCATGAATATGATCTCAATATACATAAATGTTTAATTAAACATTGTTTACATTCATATTAAATAGGCTTGGAAAGATTATACACTATACATAATTATTTATTATCATCATTATAGTCCATCGCAAGACCACCGCTGGATATGCCTCCCTTAAAGATTGCCACAAATAAGCATTATCTTGAACTACCTGTATTTCATAAACTCATTAAGTGTGATAGAGCTATGCTGCACCTATATTAATTGTATAGTTGTAGCACAAATGGGTCGGCTTGACCGGGGAAGGACCACACTCTCACAGAATACCAACGTAAAATAGCAGCTTAACGCTACTGTGTTTCGTATGATGAGTGTAGAGACCCAGAGACCCTTTATGCTGGAAAAGAGGCATTCCATCTTAGTCCTCACGGCTGACAACGCATCTGCATTTTGATTCGCAAACTAAGATAGATGTAGATGTCTATGAGCCACGGCAACCATTTACCATCAGGTGCACTGTGTGGTCGCTTGTCACACTTATCCTATAAAAAAGCTCCATGTGCTCGTTGTCTTCTACATTATATGTAGTAGCGACGGTGTGCGATGATTGTGTACTAATATCGGCCTGATTATTTAATAGCAACAGTTCTTTACCAACGATTAACATAATGTTAGCAATCTGTCTAATGTAAACAAATTTCGTTTCGATTTTTCTTTGCTGGTTATTTTGGTTTACCCTGACTCCACGGGTTATTTTGTACCCCCGTCCCCACTCCGTTCCCCGGCTTGGTTTGGTTTGGTTTGGCTTGTGAGGCCGGAGTTCTGCTACAGGCCGGGGCTGGCGGCGGTGTCGGAGGACGGCGCGGCGGCGGGCGGCGCGCCCACGCGGCCGCTGCCGCCCACGCCCGACGACGACGACGCGCACCCCGACCGCACGCTCGTCATGAAGCGGGTCAGTACGCACAACCACTACATACAACCCCGTCGCATTGTACCGCAATCCGCTCGAACATTACTACACGCTATTCACTAAATACCAATCGTTCATGCAGCATTTGATAACGCTCTGTGAGACATCCAAATTGTTATAAAAATCATTTCTGCATACAATTTAAACAAAATTAAGCTTTGCATTATAGATAAAACGTCATAGATTAGACTTTCGATAATTGTTTGTATAAGTCATATTTATAATTTGTAGTACTGTAACTTTTTATAATACTTTGTTAATATTCATTACAGTTTTATGCAGAACCAAGTGTGATGAAAATTTTCTAAAATATTGAACAAAAACAATTTTGTTTACAATGTTTTACCGGATACGTGTAGGGGGTTGCATTACTTTAATCTACCTGAGTATAATATCTCAATGGGAAATCAAAGAACCTTTTAAACTAAATTTTAATCAATTAAATCGCTTCGTATTAAGTCGCGTGTAACATATTTCAGCAAATTATAAATATTCTTATATTATATAAATATCACTATCTTCCTGCATTAGGAATAAAACTTACTTTAAAAACTCATTCGGACGCCAATTTGTTATATCACTCAGCGCGACACTTACTGTTGATTACCTAGATAGTAGCTGTTTGCGGTACAATGTAAATTAGCCATTCTGTGTTCATACCCCATGTTCATTTAGTAAACTATGTTTGAAATACACGTCCGAAACTACTACCTAAGATAATTTTTGTACAGATTATATTTCCAAGTGTAGGCAGAAAACTACATATATATAGTTTTGTTAATTCTATACAAGAAAACGATCTTTAAAATATCTTCTCTTAAGGCTCTCGGTTTTAAATTACGTAATCTCTGAGGCCATTGTATTCAGTGAAACCTTATACCGGGTATTAGTGAAACGATCCCGAATAAATCGATACAAGAAAACGATCTTTAAAATATCTTTTATTAAGGCTCTCGGTTTTAAATTACGATGAAAATTAATATGATATCGGTCTGATATCCTGACAAATTGCAATAAGCATTTATACTTTAAAAATTGCGTGGTAATCGCTGAGACCATTGTATTCAGTGAAACCTTATACCGGGTATTAGTGAAACGCTTCCGAAAACGAAGACAGACGATAGTACTAACGCGATACCTTTGATGATGTGTCAGAAAGAAATTCGATCCCGAGGAAAAAAATCATCTTTTCAACAACGTTTTATTAACTTTATTCACGCTCCATCATGTTAGTACAGCTAAATGAAACGATAATTTCATAAACAAAATCATGAAAATACTTAAACATAAAACAAATTATTAAAAATTACTTGCAAGTTTTATAGTGATTGTCGCCTCTAATTCTTATGCCTCCTCTACGCTACTCGCAAAGTAATCGATCGCAGTCCGAAGAAAGTGACTACACACTCGTGCTACTTCGCGAAGAGCTCAGTCGTCTTGAGTCTCCCGCACCCTTAACATGAATAACTTTCAAGAGGCAATTGCTATAGGTACCTAATTGTGTGAACAGTACAACGTCAATAACTAAATAAATAAATCGTACCTAAATAAATAAATATGTAGAAAGCTACATATTTAATATTTATATATATATATATTTAAAAAAAATCATAACTAGCGTAAGCCGAGTAGTGTGTTCGTATAACTTCGGGGTAATTCGCGAAGTCCTTTAACTCTGGCGCAAAAGACCGACAGCGATCGGAAGTCGCCCGAGGCGAAGCGAGGTTGCAAGAAGCGAACCGAATTACCTCTCTACACTATTAGCCTCGTCCCAGTTCGATCTACTTCGCGAGTAGTATAGAGGAGGCATTATGTCGCCGGCAAACAAATCTTAGTAGATAAATTTCGGTGCAACATGGCAGCGTTGCCAACACCAATTTGTCAAATTCCCTGAAAATTCATCTCAAATTCCCCAATTTAAGGACAAAACTTCAACAGATCCCCCACAAATTCCCTTCAATTATATTTTAACAAATAAACTAACATTTTTTTTTCTTTAAAATTAAAAATAAAGAAATGAAAAGCATTAAATGATACACAAAAGTTGTTTGATATAAATCCGAAAATTAAATGTGGTGCAATGAAGATTATTAAAAAAGGGAGTCATTCGATATTCATAAGTAACCTAACAAAATGTTAAAATAAGTATTTAGATTTCTTGAAAAAAGGTTCTGACTTGGCCCTGGATATCGATTTTCAAAATCACCATATTTTCCCCGCATAATACCAATCCCCATAAAATCCCCAACCAACTTTAAATTCCCCGCAATTTTGGGAAATCCTTACATGTTGGCAAAGCTGACATGTGTAAATTCCACGGCGCAAGGCGACACGAGCCGGCCGGGCGGCGGTATGTAGTGTAGTAGAATGAGTGAGTAGGCATTGTTTCGCACCGAGCTAGATAAGAGTTCGGCGTCCGCGAGAATATTGACCCTATTGTCAGCTGATTTTATTTTAAGTTTCACTGCTGGTATTATGTTTAGTATTTTCATGATTTTCTTTTTCCGACTCGACCTGGCAACATACAACGCACGCACCCTGAGAACTGACGAGAAGATCGTGGAACTGGAAGAAGAGATAGGCAAGTTACGCTGGCATATTATAGGATTATCCGACGTCCGAAGAGAGGGGGAGGACACGGTAATCCTCGAATCCGGCAACTTGCTCTATCACCGGGAGGGCAACCATCTGTCCCAAGGAGGTGTCGGATTTATCGTCCACAAGTCTCTCGTTAACAACGTTGTAAAGATTGAGAGTGTGTCGACGAGGGTTACGTATCTTATACTCAGAATCACCATACTTATTCGCTGAAGGTCATACAGGTTTACGCATCAACTTCGGCACATCCCGGTGAGGAGGTGGAGGAAATGTATGAGGATATCTCTAGAGCCATGCATTCCTCCAAAACCGACTATACGGTGTTAATGAGAGACTTCAATGCAAAACTAGGCACAGGAGAGAATGGTAAGCTGAAAGTAGGGCAATTTGAAATAGGGCAACGGAACCCAAGGGGTCAGCAGCTGGCCGACTTCATGGAGAAAGAGGGACTCTTTATGATGAACTCCTCCAGAAGCGGCCCCACAGGAAGTGGTCCTGGTCCAGCCCCGACAGTTCGACAAAAAACGAGATTGACTTCATTATGACGACCAGAAGATAACTGTTCAGTGATGTCTCCGTCATCGCGAGGGTGAAAACTGGTAGTGATCACCAAATGGTTAGAGGCACACTGAACCTTAACGTTAAGTTGGAGAGGTCTCGTCTAATGAAGCCAACGATCCGTCCCCCTCATACTCTGTTTCAAAGTCCCGAAACCTTCAGCCTAGAAGACTGCAATGAAGTGGACGATATAAATGACAAGCTCGTGGAAACTGTCCATGCGGTCGGAGCTAAGTTCTGCAAGACACGCCGCAAAAGAACACAAAAACTCTCCGATCACACTCTTAATCTCATGGCTGTTAGACGGGAGATGAAGCTACGTTCTTCAACAGATTTGACAGAATACAGGCAACTGAACAGACAGATCTCCAAATGCATGCGGCGGGACTTACGCAACTTTAATACAGCTTGTATTGAAGAAGCGATCGAGTGGAACCAAGGCTCCAAAGTCTTGCCAGAGATCTGTCTGCCAGAAAGAGCCAACTGTCGAAGCTGAAGACCGAGTGTGGCAGCGTCGTTTCCGGAGCAACTGAGATTTTGAGTGAGATTAAGAGGTTCTATGGGCAGCTGTACACGTCATCGTTGGAGCCACACGCAAGTGTGAGTAACGATTCAAGAGCGAGTCTTATCCGACACTATTCCGAAGATATCCCGAACGTCAGACTGAGCGAGGATGGAATTACGCGGAGCTTTTGAAAGCGGGTGGAAAACCGGTACTTGAAGTCCTTCAGAAGCTCTTTAATTCCGTCCTCCATGGTGGCACTACTCCGGAGGCGTGCAGCAGAAGTGCGGTGGTCTTGTTCTTCAAGAAAAGCGACAACGGTTTCTTGAAGAACTACAGACCGATTTCCCTTCTTAGCCGCGTCTACGTGCTGTTTTCGAGAGCCATTACGAATCGTCTCGCACGCAGACTTGACGACTTCCAGCCTCCCGAACAAGCTGGTTTCCGAAAAGACTTTAGTACCATGGACCACATACACACCCTTCGGCAAATTGTACAGAAGACGGAGGAGTATAATCGGCCACTTTGCCTTTGACTATGGGAAAGCCTTTGATTCCGTCGAAATTTGGGCGGCGCTGCAGTCCCTTCAGCGGTGCCAAGTTAACTGTCGGTATATCGAAGTGCTGAAGTGTTTGTACAGTAGAGCTATGATGGCTATCCGAGTACAGAACCAGAGTACGAAACCTATCCATCTGCAGAGAGGTGTAAGACAGGGTGACGTTATATCCTCGAAACTCTTCACCGCTGCATTGGAAGACGTTTTCAAGCTTCTGGACTGGAAAGTATCAATGGCGAGTACATCACTCACCTTCGATTTGCCGACGATATAGTCCTTATGGCTGAATCGCTGGAGGATCTAAGCACCTTGCTCAATGACCTCAATAGTGTCTCCCAACGGATAGGTCTTAAGATGAACATGGACAAAACAAAAATCACGTTTAACGTCCATGTCACACCTATGCCGGTAGTTGTTGGGAGCACTAAGCTCGAAGTTGTTGACGAATATGTTTACTTGGGACAAATAGTCTGACTAGGTAAGTCCAACTTCGACCGAGAGGTCAATCGACGGATTCAACTCGGCTGAGCAGCGTTCGGGAAACTACGACACATCTTCTCTTTAGACATACCTCAAAACCTTAAAACGAAATTGTACAACCAGTGCGTGTTGCCAGTGATGACTTACGGATCTGAGACATGGTCCTTCACTGTTGGCCATATGAAGAAGCTCAAGGTCGCTCAGCGATCTACGGAAAGAGCTATGCTCGGGGTTTCTCTGCGTGATAAACTTACAAATGAGGATATCCGCAGTAGAACCAGAGCAACCGACATAGCCCAACGGATTAGTAAGCTGAAGTGGCAGTGGGCCGGCCATATAGCTCGAAGAACCGACAACCGATGGGGAAGAAAGGTTCTCGAGTGGCAGCCTCGTACCGGTAGGTGAAGTATAGGGTGATCCCCCACTAGATATAGTGACGACCTGGTAAGACATGCAGGAAGTCGATGGATGCAAGTGGCTCAGGACCGTGCTTTGTGGCATTCCTTGGGGGAGGCCTATGTTCAGCATTGGACTTATGAAAGGCTGTAATGATGATGATGATTTTCTTATGAAATTATCGTTTCATTTAGCTGTACTAACATGATGGAGCGTGAATAAAGTTAATAAAACGTTGTGAAAATATGTTTTTTGTCCTCGGGATCGATTTTGTTTCTGACACATCATCAAAGGTATCGTTAGTACTATCGTCTGTCTTCGTTTTCGGAAGCGTTTCACTAACAACTGGTATTTGCATGCACTTGAATTACAAAAATTAACATGTACTACAATGCAACGAACAAATTGTTAACCATGACTCCTAGTTGTTTAAATAACATAATATTTTCCATAACCAATATTCGGATTAGTGTCTAACAATCCTTTTCCAGTTACACTAACGAAATTTTAGCCAGTTACAAGATAATACCATACATCCCTTCATACTGCTATGGTAGAGTTTCTGTACTTTTCTAGATACCCATATTTGTAATTATAAAATTTAATTACCTTTTAAATATAAAAATATTAAAAGTTGAAAGTAATAAATTATGACAGATTGCTTAAACTCATAACAAGCGTTGAAATGTAATTCTATCTTACGCAAAAATGTCCGCCAAGAGCTTGAACCACCTGTTAAATAATATTAAACTAAATTAAAAAAAAAGGTGTGTTTTAATTATTATCGGTTGCGTGTATTTTTACATAGTTTCAGTCACATCTCTTACTAGTATACTATTTTCTATATTGTGTTAAGATTTAGAGGAACTTATTATTTGCCAATAAAACTGTCATACAGATTTTTTTCACGCCAAAGTAAGATTAGTGAGCAAAATCTACATTGAACTCAGTTTTGTTTTCTTTCATTTAAATTATGCCTTATTATTTATGTGTATTTTTGCATCGGTTTTATATGACAAACGACAGAAGGAGATCGCTGAAAGCGATAAAAGGCAATCCTACGTTGACGAGGCTGTTCTGCTGAAGGATTGGGACTTCGCTAGATTTTTTCCTTCAAAGTCCATGGAAAAAGAGGAAAAACAAGACATGTCAAAGGAGACTGAACAAAAGCGAGCGCAACTGCAGCGTCAGTCCAGAATCGAAATGGACGACGCTTGGGTGAAATATAAGGCTATCGCGACACCGCCTTCTCGCCACAAGCAAATAGTTCACAAACCCAACGAGAAATCACCTCAAGAGAAACTTTCAGATATGCTTAAATATAAAAAGGAACAGGAGTCGGAGTTAAACTCTCCAAACCGATTCTTTAGAGGGTTCCGCCGGGAAAATTCCGATCTTTTTCCGTTACCAAGCACACGTCATTCTGCTATTTACTTCCCGAAGCATGAAAATCAAGTAGGAGGGAACAAACAGTTAAGATCTAGCGGTATTTTCAATCCTTCGCGTAAGCAAATTACGAAGCCTGCTACTTCGGGAGAGCCGATACTAACAGACTTCATAAAAATGAATGACAGTCTCAAGATATCGCAAGTGGAAAACAAAAAGAATGCGGCTAAAAAATCAGCCAACAATCCTATAGAGGCGTTAAAAAATGTCGCAATTCTGATTAGGCAAGAAAGCGAAAACAATGGTGCGAGTCGCCAGAGTAGCATCAATAGTGACTCTCCGGCGACTAGCATTTGCTTTAGTAGCGGCACGTCATTCGAAAAAAATGGCACTCTCGATCTCACAGCTGATACGCTTGAAAACAAATCCCAAGATAAGAATTTCGACTCGAATAATGTAGTCAAACCTCGACGGGAAAAGACGGAATCGGACATTGTATTCCGGAGAAATTGTCACTATAACCGAAACACTGACGTAATGGGAAGTTGTGGGCAGGAAGCGGTACTCGCACAGGATCAGGTAATTCCTCACTGCTCGGGATAGTTTGATTAATACCTTACATACTACTTAATTCTGGTTGGGTACGAATTTTCTAACATATTTTAAACTAACACCTGTAATGCTATGTCTGTTATAAGGACCTGTTCTGTATTTTACTTGGTAGCTATTTGTGTGACGGTTTTAAGTAATTTATGTGTGGGAATGGATTCAGCTAATTTTATTAATTCGAGACAAATATTTATTAATATAATTTCCTCAAAAGTTATTAGTTAATCTCTAGAAATTATAGTAAATTGCTCACACGTCTTACATTTTGGCGTGATATCAATTTTTTTTTTCAATTTATTTTAATAGTATTTTGCCAAAGTAGACCATAATATAAGGGAAATCTGAATATAAATGCCTTTATTAAGTTACATTTTACGACATAATATATATTCATTAAAATCATGAAAGTAGTCTATGCTGCATCTACATCTAACTCTAACAAAGACAACAATTTCTAATATTACTAACTTTCTAATTTATAATCTGTGCGCGGCTACCGTCTTCCTGCCAAGAAATTGGAGAAATGCTGAATGAGAGAATTACACCAATGCCATTAAATTCTTACGTCACTTAACAATTTTTGGGAATGAACGCCTAACGATATCACACAGAAGCTGAGAAATAAAAGAATAAATTGTCCGTTTTGTGAATGTATGTTTTCCAGCTGCATGTTTTGGCTATCATGTGTGTGTTTGTCGCTCTTTGCTGCGCTCGCAACTCCTGCAGAACACAAAAGTTAACACCAAAAGACAGCACGCCGTAAAGGATGTTTAAAGCGTATATTGAATTTAACCTTTTCATAGTCCCCGTTTATTTATTTTTTTTTTGAAAACGGGCACTATGAATATGAATAACAATAGAAAAAGTCACAGTATTGTTTTGCTATACTTATATCCAGAGTATTAGTTATATGTATAATGTATAAATTAATAAAAGTAATAAGACGGTGTGCTGTCCTAATTTTGTATTCAAGCTAAATTTCTTAGGAATAGTAAAATGTTTAGTAGCGACCCAATTCTACGTAAAGTGGAAAGTTATATTAAAATTATTGCTCGACTTTTATTTTTAATTTTAAGATACGAGGGCGGCACTGAAAATTTCGGGAATCAAGGAAGTGACACAATATTACTATTTAAAAATGTATTTATTGCTTTTCGAAGTATTCTCCGCGAAATTTGACACATTTTTCCATACGATGGAACCAATCATTGAAGCAACCATTCCATTCGGAAGTTGGGGTCTCCAAAATGGCCGTTTTGTAGGCGTCCACAGCTTCTTCAGGTGATGAAAATCTCTGTCCACGCAATTTATTCTTTATTTTAGGGAAAGTATAGAAATCATTAGGGCTTAGGTCGGGGCTGTACGGCGGATGGTCTAATAATTCTATGTTTTCTTGCTCTAAAGACGCTTTTGTTCTGTGTGCGGTGTGAGAACTCGCATTGTCGTGATGGAGGATGATGCGGCGGTTGCAGTTCTCTTTACGGAGTTCAGAAACGACCTGTGGCAAACAAATGCTAGCATACCATTCTGCATTAACCGTTCTTTGTCCCTCAAGAGGAATAGTCGTAACCATGGCCGGTTTTGGGGACAAACGTGGCCACCATTTTTTTTAGCAACACCGTGAACGAACAATTTTTGTTGGCTTTAACTCATTTTCGAACACCCAACCTCGTGACTGGTTTTTGTTTCGGGTTCGTACGCGTATATCCAGGATTCGTCACCTGATACGATGTTGTATACAGCATTTGAGGATCCTTCGTGGAATCTTTCGAGAGTTCTGACGCACCAAGTAACGCGAGCCGCTTTTTGATCTTCACAGAGCGAATGCGGTATCCATCGGGAAAACAACTTTTTTACACCTAATTGTTCATGCAAGATTATTTGTATTTGACTCATCCCAATGTCTAAAGCTGCCTGAATTTCGCGGTATGTCACATGTCGATCTTCCTCAATCAGCTTACGCACAGCATCAACGTTTTCTTGGGTGACTGCAGTTTTTGGACGACCTTGATGGGGATCATCACTGAGCTTGAACTTCCACATTGAAATTCAGCAAACCAGCGATAAATTGTGGTTTTGGATGGGGCTTCATCACCAAATGCAGAAATCATCCGGCAACACACTGTTTTTGTGTTAAACCACTTCGAAAGTCATAATAAATCATCGCTCTTGAATTTTTTCGAGTCAATTCCATTTTCTCAACGACTAAACAAGTTTGACATAACCTTGTGACAAGACCGAGAATCTTTTTAAAAAAATAAATGGTATTCGATTTTTAAAACCAAGGTATTTTCAATTAAAAAGATTTTAATATGACAGGAACAGTGGAAATATTCCGTTCCCGATACTTTTAGTGCAGCCTATGTATAATGTAATTTTTAATATTGTTTATTTTAAAAATGAACGATATTATATATTGAATTATGAATAGAAGTTAAGAAAGACCAATTGACAATTCCAATTCGGCTGGGCAGCATGCGGGAGATACGACACTTCTCGTCACATATTGCTCCAAACTTAAAATTGCGTCACGTATTGCTGCCAATGATGTCGTGGTCTTTCTTTGCTGTCCGTATGTGGAACCTTCAGGTCTCTCAGCGAGCTATGAAGAGTTATACTCGCAATTTCCCTGCGTGTTAGAGGAACCGACATAGCCTAACGGATCATTAGACATGCAGGATACAGGTGGTTCAGGACCGTGTTTTGTGGCATTCCTTAGAATTCTTATGTTCAGCAGTGTGGACTTGTGAACAACAGTAGTGATGATCATGATAAATAGAAGTTTTAAATATATATTATCTGGTTCCTTGTCTCAATTTTTAAACAGCAGTAATTGTACTCTTACAAGGCGCGGCTGATAAATCGCGGTTTGACTATTTACTGCCGCGGCTTAATACTTACGCAATTTTGAATTTTTTTAGTTTTTAATATAGTCTCTCTAAAGTGAACTATATTTTTCATATGGAATGTACAAAGATTATAAACCGTTAAAAATTCATTTGTTTTATTATTGTGACTGTTTTCATCTAATATAGAAAATCTTGGACACCGTTATACCTTTTTCTGCTTTGCATAAGTCCCTCGGGGCTAGATCTAAACTTTAAAGTGGATTATACATTATTTTAAACTCGTGTATCTTATGGCAATCATAAAAAAAGAACACTATTATTCTATACTATTGCTCACACTTACCCGAACCAAGAAATGAACTTAGTTATTCAACACTCACTGAAGTCCGCTTAGGCACATGTAATCGATCAATAAAATATCGATGCAATGCCAGAAAAATCATCGCTACTGCTAATTTCGTGACAAAACCCAATAACTGATTTTGGTCCGAGGGTTTGAGCCCTAGCCCTAACCATGCTCAGTCGTGATTACTACGATTAGATCAGCGAGACAGTCAGATTATGATTGCCTAGGTCGCGTACTTATCAGCCGCCCTTCGTATGTATTAAGTAGATGTTTTTTTTTTGTTGATCGTCGTTCATTTATATTCACCTATTTCTATTTCTTTTTTTTTTATAAAGAAAGAACCATCCTAAGAATAACGCCACGACCATAGTTTCTATGTTCGATAACTACGGTCAATTTAGTTAATACTTTCCATATAGCTTGTTTATAGCAAAATATAACAAAAAACACAATATATTATTTGCTATTTATTTATTTAATAAAATCATAAAACTATTTGTACATTTATGTTGCACAGTTCATTAGAACAAGCACTACATAAGGAAAAGTAACACGTAACCCACGATTTTTGTGATAGCATATAACTACAGGCACACACACATACACCTATCAAAAATGAAACGCTTGCAGGGTCGGTCAAGTGGTGCGAATGAAGGAAGTGGATCACGAACTAGCTCCGTTCTCCCGGATTTGCTTAGTCAAGCCGGACAACCAACCACTCCACCGCGTCTCGACAAATCAACCAGCGAAGAGGTAAGAATACCCATATTTGTTATAATTTGCCTTCAAAATTAAATATTTACCGCTCAGGCATTGGTACGCTACTACATTTTAAATACTATCGCCGATAGATGAGCTACTGGATTACACATTTGCAATTTATACCATGTGTTTTATCAAAAAAGTATTTATTTTACAATATTACAAGTATTTTATTGATATTATAGTATCCATCTTATTGTAGCTTAATAAAAACAATCAAATTTGAGCTAGAACCCATTTGTAACTTATATAGATATTTCATTATTAAATATCAGTAACAGGGTTTCCAACACTATCATTTCGTAGTTTGACACCATATAAAATGTAAATCAATTTATCAATTTAATATTAAATATTATGAAAAAAAATTAAATAACGATAGATGCACAAATTCGTCTGTATTTTTCAATTTTGAAAAAAAAACTGCTTTTATTATTATCATATTAGCCTTTATGAGTAACTGAAAAAGATATTTCTCCTGAAGACTCCAATTATATAAATAGAAGTGTTGGGAACCCTGCTTATAAACACAATATTCATGTGGAGCTACTAGTATATAGTATTAATGTGATAATGGTTGTCGATCATGCAAACACCCTGGAGCCACGGTCGGCGACTGGTTTGCAGACAGCTGTTAACACTGCGTAAGTACGAAACGAATTGATGCAAGAAGAAACGCTTCCCTAAAGGTTACATAGGCTGTTGTTTGTTTCGATAGTACTCTCGCTCTTTTCTTGTGCATTACATAGATTGTTATGCTTCTATTATATACCATCTGTAAAATTATGTATCACATCAATTATTTCATCCTTCATGTAAATCATACGCTTTCAGTGCTAATATTCAATATGCTAAAAACTGTATTGCTATCGAAGCCGAAAGAAAGCCTGAATTTCAATTCATTAAAGAATATCTGTATTATGTTGTACAGTACAACTATAAATTATTAGGTCCTTACATATGAAATTAGCGTTTTGTCGTACTGACCACTTTGATCTGAAATATCTCCTCTTCGGTTAAGAATTCCAAATTCAAATTAATAAATTCATTTAGCTGGTATTTTTTCTTTGGTGTCGCCTATTACCGCACAATGGAAAACATGAAATATCGAGTTCTATCGTGGCACCAGTGCTGCCGAAACAGCTCAAAGGATTAATGATGTCTACGGCGCTGGTGTCTCAAAAGAAAGCACGGTACGTTTTTGGTTTCAACGTTTTCGTTCTGGAAATTTCGACCTTCAGAACCAACCCCGTGGACGGCCGGAGACCAAAGTGGAAAATTAACAATTAAAGGCTATTGTGGAAGCGGATCCATCACAAAGCACTTCAGAGATTGCTGCAGTCTTTAGGGTAAGTGATAAAACTGTATTAATCCACTTGAAGCAAATCGGGAAAGTAAAAAAACTTGAACGATGGGTACCTCATGAATTGAGTGAATCGAACTTGCAAACACGTGTCGACTGCTGTGTTACTTTGCTCAACCGTACACAGTAATGAAGGGATTTTAATCGAATCACTACTTGTGATGAAATGTGGATACTGTACAATAATCGGAAGCGCTCGTCGCAATGGCTGAACCCTGGAGACCCAGCCAAATCCTGCACTAAACGAAAATTGACTCAGAAAAAGTTACTTGTAAGTGTTTGGTGAACTAGCGCTGGTGTCCTTCACTACAGCTTTCTAAAATCTGGCCAAACGATTACGGCAGATATCTATTATCAGCAACTGCAAACCAAGACGGAAGAACTAGCTGCTAAACCACCGAGATTGGTCAATCGCTCTAGGCCACTACTGCTTCACGACAACGCAAGACCACACACTGCACAACAAATAACCACTAAGTTAGATGAGCTACAATTGGAATGTCTGTGACATCCACCGTACTCCCTGGACCTTGCTCCAAACCATTTTTTCCGGAATTTGGACAACATCTCATCTTGTGAGAACACAAGGAAAAAAATTCAACTCCGATGCGGCAGTCCAAACCGCCTTCAAATAATTTATTGATTCTCGCCCCCGTGGTTTATTTAGTAAAGGGATCAACGAACTACCTATAAGATAGCAAAAGTGTATAGATAACAACGGTGCATACTTTGATTAATTAAGTATATTTTACAAAAAAAATGACTTTATATTCCTCCCGTACAAAACGCCAATTTCATATGTAAGGACCTAATATAAATAAACAATCACATTAGAAAATATAAGCCTCAAAAATGTGACCTTCTTTGTTGTTTTAAAAATTCTTTAAACACCATTAGCAAAATTAATATTCATATAAAACAATAATAATATTCGTATAAAAACTACACTTTCCATTTGTATGTCAAATTAAAATCAAATTTTGTTCATGGCAAATCGACAAACTGGTTATTACTTTTCGATATTCGCTTTTAAGACACGTAGAAAAAATAACTTAAACTTTTCAAAGTGGACAATATTAAATTGTTATTTGCAATTGTTTTACAATGTCATTTTTAAACATTTGTTTTTTATCTATATATCATGACTTTCAATATGAAACATATTTAATAAAAAAAAATCTTCTAAAACTTCTCAATAAATAAATTTCCAATAAATATTAAAAATTGGCATTCTACAAAAAATCCAAGTCAAATACTATTATTGCAACATGTTCATTATGTACCTATGTAAATCTATTGCAATTAAACATAAATATGACAAAAAGGCGTTTAAATGTATAGTTGTTTAACTTTATATGTCATTGCCTGCTAAAATTTCACTCTTATATCAAAAGTATGCCATTGTGAATTTGTAGATAATAATATAAGCCAATAACAACTTTCCGAATATAGTTGAAATGACGACTAATCATTGGGAGATGGAATTGACTAACATATCATTACTTAAAGTAAGGACTATGATTATAAATTACCTTCGTTAGTAATTATTATTTCTGAAAATATAAAAGCATAAAAAATAAAGTAACAAATAAAAGATACAACTTAAACTTACTGGATATGTTTTCTTCCACAGTACAGGCAAGCCATTGCTGGAGGCCCCCACCATCATCATCATCCTCTCCCTTCCTCCGTTCAATCTACTCCATCCAAGTCTTTCGTATCTGGAGCAGCTTCACCGCACCCTCTTCAGCATTCCCCCTCTAACTCCTCTGTGGGCTCCCAACAACAGTTCCTCCCCTTGCAACAGAAGCAGCGTTCGTTTCTTACATTCGGGTTCGGTGCGGGATCGACTGGCAGTGGCACTGGTGGATCGGGTGGCAACGCGTCACGTCGTGAGAGTCACGTCAATGTTAACGTTACGCCTACTGGGCACGACCTATCCTCGGACACGCCCGAAATACGCAAATACAAGAAGAGATTTAATTCAGAAATACTGTGTGCTGCTTTATGGGGTAATTGTTTTTGTCAATATAATATCCGCTTATCCACCTTTACCTTTGTGGTACGAACTAGCTTCATAATGCTTAATGTAATAAGCCATAAGCATAAATATAAATAGAGGAAAAGGACCGAATATGGAATACTTAAACAAATGAAGAAAAAAAATACAGTACAAAAGTTTTATTTTAATCAGTCTCATTGGTTACAGTTATGTGTAGTCATTATCACTCTGTAAAAATAATAATTAAATCAATAAATCATAAACACTCCGTAATATTATTAACTAAAATAAATCACCAAAAAGTTGCTTCTGAAAAATGTGACCCTATTATGGAATACCCTATTCCATAATAGGGTCACGCCGCGTTAATCAAAAGAAAATAATAAAATTAACCCTGCAAGCTAAACCCTTGGGTGTCTTCGATTGAACATTGCTAAGCCCAGTCTCGTAGACGTTGTAGATCCTAGTTGGTGGAAATTTAAAAAGCTCAAATTCCTTTTCCAGTAAATTGAAGAAGAATTTAACATTTTCTTTCGTGAAGCCTTTAACCTGAGCAAATGATGTACCAGTAGGTTGGACCGGAGAAAATTCTTTATGCCTCGAAAAAAACCCTTTTAAACATTTACGTCCAGCTGTTCTATTATTAAAAGGATGTTTTAAATTATTTTTTACTGCCAAATGATATGGCATTCTCTTCACATCATGTCCAGTTAGCCCAAAATACCGTTTTTTTTTAATTTGCTTGACATACTGTACTAACTTATGTTCAATGTCAGGTCCTAAACCTGTTTTACGACCAAGGCGGTAGTCTATATTTGGTTCGTATCATGGCAGAACCGAAAGAGGGTAGTCCGAGGTACATTAAGAACCTGTGCAGCTTTCTTATAACCCATTTTTTGGGTTTTCACGGCTTTAATAGCATTTTTCATATTGATTTTGTCCCATGATTTTCGCTTTTTTTACTGGTGGGGTCATTTTGATCACAATTAAATCTGTAAAAGAGAGAAATAGTAATCAGACACCATATTAAAAATTTGCTTTTGTTGAGGTTTTAATATAGAATACTATTCCATATTAGGAGCTCCACGGTATTCCATATTACGAACAATATGATGGCGGGAGGAAAATAAAAGTAACTTTTTATTATTTTAAAAAATTCATAAAATAACAATACCATTTAAAAACTACATACTTTGTTCATATACTTATCAACTTATTTTGAAATATTCATGTACTAACAATAAGAGAACATATACGCAAAACTTACCTAAATATCCGATTGATGTTGCGTCAACAGCGTCGAGTACTCTCACTTGCGTGTAGTGTAGTGCCGCCGGACGCCGCACGCACCTTGGCCGTCGAACGTGGGTAGCGGGAGAGGTAACAGGGCACAAGTTTGGATTATTCGTGACGCTTAGTTTTAGAAATATTACGGTATTCCATATTAGGGGCGTATTCCATAATTGGTACCTTTCCTCTACATATACTTATGGTTATAAGAAATGAGTTTCTTATACTTTCAGTAACTGTCACTTTATTGTTTGTTATTTATGGAATAATTAATTGGACAATGATTATGTGTCCACAAGTATAATTGATTCGCTCCTGCTTTATGTCAATAAATAGAATTAAATCTACTGACATAAAATACAAAAAAAAAACCTTTAAATGTAGTTACTGTCTTTTGACATTTATTGATATTAATATTTTAGGGGTGAATTTACTCATTGGCACGGAAAATGGTTTAATGCTACTCGATCGCTCTGGTCAAGGAAAAGTCTATCAATTGATCTCACGACGCCGCTTCCAACAAATGGAAGTATTAGAGGGACAAAATATTCTTGTAACTGTATCTGGAAAGAAGAACAGAGTTCGTGTCTATTACCTTAGTTGGCTAAAGTCAAAAATTTTACGCACAGATGGCCTTAGTGACGTAAGCATAATTGTAATTTTTAAAGTTATTTATATTTTTTTAACATAACGTTTTTATAAAATTCCAATATATGTTCTATTCTACAGCAAGTTGAGAGGCGAAATGGCTGGATAAATGTAGGAGAACTACAGGGTGCTGTGCATTTTCGAATTGTTAAATATGAGCGAATCAAATTTTTGGTAATTGCTCTTAAAGATTCAATAGAAATTTATGCATGGGCACCAAAACCGTATCACAAATTTATGGCATTTAAAAGTTTTGGCGATTTGCAACACAGGTAAGGCAATCATACTTATAAATTACAATTTAGGTTTCTAATCATTTACCATCTTCATATGAGCTTCCCGAGAAATTATGCAATAGCGTCACCAGTTTTGTCGCAGATTGGAGCTTCAGTGTTGTAGTTGATGGTGCATGCTCTGACTCCAAGTCTGTGAATGCTGATGTTCCAAAAGGCTGCGGACAATTCGCCTACCTTGTTCCCTCTGCATACCAATCATATGTTGCAAACTACAGTAACATTCATTGGTATGCAGTTGACATCACTGGCAACGTGTTTTACATCGGCCGTTCTAATATTTCTCAAGAACATGTCGTCGAGTGCTGGAACAAACGTGTGTTTGTAGTAGATCGAGACAGTATTTATAGTCGTATTATTAATTAGACGAAGTCAACTGACATTTACTGTGTTGTCTGTCAGTTTTTGATAAAATAAAAATAGTGTTGTGACAAAGTGAATGATTGAAAAAACTCCTGAATTAATGAAATTGCCTCGATTGTCTAGTGCATATATGGGCAACAACCGGCCCGCTGTAAGATATGATCCGGCCCGATAGACATTTTGAAAAAACCCAATTAAAAAAATATTACATTAGGTACTTATACTCACGGGAGTGACAGTGAGGCAAACATCAAATCCTTTGATGATTTGTTGTTGCCCATATATGCACTAGACAATCGAGGCAATTTCATTAATTCAGGAGTTTTTTCAATCATTCACTTTGTCACAACACTATTTTTATTTTATCAAAAACTGACAACACACATCAAATCCTTTGATGATTTGCCGCCTCACACTTTGATAATCGCCGCCACTCGGCTTGCTCGATCAAATTCTTTGAGGTATGCCGCCTCACGAGCGACACATCAAAAGATTTATTGCTTCTCAATTATTCTAAACTAGTTTATTCCAGATTATTCCTTCATTTTGCCTATATAAGCGGGTGGATGGACCGAACGTTAGTTTAGTTCTATTTGAGCTACCGAGATTATAACTTGGACAAGCGATATCCTAGCGAACTGCTCGAGCCGTCAACTTGCTTTGTGACTTTGTGTGCATCTTGAGGGGTTACTAACTAGTGTGTTATTAAGTCTATTGAAAGAAAAGTAAACAAAAATTATGTCTGGTGGAAAGAAACGAAAAGTAGATACAGAGGGTCGCCAGTTTCATGAAAAATGGACTGAAGAATTATTTTTTATCTTGCACAATGGTAAGCCTATTTGTTTCCTGTGTAATGAATCCATTTCAGTAAAGAATGAAATCAATATAAAGAGGCATTACTCAACTAAGCATGCTACGCTGCACTCACTGACAAGACAATTAAGAACAGAAAAAATCCAGGAGCTTGCCGCAAATTTGGAAAAACTGCAACAAATGTTTCATAAACAAAGAACACAACTTGATAATGTTGTGAAAGCTAGTTTTATACTTAGCTCAAAATTGGCAAAGGCATTAAAACCATTTGCCGAAGGAGAATTTATCAAGGAGTGTATGTTAGAAGTTTGCGGTACTTTGTGTCCTAAAAAGAAAAATGAATTAGAAAAAATTAGTTTGTCAAGACGTATAGAAATGATAGCTAATGATATAAAAACGACATTGACTGACCGTATGGCTGGTTTTGAATCATTTTCCATAGCATTAGACGAGAACACCGATTTGTCGGACACAGCTTAACTGGCAATATTTATTCGAGGTGGTGATAAGGAGTTCACTGTTACTAAGGAATTGCTTGCTTCACAGCCGCTAAAATGAACCTCTACAGGAGAGGATATTTTTATTGAAGTTCAAAAGGTATTCACAAGTTTTGGCTTGCCATGGTCAAAATTAATTGGAGTATGCACTGATGGTGCACCTTCTATGGTCGGCTTACGTAAAGGTTTCATCGGAATTTTGAATAAAAAAGCAACAGAATTCAATGTACAAAAAGATGATTTCATAGTCCTTCATTGCATTATCAACCAACAGAACTTGTGTTCTAAGTCCATTCGACTCCAGAATGTTATGATTGTGGTAGTAAAAACCATCAACATTATTCGATCCCGAGGGCTTAACCATCGTCAGTTCAAGGTGTTTTTGGATGAAATATCAGCTGAATATAACGACGTAACATATTATTGTGAATTCCATCTAACTGAGCAAAAGAAAAATGTTGAAACGGTTTTACGAGCTTCGAAATGAGATAGCAGACTTTATGAAAATAAAAGATAAACCACTATCTGAATTAAGTGACCCAAAATGGATATGTGACTTGGCATTTCTAGTCGATCTTACAGGCTATTTGAATGATTTAAATTTGAAACTATAAAACAAGGGCAGTTAGTAAATGATTTGTGCAGCCATTTGAAAGTGTTTCAGATCAAACTAAGCTTGTGGGAGTCACAGATGCTTTCTGGTAACAGTTACCATTTCAACACGCTCTCTGCGTATGAAAATATTGCTTATGCTCAATATGCTGAAGAACTCAAGTTACTGTCGGAACAATTTTCGAACAGATTTAGCGACTTCAAAAACATGTACCTTCAAAATATAATGTACAAAATGCTCCAATACACTTACAAATGGAGTTGATCGAGATTCAAGAAAACTCACTCCTAAAATCCAAATTTGAAAACGTAGAGTTGTGCGATTTCTACAAAAAATACCTAGAAAAAGACAATTTTCCGCAGCTTAGAAAATTGGCAAGAAGATTGATTTGTGCGTTTGACAGTACTTATAAATGCGAACAGTTCTTTTCATTGATGAAAGTTAATAAATCAACACATCGTACAAGACTGACTGACGATAATTTGGAAAATTCAGACGTAAAACAATTATCCCATGCTACGCTGCCATCTCTTCCACAACATACTTATCGCAATGTTCTTGTTTGTGCTGCCGAATTTTGAATGTCTATTAGAGTAGCTTTGACAATTGTTGCTTCGAATGAAATATTTTTGCTCGTTAGCCACTCTTGTATTCTAGGTTTAGTCCAAGACATTTTAGGCAGCGATTCTAGTTTCCTGGAGTGGTAGGGGGCATTATCCATCACTACTACGGAATTTGGTTTTAGTTTTGGCAAGACCCCCCTAAACCACTTCTCAAAGGAATCTGCATTCATCTCTTCATGATAATCTTCTTTATTTTTTTTTTGCTTCAAATATTAATAAGCTGTCTTCTACGAATCCTTCTTCCCCGCCTATATGGCCGATAATTAATCGTTTGCCCTTTCCTGAAGGCTGTTTTAAGCCAGTGGTCAAGCCATCTAGGAAGGCCTGGCGGGACGATAACTCTGTCTGGTGAATCCATGCCTTCGGTGCATGATCTTCAAGATAGTGAAAAATATCAATTAATTTTTGAAAGTACAATTTAATGTAAAGAAAACAGAAAATTGTAATTACTTTCGTTGATCCAGGTTTCGTCTTGGTAATAAATATACCTTCCTTCCTTTCGATACTCTTTAATTTTTCGAAGGTATCGCTGACGCCATAAAATAATGTCCTGTCTGTCAATTAAAATGCTTTGTCTTGAATTTGTGACATATTTGAAATTTAAATGTTTCATAACAATTCTTAATGTACTCCAAGAAAAATTGGGTAAGTCTGGGTCTTCATTGACAACCTTAAGAATCTGTAAAGTAATAAAAAAAAGTTTTTGAATAAGGAAGTCTACGCAATCTAATACTTTGGTTTTACAAAGAACATTATGGTGGACACAGAATATAACGCAGTAGAAGTAATAAAGTTTAAGTTACCTTTATAATGGTGGGTGACTCATTTGCATAAAAAAATTATGTACTTTTCGCCTTATAGTGGCAAAAGTAAAATCGTCTAAATTATCTTTGAAACTGTGTGGACCGAAGTCCACGTTTCTCGGGATTTTTAAATTGTTCATTTTCTTTGCATTCTTTTAAACTGAGGTCACACCAATTCCCAAAATGTCAGCTGTTTTCGAAACACATTCTTTTTTTTCCGGGAGCCTCAATAGGTAATAGTGAAGCAGCTTTCTCCTCAAATACGTGTTTATAGACGTTTTGTATCATAAGTTTTTCGGTAACGCTTAAAGCAATCCGTGGTCTCTTCTTTCTTGGAGACAAGCTTTGGCTTGACGTGCTTGGTTAAGGATCCATATCGTTTGTACGAAACAATATAGTAACAAATAAACACAAAAATTACCACAAACACAACGTAACGAAAAACTTAACAAAAACAATAACTAAACAGCGTGAGCGCAGAAAAAACATTCGTGCTATCAGACCAGAGGTTAGAAGCCGAATTACAAACAAAATGGCGAACGACGCGCGCGGCGTTGATCGGTGTTGGCACTAGTCTATATCAGAGCACTTTTATACAATTTTGTTGCAAAATAGAAATAATATTCTTTTATAGTTTGAAATGATTAACTATTCACACTCGTTGTTCATTCATCTGATTGAAAGAGAACTGAACGCATCACTAGTACTTTAAATATGGCAACATTATTTTACAAAGTGACATTAGCTACTGTCAGTCGTCGAATTAAAAATACAAGTAGTAGCCTACCAATCGCTTGCAGCTTGCAACTTTACAAAAAGCGCAGGTTCGATTTCAGATGGAATACTATTCTCAAAGATGAGAGGCATCCAGCTCCCTCTACTTGATCGCGTTTAAGGAAAAATGGCTCAAATCGTCGACGGCAAGTTCTTTCCGACTTGATTCATAGGCTTAGGAGTGCTCAGAGGAATTGTTCGGATTAATTCCGGCTGCTAAATTCCTCCATCGCACATTGCGATAGAACTCGGTATTCCATCCACAACATCACGAACGTTGGCCGTCCACTACACTAGTACAAGAAATATTCTGCCACATTGTTGAACTGGCACACTACTGTTGCCAGCTATTTTATAGGATAAACGTGACTTAGGGAACTTCAAGAAAAGAGACTAGACCTTCATAAAAGGCATCTGCAATACTTCTGGTGTGGCAGATTTTCATTTGTTGCCTTTAGACACTGAGAGAGACATAGTCTCATAGCCGATGTGTCTTTTTTGTCGTCATTGAACGAAATCCTGCAGTATAATTTGGTTTTATCGCTGCTTGTTTTCCCCGCTTGTCGTTAATTTGTCGTATACTCTGTAGTGCCTGCGAAGAATTTTAAGTACTAGTTAGCAATACGAGATTTAGGAGCATACCAGGTTCATTCTAATTCTTCACCGCCGTTAATGTCATGTAAATAATCAGTCCCGTAAGAGGTGACGGAGGGAAACTGAAACAGGAGATGTACAGAAGCATCTGCCTGATAAAAGCGCATATAATAAAATTACAACGGTATCCAGCCTACTACATGAGGCAATCTAGGAGGGGACGCCTATTTTCAGCAGTGAACTTTGAGCGGACTGTAATAGAATTAGATCTTTCACTGACACTACAGAATGTTACTCTTAGAAAAGTGTGTGATATTTTGTATAAAGTTCTTATAAAATTATAACAGTAATAAAAAATATGTGATGGTTCGGTTACGCAGTGGCTTACGTCTGTACTACATTCCAAAAATGTATACTCATAGAGTAACTTGGGCCACTGGCGTACCGGAGGGGAGTAGTGTTTTTTCCCGATACATAACTGTCTGTCATTTATTGCAGAGGAAATCAATTACAAAAACAATCGTCTGTCACTAAGAAACTCACACGTAACAATTAAAACAATATACTTACAATTTCACACACATATAATTATCCAAGGCCTAAACAAAACTGGCGGTGGCATTATCACTTTTTCTATATACAAATGTTGTATGTACCCCTTGAAGTCTTTCTTTTGCCTAGTCACATATATATATTTTTGATCGAGACGCAGGTTTCCTCTCCGACTGATATTTCGTATCTCTCCTGCCCGGGGTACAAATTGGAGCTCTCCTTTGTGCCTCGGGCTGGAGTTTGCGTGTATGTCGGAGAGGACATCTGTTCTCGACGCCTCGGCAGTCTTGAAGGTTCGGACCTGTCCATCCTTTGGCTACGCGTAGACAGCGACGACCATCCTCGCGTCTACGGGTGCCTCTATAGGTCCCATAGCGGTAATGCCGAAACAGACCGACTCATCGACCACGTCCAAATGGCTACAGACTCCTTGCTACAACAGGTCCCATCCGCAGAGATCGTGATCCTTGGCGATTTTAACGCCCACCATGCCGAATGGCTCGGTTCACGTTTAACCGATCATGCGGGGAGATCTGTTTATGACTTTGCCTTGGCATATGGTCTGACACAACTGGTTACTTCGCCTACGCGGATTCCAGATGTGGAGGATCATACACCTTCCCTGTTGGACCTTCTACTGACCTCTCATCCGGACGGATGAGAGGTCAGCAGAAGGTCCAACAGGTCCCCTCTCGGCTCTTCGGACCATTGTCTGATCCGGAGTATGGTGCCACTCACGCTCCCTTCGCGGTTGCGTTCTGCAGGTTGCCGCCGTGTTTGGCATTACAGGTCGGCGGATTGGGACGGAATGCGGTCTTTCTTTGCATCCTACCCATGGGGGCGGGTTTGCTTCTCGCCGGATGATCCCAGCGCTGTTGCTGACTCTGTCACTGATGTGGTGCTACAGGGAATGGAACTATTTATTCCATCATCTGTGGTACCCATCGGAGGCAGATCTCAGCCTTGGTTTGGTCGCTCCTGTAAGACTGCATTGCGCAGTAAGCAGGAGTGTTATCAAGCCTGGGCTGCGGCTTCGGTGACTCGGGATGTAAACACCAGCACACTTAAAAAGAAGTATAACTTCGCCTCCAGGTCCTTCAAAAGAGTTAGTGCCAAGGCAAAGTCAGAGCACATAGGCAGAATTGGCGAGAAACTAGTTCGCCTTCCTTCGGGAACCCGTGCATTCTGGTCTCTCGCCAAGGCTGTCCAAGGGAATTTCTGTAAGCCATCACTACCATCTCTGCACAGGGAGGACGACTCACTGGCCCAAGACGCAAAAGACAAAGCCGACCTTTTAGGCTCCCTTTTTGCGTCCAACTCGACTCTTGATGACGGGGGGAAAACACCGCCGACCATCCCGCGGTGTGAGTGCTCCATGCCGGATGTACTATTCTCACAGCGCTCAGTTCACAAAGCACTTCTCTCCCTGGACATCCAGAAGTCGAGTGGGCCTGACGGAATCCCCCCAATTGTGCTGAGGACGTGTGCTCCGGAGTTGGCACCGGTCCTAACGCGTCTTTTCCGGTACTCCTACTCCCAAGGCGTAGTCCCGAATTCATGGAAGACAGCTTTTGTCCACCCGATTCCTAAAAAAGGCGACCGCTCAGACCCGTCCAACTATAGGCCTATCGCGATCACCTCCTTGTTCTCCAAAATAATGGAATCCATTATTAACTGCCAGCTCATCCGGTACCTTGAGGATCACCAGCTTATTAGTGACCGCCAATACGGTTTTCGTCGGTGTCGATCAGCTGGTGATCTTCTGGTCTACCTGACCCATAGATGGGCGGAGGCAGTAGAGTCCAAGGGGGAGGCGTTGGCCGAAGCCTATTAACGCTGGTGTTCCACAAGGCTGTGTGCTATCACCAACGCTGTTTCTTCTGCATATCAATGATATGTTGCTAACTGGTAACATTCATTGCTATGCGGATGACAGCACTGGTGATGCTCTATACACCGGCCGGGCCAATATTTCTCGGGAAAACGTCGCCGAGTACCGAAACAAACTTGTGTCTGAAGTCGAGTCTTTGCTGGACAAAGTCTCGGATTGGGGGCGACTAAATCTAGTACCAGTTTAATCCTCAGAAGACACAAGTTTGCGCGTTTACCGCTAAAAAGAACCCCTTTGTCGTATCTCCTCATTTTCAAGGCACTACCCTTCTTGCCTCAGCCAGTATCGGTATCCTCGGAGTCGACATATCGAGTGACGTGCAGTTTCGTGGTCACTTGGAAGAGAAGGCCAAATTGGCCTCTAAAAAGCTTGGCGTGCTCAGCAGAGCGGGACAGTATTTCATGCCGGCACACCGCCTGCAACTTTACAAGGCGCAGGTTCGGCCTCACATGGAATACTGTTCCCATCTCTGGGCAGGGGCTCCCCAGTGCCAGCTCCTTCCACTTGACCGCATCCAGCGCAGAGCGGCTCGAATCGTCGACGACCGAGCCCTTTCCGATCGGCTCGATTCATTGGCACTGCGAAGAGATGTTGCATCTCTTTGCATTTTCTTTCGCATCTACCATGGGGAGTGCTCTGAGGAATTGTTCGGATTAATCCCAGCCGCCAAATTTCATGAACGCACATCGCGGTAGAACTCCCGATACCATCCACATCATCTGGATGATTGGCGGTCCACCACTGTGCGATTTAGAAGATGTTTTCTTCCTCGCACGACTTCCTTGTGGAATCGATTACCATCAGCGATTTTTCCGGACCGATACGACTTAGGGACCTTCAAGAAAAGAGCCTACTCCTTTTTAAAAGGCCGGCAACGCATCTGCAATTCCCCTGGTGTTGCGGTTGTTCATGGGCGGCGGTAGTCACTTACCATCAGGTGAGCCGCATGCTCGTTTGCCCCCTCCTATAAAAAAATATATATATATATATATATTCATATATTGTATTAAGAATAGCAGGTTTAGTTCTTTAAAAACTGCCTAGCCATTTTTTTAAAGTTATGAAAAGAATGGTATGTTTATTATAGACTGTATCTTAACTTTTATATTTTCTTATACTTAGGAGATTGTAATCGGAGTAATGCGACGACACTAGACATACGGTCTATAGACCTAGAGTCGAAGTGTTTACACTGTTAAGATGCCAAGGTGCAGATGTAGATTCGCTATTGCTCAGAGTCGCTGTCGTTGCTTTGGGAACGGGACCTACACGGAATGTGACACAAGTATCTCGAATTTCGAACTAAGTTAAACTAACGCGAACTTGATCTGCGGAGAAAAGAAAATATTTTATTGTATATTATGAACCCCTGACGGAACTATGGCAGATATCAAGCTACACCAATTACAATCATTGAATAAAGGAGATGTTTAATCCAAATTGATCTCTTTCTAAGGAGAAATGATGATAGGGACGATTGCGGGGTAGCACATCAATTCTTGACAAACATATGACATTAAATGTAAAGCGATATCGCAAGCTCCGTGATGACAGCTAAAAGACATGAGCTGGGAGATAGACTCTAGACCGATATCAACACAAAAATTGCTAGACGTGTAAACGCCATCGACACTTTCGTGTTACCTACTGTCTTTGATTGTCGTGTATATTGTAGGTCTGGTATATATTTATGTGATAATTATTCCACCGGTTGTAGGGTACCGCAAGGTCTCACTAAGTTCTACATAATTGATTCTTAAAACGCCCACGGATAAAGATGCAATGATAAATTTTCCACTCCATGGAAAACATTTAATTAAAGTGTATTCATTTCAGGCCTTTATTAGTTGATCTTACTATTGAAGAAGGCACAAGACTGAAAGTTATCTATGGGTCAGCAGATGGATTCCATGCTGTCGATCTTGATACAGCAAGTGTTTATGATATTTATATTCCAAAACATGTAAGTACTTGAAATAATCTTAAAGTTCTACTATCCTCGTCATATTTTCTATTTTATTATTATTAGAACTCGTTACAAAAAGTAAATCTTAATTATCTGTGCTAATCATGCTCACTCACTCGCAACATTATTCCTGTTCAAACTAAATGCAAATATCAACGAACGACCTGAATATGTCTGATCGTCAACATCATAATATCCCTTCACTTTATGAATGTCTTACTAAACCGCCCTACATTTCGCTTAACAGTACAAGGCTGCCACTCTAGAACCTTTTTCCCAATCGGTAGTCTGTTTTTCGAACTAATTACGCGAAATCATATTTTTCGCACCGGTTTATACAAAATATTATTTTTCGTGACTATCATTTTGATGTCGACGCAGTTAGCGAATAGACTTATTGTACACGTGGTTCTATTATAGACTCCTTTATTTGCGCGGCTTATATGAATATATATTTCTTTACAGACACAGGGAGCTATTATTCCTCATTGCATTGTTCCACTGCCCAATTCCAATGGTGTGCAACTACTACTTTGTTATGATAATGAGGGTGTTTATGTTAATACCAATGGACGAATTAGCAAGAATATAGTGCTTCAGGTGAGTTTGACATTATATCAACATGAGAGATCATTTGAAATTAAAGGTACACTTTTAAAATACTATTTCTTTATTACAGTGGGGTGAAATGCCAACTTCGGTTGCATACATTGGCACAGGTCAAATAATGGGTTGGGGCAATAAAGCAATTGAAATACGCTCGGTAGAAAGTGGACACCTGGACGGTGTGTTCATGCACAAAAAAGCACAACGACTTAAATTTCTGTGTGAGCGTAACGACAAAGTATTCTTTTCCTCTGCCAAGGGTGGGTCTTCTTGTCAAATATACTTCATGACTCTCAATAAGCCTGGAATGGCTAATTGGTAGTTGAATGATTTGGCTGACGGCGACAAGCCGTTATGATCTGTGATGTAACACAGTACTGACTGTTCATGTCAGTAATTAAGTCAGTATGAAAACCCATGTGCTTCGGCCTTTCTTATTACAAAGACTTGTGATAATGACGGATTATAAATATTGTGTGCTCAAAAGACTATCCACAAAATTGCAGTTAACTGTTTACGGACATTATCTTTAATCATACGTGGCATTTTGTACTGAATAATGTAATTAATTTCAATACACAAGCTACTGAATATATATTATTAAGCAATAATCTATAGGATAAATGTTTTGATATTGACAATTATTCATAAGTAAGTTAATACTGCTTTTTATGTTGCAGTTGTTTATTTCTAAAAGAAAATTTAATTCAAATCAATCTATCAAATCATATAATGCCATACTATATTGTTTACTGTTAAGTTAGTTGGGTGATGATGATAATAATCAGTTAAATGTTTTTATAAGAAATTTAACAAAGAATAAAGCCATGTCTAACTATGTAATAATTGACTTTCTGACAAATAGGTTACAATTAGAAGCTGTATATTATACTTCTCACTATGACAAAGTTTCACTTTACAAATTGGCACTTAGTCAAGTCACTGTGTATCATAATTCTGACACCGAACTGTAATAATTTTATTAATAGAAGAATCCTAAAATTTGGTACTATTTATTATTTATTTGTTATGTACTATATTATTAACATGTATAAAGATGTAACTGTGCATATTGAATATTATATATTGATGACTTTTTATTTGGAAATACCTTAGCCCAATAAAAAAAGGAATGAAGTGCTTTCTTTTCTTTGACATCCTTATAAAATTCCAGTGATCAATAAATTTACAAAGAACGAAGTGTCTTATGCAGTATTACTGATTTATAGACACTAAGATAATCGTTATTAACACTTAACAGCAAACGTATTAGCTCCTTCTGGTGAATCCTGGAGCAACTACGACAACTACTACGTGTAGTTATTATGTGTGTGTATGATGTGTACACCTAATAATGTCAGACAGAAACTACTTTAAAATTTAGAAGCAGCATTCCTGAGAAAGAAGTGCTTGGAAACTATGTATTACAGATTATTAAGATATGAAATGAAAACTTAATACTAAAACGCTATAAATATTTAGTCGATACCGCAGCATGCTTGCTTCACTCACTCGTGTGCGGTATAAACAAGCCACCTAAAATGCCCAGGTCGGATGGCTAAGCCCAGTGAACGCAAATAAAACGTGCAAGTATTACTTCAAGGGAATTAAGCGAGAGACATTATTTCAAACTAACTAACACATTAAAAGTCACATAGCTGACTAGCTACAAGCTTATTATGTTTTATTGCGACTCGGGATGCACAAACAGAAGTTGACCTTATTTCCCGTCTGTTTTCTTGATTTTAATTGCTATACGTCATAGAAACTTAAGTATTTATGATGCAAATGTGCTCGTCACTCGTCGCCCGGCCCGAGACGTTTTATCAGTGTTATAATAGTAACGATTGTGCTGATTACAATTTAGTGATTTGACATGAATTTATAATGGGTCCGTGGTGTTCGAGCCTAATTTCCCTCAACTACCAATCTTGTACTCTGAATCCTTTAGAATAGATAATAATCTATGTCATCATCATCATTACAGCCCTTCACAAGTCCATTGCTGAACATAGGCCTCCCTCAAGGAATGCCACAAAGCACAGTCCTGAGGCACTTGCATCCATCGACTTCCGGCATGTCTTACCAAGTCGTCACTCCATCTAGTGGGGAGACGCCTTACACTTCGCCTGCCGGTACGAGGCTACCACTCGAGAACATTTCTTCCCCATTGGTTGTCGGTTCTTCGAGGTATATGGCCGGCCCATTGCCACTTCAGCATACTAATTCTTTGGGCTATGTCGGTTACTCTGGTTCTACAGCGGATATCCTCGTTTTTAAGTCAAACGCCGCCTTTGACCTTTCTATAGCTCGCTGAGCGACTTTGAGCTTCCTCATACGGCCAGCAGTGAAGGACCACGTCTCAGATCAGTAGGTCATCACTGGCAACACGCACAGGTTGAACAATCTAGTTTTGAGGTTCTGAGGTGCTGAGGTATGTCTAACGAGAAGATATGTCGTAATCTCCCGAACGCTGCCTAACCGAGTTGAATATGTCGATTGACCTCGGTCGAAGTTGGACTTACCTAGTAGGACTATTTGTCCCAGGTAAACATATAAGTCACTGACCGTGTTCATCTTATGTCTTATTTAAGATTAACAATAATCTATGTGTAATGATTTAATTGCCCGTGTTGTAAGATATATTTTGGAAATCTACAGCGACCTTCAAATTCATCGACACCGTTAAATCCATTTTCTTGTGTTGATCGTTCCTTATTGGTTAATTGTCGTATTCTTCGCTATTGTAATCTATTGCAATTTTTTAAACTAATCAAATTCGAAGAAAATATAACAAGAATTCAATGCAAATCACTGAGGCAATCAAGAAGACATAATATATTAGTTTTACATTTGTGTTGATTTGTCGCACTATGCGTAATGTAAAGTAGACCACGGTAGTCACCATCAGTGTAGACGAGGGGTCTCGGGATCTTCGTACAGAACGCACAGGGGCCACTTCATCGCTATGATTTTCCAACGCTAGAAGTACGTCCCGGGGCCAGTACTAGCTGCTCCAGCACCCTCGCAATCCTATCACTACATCCCGAGACCACTTTCGAGATTTTCCTCGGGGTTCACATTATTAGACATTCGGGACCCCTCCACGAGCACTCGCAACCCCGAAGACCTCTTTTCTGGTAGGGGAACACCATCATCAAGGTGAAGGCCCGTGACCAATGCCTTAGCGACATCGTCTCCGAGTTAGATCTGTTCTCCCCGATCCCACTCGGAAGACTCTTTCTGGACCTTTATGAATTCAAAAAGCTACGAATGCCGCTCAATATCGCTGACACAACTTCTGGTAGTAAGGTTCCGATCGATTCGGCTGACCAGGATTGTTCGCCCCCATACCCACGACGGGCACATATCAAGTTAATGGACGCAGATACCCACATCCCGCCCACCACAGCGGAAGCAGTTCGTCATCGCTTCGTCCGATCTTATACAGAACAGAATCACCGAAGCACACGTTATCGGTATGTGTCTGTAGGTAAGTCTTCCTAACCGTCTTAAAACCGGTTCGCCGATGGTGAGGTGCGAGCGCAGTTCTACATCCTCTCTCTCTAGCCCGAGAGTGTTATCATTCATGTCGGTACTCCCCACCAGTTCCTCGACTGCAGCATTTAAATCTCTGAGCCCGGCCTTATGCTACGGACGAAGATCCCTTTTAAATTGCGAAATCGATTTGCAACCTTTTCTCGCCTTCGCCTTCTAACCTTCGCTCGGCTTGCGCGTTATTGTCACCAGTAACGTAAAGCCCCTCCTCGATTCACTCGTCGTCGCACCCAAATAAATATACTAATGATGAAATCAGTTATTGAGCTTTTCCATCAAGAAATTCTCAGTAGCTGCTCGGAGTCAGGAAATTGGCAGTGTCTCACCCCCGTGCTTCGAAAAGCACAAAGCCGTTGGTCCTGCGCCTGATCTATCTCCTGTCATGTCGGTTTACCGTCCCAACCAGACTATGAGATTGAGGGAATAGACAGTGCACCCGTGCTTGCGCATACACTTGGGCACTACAATCCTGTCCTGCGCAGATGGCTAGTCTCCGTGGAGGCTGGCCGCCGTGACCGAAATTCGGTCTGGAGGACATAATTATTATTATTATTATAAATATACTGCACAATAATATTGCAATACAATTAGAAACAAATGCTGCTGACGATGTGACAAAATAAAAGCATTATGAAATGAGCGCGCGAACTTCAAGGTTATCTTATAAGCATCGCCTTTGAACACGTGATATGGCGGCTCTTCACGTTGGCCAACATAGTGGCGAATGTGTTGGCAAAGATATTGGCCAAGAATTTGTGATCAAATCCACACGTTGGAAGGTCGTTCAGTTTGCTTCGGTTCAGGCCAATGTGCGGACGATTTTATTAAATTTATTATTGAAGCGCTAACGGCTGTTGCGGTTTATTTATTCACAGCATACCACTATTTTTTATTTAATTTTCACTATTTTTAATTTTTAGTATAAATTTTTATTATTTCTTTATTATACACTAACGTTATACAGATAAGTAAACTATAACACACCTAGGCATAGGTATAATTAACACTTTTACAACTAAGGCCTGGAAAATATTCGAAGCCTGTCTATGAAACTGTTGTAAAATTTTTATTAAACAAATCTTTTTTAAAATGGTTATTATATAATTATAGAATAAAACTTAATAATAATAATAATAAATAATTTATTTCCTCAAACATTAAAGTTACATTATACGATCAGTGATCGACGTCACCTAGTAAGCAAAATAATGCCTGTAATAGGTGACTTCGCTCTTCCGTAGCTAAAAATTACAGTATTATTAACGAAATAAAGTAACTATTAGGGAATAATAAAGACAGTAAAAACATGATTTTAGTATTCTACCTAGTCTCATAGCATTAATACTTCAATGACTACAACGTGAATGTGTATAAGAAAAGGTTGATCAAAAAGAAATGGAAAAAAATAAATTTTATTTCTTGACGGCTCCGTGGCGTAGTAGCTTAGCAATGAGTTGCTGCCCTGGGGGCCGCGGGTTCGAATCCCGCACGGAACAAGTATTTGTATAGCCTGCACATAATTGCTCCGGGTCTGGATGTTTGTCCTTATGCAATTTATGTTTCTAAACTGCCTCCACGATACAGGAGAAAATCCTAGTGTAGGGGTAAAGATTTTTTTTTAAAAAGACTTGTGTTTCACAAACAATTTTCGGCTTGGTAGGACTCTATAAAGCGAAAAGTTTTTTCATTGGTCATCGTTACACTGCCGTTATGTAGAGATGCGTGCATATAAAATTTAAATCAGGTGCGTGCAATCACTCTGGGAGCTCGTAGCAAACTGAACGTGCGCCCAACGTGTGGACGCGGCAGCCAATACTCTGCCACAACCCTTTGATCTTTTGTAAAAAACCGACACCAGACGGATCTCGCGCCAACTTGTGGGCCATCGTTCCAATACGTACCAACGTAGCTTAAACACCCGCTCTACACGATGGCCATCGTTGTTGGCCAACACATTCGCCAGTATGTTGGCCAACGTGAAGAGCCGCCTTTACTCGACACGATTGACCCAAGATAACAGAACTTCTACTCCAGATGCGTGATGCCAGAAGAATTGTGCCAAAACGCCATTCTTCTCAACATAGACAAGTCACAAAAAAGAAAGAAAGCGTGTGCAAATTTGTTTATGAATATTTACTTTTCATGTGGAAAAAATTCCGACGAAGGCAGCGTCATTAGCATAACGGCGGCTCTTCACGTTGGCCAACACGCTGGCCAATGTGTTGGCCAACAACGATGGCCATCGTGTAGAGCGGGTGTTTAAGCTACGTTGGTACGTATTGGAACGATGGCCCACAAGTTGGCGCGAGATCCGTCTGGTGTCGGTTTTTTACAAAAGATCAAAGGGTTGTGGCAGAGTATTGGCCGCCGCGTCCACACGTTGGGCGCACGTTCAGTTTGCTACGAGCTCCCAGAGTGAATGCACGCACCTGATTTAAATTTTATATGCACGCAATAGTGTTTACATAACGGCAGTAACAATGACCAATGAAAAAACCTTTCGCTTTATAGAGCCCTACCAAGCCGAAAATTGTTTGTAAAACACAAGTCTTTTTAAAAAAAAATATTATTATACACTAAGATTTTCTCCTGTATCGTGGAGGCAGTTTAGAAACATAAATTGCATAAGGACAATTATCCAGACCCGGAGAAATTATGCGCAGGCTATACAAATACTTGTTCCGTACGGGATTCGAACCCGCGGCCCCCAGGGCAGCAACTCATTGCTAAGCCACTACGCCACAGAGCCGTCAAGATATAAAATTTCTTTTTTCCATTTCTTTTTGATCACCCTTATCTTATACACATTCACGTTGTAGTGATTGATGTATTAATTTATTTATTGATGTATTAATTGATTTATTAAATATCTTAAAATCTATAATATATAATATATATTAAAATCAAATTAAAAAGTAGGATACTAAAATCATGTTTTTACTGTCTTTATTATTCCCTATTAGTTACTTCATTTCGTTAATAATACTGTAATTTTTAGCTATGGAAGAGCGAAGTCACTTGTTACAGGCATTATTTTGCTTACTAGGTGACCTCGATCAGTGATCATATAATGTAACTTTAATGTTTGACGAAATAAATTATTTATTATTATTATTAAGTTCGCCATATGTACTACTTTGTGCATGAAAGTGTAAATAAATAAATATATTCTATAATTATATAATAACCCTTTTTAAAAAGGTTTTGTTTAATAAAAATTTTACAACAGTTTCATAGACAGGCTTCGAATATTTTCCAGGCCTTAGTTAATTATACCTATGCCTAGGTGTGTTAATGTTTATATAGTTTACTTATCTGTATAACGTTATTGTATAATAAAGAAATATTAAAAATTTATATTAAAAATATTAAATATTAAAAATAGTGAAAATTAAATAAAGAAACAGTGGTATGCTGTGAATAAATAAACCGCAGCAGCCGTTAGCGCATTAATAATCATTTTAATAAATTCGTCCGCACATTGGCCTGAACCGAAGCAAACTGAACGACCTTCCAACGTGTGGACGCGATCCCAATTTCTTGGCCAATAACTCTGCCAACACATTCGCCACTGTGTTGGCCAACGTGAAGAGGGGCCATAAAGCAATGAGTGTACGTCTCTACGCTCTCTCTTATGTGTGCTCTACAGAAAATTAATGAGTCCTGAATGAAAAATATCCCCATTTTCTCTTTCGACTACTTCTTAACCCTTTCACCACCATAGCCGTAATATTACGAATCTTAAGATGAATACCGTCAGCGGCGTCACGTAATATTCCGAAATGCTCATGTTACTAGAAAAACTGCAAGGTTAATTCGATTTTGCTATTAAATTTAATTAATTGTGGACAGTTGTAGATACCAATGTCAAAAAATTAACAGAAATATATAGTATTACTAAGTGCAAGATGAAATTAAACACCTTGCTGCCTCGCCATCCCCGTGATATTTCTGAGACCAGTGCTGCGCCACTGTAAAAGATTTATCAAACAATTTATATTTGTATTGTTTCAAAATTAAAATGATAGTCAAGTCATCATAATGTAATTTCTTTCAGCTTTCAGCTTTCAGAAACAAAATGATGGAAAATTCAAAATATCTGAAATAATAAGACTGATGGTTTTCCTCGCCGCGCTATCCCGAAGACTAAAAGAAATGTACAAAATTCTGGAATTTACAGCAGAAAAATTGCAAAACATTTATTATGCTATCCTACGATAAAGCTTTTACATTGATCCAAAAGAGTGAAAGGCTGTATACAGCAGCAGCACTAACTCTAGTACATACCTTAAAACTTAAAAGGCTGATATAAAATGGCTACCACATAATATAACCATTGCCGCTTTGCCCATTAATGCAAATTGACAATGGTCACAATTACCATGACTATATGGTTTTGATTTATTTTTCTACAATAGTATGGGCTCTATTAAATATATAAATAACACGAAATAAACTAGCTTTTCAAAAATGTTAATATGAGTATGGGTAGGTAATTTTAAGCTTTATTTAAGCAGACCAAAGAGTATAATAAGTATATACAGGAATGTGGAGCGGACGCCCGCTCTGCCAGGCACGCACACTGTCACACTGTGCTTGTACATGTCAAACCACATCCAAAGGTCGACCACACTCGTGAATTGCAAGAGTACCTGACGAGACGAGATGTGTCATAATATCCCGAACGCTGCCAGAAGAGTTGAATCCGTCGATTGACCGAGAGGTCAAGAGGAAGTTGAACTAACCTAGTCGGACCATTTGTCCCAGGTAGACATACACGTCAACAACTTCGAGCTTAGTGCTCCCAACAACTACCGGCATAGGTGTGTTCTGGATGTTACACATGATCTTTGTTTTGTCCATGTTCATCTCTGGTTCTGTACTCGGATAGCCATCGTAGCCCTACTGTACAAACGCTTCAACACTTCAATATACCGACAGTCAACTTGGCACCACTGAAGGACCTGCAGCATCGCTCAAATTTCAATGCAATCAAAGGCTTTCTCATAGTCCACATATCTACATAAGATATAGTGGAAGATTGTACTCCTCAGTCTTCTGTACAATTTGCCGAAGGGTATGTATGTGGTCTACGGTGCTAACGCCTTTTCGGAACCTGGATCGCCTTTAAACTTAAACATAAACTTAAACACGTGTCCAATGAACTAGGATAGAATTGTCCCTTTCAAATGTCAAAAAAGCATAATTTTTTATCTTTAATTTGGCTCCATGCTACGGACAAAGGATATATGTCTAATAATAATGAATAATAATGTCCTCCAGACCGAATTTCGGTCACGGCGGCCAGTCTCAGCGGAGACTAGCCATCTGCGCAGGACAGGATTATAGTGCCCAAGTGTATGCGCAAGCACAGGTGCACTCTCTATTCCCTCACTCTCATAGTCCGATGGGACGGTAAACCGACACGACCGGAGAGAGATCAGGCGCAGGACCAACGGCTTTACGTGCTTTCCGAGGCACGGGGGTGAAACACCGCCGGATTCCTGACTCCGGGCAGCTACTGAGAATTTCTTGATGGAAAAACTCAATAACTGATTTTTTTGGCCCGACCCGGGATTCGAACCCGGGACCTCATGATCACCAGTCGCACTACTACAACCACTAGACCAACGAGGCAGTCGATATATGTCTATTCGTTATGTCAAACGGGGATATACTTCTCCCCGTTGCCATGCTTTGGCATAGGGACAAGATAATTTTATTTCGTCAGTGGATATAATCGGGGGATAAAATTTTTGTCCCCAGCCCATGCTAGCCATGCATGATTGTATTCGATATGTTCTAAACGAAAATGGCAAACAAGGTTTGCTTGCTATGCATGTGGTAAGGCTTTATGCCTGCAATGCTCTGCACAACTGTGAGAAGACTGTAAGTTAAATTTAAGTTTAACAACTATGAGGTTTAATAATAATAATAATTTTGGTTGATTTGTGCCAAAAGAATTTTGTTCATTATTTTTCTTAAAGCTTACATACAAGGTCAAACAAAAAATACTGAGTTTGTTATGGTTCTTGTTTATTAGTTTAATAAAAATATTATTTAAGCTATGAATAAATATTCCAAATTATGCTGTTCTTACATTCATTCAATATTTGATATAATGGTGTTTGGAAATCATATCTATTACCCTATTATTGTGGTTACGTAAAAACCATACAAACATAAATCAATAAAATAACCATTTGTTACATAGTTTAAAAATAATAAACCATTTAAAATAACATCTAACAGACTTCACATCAGTAAAATATTACTAATAAAGTCGCTTACATCAGTGTTACTCATTTTTCATAAGATTAAGTGCAAAGATCCATTGCACTTCCCCAATATCCCATTACAGACTCAGTTTTTATA
Source organism: Parnassius mnemosyne (assembly GCA_963668995.1). Taxonomy (NCBI): domain Eukaryota; kingdom Metazoa; phylum Arthropoda; class Insecta; order Lepidoptera; family Papilionidae; genus Parnassius; species Parnassius mnemosyne. The sequence goes on from CAVLGL010000115.1 coordinate 28,046,665, forward strand.
CATACCAGTTTCCTCACAATGATTTCCTACAAGACCATACTATTACAGCCTTTCAAAGTCCACATACGCCTAATCCCATAGATTTCCTCCTAGGGGACATTTTCCATAGTTGGCACGCTTGGCAGGCGGGTAGGTAACAACAGCTTTTTTTTAAAATAATTATTTGAAAGTTGCTGCTGCCGACCTGCTGGATCAGTTTCCCTCTGTTGCCACTTACAATACCTATGGCACATTATGCGGTAGTAGATATTCTTACACTACAGTAAACTTGATGATGTTGCATGGGAGCATGGGATAAATTAGCACTTAAAATAGCAATTAACAATTTTATTAGTGCCGGAGATCGAAACCTGGTTGATCACATTTTATGGTGAGTACATAACCCTTGAACTACCATAGCTCTCATCTCACAGACAAACAACTTATTTACCATAAAATACATTCAAAAACAATTTTGGTAAATTAACCTTTTTATAGTGCTACCTGTAAAAAAACATATTCATAAAGTCAAGAAACAATGAAATCCTGTGTATAAATACATATATTATAGCAGCATACACACATTAAGAAAATAAACCAGCCCTTGCAAGGCCATCACTTTCTGAACTTGACATAGGAACTAACATTAAACCAGGCACAGGAGGTTGCATTTCTAAATCCCTTAAGTTATTTACTTTTATTCTGAGGTCCGACCTAAGTTTATTGATATCTATATTCAGTTGAATTTGATCAGCCTCCAAAAGAGACTTGGTTGCTACAATATCATGTTTTATAACAACTGACCCTATCGTAACCCAACATTTGGACTGAGAAGATTTTGTTAGAGCGCGTAAAGCTTCCCGATTATGATTTCTTCTTTTGTCCAACATAACAATTTCTTGCTTATCGCACAATATTTCTTCAGCCAGTTTTTCTACAGCAATAAGATATTTTAAGGTTCTGGCTTGGTCATTCATTTTTCATAAATTCGCAAAGCATAGCAAACGCATTAACGCACAAATAAACGTAACCATTAGGGATGGTCGATGATCATCGATGTCAAAAATTAAAACACCGATGTTTTAACATCGATGTTGCCTCATGTCAAACATCGAAACATCGATGTCAATGAACCCATAATCTATGATTGGGAAAATGCGAACACGTGAAATCAATATCAACTAAATCTTGCATCTCCTCTAAAATATTTAAAATTTTGAATAATTCAGAATTCCTGAACGCTTTGATAACCTAAATATATGTTATATCGTTATGGTGTACCAAATTTAACTGTCAAGTGACGCCTGTAATTTCGCAGTTGTCACTGGTTTCGCTTTGTTATTCTGTGGTGTCGCTGTTGGTCGTAGATAGAGAACTGTTGGTTGTGTTTCTTTGTCAGTTGTATTTTTAAAATCCAATGGTCGATCTTAAACAAGATCCAATGCATGTTTAGAACAATGTTATTGGTTCTACCTATCTAAAATAAAAATAAAACTTGCGGTGAAATATTTGAACGCATTCGCTACATCAACACCATCTCAACGGTTATCTACCGACTTCAAAAAGGAGGAGGTACGCAATTCGACTGTGTTCTTCTTTTTAATATGTGTTACCTTAAAACTTTTTTTCGCGGTAAATCGATTTCGATGATTTCTCTTTTATTTGAAAGCTGGTGCTTCTCAAATGGTCCCATATAAATTTGATCAAAGTCTGACAAATAGTTTTTGAGTTATCCTTAATAATTTATGTTGAAATTGGTTGTACAAAATTTTTAATTTTTAATTATTTTTAAAAGCTGGCTAAACTCTTTATCAACAGAGAAACAGAATGAAAGGTACTTCGTTCTCAAAATCACTATCTCTTCAATCAATCGGCAAATATATAGGACTGTATTGAATCCCGCAGACTGCTCTTCTCGCGGCTGTGAGGCCCCCTCGCTGGTTGACCACCCACGGTGGTGGGGTCAACTTGATACGGCCTACGGTTACCCCTGCAAAGGTAGGCTATCCCGGGGCCCAAGCAGGAATTCTACGGACAGACGCAGGTCGGGCCTCTAAAGGCCACTGGGAAATATCCTATCACAATCAAGGGGGCAGGCCAGTTAACGGGAAGGCACTTACCTGCTTCGGGAGCGAAGACTATTCACCAGGATCTGCCCGGCTGATGAAAGTGTAGTGAGTGTAGGTGGTATTTGTGTGAGACTGTGTGTAAGTGGCCTGGGCTAGATGACACGATGCTGTTCTGGAGAAGGTATTCTCTTGTAGCCCCGGAACAATTCCCTTCTTGAGGCACTAGTTCAGTCTATTCACGTAATGGTACAGTCAAAAAAAGGAACTTCGAACGAAATCTCTATATAAATTGCACAATTGCTTTAACCGAAGTTATAAATCCGTAAAGAACAACACGTGTTCCCGCCAACGACAGCGGTACTAGTTTTAACTCCGTTCGTGACAAAAATTAAGTAATAAAACCAGAAACCTCCGTTCCGACCGAAAAAGTTTTACACTAACTCGAGGCGTGTCCGGTCAGCCCGCTTGAAAGGAATGTCGGCGCGGGGGAGGGGGGGGATGTGACCTCGCTACTGGGCGAAGCTATTAACGAGCGATTATAACACAATTCTCAAAATATTTAATATTGGCTTAAACAACCCCCTGCCCCGGACGTAAGGAATTATGTCCGCGAGTAGATTGGCAAACGGGAAAAAGTTGCGACGGCACGTTGCAAGACCGAATCTCCGACCAAAACCTCGGCCACCCTCGGCACCCCATCCGATCCATACGACAACTTAACAATGCGCCCCCGGCGCCAATACAAAGGCAGAGCGTTGGGTTCTTTAACCAACACGAGGTCTCCCACCCGAGGAGGATCCGTCTTGTCAGACCACTTAATGCGCTGCTGCAAAAGATGTAGGTAATCTAGAGACCTTCGGTGCCAAAAGCTCTGAGTCATCTGTTGCAGCAGGCCAAACCTGCTCAACCGCGAAGAGTTCGTTTCCCTGAAGGGGTACTCGGGCAGAGCGTTAAGCGGCTGGCCAATCAGGAAGTGTCCCGGGGTTAGAACCTCCAAATCATTTGTATCGGATGAGAGGGGCCGAGAGTTGAGTAACGCCTCAATTTTACAGAATACAGTGGCGAGCTCCTCAAATGTCAAAATGGTTTCACCAACAACGCGATGGAGATGCGTTTTTGTAACTTTAACCACCGCATCAAAAATACCGCCCCAGTATGGACACGCTGGAGGGTCGAATTTCCACTGGATGCCCCTTTTTGACATCGCATTGCCTAAATAAGTCCGGTGGCTGGACAGAAATTCGACGACCTCTTTTAGATATCTATCCGTGCCCTTATAATTCGTTCCGCAATCCGACCGGAAACCAGCAAACCGCGCCGCGATACGAAACGGCCCAGCGTGGCAAAGAAGGCTTCCGTGCTGAGGGCACTTATAAGTTCCAAATGAACGGCCTTAGTGGAGAGGCGCACGAAGACGCAAAGATAGGCCTTATGCGAACGCGCGTTACGAAGGTTAAAGGACTTGACGAGGAAGGGTTCAGCAAAGTCTGTTTCGACTCCAGCGAATGGTCGGATGGCCCTGACGCGGTCGGGCGGCAAGTCGCCTATCATAGGCTGCGATATGGTGACCTTCAGCTTATAACAGGATATGCACTTAAAGATGACGCTCCGAAGGGTGCGTCGGCCAGCCAAAATCCAAAACTCCCGCTGCAGAATAGCTGAAAGAGCGTTACACCCAGCGTGGGTGTTCTTAACATGATGGTGGGTTACGAGCAACCGGACAAAGGCGCCGTCCTTGGGGAGCAGTAACGGGTGTCGAGACCCGTACGGCAGTTGGGAATTTCTCAAACGTACACCAACGCGCAGCATCCCAGCGTCGTCCAGAAAGAGGTTCAGGCGGGCCAGAGCGCCCTTGATAACGGAGCCACGCTTCAAGTTTTCAATAACGGGCTCAAAATGCTCCGTTTGGAACATACGGGTCCAATGCATCAAAGCTTCACGACGCTCGCTAGGGGACAAAACGCAATCAGAGAGTCGGTTGGACGGGTCTCTCGAATTGCGGACAAAGCGGCGCAACCAAGCAGTCACTCCTAAGAGCTTGTCGAGAGAGCTGTACCGATCCAGAAGAGAGAGATCCCGAGTGGGCTTATCCTTGCCCACTCCTACTCGGGCTCGTAGGCCCGGCAATTCCGTAGGTGCGGAGTAATTACCCTGGGGCCAGAGTGACTGAGACTCAGATAACCAACCGGGACCCTACCACAGTGGGTGGTCAACCAGCGAGGGGGCCTCACAGCCGCGAGAAGCGCAGTCTGCGGGATTCAACTCCCCTGGGACATGTCTCCAGTTTAGAGAAGTCTCAGAACTCTGGATTTGAGACACGCGGTTCGCCACAAAGACCTCAAGATTGTGAGATGCAGCTCTGAGCCAACAAAGTACTATCTCACTGTCCGACCATGCGTAGACGTCCGTAATGTCGATTACAGGCTTCAAGGACGAGTGAACGTGGTTGAGGAGTCGCGCGAGAAGAGCGGCTCCGGACAGTTCCAATTTAGGATTAGTTAAGCGGGACCTAATGGGAGCAACCTTACTTTTAGCGAGTACGAGATGGACTACAGTATGACCAGAAGAACTCACAGTCCGCAGTATACGACGGCCGCATAGCCTTTCTCGGAGGCGTCGCAAAACCCATGTAGGGCAGCCCGGCACTTCCCTGGAGGGAGGAAGCACCTTGGCATGGAGACTCGGTTGATGTCCGGAAGGGAGGAGACCATGGAGAGCCACTCTTGCAAGAGGGCTCCGCTAATAAGCTCGTCCCAACCAAACCCGGACATCCAGAGCTTTTGAAGAAAGCACTTAGCCGAAAAGATGACCGGGGTGATCCATCCATTTGGATCGAAGGTGCGAGCTACTGTAGACAGCACGGAGCGCTTGGTCCTTGCTTTGGGAGGGGGATCAAGTTTTAATCGATACGTGAAGGTGTCCTGAACAGGCTGATATTGAATGCCCAGCGCAGTCAACAAATTAGGATTTTCAGGGTGCTCGAACAGATGAGGGTCTTGTTGGTCCTCTCCTGGGAGGTCCTTCAAAATATGAGGGGAGTTCGACAACCACTTGCGCAACTCATAACCTCCGGACTTCAGGATGGCAATTAATTCATCTCGCAAGACAAGAGTCTCCTCGACGGTGGAGGCGCCCGTACAAATGTCGTCCATGTAGACCGAAGTCTCCAAAATAGAAGCTCCCGAGGTATCTTAGGCGTTCTTTCTCAGCGAGTTCAAGGAGGGTTCGCATGGCGATATACGGGCTGGACAGTAGTCCATAGGTGGTGCTGTTCAACTCAAACACCTGTATCGGATCGTTGGGCTTCTCGCGCCATAATATCAGCTGATAACGACGGTCATCACGATGGACCACTGATTGTCGAAACATTATCCGAATGTCGGTGGACGGTGACATGTGACCCAGCTCTTGATACTCGCGCATGAACTCGACATATTTGTCGCGAAAGGCTGGGTCCATGGGCTCCATGGAAAGAAACCTCTTCTCGGCTAGAGCACGAGATTGACCTAAAGAGGGACGTGAGTCCAGAAAGGGTAAGAGAGTGACGAAACTACCGTCGACCCGCCGGCCGGTATTGTTCTGGTAGAACAACTCGCACTCACGGTCCAGAGGGTCGACTCGAGCTGCATGTGGTGATTCCTCAATTTCCCAGAACCGCTGGACGGCGTCCGAAAGGGACAACGGAGAGCGGGTCGGCCGTCGGAGGGGGAGGAGACCACATAACCGGTCCAAAGAAGCTGTGCCCAAATATCGTGGACATGGCTAGCCATCGGGCTCAAGAGCTCGTATCTCACCTAATAAGATGAACCCCAGGGCGTCGGCCCCCAGTAACAAATCTATAGGACCAGGTTGGGACCATCGAGGGTCTGCCGGTCTCAAACCCGACGCACAGCGAATCGTGCCGTCGTTTATACGAACGTTAGGGAGAAACCCTACAATGTCATCGAGGACATTTACCTTGACTAAAATGTGAAGGTGTGTTCACTGGCAGGGCTGAACACCATCTCCGCTTGTCTCCTAGGAGCAGGAGGTTCGGCGTCTCCGATACCTACCATCGGGCGTGATTCAGAGCTCCAGGGGAGTCCCAGTCTTCCCACCAACCAAGTGGAGGCCACGCTACGTTGTGAACCCGAATCCAATAGAGCTCGAACCGTTAAGCGGTCGCCGCTCGGGTTGTACACCTTCTCTGAGGCCATCGGCAATAGAACAGTTTGACAGGTGGACTGCTGACGGCTCAAAGGCTCAGTGGAGGCGGTCGTGGCGGGAGCTAGGGCGGCAGCCTCCTATCTGGAGCTGCCTCTGTCGGACCGGCACCCGAACCGGGGGCCCCGAGAACGGCCCTCCGACGGCATCTCGCTGACCTTCGGCTGGAATTCCCCGAACGGGCCGACCTGGAGAAATTCGGGGATCCCGGTCCCGAGGCCCGGGACCGAAACGAGGTCTCCAGAACCCGATAATACCGGCACCGACCAAAGGGGGGCGGGCGGCGTTCCAGTCGCGGCCACTCAGCCAACGGGGGTAAGAACGGTCTAGCTGATTGCTGAGTGGCCGCGAAACGGCTCTTAACACGCTGAGGGGGGGTGACGAACCCCCCGCCCCTGGGGGAACGACTCCCCGACCGGTCGGGGGAGGGACTACCCTCAGAACGAGGGGCCCTGTGGTCAGCCGGTGAGCGCCGAGCGTCGCCCGACAGGGGGCGTGGCTGAGCGCCCACGCCCGTGGGAGTCGAGGGACTGGCAGGGCCCGCAGAGGACGCGCCGCGCGCACACAGGCACAAAATGATATGGTGGTTGCCCTGGCAGTGCGTGCAGTGCCGCTGGTGCGGGCAGTCTCATTGTAAATGCCTCTCCAGGCACGAGTAGCACCAGCGGTGGTCCCTGGCGATGGTTCGCCTCGCCTGAGCCGGCTTGCGCAACAACTTAGGGCACGACGTCGCCCGGTGGTCGGATGCTCGACAATAAGAGCAGGGGGGTGCCTCCCTGGCCGCTAGGCCACTATAAGATGGTAGGGGGGCGCCTTCCCGTGGGGGCTTCGCTCGGCCTCAGGGGTGTTGGCGATGCCTTGGCTGTCGGATTCCGCCTCTCCCTGGGCACCGCTCGTGCGACAGCCGGGGGGCCCTCGCCGGCGCCTGCTGCGTTCTCCAACTGCCTGCACTGCTCCTCCAGGAACCGCAGCAGGTCCCTAAAGGGGGAATATACGAGGCGCCATCCCCGCCTTACCTTTCCTCAAAATGGAGCCGAAGGTCGAAGGGCAGGCGGGACAGCACGATGTGGAGTAACAAAAAGGACCACTCGTCCAGCCGCCGGTAAATCCAGCCGCCGCAACGAGTTGGAAGCCACCACGACTGGATTCACGATGTCCTCACGATGTTGTCTGGTCCGATCCTTCAGCAGCGGAAGGTTCAGCAGCCTCCGAACGTGATCGTCAGCAATCCGCCGGACGTTGGCGTACCTTCCATCGAGGATGTCCATGGCGTTTTGATAGGCGTTGTCCGACAACTTAAAGTGGCTGACGACGCCCAGGGCCTCCTCCTCCAGTGATGCCTGGAGGTACCCCATTTTTTGGATGGGGGTCAAGTCCCTCCGGGCGTCCACCAGGCTGTCAAACAGCCCGACGAAAGTCAGCCATTCCGAGAGGACCCCGGAAAACCTTGGCAGGTCCAGCGTTGGGAGTCGTCCCAACAGCTCCGGCTGAGTGGGCGACTTCCGAGGGGACTCAATTAGGCCACTCAGCCGAGCTTCACGCTCCTTCTCCGCGTGCTTGGCTCCCGCCTCGATCAAATCGTCCGTAAGCGCGAGGAACTGCTCGTAGTCCGCGCGGCAGGCGTCCAGGACTCCCTTTTCCACTTCCGAGCCCTCGAGCTCAGCGTAAGCCTCCTCCACGGCAGCCCTTCGAGCATCGACCTGCTCGAGCCTCTTCCTCATGTTATAGACCCTATCCGGTCGACCTATCAAAGCATGTGCGCTGGTAGCCCAGCGCAGCTCAGTCCGCAAGCAACGAATCAGTAACTTGTGAGATGGCATCACTACTAAATACAATTAAAACGCGGCTCAAGTTCAAATTACAAATTAACAAATAACAAATACGAAAAGAATTAACGAGTAACAAAATACCGTGCCTATCAAATCAAGTTAAATAGAAATTACACAAATGCGATTACCATTTATTAAATTAACTACAAGTTAGCACGAAAAAACACAAATCAAATTAACAAGTAACAACCCTAGTACGATCAACAAATTATCCGATTACGTGACAACCTTATCTACCTAGTCGAGGTACCTCGCCTTAACAAACTATGGTTAGTACTTAGCCTTAACAAACTCCCGCTTGTTCAACTTACGGGCGTTTCCCCGATTCCGATTCGATCCTACCCGCGAGCAAACAAAGAAAAACAAGCAACAAAGGAACGAATTTTATTATTACGTACTACTATGTTATTATTATTAATGTTACGACCGTGGAGTGATTGAAAATCAATCAACCACGCTCTGCTACCAATTTGATACGGCCTACGGCTACCCCTTTTAAATAAATGGTAAATTCTAAATTTTATGTATTCTTTTTTAAATAATCTATTGGAAAGCACTCGCATTTCATAACAAATATAAACTCTTGCACACATTTTAATATTTTATTAGATACCAATATTTACAATTTTTCTTTCGAGGTCAAGATATTTGCTCAAGTAATACAACAAACGCGATAAAATTATCAGGGAGAAAAATGATCACATAGATCACAATAAAATTGTCACAATTAGTATTTTGAAGCACAGACTAACTAGTAGATTCTAATTTTGAAGTTTTCCTAAGTTATTGGTTGGCTTTCGAAAATATTCTCTCGCAAGGAACTGACGTAGCTACGAGATTGTGTCTTTTCAAAACATAATTAAATAATAGACGATATATGTTCCTTCGAGCGTGCCACTATTTTAAGGGGTCTTCTGTACGCTTTAAAAGCGGCTCCTGTAGGTATTTATCGAGTTCTACGATCCCCGCCGCCGTTAGGTTGTCCGGTGTGTGAACACACTGTTTTTGTGTTAAACCACTTCGAAAGTCATAATAAATCATCGCTCTTGATTTTTCTCGAGTCAATTCCATTTTCTCAACGACTAAATAAGTATGATAAAACCTTGTGACAAGACCGAGAATCTTTAAAAAAATGGTATTCGATTTTAAAACCAAGGAGTTTTCAATTAAAAAGATTTTAATATGACAGGAACAGTGGAAATATTCCATTCCCGATACTTTTAGTGCAGCCTATGTATAAAGAGTGATTGATGGAAACGGATTGATTCATATCTTTTGTATCTATCTCTCCTGAGTTACCCATCTCTATGCAGTACGTTTTAAAAATAGTTCCAAGCATAAAGACTTGTTATGCTATGTTATTTGTATAGTCAGCTGTTATCTGAAAAGATAAAGACCTTGAATGAAGATGACAGACTAGTACTTATGAATGAAAAAGATAATCTTGTATTTAAATATTTTATTGTATTGTTTTTTATTGTATTATTTTTACACATGTAATAAATAATGACATGCACTTAAATAATACAGGCACACTGCATCCACAAAGTCGTAGTCCATCTTGTTTGTCATTTACTTGTTAGTACAATAATAATTTTTGTTGGTAGAAGAGGCAGTGTCAACAACAAACAGTTATTAAGATATATTGAACAACTTAATAACTTAAATGTACACAAAATTGTCTTGTTCACACTGCCTTATATACAGGGATTGCCACAGGAAAATAATTTAAGACATAATTTAAATATACAAATGCATAATTTAATATGTAATAATAATTTAAATTTGACATATAATTGTAATGATAATAATCATAAATTTCATGTAATTGACATAAATAATTTAATAAAAAAGTTTTGGACAAAAGATAGGTATTACCTATCCAAATATAATTTAAGACTGATAGCAAATGTGCTATCTTATTATTTACTTTTTAACCCAGCCAAGTTTTTGGCTACCAAGACTGCTTTTATTGAGCATAATCATTTGACATTTAATTTGGAATCAGTTCCAACTAATTTAAATTAGTGAATGTATAGAGGCAATCTCTAGCAATAATAAGAGTTTAATTAATTTTGAATACAGCCCACAAATAAGTAATAAAAGTTGTTTACACCTGGTGCATCAAAATATACAAGGTATGTTGGGCAAAGAATTGGAAGTTGAATTGTTTTTAAATAGTAACAATATACACATCCTTTGTATTACTGAACATTGGCTAAAAGATTATAATTTCATGTTTAATTTCAGAAATCACCAGGTGGTCAGTTCCTTCAACAGAGAAAAAAGTTTACGTGGTGGCTCCTTAATATTAGCAGATAAATCATTATTATATAAAGAACGTAAGGATATTGTGAGCCTCTCTGTTGAACGAACTGTAGAAATGGCTTCTGTCGAGCTCGAGCACCTCATTGTTGTAAGTGTTTACAGACCCCCATGTGCTACTTATGACCATTTTGAAAGGATTGTGGAAGAAGTTTTACTCAAACTTAGTAAACAGAACAAGTCTGTTGTAATGTGTGGAGACTTTAACATCAATCTCCTTGAAACTTCTTCCATTAGCATTAAGTTTCGCTCATTGTTTAAATCGTATAATCTTGTAAATTTATTCTTAGAACCAACACGTATTGCTGGGCCTAGTGCGACCTGTATAGATAACATTTTTGCAGATGTTAAGCCCTTGCATAAATCAATTATTCAAAATTTAAGTTCGGATCACTGTGGACAGTTAGTATCACTACCTTACATACACAAAAAACAGAAAAATAAGAAAGTTGTGTTTGTTCCAATAAATGAACATCGCTTGGAGAGGTTTAGAAGTAATATAATAAAACGACTTCCATCACTTTCGTTTAAAAATAGTGCTAATTATTTGTATGCTACATTATTTGAAATTATAAGTTGTGAATTTAGTAGAATATTTACTTCTAAAACTTTCTCTTTTAACAGTCGCAAATCATTTAATGAATGGGCGACAGTAGGAATTTATAAAAGTAGGCGAAGGTTATACGAGCTTTATGATGAAAGATCATATAATAGTAGTGTTATATTTAGAGATTATGTAAAAACATATTCTAAAATATTTAAAAAAGTGTGCTCCACTGCTAAGGCTTTATATTTAAGCAACAAAATTAAAACTGCATCCGACAAAATTAAAATGACCTGGAGAATAATAAATAGTGAAACGGGCAAGGTCAAACCGCGCTTTTGAGAAACATTTTACTGATGTTCCTTTTTTGACAACAAAATCATTAAATTCTTCTACTACTGTCGCCGAATCATTGCTTAAACAAAATGTAAAGGCTTGTTCAAATACTTTTAAATTCCATAGAGTACTGCCAAAAGATATCGTTAAATATTTTAAAACTATTGATGTTAAGAAAACGGCAGACTTATGGGGGATTTCCGTTAAAGTTATTTTATCTATAATAGATATGTTAGCACCTTATCTAGCCACTATATTTAATATAAGCGTCGAATCTGGTGTGTTTCCTGATATAATGAAACATAGTAAAGTCATACCTATATTTAAATCTGGTAGTACATTAGACCCCGCCAATTTTAGACCAATTTCTGTACTACCAACATTAAGTAAAATTTTTGAAAAAATTATTTTAGATCAGATGTTAAGTTTCTTTAATATTAATAAATTGCTACATAAAAATCAATTCGGTTTTACAAGGGGTCGCTCGACAACTGACGCTGGAGTTGAGCTTATTAAACATATTTTTTGTGCATGGGAGAATTCAGAGGATGCTTTGGGTATATTTTGTGACCTTTCCAAGGCCTTCGACTGTGTTCACCATGAGACATTAATCAGGAAGCTACAGTACTATGGTGTCAAGAACACAGCGCTTAAACTTATTATGTCATATTTAAGTAATAGAAAACAGAAGGTTATTATCAATGGTAAAAGTTCTTCCGGGTCACCTGTACTAATGGGTGTTCCTCAGGGCTCGATTCTCGGCCCATTCCTGTTTCTGGTGTATATTAATGACTTACCTCACCTTGTAGGGGATAGTCATGATATAATATTATTTGCTGATGATACTTCCTTGATTTTTAAACTTAAACGTCAATCATTTAAATGTGACGAAGTGAATAATGCTATATCAAAATTAGTGCATTGGTTTAACGTTAATAATCTGCATTTGAACGGAAATAAAACTAATTGTGTTAAATTTACAACAACGAATGTTAAAAATCTGAATACCAATGTATTTTTAAATGGGGAGGAATTGAGCCCTGTTGTATCCACTGCTTTTCTTGGCATCACTCTTGACGCAAAGCTCCAGTGGGGCCCCCATATATCCAAATTAGCAAGCAGACTAAGTTCTGCAGCCTATGCTGTAAAAAAGATTAGAGGTCTCACTAGTGTCGAGACAGCTAGATTAGTTTATTTTAGTTATTTCCATAGCATAATGTCTTATGGGATTTTGCTATGGGGAAATGCGGCTGATTCAGAAACTATTTTTGTTTTACAGAAGAGGGCCATTGGAGCTATTTACAATCTAAAACCGAGAGAGTCTCTTAGAGATAAATTTAAAGAAATTAATATTTTAACTTTGGCCTCTCAGTATATTTACGAAAATTTAATGTATGTTCACAAAAACAAAGATAGTTTTAGTAAAAAAAGTGATATACATTCTGTAAACACTAGGAACAAACACAAGCTAGTGATGCCAGTTTCTCGACTCCACAGAGTCAGTAATTCATTCTTGGGGCAATGTATACGCTATTACAACAAGGTCCCGGAAAGTGTACAGGTTCTCTCTATTACCAAGTTTAAATGTTTTATTAAGCTGAAACTGTATAAAAAGGGTTATTATAGTATAAATGAATACATGGTTGATAATAACCCCTGGGAATGAGGTGGTCGCTTCCAAGCAGTTTCTAAAATAAATTTTGTAAATAGTTCGTAATCATTTATATTGTAAAATTTATTTTAAAATAAAGTCCCGCTGGGTTTCTTGCTGGTTCTTCCCAGGACAGAGGGTTTTTTTCGAACCAGTGGTAAAGTAAAAAATGACTTTCAATAAGAATTACACATGTAATGTATATTGAATAAAAAATATTCTATTCTATTCTATTCTTTATCAACGTACTGTGGAGATAAATGTTTGCAAAGCATGTCTGGCAGGTTGCGCCAATAGGTGTTCAAACAAGTGTGAAAAGACTTCAAGTAAATGTTCAAATGTTCTTGCTGGCGCCGGCTTTAGAGTGAGTTGAGGAATTCGGGTAGAATCTACTACCTAAGACGGAGGTTACACGCTCATTCTGGTGTCAGTTCAATCCATGATTGATGTCAGAATGTCCAGAATAATGATTATTTAAATATTTTCATAATTTCTGTCAGTCTGATCTGGTCTGATTAGACTGACTCCAGACTGAACGTGTGTTTAATAGCTATCAGTTTGATGTAAGTCACCGCTTAGACAGCGATAGAGTCGCATGCCGTATCACTGAGTGTGCCGACTACCCCGCCACCCCTGAGCCATTCTCTCATCATTTCATTCATCTCAACCATACGCCCCGGAGAAATAATTTATTACAACTTTTTTTAATGCTACCCCCACATTAGGATTTTCCCCTGTATCGCGGAGGCAGTTTACAAACATAAATTGCACAAGGACAAAAATTCAGACCCATAAAACTTATTTGCAGGCTACACAAATACTTGTTCCGTACAGGATTCAAATCCGCGGCCCCCTGCGCTGCAACTAATTACTAAGCCACTGCGCCACGGATCCGTTACTTTAGAAGATATCTTTAGAAGTTTTACCTATTCTTTGGGATAAAACGAATAACCAACACGAATAAATAAAAGAGAAACGAGGCGCTGCAGAAACTATAAGTAATTTTGAAAAAAATATATAATTTTTATATATTTTTATTTGTTAAAATCCATAGCGTATGTGTATGCGTGTTATCGCGTAGAAGTTTTCGGTTGGACTGATCGTCAATCTATTACGTGATCAAGATCACAGACTGAACTGACGCCAAACTTTTTAGTTAGAGAAACATTTTAGTTGACAACTTCCTATCTGCACCAAAGTTTTGTTGGCAACAATATGTCTTCAAGCGACGATATTATGCAGGCAGCCGCAGTATTTATAATTTCATGTAAAAAAAAACGGAAAGAGAAATATTGGGTACTACCAAGCCTCAAAGGAAGAAAACTATGGAGGGATTGAGTTGTTAAATACTATGAGCAGAAATGACTTGTTAGCAGGCCGCATTGAAGATGGACAAATCAGAACCTTTCTTCGTATTACAGACTATGATTTTGAAATGTTGCTTAATCTTGTTGGACCAAAAATTAAAAATCTGATACTAATTATATAAAAAGCAATCACACCTACGGAACGTTTAGTACCGATATTTTTCCGAGCATTTTTTGTTAATTTTATCTTTATAATTTCCATTACACACATTCCATAATATATTTTGTGAATGCTATAAATTAATTAATGTGTCGATTAACTCGTTCGTCCACGTGACAGACATGTTGCCAACAAATGTTTCCAACAAGCGTATTCTTTTGATGTTGAAAATGGAAACACGGTTCCTGACATTGTTTACAAGTTTTACAGTACGTAATTACAGAAACATTTGTCACCAACACGTGTTGACAACACAAAATCACATAAGTTGGTAACTTTTCTTTGGTGGAGACGCGACATAACCTCCGTATTCCTGTATAGGACAGTTACTGTACTTTTTGCCTCCGTATAAGGGTATTATAGTATTCTGTGTCTACTATTCCGGTATATATTACTCTAGTCTACTCTATGGTCTACTAGTTAGTCTGCGGTCACAAACTAGTAAGAAGTGCTAGCGCACAGACGACCGTCTTCCCTACTAAAAAAATGGCCAATAGAGAACCTCAAGAATTGAAAGTGACATTTAGTTTTTTAAATTAATCTAAGGCAAAGACATGTATTTGCTTCAGCCTAAAAGCCCGTAGTAGAAATAGGATCCTCACAGAACTTTGAAAATTTAACTTTATTGGTTTAAATTTATGTATGTGCTCACGATGTGAACATGTACATAAATTTAAACCAATAATAATTTAAATTTAGGTATAATGAATATAATTTAGGTGGAAATAAAATACAGAAATATTTGTTAACTTTTTTATTTTTATATTTTAGTTTAAATTTAACAAGTGCTTTTTTTGTCATTGGCGGCAAATTCTTTCCTTCTAGACGCAAGACATCAGTTCCTTTTAAAATTTTATTTACTGTATAACACCAGTTGTAAACTGCGAGTCTGATTGTTAAGCCCAGAAAATATTCTAGAGAAGGGTGCTCTTGGCAAGATAAGAAGTCAAATGAATATTTGGATACAATTTTTTCTTTAATATTTTTACTAATATTATTTTCTTGCGGATATAGCTCCAAATATTCACTTGACTCCTTAAAACTTAAGCCGAACATTGTCACTGCATGTTCAGCAGGATAAGTCATTTTTTTTAACTTTATTGCCTCATATTCCCTTATTGAAATCCATGAATGAATTTCTTCTTCATTTTGCACTGTAAAATTTGCCTTGCAGAGGCTGCAGTTATTTGTTTCCTTTAAAACTTTTCTAATGACCCATCCTGCTGTATATGCCTGAGAATAGACATTCAGTCTTTCTTGACGAGCAGCTGTTTGAATATTTTCTGGCCTACAACAATTAAAATTAATATTACTAGTGTCTAAAATCTTTTTGACTGCACCCCCTGATATTTTTTCGAATAAATTTTTTAATTTTAGCAAAGGAGCTGCTTCATCATCCTCGCAGTTAAATGTAGGATTGTGGAACTTTATAAATCCAGTTATTAACAGTGTTTTAAAAGTGTTTGCAAAGGTGTAGCAATCTGGATCATTATTCCTAAAGTTATATGCGCGCACTTGGCCAAAGAAATTTTCAATTGGATCTGTGTTGAAATAACGTGGGCGCATAATCTTCACATTTTTTTCATTAAAGAATTGCCACAGCCTTTGCAAACTCTTTATAGTTACAATCCAATTTTTTATCGAAGGAACTGATGATTCTCTGCCACGAAGGTCTACAAATTTCATTTCATTTAATTTTTTTATAGCATCTTGCCAAAATGTGTGATGTTCTGATGTCGCTGTAACAGCTTTTCTTAAATTTTTACCTTTGTGGTATTTGTGGCTTGTGCTTGCCCCATTTACTGAATCGAATAACTTATCAAAAAGTAGAATAGTGGATGCAGTGTTCCTCAATGTTTGGCTCACCTTATTTCCATGAACATCATGAGCTAAAAAAATAATTTAAAGTTATTATTACAATATACCTAATTTCTAATTAAAATAATTTATATTTCAAACATGTTAAACTTACAATTTGCAGCAAAATTCAAAGCTTGTGCTACTTTGTGGCTTAAAACTCTTACACAGTTTTTAACCTGAAACAAAATAAATTCATTTAAAAAATTAACAATAAGTTGATAAACTTTGTAAAGTAGCATTTTATCTACCATTGTGAGTATTGTAAAGGATTTTTAGATACAATCAGTCACCAAGGGCAAATTTTTCAATCGTCACATTGAAGTTATTCATAAAATAAAATACAACTTAGATAAATTGAGAATTATAGTTGAATATTCATTCAATAGTTCAATTGTTTTATTTTACATCAGTTTGTAAACAACCTACTGATGTACTTGGCAGATAGGCATTCACATTATATTTCTTACCAAGAGTCTTGTACTTTTGTCTTTGCCCTCTGTGTTGATTAGTGTATTGATATTTGGTATACACACAATAGTTTACTATCATCCATAAGGGGCTAAAAATATTTTTTCGTATTACTCTTAGTCGCATCTTACAACACCAACAAATGACATTGAGTAATGTATTATCTTATACTACCACAACATGGCATAAAAAATGTCTGTCATGAGTAAATTTTTTTAACCCACTATAGTACAGACAATCCAATTTATCTGGAAATAATATAATAATAAAAATTCGCCATGTAGTGGCGGCGTAAGTGAATCCACTGCCATACAATTGAAAAATTTCCCCACATCATCTCGTAGAAGTAGCAACAGTTGGAAACTGTACAGGCACTGGACAACAGGATCTTTCTGTTTAACAAGTTCTGTTTTTTAGTTATAATTATATTTATTTATATATTCCGTGAGATGAAAGTATTAAAGAAATATGCAACTGTTTCTGACCTTCATTTTTTTTATCTTCCCCAACATAACATGCTCATCATTTAGTTTAGGCAGCAGTTTTGTGTCTCCAATGGTATTGCAGTCCATTTTGTAGACATCAACTATGTCAGACCATTTTGAAATTTCTTCGCCAAATTTAATATTTTTTGTCAAAAAATTATTCCTTATGCCCTTTATGAGATGAGGAGGGTCAAAAATTATATTTAACTTATGGCCACTAATCTCAATTGCTTCATCTGAAAATAAAATTTATAGGTATTATAAAGTTATAATCAATTTCAGTTTTTCAAAAACTGAAAAGGTTCCCTTTAATATCAATTTAGCATTGAGAAGATATCTGGGCTGCAAGAAATGTTACGAAATGGTTTTTAACAGTCTTCAGGTTTGCTAGACAACCAAGAATGACAACTGACTGTATGTTTATGTTTTGTTTGCTAGATGTCCGATAAAGGCAAACTAGGCAGTTTTAGTAATTATAGAATGTTTTTAATTTATAAAGAAATAAATGAAAATTATTATGGAAAAAAGAAAATATATGAAGAATCTGGCAGAGGGGATATTGTATTATAAATCTCCAGTCTAATCCAGTGAGAAAACAGAGTAATATATTTGTATGTACAAAGCACTTCCTGAATATCTTCTTAAATCTTGTTCTATTCCTATTTTTACTTTTATTTCATTAAATTTAAATGAAAAAAGAAATCAATAAGGTATATGTACCTGTTCTATCTCCTGATAGTATTTGGTGTCGTCTTGTCTCTTCTTGAAAGCTTTTCAAGACTGCTTGGAATGCCGTTCCCTGGTCACAGCATAGAGCTACAGGAAGAAGACCTGTGCTTCCCACAGCTTCGACAATTTGTTGTATTATTTCTTTCATCTGCATAGCAGAAGTGGCACCTTTGCAGAAATAGTACGAAATTGGCTGTTGCCATTTATGAACTGCTCCACGCAATAAAAAAACCAATGCATGATCTGCAAATTCATTGGTCCTATCCTTTAGTTCAACAAATCCATGTATTTTGTCTCTATTCTTGTCATATGTGAGACCTGCCTCTAATGCAACCTCATCAAAAAGAATGGAGCAAAATTTTCTAAGCTAAGTTTCAACCTGAAAAAAAATTTGATTATTAGATTGAATATTATATTTCTATAATTGTAACATATAAGTTGGTGGAACTACAATTGCAAATCATGCACTTCCAAAATTTTGTTTATATTCAAAATAATTATTTAAGAATAACTTACCTCTAGCTTGAGAGCCTCAAATATCTTAAGATTAATTCCAGAAGTAACATCTAGGCTAGCTACCACTTTGTTTAAAGTGGTTTTGGATGGCAATATAAACATTTTTTGCAAAAACCTGTAACATTTCGGACTTTGCTTTAAAATGGATAGAGCAATTAATTTCTCTTCATCTGAAAATCGTCTCCCTTTTATATTTTTGTTTGCCTGTTTAATTTGCATCCAAAATAATTTTTGAGCCAATGGATTCATATTTTTAGTCATATTTAAAAAGACTGGTCTTTAGAAAATTTAAGAGCCCTCTGGGTTCTTTTCCTGAAGTCTAGCTGTCGTCTTGACTTCCTGTATTCTTTGTACATCCTTCTACAATTTGGAGTAAGAGATGATATTTTCGGCAGTAACCGGCTTCTATGCTTCTTCTTTGGGGTAGATAACAATGGTTTGACTATGGAATCTGTAAAAATTAACAAATACTATGTACTGTAAGTATTAAATTAGTCAGAAATTAGAAATTATTCTGCAAGTGTAAGGGTAAGAAAAATATTTCATTTATATAATATATACACTAGATCTGTCTGTATAAAATGTTATTGAGTGTAACACACAAAATATTCAGTCAAATAAATAAATCTACTTTCATATGACTTTACCTTTTCTCAAAATTTGTTGAGTGCCAATCTCCATCATTTCAACAGTTTCAGAAGTAGATTGAATCACGGGCATCTGAAAACCTATAAATAAAAATAAAATATTAATGTAACACATTACATTAATGGGTAATGTAAGGTAATGCATTTACAAATTGCAATGATTCATTTTGTTAGTTTATGACCTTTTTGGAAATGGTATTGTACTACTAGTACTGTAAATAACTCTTACCTTCTAATATGTTCAGGTGAATCTGAGAGTTGCTGTCCATTGATCGAGAATAGGTGTGATCCACATGTTTATTATTTTTGATATAATAAGAGTGGTCAATGGAAGGATCAACATATTCTGAAAAAATTAAAACATTTTAAAAATCAAGTTTAATATGACATTATTAATAAGATGTCATTGCTTTCTGTATTGCCTTTGAAAAAAGGGGAAAATTCAAGAAGATAAAAAAGTCCACTATGGCTGATTGGTTTTAAAGGAACTATATCCAAAAATATTAAGCACTGTCGATGATAATAGGACTTGTTCTTTTATTATTTAAAGGTAACATCTATTAAACAAAGAACAAGAAATGTTTTAACACTATCAAATGAAAATAATGTTTTTGTAGTTATTAATATGGAGTTTTTTCTATTTAAATGAAACAATTAAACAAACTTGAGTTTTTTTTTTAAAGAATAAGGGTAACAAACGAGCACACAGTCCACCTGATGGTAAGTGGTTACTGCAGCCCATAGACATCTACATCTATCCTCAATTATGAATCAAAATGCAGATGCGTTGTCACCCATGAGGGCTAATATGGAATGCCTCATTTCCAGTAAAAAGGGTCTCCGGTTCTCTACACTCACCATACAAAACACAGCAGTGTTAAGCTGCTATTTAACACTGGTATTCTAAGAGAGTGTGGTCGAGTCAACCAAATGGAATTATCTTCCTGCTTTAATTCATGAGGCTCAAACAGTGTCAGTGCTTAAAAGGCAAGTTAAAGAGCACTATATTTCATCATTGTTCCAATGATTTAATGCAAGACTTGTGTGTATATGTATGTGTATGTATATAGGTATGTCACCATCATCACCATCATTACAGCCCTTCACAAGTCCACTGCTAAGCATAGGCCTCCCCCAAAGAATGTCACAAAGCACGGTCCTAAGCCACCTGCATCCATCGACTTCCTGCATATCTTACCAGGTCGTCACTCCATCTAGTGGGGGGACGCCCTACACTTCGTCTGCCGGTACGAGGCCGCCACTCGAGAACCTTTTTCCCCCATCGATTTTCGGTTCTTCGAGCTATATGGCCGGCCCATTGCCACTTCAGCTTACTAATTTGTTGGGCTATGTCGGTCACTCTGGTTCTACTACGGATATTCTAATTTCTAAGTTTATCACGCAGAGAAACTCCGATCATAGCCCTCTCCATAGCTCGCTGAGCGACCTTGAGCTTCCTCATTCGGCCAGCAGTGAAGGACCACATCTCAGTTCCATAGGTCAGCACTAGCAACACGCACTGGTTGTTCAGTCTCGTTTTTAAGTTTTGAGGTGTACCTGACGAGAAGATGTGCCGTAATTTCCTAAACGCTGCCCTACCGAGTTGGACTATTTGTTCCAGGTAAACATACTCGTCAACAACTTCGAGCTTAGTGCTCCCAACAACTATATATATGTAACTTATTATCTATATTTTATATTGTGTATATCTTAAAATAATGATAATTTTTATAAGAGTGCAGAATAAGTCTGCTTCTCTTTGAATTGTCCAGTATTGGCCTGCTGGAAGAAATTTCAGTGAAATAGGGAGTTCGTACAAAACATTGTTTTTGTTTTTACTTTGCTGAAACTTAACATTACTTTGTGGGTATATAAATTATTAAATAAATAAATAAAAGAGATGAGATCAGGAAATCATATATTAGGAAAAACCTACTGTATGTTTTGATTAACTGGTCTTTCAAATATTTTCAATTGAAAGTAAGTAAGTAAGTATTCTGTGAGATATGCATAAGAACAAAACATACAAATTATAATGTATGTGTAAATAATTTTAATCATTTATTTCAAACCATGATCCATATGGGTTAGTAAAGTAATTTATAAACTATGTTAGTAACATCATTAACTAATTATAATTAAATTAATTCATATACCTCTGCCCACTTCCCACTACACCAGACCCGCAGTAGTGCATACGAGTCCAGTGTTGCAGGAACGGGCAGTCTGGTTTCTCCACAATAAGGAAGAATTAAAATTTCATTAATAAATGAATGAAAAATTGAATAAAAAAATTACTCACTGCTGTCTTCGTATACTCTTAATGAAACCCCAGTCGTCATTTCATCTTCCGTAAACAACGTGGGATATGCATTACGCTGAAGACGAGATGTTTCAGAGTTAATGAATCGCAACTCAAAGTGTTTATGGCACACGTACAACTTATAAAGTTCTTGAACACTTAAACTATTTAAATTGTCACTATTTATACACCTTAACCACTTATGGAGTCCTATCTCTGATATTGGAAACTTATGTAATTTAACGTCCTTGCGTCTACTACCACAACTTTCAATACAGCACGTATTAAACATTATGAAAATATTAGGTATTATTACAGTTTCAAATTGAGGGGGTTGGCGGAATTCAATCAACGCAACAACACTACACACAACAACAAACGAAACTGTAATGGCAAACAATAATGGCGTCGGTCGGCGCCTGCCGCGTCACGTGGGCAGGCAGAAACGTCAACCTAAGTCAACGCTGTCAAAATCAATTCTTGAGGGCCATAGACATAAGGCTAGGAATATTTATATAGAGATTACCACCCGTGGTCTGCGGTTGAGGTTGGCTACTCCATAGATAAATAAATATGTAGCAAGGGCTACTCTTTAAGGTTCCCGCTAGCTAGCTTGCTACATATATATTTATCTATGGTTCCCGCCTAAGGGTATTAGTGTTCTGTGTTAAGGTTGGCCCATAGATAAATATAGGTTGGCCCACGTGGGTTGGCGTTGGTTTGGCCTCAAGACTCGAGAGTACTTTAACTGTAAAGCGCCATTTTGTTTTTAGTTGAAACAATGAGTGGAATGGAATGAAGAATTTAGTCTAAGGAAGCTGAGAAAACGTGATATATATATTATTTAAGTTTTAATATATATCTTGAATCCTTCAATTCATAAGTTCTAACTATGGACGGGCCTAACCGTGGTGGATTTCGAGGTGGTGGCCGTGGTGGCCCTCCAGGTCTCAGAGGAAGAGGAGGGTTCGATATGCGTGGGCGGTGAGTCATCTGCCGTTTTATCTTTTCCCTTGAAAGTTTAGTTTTCTGAATGTAATTATTATTAATCATGCTAGTAGTTTGTAAGGGATAATATAGCATAGCATTTTTTCTAGTGGCGGGCCTGGAATGAGAGGCCGCGGTGGCCCGCCGCGTGGAGGTCCTGGTCCACGTGGAGGTCCTCGAGGCTTCAGAGGTGGTCCGATGCGTGGAGGTGCAGGAGAAAGAGGTGGCCGCTTCCCACCCGGACCACAAGGCCCTGGACCACATCCAGTACCGACCATTGAAACACGTGGTGGTCCTCCACAAAGTGAGTATTTGTTTTTTAAGAAATTTCTCCAGTAGAAGTTTTATGTTATAAATGTCTTTAAAACATATACCCTACTATTGTACAGCATTGTTAGGTTTGTGTTGTATATGTATACTACATTTCATTGTATCGTCTAAATCCGTATATACACTCTTATCTATGAAAGAAGTGTAAAACAAAGGTGTGACCAGATGTATGATTCTGCTGTTCTTAACTATAAACAAAACTGCTAAAACCTGCTATTTTTCACAACAGTAGGAACTAAAAATCATAAAATATTTTTAAAGTATTTTTATATTATACTACATATTTTAAATTAAATTTGTGTCTTTAAAATACTATAGAACATTCAATATAGAAGTATAATACATTTTCCCCAAGAATGAATTGCCGACTCTGGATTGAGTAAATTGTACTATTTTGCTTGTGTCTGTTTTTATCATTTAGAGTGAATATCACTTTTCTATTTTAATTACTTATGTATATATTAATTACATTTTTATGTATTTTATATATTAATTTACTTAAATTTCTCTTTGAGACTAGGTGTTAAAATCATAAATTGCTCTTATAGTGTTCTTCTGTACAACAAGTAATTTTTAATTTTAAAACTTGTGTATGCTATATCGTTAATATTCTTCATTGTTAATAGACTTTATTTTTGTCTCTTTTAAAGGCATTAGTGCAAAATCAGCATTTTTTTGAAATTGATAAAAATGGCTGTTCCATTTGTTACATACATATAGATATTGTATTATGGTTGTAACCAGATGGTATTTTAGGAAGGTAGCAGCTAAATGTTGGTGTTTAGGTAAGACAGGTTTTTGGTGTATCTTCATTATTCATTGTCTAATCACATATGGTGCTCAAAAAAAACTTGTTTCTGTGTGTCTTCACCTGACAAGTGTTTTATAGCAAAAAGTATCAGCAATGAAGAATTAATAAAAAAAGAAATGAAACTAGAAGAGAACTAGCTGAACTCTATATGAATTAAGGTGGCTATTCACATAGCAATGGACGGATATAGGTTTTATCCCCCTCCTTTTATAATAAATACTTAAAAATATACAACAGTTTTCAATGCCCAAATATAAATGTAATAATTACCATATAATTCTTTGATTATTTAGGAGGAGCTTTTAACAATCGAGGAGGGCCTGGTGGAGGTATGAGAGGAAGAGGTGGCAGAGGTCGGGGTGATTTTGGACCAAGAAATGACAGAGGGGGTGGTAGGGGTGGCATGCCTATGAGAGGTAAGTAAAAATTATAAAATACTGTCTTTTCACTTAGGACAACCAAGTTGTTCTTTTAATATTTATAGAAAGATTTTTTTTTGTTTTTATAGATTGTCAATATCCTTTTGCAAAAATCAAAATAGGGAATTTAAAGAAAAGAAATTTCAATGTCCAATAATATTTGATTTGATGTAATAATAAAATCTTTTTCTTCGTCTTTATCACCCTTTAACAGTCTGCTGATGTACTTCGGCTTCCCTTTGTTGTAATGCTTTGCCTTGCTGTTTTCTACCCTTTTTTTATAGTCTTTGACACCCAACACAACAAGACAAAACTTTAAAACAATTGTTGTTTTACAAGGTCGTGGTGGTAGAGGAGGTCCAGGAGCACCCATGAGTGGACCCCCAGGTGGTCCTCCTCCACATCCGGGTCCTCATGGCCCCCCTGCACCCATTCCAAGTGGTCCTCCAAATTTGCCACCTAGAGGAGCACCTGCACCACATCAGCCGGCTGGAGCTCCACCTAGTCAACCACAAGGCCCTCCATATAAACGAGGTGGAGGCCCACCACATGGAGGAGGTGGCCCACCAAAGCGTGGAAGGTTTGTAACTAAAATTTTGACACAGATGCAGAACTGCAGGTGTAGACTCTGTAAAGGATTATCTCATTATCAAACGCTCAAGTCTGCAAAATTCATCAATACCCATGCAATGTATGTGATGTGTTCAGGCCACATAATATATCTTTAAGGTCTTAAGTTCAAGAATACATTAGAAATCAAATTAGAATAGTAAAAGAACAATCAACTATCACTAAACTATCATTAGAGCCATTAAATATCATTAGAAAATTAAAGGAGCAATCCTCCTATTGAAAAATTAAAAAAAATTGACAATCATTGTATTTACTTGTATTTTTTTTTTGCTGAAGCACTTACATTATTATGAAAATAATCTTATTTGTTATAAATTTCTGTTTTTGTTTGATTTTCTTTAGGGTAAGTGGAATTCCAAAAATATCAGTCAAAATTAGGGGCACTATTAATAAATATTTATAATAGATTGTTTCTAACTTATGTGTATTAATTGCTATACTTGTGAGAAAAATGTTGTTTATTATAACGACAAAATAGTAAGCTAATGGTGCGTCAAATTTTTTTTTATAGGATTGGGTGACAAATGAGCACACAGTCCACCTGATGGTAAGTTGTTGCTGTGGCCCATAGACATCTACATTTATCCTCATTTGCGAATCAAAATGCAGATGCGTTGTCACCCGTGAGGTCTAGGATGGAATGCCTCTTTTCCAGTAAAAAGGGTCTCCGGTTCTCTACACTCACCATATGAAACACAGCAGTGTTAAGGTGCTATTTTATGCTGGTATTCTGTGAGAGCGTGGTCCTTCCCCAGTCGTGCCGACCCATTCGTGCTACAACTATACTACTAATAATCAGCATGGCTCTACCACGTATAATATAGGGTTAGGAAAAAAATCGTTAGCAGCAGACCACTTGCATTTACAATTTGTTAATTTTTAAACTACATACAATACTGTTTTTTATAGGATAAGGGTAACAAGCAACCACACAGTGCACCTGATGGTAAATGGTTGCTGTGGCCCATAAACATCTACATCTATCCTCGATTACGAATTAAAATGCAGATGTGTTGTCACCCGTGAGGACTAAGATGGAATGCCTTGTTTCCTGTAAAAAAGGTCTCCGGTTCTCTACATTCACCATACGAAACACACAGCAGTGTTAAGCTGCTATTTTACACTGGTATTCTGTGAAAGTGTGGTCCTACCTCAGTTGAGTTGACTCATTTGTGCTACAACTATACCAGTAATATAGCTGCAGCAAGGCTCTACCAGGTAATAATAAATTTAGCATCAAAAATACAACCAAACAAATGTGATAATCTACTTAAAAACAAGTAAAGACATATTAGAAGGATCTAACTAAACATAATATAATTTAATAAAATAAAAAAAATTACAAGACATTATTATTCTTGTAAATTTTTATTTTCAACATATAAAATTTATATTTTAAATATCCCTGTATTTGATGGATTTAGATTTGATGGGCCACGAGGAGGGGGCAGCGCTAGACCTCTGCCACCGGGAGGATATCAAGCTGCCCCTGCACATAATCCCCCACAACCTAATGGTTATGGCCCGCCTGCGTAAGTTAATGTTTACATGTTTTACAATTTACACATAATGATCAAACAATCACAAGTTTAAAAGAAAAAATTTAAAAATGACTGAAATTTTATTTAGCTCCTTTTATAAGCATTTTTAGCAAAATACAAATTGAGGGAAAAAAAAGTTAATCACATTCTTTTTGTTATTTATTTAATCAGTATTGTATGTTTAAAATGAAGTAAAATATAAGTCAAACATAAATTATTTTACAATAGCAACTACATAGCTAGTGATATTATGTCACAGCATTTTAATGATGATCCACATTTTTGATAGGAATGTGCCGTCTGATACATATATGACGTTATTTTATAATCTGATGTTATTTACAGATTTAAATTATATTAGTATTGTTTAGAAATTTCTAAAAAGTTTTTATTAAAACAGGCATACTGGTTACCAGCCGTATGAGCAACCTTCAGCGGAGCCTTTTGCACCACCATCATATAATACACCTAGGTAATTATATTTTCTTTTTTAATATGGCTTATTAATTTTATTAAGTACCTATGATGAAAATATTTAAGATAGGAATTGCCGTCTGATACTTAGATGCCGAAACTTTTCATTCTGATTTATGGTAAAGATTACAAAATAAGCACGTATTTACTTTCAAAAGCTTCTACTACAAGCCTTTTTATTTTCAGTTCATATCAAAGTGGAAGCTATTCTGCTCCAGCTCCAGCGCAAGCAAGTCCTTATTCTGGTGGTTATGGATCAAATTATGGCTATTCTACAGGTGGCCAAGGTGGTTATGAAAATAATGGATATAGGTGAGCATTTACAATAATACTTTAAGTATTTTATAGGTCATAAAGCATTTTATTACGAATTTTGTTTCTTAGGCCTGATAAAGAATTAAAAATTAAATATATTTGTGGCAACTAGTAAACAAAGTGAAAAAAACTGCTATGACTACATATATAGTTGGACCAGTGAAAGTTTATCTGTATTACATTTACAGCCCTCCCCCTTACATTGTGTCATTAGGGATCATTGTCATTGTTGCTGAATTTAGCAAGCAATTTTTATTATTATTGAGTTGTTTCAGATTTCCTCTGTTGCCTCTTACGCGGCACCCTAGAAATGATATAGGGCAGTGGGTTCTCTTTTATCTTATATAATTCATTATTATCTTTTTATAAGTATGAGAAAATATTTATTTATTGTAAATACATGTTTCCAATAAAATTATATATGTTTCACTTGTGGGCGTGGGTAATCGGGAACAGAATTATTATTTTAAAAATAAAATGGTATATGTATAAGTTGCGGATTGTTTGGCAGTGGCGGTGCGGGAGCGGGCGTGGGCGGCGCGGGCGACGCGGGCTACGGCGCCGCGGAGGCCGCGTACGCCGGGCCCGCGCCCGCCTACGACGCCTACGCGCAGCCCGCCTACACCTCCTACCAGCAGCCGCAGCCGCAGTACACCAATAACTATGGTAACTACCACTAATATCAATCTACCCTACGGAACATACTTTATCGCTAATGAGTTTTCATTACTACCCAAACTACTACTCCTGTAGCAGAAAGGTAAATTATTATGTTAAATTTATAGTATGAACAATATTTACAATACACATCACAACTGCCATTAACATTTTTTAAATATAATTTTATTGTCATATTTAGAATCCATGTCTCTTTGGTTGGTGGCCCACACCAAATTCAACATTAGCTCCAAATTCAATAAAAAAAAAGCTGTAAAATGGAAAGAAAAAAACAAAGAAATATTTTAAAAAAATGCCATTTTTTTATCCATCTTAACTTCTGAGTATAGTATTATTGTTGTAGTAAATTGTTAAAAAGTTATACAGCCATAATATTTATATTAGGGTGTAGATCCTATCTATAGAAATATCTATAAAAATCATGATTACAATACTAATTAAAAGGAAAAAGGCTTGCTAAAATGTGGAATGTCATAATGATTTCTTATATTTACGCGAACACTACACATTTAAATAAAACTAATTTTACGGATTTTATCGCGTATATTAACTTATTTTACTTTCCCGACGTTTCAAGCACTTTACAGCACCCATGGTCACGGGTGAACACGTACAGGATCGCCCCCGTCACTACATTAGATTTGATAGACCACAAATCCTCGCTAAAGAACACCGATTCCTTCCAAGGATGATTCGCGAGGCTATTGAAATCAAAAAACATCCTAATTTCAATAGAGAAGATGGCTGGGTGCTACCATCTGCTTGGGATCCCATAATTAATAAAATTAAATCCCAACCCAAGCATACAACTGCAAGACTTCATGATACTGTAAGTTCATACTGCGTAGATCGGAACAAAAATTAATAATTTTTAATCTGGAGGTAGCCGTGGTTAACTATGACATTGGGACGTCATACACCTCAGTCCCCCCCGTGACCATGGGTGCTGTAAAGTGCTTGAAACGTCGGGAAAGTAAAATAAGTTAATATACGCGATAAAATCCGTAAAATTAGTTTTATTTAAATGTGGAATGTCACTTTAACAGGGAAATTTCCTCGTTTACCTTTTTGCTATGGGAGAATTAATTTGACAGAATATCTATCTGTATATAATACAGTAAAACTAAGACAGGGAATATAATATATTAATAATATCTTCAAGATACTTGAACCATGGAACAATGTATATTATAAAAATATACGTTTTTGCAATGTATGTACTATGTACAAGTTTAAAGAAACATGTTTAGGACAGTTAAATAAGCCTAAAAGTGGTTAATAAAATTGTTTCATTTGTGTAATGTAAAAATATTGACAAATATGTGGTTTTAATTATTCAGTAATTCTTACAAGTAATGACATTCAAAAAAAAATAATTTAAATATATTACTTACATAATTTAAGTAAAAATTATTCTAGACATTTGACCAAGGCTATAGGGGTTATTTGACAATTTAATACTTATATACTTACACAGTCTCAAAGGCCCGATTACCGATATTTGACAAATACTGTTTGTAGAAAAGGAACGAAGAGACTAGTATATAAAGTGATTTCTATTGAATTACTTAAGTCTGATTTGCCTAGTGTAACTTCTGGTTTTAAAATAATTGGGTCAGAATATTATAATTAATAGAAAATAATTAATTTACATAAACTGAATAGATAACTGTTTTAATAGGATTTATGTTTACATAAATTATGATATAGTCAAAATCCAATCTAGGTAAGGGATTTTGACATAGGAACAATAAAGGGTTTTTTTTTTATAAAAAAGGAAGAAGAAAAAAGAGAATATTGAGAAAGAAAGATTTTTTAGCATATAGAATTTAGTTCTGAAATTAATATATACAAATAAACTTTTTGTCCAGTAATGTCAGCCAGCTATTTATACGTGATAGTTTTTAGCTGACCTTAAAAAAGGAGGAGGATCTCAATTTGACTGTTCCTTTTTGTATATCTATAACATGATATCTTTGTTAATTGAGGACCAATTTATTTTTTTAATAAATAGTTTATAAATCAGGAGTGATCCTATGCAGATTTAAAGAAAGAGCTTCACCCCTAGTGTAAAAAAACATACAGGATGCAATTTTAATGTAATTTTTTTAAAGAACATTCTAGTTTCTACCTTCAGGTTAGTCCACTCAAAATTAAAAGTTAAAATTACAGCATATATACGTCCGTTTTTTTTTTTTATTAAAAAGAAAGACCCAATTCAAATAACTAAAAAGAATAAAAAAAAATCACTTACAAACTTCTCAAGTCAAAGCTTCTATACACTATGTTTTAGCACTATAGCCCATAACAAAACCACAGCTGACCAAAGGCCTACCCCAAGAAATGCCACAAAGCAAGTTCCTGAGCTATCTACATTCATTGACTTCTTTGCATATTTTACCAGGTCTTCACTTTTTCGAGTGGGGCTTCGTGGGGGGCTGACCTACTCCCATTAATAATACAAGCTCTCCTCGAGAACTTTTTTTCCCCATTGGTTGTAGGTTCTTCGAGCTATATGGTTGGCCCATTACTACTTCAGCTTACTGATACATTGTGCTGTGTCAGTTACTCTGTTTCTACTGCAGATATCTTCATTATGAAGTTTATACTATAGACAAACTAAAAGCATAGCCCTCTCACAGCTTGCTGAGCTTCCTAATATGCCCAACAGTGAAAAACCACGACTCAGATACGTCATCACTGGCAATATGCACTGTTTTTTTAGTTTTGAAGTATGCATGACAGAAGATGTTTCGTAATCTAGCCGAGTTAGATCTGTCAATTACCTCTCGGTAGAAGCTTGACTTACCTAGTGAGACAATTTGTCCTAGGTAAAAATACTCATCATCAACTTTGAGCATAATGATTCCGACAACTAGCTGCGTAGATGTGACGTGGATGGTGCACATGATCTTTGTTTTATCCATGTTTATTTTAAGATCTATACAGAGTAAAACACTATTGAACATTATGCTGAGTTTCTCCAGCGTTAGTCTTGTCCATGTTCATAGAAAATATTAAGTAGAATTTTTTTTATTCTTTTAAGTTCTTTAAAGTTAGTTTTCATATATTATTAACATTTTTGTGATTTCACTTAAGCTAATAAAGTTGGATTTGTATAATTAAAATAATTTATAGACATTTTCATCTTTACATTTTATAAATTAAAAGTCCATTTCTTTGATTTGAAACCATCGCCGCGTCAACTGTAAATTCGTAAAATAATCATCTGATATTAAATGAAACTATTTTTTACGGATTTTATCGCGTTTAATTTAACTTTTTAATTCCTCACGTTTCAGGTGCTTAACAGCACCCATGGTCATGGGGGGACTGAGGTGTTTGACGTCCCAATGTGTGTGAATTTTTGGTCTGATCTACGCAGGACGAGCTTATAGTATCTTGAACACTGCAAACTTCTTGCACCAACGTTCCGGGAAGTCTGCAATGTGTGAACATGTTCAAGAATGTCCCCACCATTACATTAGATTTGATAGACTACAAATCCTTGCAAAAGAACACCAATTCCCACCAAGGATGATTTGTGAGGCTATTGAAATTAAAAAAAAACATCCTAATTTCAATAGAGAAGATGGATGGGTGCTGCCATCTGCTTGGGATCTTATAATTAATAAAATTAAATCCAAACCCAAGCATACTACTGCAAGACTTCAAGATACTATAAGCTCGACCTGCGTAGATCGGACCAAAAATTAACATCCAAAAACTTAAGGTAGCCGGGCTAACTATGACATAGGGACGTCAAACACCTCAGTACCACCCGTGACCATGGGTGCTGTAAACCACCCGAAACGTCGGGAATTAAAAAGTTAAATTAAACGCGACAAAATTCGTAAAAAATAGTTTCATTTAATGTGTAGTCTTCACGTAAATATAAGAAATCATTAATCATCTGATATATTGATTATTTCGTAAAGTTTTAAGTATACCGTCAACTGTGGCAACATTACCATAATTTTTGACTTTTTTGTAATTTACTCCAACATGGAGCTAGTTGTGTAAGTTTTTACTGATTTATTTTGTAAAAAAGGTGTCTTTTTTTGGTTGAACCAGATCTCACGTAGAAAATCGTTAAAATAACCAAGAGTATGAGTGAGGTAAAGTTGACACATTTTTGGCAACTTTACCTAGCCTACAGTTTGCATTGTGTGTCCCAGAGTGCACGCGAGTTACAAATGATCCTGGCGCTAAAAAAGCGATGTATTTATTTTTGAAGCTACCATCTTTGTTTAAGTAAGCAATACCAATACATAGGCAAAATTGCCCCACGAATTTCAAAATTATCATAGAAACAGGTGGATGTTATTTGGGTTGTCAAAAAATAATAAAACATTAAAAAAATTTTTTAAATAATTATTAGTGGACCAAACAATAGGAACTTTTGTTTATGCATTACAGTTTAATACCTATTTTAAACACAGTAACAAAAACTATTATAGAAATTAAAACTTTGCCTAATAAGAGTAAACAATTAAATACTATCAAAAATATTCGAGTAGTAAAAAAAATCTCTAAAAACTAAAACAACTCTCTAAAATCTGTAACCAAAATACACAAAATAATCATATTATTGGCCAGTAACAGCATCTCTTCAGAGTAATTTTTGAAGTTACAAAAGTCCCCCAAATGTCTTTTCTTTGTTTGAAACAACTTTTGGAGGCATCTTGGATATATCTGAAATAGGTACTCAGGCAAATTTGATACTTATGTATTTCAAGTTACTGTTCTGAATAATTGAATGAAATCTTAAAACGGTTCCCTCATAAAACCAGATTGCCTATGTGTGCTAAATTTGACAACCCTAGTCACAGGTAAAGTTGTCTTTGTGCTTAGTGAGGTAACTTTACCTAACCTCAAACAATATTAACTTTTCCAATAACTCGAGAAATAGAAGATTAATAGGATTGAATCATTACGATACTACTTATTAACAATATATCCTATACTATTTAATATAAGCCACTTATCGTACTTTGATTTTCTGTAAGAAACACCAATCTTTATGTGATGACACTTCGAACATAATTGACTACATAGAATGAAAAAGCACACTATTTTGACAATTAACGAAGTTGCAAACTTGAAAAACTTTTTTGGATACCACAATTTATTATATATAAAATCCACCAATATGTCTTAAATTGCGTCAACTGCTACAGACAAAATAATATTTAATGGGAACTAGTATAGGGTATTGTTAGGTAAAGATGCCCACGGAAAGTAAAGATGCCACAGATGACGGTATATGATGAATAAGTAAGAATTGTGTATATTATGTAAGCCTAATAAATGTAATGCTGGGCTGTAAATGAAGATTTGTTGCTGGCTGGCTATTGTCTAAATCTAAAAATGTGTCTAATTGTGGTGTGTATTCATATACATGTGGAATAAAGAACAATTGAAATACTCCTCCTCCTTTTAGAAGTCTGTTAAAATATTTACACATGTCATTTGCCAATGAGCAGAACTAATGGAGAACTAGTGAACACACAAATAATTGCTATATACATAGTACAGATTATAACTTAAGTATTTAAAGTAGAAAAACTAAAAATTAATTTAAACTAAAGCAGTCGACTTCCTATCATCTTAAGTATCTGTCTAATTGTTTGTATTACAGGCAGTTGGTGATCTGATTGACTATAACAGAAAGTATTTGCGTCTATATGCCACACACGAAATAAATGTAGCTGGATCAAATTAATGAAGCTTAATGGATTCACTTGTGTAGTTTTTGCATAATTGCATTTTTAAGTGTTAGGTAAGGTAAAAATAATAGAAATTAATCTTCTCACGAGTCTGACAAGAATGTTCATTTTAAATTTATCATGATTTTTCAGTTTAATGAATTATTTGAAAGCAAAATTTTGTCACATGTTAAACTATTTTTATATAGCTTATGTCAATCTCAATATGTTATAATTTTTTAGGTTTAAATTAATTTAATGACCCACAATGATAGAAAGATATAAGTACCATGATGTATTTTACGACTTTACTGTAACTGTGGTATATAGGTACCTACCATTCATGTTTTAGATAATAAGGACGCAATTCGTAATAAAATTATGAAAGATAATGTGTGTGATTTATTTATACAAAATTGGTGAATATATTTGCTGGATTTACAGATAATAATAAAAATACTGCTATTGATGGGTCACACTTCATGTAACAAATGGTAATTAAATGAATAGATAGTGATCTTAAACTTAAAATTAAAGCTTACATAGTTTATTTGGTAAGGATAAGTTAGATTGACATAAAAATATGACACTTATGATTGACATATAATAGATGATAAGTATTTATAGGACAACTATAGTTGAAATTCATTAGAGTTTGGGACATTGCAAATGTTTTCTACTGTTTTAATAAATTTGATAGAATGCTATGTTGTTTCCGATACTAGTAATTGTTTTAATTTAGTTAAAAAGCTAAGTATTGATGATGCATCATTAATACATAGTTGAAGCAAAATTATGAGCAGTTAAATAAAGTGTCATTAGATACCAAGTGGAAGCAACCTGATGGATAGGAAATCTTGGGAAGGAGTTGTTTATTTACTCAAAGTATTTTTTATAAAATTGGTGTGTAGTGTCGTTCTGAACAACTTGATTGATTGAAGTCATATTCACACCTTGAATTTATTTTGTTTAGGCTGTTTTATAGCTAGGATCCGATCCTATGCGATGTAGTCACGTTATTAACAAATTCTACATTTAAATTAATGTTCTGAAATAGCTCATATTCAAAAATTATGTTGGTATAGTGTCTAACATATCACAAAATCTTACCCTATAGGTGGCACTGTAGCACAGCTATTAATAAATGTTATATTTACACTGTAAAAAGCTTGCAATGAATTTGGAGTAAAACTCATCACATCCCCTACCTGGCAAAATAACTGCTCTGTGTGCTTCTGCTGGGTGAACTAGTATAGATTTTATGACTCCGATGAATGATATGACTGTCAAATACTATCTTAGATAACTTACTTAATTTACAAATTTAGCTAATTTTACATCTCAATAAAGTAACTGGTAGAGAATCTTAAAGTTTTGTACTTGCAGGAATAAAATGGCGGAGTTTTATCAGTAATATGTAAAAACCAAAAAGAATAATTCACCTAAGTCTTATTTCTCTTTGTGTTCCATGCCAAATTCTACAAAATAGAAAGCTTATGAAATTACCACAATATCTTTCACAGAGGTTATTTTAAGTGTTTCACATAACACTCAAATATGAAAGTAGTAATTAAAACAAAGATATAATAATTTTATTTATATGCATATTTTAAGAGCATAAGGATAAAATGTTTAAAATCACTGTTTCCAGTTGCTTTAAACAAGCAATACATAATTTTGGTGGGTGGGTTGCCAGTGACATAATACACAGATCGATGTTAATAAAGAATGATTTGTGAGAATCATGATAATTAAATTGACACGTCAAATTTCAGGTAATGTTAGATTCAACTTCATATTTCACAATAAATAGTGTTGCCAGAATATGAGGCTGGTGAGTCCGCACACCTATGGTACCATACCATACGTACTTACTGTGTAAAACTGTACTGTGTTTTTACGGTTCAAAAATGTCTAATAGCTTTAATAAGAATTTATTCTATTAATAATATAGAGATGCACAGCTGGCGTTGAATAAAAATAATTTAAATTACTTTACATTATGTAATGAAGAGAAAAAAAAATCATTTCGTAAAACTAACAAAGCCGGACTACTGGACATAATACATAAAGAGGCCTTTCATATGAAAGGCTTATTTCTGTATTGTCAGGGGCGGATTTCAAGAAGCCTAGGTGCATCAGGAACTGAAGTTGTCTTGTCATGTCTTAGTGTTCCAATAATTTTAATTTAGTAAACGCCATCCATTTACATTTTGTATGTAAATAAGGCAATTTTACATAAATGACATTATTAAACCCTGGAGCTTCAGCTCCTGTTGCTGCTTTCCACTTAATCCGGCCCTGTACATACCAAAGCTTTCAGTATGAGAACCAAGAAGCAATATTGTTGATTTGTTGATGATAATGAAAAATAAATGAATACCAGATTATATAAGACAGGCACCACAGAATGCATTTTAAAGTTCTCTTTACATACCAGCACGAGTTTTGAA
This sequence comes from Parnassius mnemosyne, assembly GCA_963668995.1. Classification (NCBI taxonomy): domain Eukaryota; kingdom Metazoa; phylum Arthropoda; class Insecta; order Lepidoptera; family Papilionidae; genus Parnassius; species Parnassius mnemosyne. The sequence continues at coordinate 28,082,484 of CAVLGL010000115.1, forward strand.
GATAAATTACATAAATATAACAGGTAAAGGCGTTTTATTATTTCTAATAATATTTAGTTTAAAATAGTAAAATTAACAGACTAGCTGAACTTTTGTCTTCATTACTTCAAATGTATCAACTAATCGAACTTACTTTATCATATTAAATATAAAATGATATAGACAAGAAAATAAAACATAAAAAGTGTGTGTTTGTTTGAATACTTAAGAGATGTTCTAATCTAAATTTAAGTTCTAATAAAATATTCAATAGGAAGGCGATATAAATGTGTAGGAATATTAACAATGAGGGCAAGGAGGAAGGGCACTTTGGAATGAGTTGAATTGTTAGGAATATTTCTGAAATATTAAAACTTTCAAATAAATTTGTCGGTGTGATACGCGTGCCACCTACTGTTTGTGTGCTATGCTTTATTTTATTACGCTATGCCTATATCACGTTCGGAAGTGCAAGCAATGTGTTGACAAAGTTTTACCGCAATTTGATGAATGGTATCGCATAACATACGAACAAAAAAACATTAATATTTATATACTAGATTACAAGAATAATTATTGAAAGTCATTTAAGCTGGAAAAACCAGCAAGAAACACAGCTTTTAAATATAATTAATTTACAATATATTATTTTGTACAATTAGTATGAAAACATTTAGAAACGGTCTGGTAGCGATCACTTCATTTAGTAGGGTTATATCAATCAATTATATACTCTATAATCTTTACTAAAAAATTTGGTTTAAAAATATTTTCTGGGACTTATTATTACATATTTTATTGTTCAGTGTTTAAAGGTATATACACTCAAAATCGAACAACTTTTATTTGTAACGCATCTCCACTTATATTGCAAATAACTTCCACCTAGGTCCCAACTAACCTATTCTGGTAAGCGGTCAATTATTAGCCGTCATTGTACCATTGTTAATCATTTGTATTGAAGTTTAGTTGCAGGTATATCTATGTTATAATTACAATCGTTTGTGGCATAATACATTATATAATATCAGCAAGATAAAAACAATATGCGAATGAAAATACCAAGAAATGTATGTGGTTAAGAAATCAATAAAAATTAGAAATTGAACACTGCTGCTATATTTTAAACAATTTTGCTCTCTCTGACATAGTGTAATGTAAGGTTTAAAACCTATTGTCAAGACCAAAAATTTCGTTTTAGAATAATAATAATTTCTAGTCTGTTAGTTTTTAAGTTATGTCAGACTAGTAGGTAACATATAATCAGTAATTAAATAAACATATACCTAATATTATATATCTCGTAAAATCATAATACTTTTAATGGATTATTTTTGTAGTTATTATGTGTATCATTTTTAATTAATCCCAAAACCCAAAGTAAAAGTTTTATTTTTATTTTTTAGGTTATGGTTAAAATGTCATGAGAAACATCATCTCGAATATGTATTTCAACATTCTGCATTCTAAGAAAGAAGATTACTTAAAAGAAGAGGACGCAATATAGAAGGTATGTATATACATAAATTCATTATTTACATAATACTTAGCGCACATGACAGGATTGGGCTTACATACTCTTCTAACTTCACTCTCTAAATGTCATTTTTTGTAACATTGTTATTTATTAAATAAATATTTGTTAAACATAGAGAAATTTATATATTGAATGTTTATTTTAAGATAATATTAGTGACACCGACCAGTTGGATAGGATTAATATGGCGTTGTTTAGATATAATTTTTTTTTTGAAAAAGTTATGTTATAGTTTTTCAAATAAAATATTGCCCAGATCCCTCCAGGCATTACTATTTATGTGTTAGTTAAGTTTCATCACAATCAGTGCAGCCATTTCGAAGATTTATCCCAGACAGACGGACAAAAATTTTAAAAATAATTGTTTATGCCTTGCAAATAACCCCCTGAATTTAATAGAAGCCACTTATTTCAATACTAGCTGTGCCCCGTGGTTTGGATTTTTAAAATCATGTTCCAGAGATTAGCGTGTTTAAATAAAAACCTCTAACGCTTTATTATATTAATAATAAAAGTTATAGATTACAGCAGACACTTCATTTTTATTTATATGTATAGATTATAATAATGTCGAGACACTGCGACGCGCTTTAATTACGTTTCAAAATATGGTCCAGAATTGGTGTCCCATAGAGATACAGATTCAAAGATTTGTACCATCATGTCGGATAAAGATTGGGAAGTTGTGCATGAAGTTGTATTCACTTTAAAAGTAATCGATCCATTCAAAAAGAATTTTAAAATACTCAATATATATTTTTGAAAGAAAGAAGGTTCACTAAGAAATATAATTTCAATATGACGAACATTTCCTGATGATTTGATGACAGAAAATTTTAGATATCTATTTTGAAAAATATCTGTCAATATACAAGAAAATGGTGAAATTCGTCGTGAAAAATCAATTTTCACGACGAATTCATATTTATAGACCACGTTAACTCAGATACTCACAGATACTTAAATAATGCCCTCTAGACTGAATTTCGGTCACAATGAACAGTCTCAACGGAGACTAGCCATCTGCGCAGGACAGGATTTTAGTGCACGAGTGTTTTCGCAAGCACAGGTGCACTTTCTATTCCCTCACTCAGTCCGATGAGACGGCAATCCGACACGTCTGGAGAGAGATCAGGACCAACGGCTTTATGAACTTTCCGAGATATGGGAATGAAATATTGCCGACTTGCGAGTCCCAAGCTGCTACTAAGACCTTGACAGAAAAAGCCAATAACTGATTTGGGCCAGACGCCCTGTTTCGGGACCTCATGATCAGTACTTGCCTTTACGACCACTAAGCCAATGAAGCAGTTAATTATGGCAAATATGTATGAGGTTCTATTATATGGGGGAGAGGTTATGTGTGTACGCGTCGTAGCCAAAGCTTTAATTAGCCTTTCAGTTAACAGCCTCTAGTTGAACGGCGCCGTTTAATTAAAAGGCTGGGCTGTAACTCAAAGGCTAATTAAGCTTTGGCTACGAGAAATGCATTTCATCTGTGTTTTATTTTGTTTTTAAGTTATTATTACTAATAGGATGTAAATGTAATTTATATTATCAACTTAAAGAGTAATAACATTATTTGTTATTGTTGCAGGTGAAATCGCAAGTTACAGTCCCTCATATCTTCAAGAATTAAGTCACCAAAATTCTGTAAAAAAAACTATAAAACTTTTAAATGTCATTTTCTTAAATAAGCTGACTTGCAATTTTTGACTAACTTATTAAAGACTTATTATATTATTTAATTTTAATTGTGTTATTTTTTTGTACGCCTAGATTATATATATAAAACTTGTAAAAATACTGAAAACCAATATAAATGTTTTACTTACGAATCAACGACCCATAGTTGTTGATTGTCCTCAGTCTATTTAGTTAGATTGTTTTATGTTCGTGTTATTACGTCTTTTTTCAAAAAAGAAGAATATTCGGAATCATCTAATTGTTCATCCTTAGACATGTGGTAAAAAATGTCTGTCAAAAAAAGACTGGGTTCGACGGCTTCGATTATGACATGAAAATAGATATTACACGGAAACGACAGCTCGAGCGAATCGGAGTCTAATTTATTAATGCATAAGACGGCGTCATCCTCGAGCCGAAGTGGCATAGGCTCATTAGTAGCTTATTTAGTGACGAATTCTGACAGAGTTCGAGGGTGAGTGGTGAGCCGGCGGTGGGAGAGAGGGGGAAAGGTTCCTCTGTTCAGTTGTTTGTTTCGTTTCTCGAAAACCATTAATGATATCGTTACAGTTACTTCTACAATAATTAACTACTTTAAATTTCCTACAAATCGTGTCAAATAAATTGTTACTTTAGGAGCTACTGGGTATTTAAGAAATTGAATTTGTTATGCTATATCCATTGTTTATCTTACCCTCGCCCTTATACCTACTAGTAGAGCGACGGCGGCGCCCGCAGCGCTTGTGTGTACGTACGTATCAAACAAGTAGAGAAGCGGCAAAGTCGTCTGTCGATATATATTTCAACCTATGTCACCTTGACTGTTCAACGACCATTTTCAGTCAAATCCAAAAAACAAGAGCCAACTTATTAAATTTTTGTCAGTGACTACAATTATACGCACCGCAATCGATAAAGCTGAATACAATCCTGTGGTTGCTGCTGTTGGAGAAGTTGTGGATCTTGTCGTCTTTCTGATGGCTCTGGCTCCACCAGCAAAGGTAATATTTTTTGTCAAGACAGGAAATTGGAAACGAAGATTTTCTTCCCAGGAACTTCAAAGCACTATTTTGTTATTCCATTATTTTACTTTATAGCTTCAGTGGTTGTGATACAACCCTCAGCGATTTACAGATAGGGCAATGCATGTGGATGCGTTGTGGTTGGCACCGCCCGCGACCCCGAGCTTTAAACAAGATTGATTTTGTTGAACAACTGCAAAAGCTGTATTAACAAATAAAAACTCCTGCACTGGCAAAGACATTATTATTTCACAAAAATATGAGTAGGAGCTTCAAAACCATTAAAGTACAATTGACATCTATTACTAGATGAAAAAAGAGAAATCTGGGCAAAAGGGCAATCCAGTCGTCCTACAAATAACGAAAAAGAAAAAAACGAATCAAGCGAACTCATGATTTCGGAAAAAATATTGGTCTGAATTTATTCAATCCAAAGTAGTTACACCTGAAGTTTGATTTTTAGCTTAGGTTAATTTCTAGTATGACCAAAAAAATATGTAAAAGTTTTGTATACCTACTTGTTTTATATACTTATATAAATGAAATATATTTAATATAATTTAAAAAAAGACTACACCCTTAAAAAGCATCAACAATTACTGAAGAAAATACATTAGTAATGGCAACAATAAAGTTTAAAATCTCTATATTTTAACGTAATTATAAAGTCCACTTCTCTATAGATATTATTCATAAGTTAACATACAGACAGCACATACACCGCAACTTCACAATTTAATTTATCCTCTATCTGTAATGACCCCTTCCTATCAGTCCACTCAAAGAAAGGTTTGGAACCTAGTAATGTGCGAACAGAACACATTGCCTTCTTAGCCTCGACACAGCGTGTGTTGTATCATAGAAGTATACATATATACGAAGCTCGTATATACAATTTGTAAGCACAAATGCCGCTAGCACAACCCTGTACAACTGTTTGCATGAAGAAGCATTTGAGAACACGCGTGGTATCGTGAGTTTTGTGGATATGTGCATTGGTAGAATTTGGCGGATGGAATTAATCCGAACAATTCTTCAAAGCACCCCGTGGTAAATGCTACAGATACAGATAATGCAAAGGAATGTAACATTTCTTTGCAGCGCTAGTGAATAGAGCCGATCAGAAAGAACTCAGTCGTTGACTATTCGAGCCGCTCTTCGCTGGATGCGTTCAAATGGAAGGAGTTTGCACTGACGTGCCGAGGTGAAGAGATAAGAACAGTATTTCATGTGAATGAGATGCAACTTCGGCCAAGAAAGCAAGGCTAACAATGCAGCGGTGTGCCGTCATTAAATATTGCCCCGCTCTGCTGAGCATGTTAAGCTTTTTAGAAGCCAATTTAGCCTTCCCTTCCAAGTGACCACGGAACAGTACGTCATTCGATATGTCGATGCCAAGGATTACGATGCAGGCTGTGGCAATAATAATAAATTTAGGAGATACGACAAATGGTTTCTTTTTACCGGCACGGCCGGTGATGTCGTCCGCATATCAAAGAATGTTACTGGTTTACAAAATATTATGTCCTTAAATCGACTTCCTGCATGTCTTACCAGGTCGTCACTCCATCTCGTGGGGGGACGCCCTACACTTCGCCTACCGGTACGAGGCTGCCACTCGAGAACCTTTCTTCCCCATCGGTTGTCGGTTCTTCGAGCTATATGGCCGGCCCATTGCCACTTCAGCTTACTAATCCGTTGGGCTATGTCGGTTACTCTGGTTCTACTGCGGATATCCTCATTCCTAAGTTTATCACGCAGAGAAACTCCGAGCATAGCCCTCTCCATAGCTCGCTGAGACCTTGAGCTTCCTCATCCGGCCAGCAGTGAAGGACCACGTCTCAGTTCCGTATGTCATCACTGGCAACACGCACTGGGTGTACAGTCTCGTTTTCAAGGTTTGAGGTATACCTGACGAGAAGATGTGCCGTAATTTCCCGAACACTGCCCAACCGAGTTGAATCCGTCGATTGACCTCTCGGTCGAAGTTGGACTTACCTAGTCTGACTATTTGTCCCAGGTAAACATACTCGTCAACAACTTCGAGCTTAGTGTTCCCAACAACTACCGGCATAGGTGCGACATGGACATTAAACATGATCTTAGTTTTGTCCATGTTCATCTTAAGACCTATCCGTTGGGAAACACTATTGAGGTCATTGAGCATAGTGCTAAGGTCCTCCAGCGATTCTGCCATAAGGACTATATCGTCGGCAAATCGCAGGTGAGTGATGTACTCGCCATTGATGTTGATACCGTATCCTTTCCAGTCCAGAAGCTTGAAAACGTCTTCCAATGCAGCGGTGAAGAGTTTCGGGGATATGACGTCACCCTGTCTTACACCTCTCTGCAATTGGATAGGTTTCGTACTCTGGTTCTGTACTCGGATAGCCATCGTAGCCCTACTGTACAAGCACTTCAACACTTCGATATACCGACAGTCAACTTGGCACCGCTGAAGGGACTGCAGCACCGCCCAAATTTCGACGGAATCAAAGGCTTTCTCATAGTCCACATACGCCAGACATAGTGGCAAATTGTACTCTTACAAGTAACTTTTTGAGTCAATTTTAGTTTAGAGCAGGATTTGGCTGGGTCTCCAGGGTTCAGTCATTGCGACGAGCGCTTCCGATTATCGTACAGTATCCACATTTCATCACAAGTAATGATTCGATTTAAAATCCCTTCATTACTTTGTCGGTTGAGCAAAGTAACACAGCAGTCGACGCGTGTTTGCAAGTTCGATTCACTCAATTCATGAGGTACCCATCGTTCAAGTTTTTTTGCTTTCCCGATGTGCTTCAAGTGGATTAATACAGTTTTATCACTTACTCCGAAGCCTGCAGCTATCTCTGAAGTGCTTTGTGATAGATCCGCTTCCACAATAGCCTTTAATTCTTCATTTTCCACTTTGGTCTCCGGCCGTCCAAGGGGTTGGTTCTGAAGGTCGAAATTTGCAGAACGAAAACGTTGAAACCAAAAACGTACATACTGTGCTTTCGTTTGCGACACCAGCGCCGTACACATCATTACAGCCGTTTCTGCAGCACTGGTGCCACGGTAGAACTCGTACTCGTAAATATACCGATATTTCATGTTTTCCATTGTGCGGTAATAAGCGACGCCAAAGAAAAAAATAATGAGGAAAAAAACAAATGAATGACTGTTTTCAAAACTCAAATGTACCACCTAAATGAATTTATAAATTTGAATTTGGAATTCTTAACCAAAGAGGAGATATTTCAGATCAAAGTGGTCACTAGGACAAAACGCTAATAGCCGGGTACCCACCTAGCGCACAGGCTCGTGTGCGGCTCGCGAGGCAGGTCAAGCCATCATAATTCTTCGAGCAACCGAAAGAGTTGTGTAATTGCATCTGGAGCTACTTTCCTAGTTGCTTATTATTTAAAAAAACGAAAACAGTATTTTGGATCCCATAGCATCTAGTACATACCGTACAGTTGAATTAAACATTCGACTCATCCTGATTGCTCATGATATTATACAATTAAAATGACTTCACAAACACTTTAGCCTCGCGAGCTAAAATACCACCGTACACACCAAACGAACAGCGAACATTGAGGCACCTTTGAACGCGTCAAGTTTACCGACAACGTAAGGCTCGCGGTCGAGTGGCGCTCGGCGAGGCAACGTGCGCCCGAGACACGCCACATCACATCAGCAGAGGCATTGGCTCGCGAGGCTGCCGCGCGAGCCTGTGCGCTAGGTGGGTATCCGGCTAATTTCATATGTAAGGACCTAATATAGTTAATATGCAAAAGAAATAGCGTAGGTGATTAGCACGCCAATACTGTAGATCACTAGCATTAATAGGCTTGTAGTTTGGCACGTCTACTACGACCTCGATTTTTTTTTATAGGAAAAGGATGACTAGAGAGCACACAGTCCACCTGATGGTAATTGGTTGCTGTGCAAATATTTGCAAATCAAAATTCAGATACGTTATCATCCGTGTGTACTAAGATGAAATGCCTCTTTTTATTTACATAGTGTACTGTAGTGGAGTTTTTGTCTGGGCGAGTGCTTAATAAATATACAAGATACGAAAATGACATCAAATAAAACATTTAATATTTTTAAATATTTTTATTTATACATTAAGCTGTTGCTTCAGGCAATGTAGTTATAATATCTGAATCACCAGGATCAGTAATGGCCAATGTGCATACCCTATAGTATTTACCACATGCTGTACCAAGTTCAATATTGTTTCCGCTGTAGTGGTGTACTCCTGTTTTTGCCAAAAGAGCGTAATACTCAATTTCAGATTTCCTGTAAAGAAATATTTTTTTAACTATTATATACCAATGCTTGGCTACTATTCCACCTGATGGTAAGTGGTGATGCAGCCATGGTAAAGTACACTGATTAAGCTAACTCTTGCATTGAAGACATTGGGTTTAGGTTTAGTATCATACTACCACATTAAGTGGGTGGCCAGGGTCGTATGTAAGGTTACCAAATCTCGAAAGGACCAACCCGGGAGAACTTTATGAAATCGATTGGGGGAGGGGGAGAGACTGAAAGAAAATCTGAATGAGTTATTAATTTTTAAATTTATATTTACTTTGCTTTTGAGGAACATCTAATATTTGTGAAGTTGGGGAACTACCATATTCAGCCATGTCCGTCTCTGTCATGCACGAGACGCACATGATGTGCGCGACAGAGACACACACAGCCGAATCACCAAAGTCAACGGCGATACAAATAAATAATTTTTACAGATAAATTAAAAAAAATTGACGCTGATAATAAACGCATTTTTTTCCAGTTACTTTCATATCTGAAGTAATAAACCAATCAGTTATACAGTTCTATCAGCTGTTTTAATGAAGAGAGGTTACATACATTTTAGTAATAACTTATCATAGAAATTTTAATCTTACCTGGCAAAAATAAGCAGCACATGGGGCTTGGACTACTCCATAGGGTTCCCATTTATTTGTAACTCAGCAAAAGCAATTTTGTGACATTATGCAAGTTTGAACAAAAGAGAATAAACTATTTTAACAAAAAATACTTTTTTTTTTAATTTTATGCTTTTACTTGAGTCAACATAAGGAAAACCATACTTCTTTGCCCTAAGACTCCATATGCTTCCCTCTAATTGATAAAAATGGAAACTCTACTTCTCAGTAGTCTCACCTTAGTGGAGGAGCATTTTTGGCAATGATGACAAGCTTGGCTTTTCCTTGACGTAATGTTTTTAAGGTTTGCTTATATCCAAGGCAGTATTTGCCAGATTTCATAACCAATGCCAATCTTGAATTGATTGACTCGATGGTCTTTTTCTGAAAACGGATTAAAAACGTTACTGGCAAGATTAAATATGAATTTGATAATATAAAATATACAAATTATATTGTTCTTACACCCTTTTAAATAAAATACGAAAATTGTCTACCTAAACGTGTAAATGAAATATAACCTAACTTTGTACAGTGCATCCTCAACCCCGCATATTATAGTAAAAGGCGAGCCTATCGAGCACAGAATTTTATATTGGACTATTGAGAAGGAGGTTGATTTACAACAAAAGTAAATTACCATGCCAAAAGTCCTAAAAGAAAACACGTGTTAAATTTACTTACTTGTTTCTTCGCCGCAACCATTGTGGCTTTGGACAAGAGAAAATACTGAAACAGAACGTACGTCTATAAGTTAATTAATCAGATATAAATGTTCTGGTCTACTATAAAATTTAAACGAAAAATAATAAAACGAAATAAGCAAAATTATGTGAACTTTACCTATCTCATCAAATGTTAGACAGAAAAGAAATAATAACCAGAGTTAACCAAAGAGAATATAATAACCATTGATAATATACCTTTACGATTTATCAATTATAGCAAGTAAAAGTCTTAGCCCATACAGCCTAATTTGATATGTCTATTTACTAAATTCTGTACAATAATATGCTCAAAGAGAATATAATCGCTGTATCTAAGAGGCTGGACTTCCTTAGTAAAATTAATGTATGAAAGGGTGCCAAGCTACTCTACCAACATGAAGACATGACATTGTTCCCTCAAAAACAATTCTACTGTTTTTAAAAAGATCTCTGTGTGCGGGTACATTCCTCAGTTAAGGTCGCTGCATACGTAACGTGTTTTATTCCGGACGGAGCGGGACGTGAAATTTTGGAAATATCGTTTCATAGAAAATATACGTTATAATGCATACGTTACGGGTGCACGGACGTGACGGGGACGTGGCATGAACGGGACGAGAAAAATATCGTCGGCGACGATGTTTGCCCCGTCCCGCCCCGTGCGCGCCACGTCTCGTCCGTGGTTCCGCTGCGTATGCACAGTCTCCCCGTTGGCTACGCAGTGATGCGCGTGCCGTACCGAACAAAATGGACGACGAAAAATTAATTGAATGTGTACGATCATATCCATGCTTGTATAATTTTGCACACCCGAAATATTTGGACACAAAATATAAAAATTTTCTGTGGCGGAAAATTGCAGTCGAATTATCACTTACTGCAAATGCTTAGTATATATAAATTTTATTTTTTATTTATTGTTTTCATGGGTTTACAATATATCTTAATATGTAACAATAACAGTTGAAATTTTTTATGCGCAAATCAAAAGACAGGTACGTAAATAAAGTTGACTCATGTTTTACAATGTCGATATTTATTACATCAGTAGAATTAAATACAACAGAAATCAAGTAGGTACATAACCAATTTATTGACAGAGTATTTAAGTTTGAGTTATATGTACTATGTACTAGAGAAGCCATTCCGAACATAGACTATGTTCAACTGAACTGTAGTGCAATCCATACAAACTAAATATTGCGTAAATTGAAGATTTGTGAATTCCATAAAATAATTATTATTACATTTTATTTTTAAATATAATATGTTTGTTTAGATTAAATTAAGATATTTTATATTAAATTCTTATATTTATTTTATATAAATATCTTATTTTATATCAAATTAAAGTCTTCGCCCATGCGCGACTACTACTCCCGCGCATGCGCGAAGACATAGAGTAGGACACAATTTTTGCTTGGAATGGCTTCTCTAGTACGTAGTACATATAACTCAATGGGTTAAAATGTGAAGGTAGTGTGTTTATGGGTAAGGGTGTTAGTATTCACTCATGCTAGAAATGCCGACAGGAGAATTGAAAAAAACTTTGAATTTTTCTCGTTCACGAAATGCTTGACTAGATGCACTGCCGCCTTGAGAACGTAAATTGTTAAGGCTCGAATCCTCTAAACTTTCTAAGTTAAATGAATTAACCTCATTTTCACTATTTTTTCTTATAAAGTTGTGTAATACACATGTTGTTAGTATTATATTATCTACCGATGCTGGATTCATTTTTATTCTTCCTTGGTAAATTCTAAATTTCTGAGTAAGAATACCAAAAGCATTTTCTACGCAGCGACGAGCGAGACCTAAGCGATAGTTGAAGACTTCAAATTCGCGGTTTCCACTGTTATATGGATACGGACGTAACAAGTATGTTTTTAGTGGAAAAGCAGAGTCACCTATGATGACATAAGGGGCAACAATGTTTGTACCGGGTAAAGCTCTGTTTTGAGGTATATTTAGAGTACCATTCTCTAAACGTTGCCTTAGCGAAGAAGTCATAAAAATTCCTGCGTCATGATTTTTTCCCTGCGCACCTACATTTATGTAAATAAAATTGCATTTTGCATCTACTAGAGCCAACAAAACAATAGAAAATGTTGACTTATAATTAAAAAATAAAGATCCGCTGTTCGGTGGCGCTTCAATCACTACATGTTTACCGTCTAGTGCTCCTAAGCAGTTTGGGAAATTCCACAGTAGCCAGAAGTCTTCAGCAACCGCTTTCCACATTTCCGTAGTCATCTCGGGTAATACCTCACTCATTAATTGGTCAACAATAATTTTGCATGTCTCTTTGACAATTTTATTAACTGTGCTATGACCTAAACGGTAGCTAAATGATATTGTCATATGTGAGTCACCAGTGGCCAAAAATCTAAAAAAAGCAAAATATAACTTAAACTTTATTGTTAATAAATATATTTTTTAATTTTTTAGATTGGGTCTCCTGCAAACAAAGATGGACAAATATAAGAGACCAGTACAAAAAAAAAATATAAAAAGTCAAAAAACTGTTACTGGCCAAGCTGCAAAGAAAATCAAACTGTATAAGTTTTCTGAACAACTTCAATTTCTCAAGGGTGTTGACGAAGATAGAGATTCTATAAGCAATTTTGTACAATTCAGTGAAACGATACCTTCTCCATCATCTGAGATACAATCTATGAGCAACGATTTAATTGACATAAATCAGCAGTTAAATTTGCAGGACCACGATGATGTTGTAGTTAGTCCATTGCCTACGTCATCAGCAATGTCACCAGCAACATCTTCGGCTACAAATGAACAAGCTGAGTCTCCACTAGACTCTCCATTATCAGCGACTCAGACGACTAAGCGTTTGAAAAAAAAGATGTCTGGCCCCGATAGTGAATATGCTTCAAGTATTTTAATGAAATATGTTCTTATGAATAATAAAAACAAAATTAAAGAAAGAGAAGAAGAGGAACATCCTATGGACGCATTTTTGAAGGGACTAGCACCAACATTGAAATCATTTTCTCCTTATTATCAACATTTAGCCAAAGGACAAATTTTTAAAGTAATTCACGATTTGGAGCTTCAACAATTGACTGAAAATTTAATTTCATCGTCTCCATCTACACCTATTATAATGTCATCTCCTTCGCCTTCATCTTCATCAATGCCAGTTATTTTGTCATCTCCTCCGCAGTCTTCTGAACAACCAAAGACAACAGAGTCAATACAATCTTACTTCTCGCAGTATAAGCTCAGAGAGTATGATAGTACAAAGAATTAATATACCAAAATTTTAAAATAAATATGTAAAAATAAAGTGTTTATTATTTACCGTAAACATACAGCCAATCGTTCACGGGGTGTGATGGCTCTTTTCATAAAAGTGTCCTTCTTATGTAAGTGAGGGCTTAGCTTGTTTTCCAGTAAAGCAAAACATTCTTTTGTCATACGAAAATACATATAAAATTGAGTCTCGTCATCCAAAAGTTCTTTGTAGAGAGTGTGGTATTCACCTTCTTGTTCTCTTTTCTGCCACGTAGGATGTACAGAAAATCTCCTTTTACTCTTGACGGTTGTAGCTTCTTCATCATCTAAAGCAATAGCAATTAATGCCAATTCTTGAAATGAAAAATTCATCTTTCACAACACTAGCACGTTAGTTTCGAGTCACTGTCACGGTGCGTATGCATTAAACTCCCGTCCGTGTTGACATACAACCACGTTCCGTCTCCGTCCCGTGCACGTGCTGATTCCGTCCTGTATGCAGCGACCTTTAGTCAGTTTTACGTCTCGCATATCTCGAGAACAAAATTTCCGTCATCCACCATCGCCTGCACTTTCTTTTTTTCTAATTTGTTTTCTGATTTTAATATTAACAAGATTATAGTATGCAAATGCACACAAAACTAAAGCCACTGCGCTATCAAACTCGTCCATACTGGTAGCGAGGAGAACAGTAAGTGAGAAACATTGTGAGTGTGAAAAAACACTTGTTTTTTGGCGAGAAATCTCGGTGAGCCTTCTCGCGAGAAGTCTCGCCAGAGTCTGGAGAGGCTAAAGATATCGACTCCAGACCACAGTGCTGAGTGCTGACAACATAGGCGAAATATAATAGTGCTGTAAATGTCTATCCTAGAATAATTTTACCGATAGAATGTTTATCGATATGTTTACACAATTTCTTATATTTGATGGAAATCTCTTATATCGATATGTTGTTAAACGATATTTTATATAGTAAAAGTTATTTTTTACATAACATAATATACAATATTTTATTATATACAATAATAAAAACCATAATTCATAAAGAACCAGCCCTCTTATCACCAGCAGCAACGACCAGTCGCGGATAGAGATCCTTTAGGGACTTCACCGCACGGGGACCCCACAGACCGATTGTCTCTACAGCAAATGGCACAAATATATAGTCATCTCTCAGAGACTCGTATTTGAACTACTTACTCAGTTCAGCTGCCTTTAATGCCGCCCCGGCTCTAAACAAGGTACCCCTGAGATGAGAGGCCGCCAAAGTGTCTATCGGAAGTAGCGTCCCACACTATGGCTTTACTTCTCTCTCAAGGAACCAATGTCATACCGTCGAGTCTCTTGCCATCGTCTCTAAATATTCCACAAGGCTCTAAAACCGAGGGAACATTTATAGAAACAAGAGTCCTTCGGATGACATTGTTCAAAGAACCGTGCCGTCAAAACCTACCAATACTTTTCTTACATGAAAGTCCGTGGAGCCCAAACTTGTTGACGCTGCTACCATAGGGACACCAGTGGGGTTGATATAACGGCACTCCTAGTGGGATTCCTACGGCGATGTGCAAGTTTTCCCCATCAAGTAATGTGCCGAGATTACTTGATGGTAAAGCGTGTAACCAGTAACTAGATTCTTTAGTCGAAACAGCTAGAAGGCGTGCCTGATCTTGATCACTATGGAAATTATGAAACAAACCTTTCTGCACGCTCTATACTAACGGAATATCCAACTGTTTATGTTTGTTAATTTCCAGTGGAACATTTTCGCCGAGACAGAGCGTTCGCCTTGTATGCCCTGCCTCCGAAGCAAAACACAGGTTTACTTTATCATTTAAAATTATGTTACTTAAGTCACTGACACTGCACGGAAGCAAGAAAAGCATGCAATGCAACGCTAGAAAGATTTCTCACACCAATACCACCAAATTTTATAGGTAAATTAGTTTAAGTCCAGGCTGTTGTATTTAAAGTTAAATAATATCTATAACTATTTTAAGATTATTATCAATATCTTTTAAAATATCCGAACCTTTCCAGGCTTGACTCGAGTGGAGTATGTAAATCTAGGTACAAGGAGACAATATTTTAAAATAATAAGAGCAATGGGGGTTTGAGTTATACAATTTATCAACATGGTTTAAAAACTAATCAAATTTTGTTTTTAAAACAGGTTTAATACTATCGTAAAAGAACGGGGCACTTAACAGGTATAGCGATTACGTACTAACAGGTTTTATTCCTGGAGATATATGAATGAAATTTTGAATTACAGTGTCTCTGTTAAAACTAAATAAATTATTGGAAAAAATATTTCACATTTATTGCTATTTGGTTCAAGACCAATATTTTAAAATTTCGAAAAATATGAGTCTGCTCTATCTCCCAGTGTACCGTCGTCCATGTACCTACTAGACAATCAGTTTGGATTTCAAATTTGAAATAATGGGCTCAATTCGCAAACTGAAAAGTGCTGGACCTAGCGTGTCACTCTGCTGTATTTTGAGTGTAACATTGCCAAACGTAATGATAAATTTCGGGGCTATTGTTAGCCACTTCTTTAAGCAGGGTTACCCTATCGATAGAAATAAAAGCGTTCCTTAGGTTAAGCTTCACAAGAAAATCTGCATCAGAGTTTGTTAAAAATGTACGCACTGTATGTATATGTACCACCGCCTCACAGCCACCTCTAGTGCCAAAGCCTAGTTGAGTAGGCTTACAATTTTGTCTTAAGGTTAGAAAATATGTGCATGCAAGCTCATTTTGAAGCTTAGCGTCGAAATGTGGAACCAACGGTAATAAGACGGATACTGTTATCCTTTTTTGTGAAGGAACATAATCTTGCCCCATATAAGAATGGAATGATATTTGGATTAATATTACCAGAAAGCATAAAGTTACATAATTTTGTAATTTCGTTAAGAAGTACTTTACCGGCGTCACCGGTAGAAGCGCTTACAAGATCTTTAAGATGTGGAGGCGTAATTCCATCAATGCCGCCAGCAGAGCCATTCGAAAATGGCATAACTGCTTCCAAAGTGTCTTTATCAGAAATTTGTAAAGGTTGCAAGGAAGGATGCTTCTGACGAAGACTTTCAAGAGTTTCGACATTACGAGGAGCCAGTATGACGTCTAAGAATAAAATACGGGTTGATTTTTTAAGTCGCCATCCATTATTTTCTACTGAACTATTTTTTAAATTAAATTTTGGACAAGATCGAGATAAATGAGTATTAATTGGGTAATCTACATTTTGAAAAATGTCTGTTTTAGTTAAGACGTAATTGATTTGTTTATTGTTTTATTAAAATGAAAATGGGAATACGCAAAAGTAAACTCTTTTCACTATTAGTGAAACAATTTTGAATAGTGCGTGACAATGCTTTAGCAAGCTGCATCCTCGCATATTCTTTCAACCACTGGTACATAACAATGATAATTGTAAATTTGCTTCGAAAAAGGGAAAGTGTCATTAGAGGAATTACTAATGGAGTTATTAATTTCTACGGTAGGCTGTGAAGCGAAATACTTTTACTATGGCATCGTTTATTATGTATATTTAATCCCCTTTTATCTTCAAACAGCCTACCGTCGGTACAATTTTGACACAGTAGGAAATCCGGCTGTGAATGTAGCGGAGCGGAGATATTCATTAAAAAATCTAAACAGATCTCTACAGCAATTAAGTCTTTATATTACATAGCTTCATATTGACTTAAAATGTGTTATACCCTGCATCTTTCCCTGAAACACAATCATTAAATAAAAGTAATAATTTAATAAAAGTTAGATCTCTATATGAGAAATAAAGTTTTTGGGGATTGTAAGGGGATTGAGTAAAAATGCCGATGAAAATAAGGCATCAATGTATTTTACGCACAACAATTTGTAATTATATCTGTACAATTATTAGGTACGAAAATATATATAAAAAATATAAAATAAACAATGTCTAAACTATACTAGTAATTAAATGACAACTCCATAGCGCAGTGGCTAAGCGTTTGATTACAGCACTACCGGACCGACGGTTCATTCCGGCAATGAACAGGGATGTTTGTTTTTAACGTTAGCTTTTTTTAAATAAAAACATTGTTTTTTTAACACTTTGCTTTTGAGTGTAACAAATACTATGTACAAATCGCTAAGCTTCGTCACAGAGGTACACACTACTCGCAGAGATCATTTACTAATAGTCTCTTTTAAAATGAGTGCTCAATATAGCTAATTTTTGTAGATGAATCTATAAAAAAAATTATAACCAGGTAATTACAAATAACTTTGAGTTTAGTTATATAATCAAATTCTTACTAAAATGTGACTTTAGAGGGATATTATCTTTTGCTACAGGTAAATGAAACCTAATTAACATACACATAAAGTTTTAATTAAGTCCACTGATGGAATAACAGTTCGTTTTAGTTGGGTTTAGTTGGGTCCTCGGATTTGCAATGCTTGCCACAAATATCTTTTAACATGTGAATCTTTTTAATTGGTGCATGTGCCAGCTATTTGATCCATAAATTGCATCTGAAAAATAATATAAATAAAATCACATTTTTATCGAACAAATAGAATGTTAGCAGTCACAATTAATAATGTAGTTTCTAAGTATAGTTCCTTTCGGATTGCCATCCCATCAAACTACCAGATTTAGTAAATAGTGTGTTTGTATTTATGCACACAATCGTACACTGTAAAAACTTGTCCTACGTAGATTGCTAGTCCAAAAATGTACTCGCGTTAAATCTCATATTACAATTAAAGTTGAAATCACCACATACCTTTCATCATCTAAGGAAAATATTGCTACGAATAGCCTTTTCTTGATATTATTTTTCCCACTTATTACACCATTTAATTGGCAAGTTTTATAATGCATATTTAATTTTTTAACAATTCTGTAAATGAATAGCGTCTCCTATAGCAAAATTAAAAGCAATCTTAATAAATAAAATATATACAAATGTAACAGTTTGATTTGACATTTGAACCTATTTGATTTCACAATGTCGATAATAGACATATTACGAAAAGCAGAAAGAAGAGATAACCCTTAGATTATTGATAGGTCGTCGCGCGCTCAGACCGCGAAGACCTATCAATAATCTAAGAGATAAACGTCTTTCAAATTTGACCCCGTCCTTATAATTTTTGATATAGAAGTTGCACCAGCATAAGGCGAACTTTTAAAATACATAGATAGTGATAAGGCGTTGCAACTCTGCATAGATTACTTCGTAGTTGTTACGATTTACTAATAAAGGTAGGCAAGGTGATTTTTCATAACTCTTTCAATCACCATATTTTATAGTTTTTCGGGAATGATAAACAGGCTAATTCCAAGGTAGATTTTACATTCATGCTGTGAACCTTTTTCCACAATATATTTTTGCTGCGCTTTTTGCTTTGCTTTTTTTTCTTTTCGACATATCTCTTATAATAATTATGACAGTCGCTCCGACTATTCTGTACTTATTTAATTAAATATATCAACGGTAATATAAAGTATATGTCTATTTTCTATCGAAATCGAATGCCCAGCGCAGGAGATCTAGATTCAACAGAACTAAACGCGTCTCAGATATCACAGACACAGGGTACTGAGACCCGGAATAATACATATTTGAATGATCGAATCCGAATGATCTGGTTCGTATGACTAATCAATACTTGAACGATCGGGTGAACTACCAGAAAAAACGATTGACGTGTTATTAAGTCTTCTACAAGTTGCATAAATGGATAAAAAAAACTTGCGATTTATATCACCATCCAAACACTTGTAACATCATTTACACCCTTCACTACTGAAATGTTCATTCGAGCCTTTGTTTTTAACTTTTCAACAGTTTTCATTTATTCCACCAATGCATCCTATCTGTATTATTCTATATACACGCTGAGGATTAATAAAATTTAGTTTTTGGAATATTTTATAGGGGTTGTGAGTGAATATGTTTTTATGAGTTTGTAGCTTACTGACTTAGAGTATACTTATATAAGCAAGCTATAGAGCGTGCGTTAGCGAGTATGAACAGTAAGCACGGATATGAACAGTCTCGAAATAGCACGGGCTACGTTATTAGTCACGAAAGGTCACGTGCTTTAATTGTTTATTTCGACGGTAATTATTCCAATTTAAGTTGCCATGGTTAAATGTGCAGTAACAAGCTGTAAAAGCGATTCATGGAATCAAATTAAGAAGAACAATGATATTTCTTTTCATCGGTAAGTATGAAATATATCGATAAGAAAACACTAATATTAACAAAATTACTTAGGGTGTAAAGATAAAGATAAAGATCATTTTATTTGTTCAAACATGAGTATACATACATATGCATGCAAGATGTTAAAAGAAAATATCTCGACAGTCATGTTTAGCCTCTACGGCGTACAAATGTTAATAAAAAATAAATAAAAAAGTTACAATTTTAATTGGCCTTCGCCTTATTTAGTATTAATAAATTATACAATAAACATTAAAACAGAAAACAAACATCATTAGAGAAGAGAATCTATATTTTTAAATATACTTGTACTTAAAAACATACCTTCATTTACCCAAATGATTGTACAATTCTTAGTGTTACATACTTACATTAGTCAATTTCGTATATTATTACTTTCGATTATTTTATGAATTCTATTTTATTATGTTCAATTAGCAGTAAAGATAATGTGTAATAATTTATATAAATGTAGATATTATATGTCATAGCAGTTAGTGGTCAATGTTGTCTTGCAGAAAGTCATTAATATTGTAGTAGGCTTTATTTGCAAGGAAATTAGTTAATTTATTTTTGAGTATGTTATTATTATGTTCTTTCCAGCGTTTAGGAATTTTATTATATATTTTTGGGCCCATGCAAAATATGCTGTTATTCATTAAAGTAGTTTTTGATTTATGTAGACAAAGTTTACTGTTATCACGTCTATTACGAGCGACCGCATCAGACAAGCGTGGGAATAGGTTAGGATTGCTCTTAACGAAAATAGCGCTTTCCAAAATATAAAGTGAGGGTAATGTCAATAATTAATATTGTATGAAAAATGGTTGTTGACGAGTATGTTTACCTGGGACAAATAGTCCGACTGGGTAAGTCCAACTTCGACCGAGAGGTCAATCGACGGATTCAACTCGGCTGGGCAGCGTTCGGGAAGCTACGACACATCTTCTCGTCAGACATACCTCAAAACCTTAAAACGAAATTGTACAACCAGTGCGTGTTGCCAGTGATGACTTACGGAACTGAGACGTGGTCCTTCACTGCTGGCCGTATGAGGAAGCTCAAGGTCGCTCAGCGAGCTATGGAGAGGGCTATGCTCGGAGTTTCTCTGCGTGATAAACTTAGGAATGAGGATATCCGCAGTAGAACCAGAGTGACCGACATAGCCCAACGGATTAGTAAGCTGAAGTGGCAGTGGGCCGGCCATATAGCTCGAAGAACCGACAACCGATGGGGAAGAAAGGTTCTCGAGTGGCAGCCTCGTACCGGTAGGCGAAGTGTAGGGCGTCCCCCCACGAGATGGAGTGACGACCTGGTAAGACATGCAGGAAGTCGATGGATGCAGGTGGCTCAGGACCGTGTTTTGTGGCATTCTTTGGGGGAGGCCTATGTTCAGCAGTGGACTTGTGAAGGGCTGTAATGATGATGATGATGATGATGATGAAAAATGGTTTACAGCTCTCCGTGACCTTTAGTTTGAAAATGGTCCTTATGCATTGCTTCTGGGCTTTAAATACTAATTCTCTATTCGTAGCATTACCCCAAAAGATAATGCCGTATCTAAGAATGGAGGAAACTAAACCATGGTACGCTGTGAGAAGGGCATCGATATTGAGCATTGGTACTAATTTGTAGAGTGCGTAAGAAGATTTACTGATTTTTTTTATTAAGGCTTCTGTGTGTGCTTTCCAATTGAGTTTTTGTCAATAATTACACCAAGAAACTTCGCATTATCTACCTCATTAATAATTTTATTATTGTAGTGTGTATGTAGATTTGACATAGTAGATCCTCTTTTTGTAAAGTGCATAATATTAGTTTTTTCCAAATTGATTTTTAAATTATTATTTTCTAGTCATTTTATCATTGATATTAGGGAATCATTAATGTCATTATTATAGGTATCATTATTTTTATAAGGTATAGTTATGGTACTGTCATCGGCAATAGTGTCACGTATTGGTTAATGCTTTTAGGTAGGTCATTGATATATATAATAAACAATAGAGGTCCCAAGACACTTCCCATATTTAACTATGAGGCACACCATATTTAACTACTCGACCTGATGATCGATAAGTTTCTTCATGTTTGGTGTGTGTTTACTGATGTTATTTCTGTATATTGCTTTTTATTCGTAATATATGATTCTATGAGACGCGAAACGTTACCTCGGATACCATAAGCTTCTAACTTCCTAATCAAAATGTTGTGAGAGACGTAGTCAAACGCCTGCGTCATATCACAAAATATGGTGCTAACAGGAATGTTTTCGTCTACATTTATCATGACTTTATACAAGAAGTCATAAATAGCCATATTTATTGTTTTATTATTACGAAAGCCTTTCTGTTCTAGTGTTAGTATATTATTCTTCTCAAGATAAGTGTATAATTGTTTATATATATGTTTTTCAAATATTTGAGAGATAATACTTATGAGAGAGATAGGTCGGTAGCATTGCATAAGTTGCTTATCTTCTTTTTTAAATAACGGCTTTACAATCGATATTTTCAGTGCCTCTGGAAAAATACCAGTATCGATGCTTAGATTTAAAATATAACTCAAATGTGTACAGATTTCTCCAGCAACAGTTTTGACGACTTTCGTTGAAAGACCATCATAACCCACACTATTTGTATTTCTTAATGAGTTTATTATTCTGTATATTTCCGCAGGGTTACACGGGGCTAAAAAGAAGGAGTTTAATCTGTTTTCTATTAAAGATGTAACATTTTTAAAAGAATTATTTATGGGGATTATTTTTTCAATAAAGTATGTATTAAATTCATTAGCTATGTCTTTAGGTTTAGTGATTATATTATTGTTGATTTTAATTTTTCTAATAATGTTTCTGGGTAAATTTCGTTTTGAACTATTAATTATCTTCCAAGTTGCTTTAGATTTACACGCAGAGGTCTTTATTGTATAGTTATTTTGTGCTTTCCGAGTAAGCTTAATTATAAGTTTTAGTCTTTTAGAATAATTAGTAAAAATATTTTTGTTTATTTCATTTGGTTTATGCCTATATTGCCATAATAATTGGCGCTTCTTTTTGCTACATTTTTTTATGCCGCGAGATATCCATTTGGGTTTTTTGATAATATTAATAATTTTAGTTACCTCTGGAAAACATAACTTATAGTAAAGAGTAAATGTATCTAAAAAAATATTGTAGTCATCATTAGGATCAGAAGTTTCGTATACATTCGAAAACGATAAGCTTTTTAAACAACTTTTGAATTTACTTATGTTTTCCTTACAATAGTCTCTTTTAGTGACTCGCCAGTATTTATTATTAAAAATTGTTTGAACAGAAAATTTGAATATTTGTGCTGTGTGATCAGATAATCCTAGTTCACGCACTTTAACAACACATTTCTTAGTAAAATTATGAGCGATGTTGTTAATACATGTTTGAATTTTTAGGCGAGTAGGTTGATTTACTGCCAATTTCAAACCAAAATTCATAAATACACATTCAAAATCTAAAGTCTGTACATTTCGCTTAAATAAATCTACGTTAAAATCACCCGCTATTACAATATTAGCATAACAATTCTTACTTAGCGTTTGAAATATTATTTGTATTTTCTCTATACATAAATTAAAATTACTAAGTTTACCCTGTATACACATGCTAAAACTATCTTACAGTCAATCAGTTCAATTGCGCAGCATTCAAACACGCCAGTCACAGATATTTTTGCAATTTGATTTAATTCCTTAAAACGATGGCCGTTTTGACGAGTATGCATGATCCTCCTCTCTTACTTTCCTTTCGAGCAAAACATGCTGCTAGTTGATAATTTGGAAAACTTAGGAGGGATTTATAACCTGCCATGATAAAATGTTCAGTAAAACAAAAGATGTCCACATTTATATTTTCATCTAATAGTTCATCAAGGCTTACCGAGATTGCTTCAGATTTGTTCATTAATCCTGCAATATTCTGATGTAGAACATGCAGGTGTTTAGTGGTCACGAAAAAAGGTTTCTTCACCTGTTTCCTGCGGCGTGCATTCATTGATTCTACTTGGTTGGTTCAAAGTGATAATTACTTGATCGTCATGAGCAGAAAATAGTTCGTTTAACTATCATTATATTTGACATAATGTTCTCGTAGATGTTCTTCCATCCGATTTTATTTATTCTTCCAGTCTTATAGGAGAACATTTCACGTGTCAGAGAGAAATTACTGTCGAAAAAATAGGCATATTTTTGATTCTTTACGTCTAAGCACAGGAGATTATTGAATAGCTCGATTCTGTAATTGTGTATGAGTGCACCTTTTTTGTAGGTTGGTGTACATACGATGCTATTGGTATGAGTTGCATTTTTCAATGACTTTTTTAGGTCCTCCAATATATTTAAGTACTCGTTGTTTTTTATATCATTTTCACCTATAAAAATCAAGCAGTAATCTTTCATTGTAAAGTCTTGTAGCTTATTTTCAATATTATTTAACCAATCGTTTGTGGCAGTATTTGGCAGTAGATAATGGCAGTAGTCAAAATCATCCAAGAATATTTTTTCAATTAATGGCAGAGTTCCCTTTGTGCAGCCGCTGCTTATTATACACAGTTTATTTTTTTGTTTAGATGTGGCTTTAGTGCCTGTTAAGTTTTTGTAAGTAATGTTGCACTGTTTTGATGATGTTTTTAGATTTTGTTCTGTTTGTGTCTGTGCGTCCATATAGGTAGTCTGTGTTTCTTTATTTAACATAATAGAGTTACCCTTTTTGTTACTATCCTCTATAGTTTCTAACTCAATGTCTTGTGTAACAGGCAATTTCTGCTGTCTATACTTTTTTTTACGAGTAAGTAAAACGTACACTCTTTATTTTTTAATTATATAATTTCTTTCATAATAATTATAACATAATTATAGTATTAGAAGTTAAGACCATTTATATTCCTAATCCATATGGATTAATGTCTCAAATAAAACTTTTGAATAACTTTTTTATGGGTACATAATAAAGAAAAATCGGTTAAAATACTTTCCTGATTTCCGATTTCCATAGCCATGAATTAGTAAATAAATAGGTGACAGCAATAAATAGGCCCAACTGTGAGCCCAACATCAGGCACTTCTCCAACCGTTGACGAGAAAGCGATTAGCTATCTACAATTTTCTCGCTCAAGTAATGGACAATAAACTAATATAGATCACGTGTCAGTAAAAGAGATACATATTATATATGTTAACAGTTGATTACTCACTGTTCACACCATAGTTCTTATTGCCAGCTAGAACTCGCTCTCTACTAGTTTGTCATAGCGAATAGAGCTAGCAAAGATAAAACGAGCTCAGTGCTTATTTTTTGGCGATCAGAAGTCAGAACTCGCGCCTAGAGACCAACGGACATTGTACTCTACAGTGTGGATCTAAGTACCTATACTCACTTATAGCCCAGCGACAAAACTATCGGGACTATACATTCTGCTGTTATTTAGTTTCTAGCTCTACTCGCTTCTCGTTCAACGTTGACGGTGGGACAAGTGCCTCAGGAGTTTCGTTTGTTTCATCCATTTTAGATCTTCGTACATTTTTGAAAGAAAGGGTGGACTGCGCAACCTGGTTGGAGGTGCAATACCAGAGCATAAATTTTAAGTAAGATTACATTTATTTAAAATCGATTAAAAAACTAACTATAATTTTAGTTATAGCTTCGGCAGCTATTTACGTAATTACGTGTGCATGTTCACAATTTTTTCAAAACTAATGGATGTTATTCAAAATATACTAATATTACAATAAATATCTTGGAAGTAAAACTGTGATCAAGCAAACAAAACGACAATTATGTAATAAGATAAAACTTTGTAAGGGGTAGTAAATTAATTAGATTTTGTGTTTGATTAATAAACTGCGTTTTATAACTTCGTACCTGTGTTTTACCAAAAATTATAAATTATCTTATTATTTACCAAAAATCTTGGCGTATCACCATTCAACCCCTTCATATATGTATGAGTATTTTTAGAATACCTGCTGATCTTTTGCATAATGGGCAATGAGAGATACGCACGCTCTATAGTTTGCTTAAATTATACCTTACAGTATAATTTTATTAATAAGATTAAAAAATTAAAATACGCCCTTTTTACTGGAAATGAGGCATTCCATCTTAGTCCTCATGGGTGGCAACGCATCTACACTTTGATTCGCAAACGAGGATAGATGTAGATGTCTATGGGCCGCAGCAACAACTTACCATCAGGTGGACTGTGTGCTCGTTTGTCACCCTTATCCTAAAAAAAAAGGATTGTTGTGACAAACGAACTTACAGTTTACCATCGTAAGTGGTGCTTAGTAAAGTAAAGTGCAAGCACTTTTACTTGCCTTTACAAAAGTTTTTGTATTATACACTCACCGGCACAAAAGATGAGTCACTTTGAATTTTATGTAATTAATTGTCTTAGAAAAATTTTTTTAAGCAAAAGCGGGACTCATCTGTGTACAGTACTTGGCTTCACTGTTCGATATCCCTATTAACATGTTCATGTGCGAATGCAAGTCTGCTGAATCAATGCTGCCTGGTAAGCTCTGGGCCATGTGCAGTCCTTCTGGCCCTGATATCAGTTTCATTGAGGCGTCTCCTGATAGCCCTGTTACTTACATGCACGCCTCGAACTTCAGCAAGGTGATTCCAGACTTCAACAGCAGTCGAAGTAGTATTGCTAGAGTAAGGAGTAGGGTCTTCGGCAACCTGTTCCTGGCCGAAAATAACACAAATATAATTTCAAGATTATTTAATTAAAGAAATCATAGTGAGTCGTTTTTTGTGCCGGTCAGTATATTATAGTTTACGTGTAGTGGCGTAAGAACACCTACCATCCCATATCATCCCGTGGGTGTCGTAAGTGACGACAGAGGGAAACATATCAGGTGATGGGCAGTAGCGTCTTCCTAATAACAATTAAAAAAAACTGCACTTGCTATCCCGTTTGTCAAGATTTTAATAGGCTGTAACGGTAACTGTATTTTATAATACTTGGGTTACACTGAAAGTATTACGCTCCTAGCTAGCAGATCATAATATGTGTGAATTCAACTTTCTTTAATTTTAAACTTAAGAAACTCGTTTGATTATAATAATTTTTGGCGTGCAGATGCGCGTCAATTGTTTTTTATTTATTTATTTAGAGAATTACAAACAAGTTTACAATATATCTTATGCTAAAGCTTATGTTCTATTACAATTTCTTATTTATCATAAACTCAATGACTATGGTCACACATAGATTATAAAATATAGAATAAATATGTGAGGGACCTAATTTTGTAAAAAAGTACCTTAATTTCCACAGTATTATTTTAACATGTATTGGAGGTTAGAGTTTTGTGTTTGTGTGTCAGCCTGTGAGTGCGCACATGCGCTCGTGATCGTGTGTGTGTCTATGCATGCACATATATGTAGTCATTGGTTAGATTGCTTCCCTAACTGTGCGTCGCGACGCCCCAGGGCGCCGCGGCTCTATCCCAGGAGCGTCGCCAAGGGTCTACAGATTGGCGACCGAGTCGAATGAGATTCTGATTCTGTTCTGTCGATTGCGGCCGGCCGGCCGGCGCCGCCGTCGACCTCCCTCCGTGTATTCCCCTTTCCCCCGCGTATACATATCGTTTCAGTCAGTCAAGCTTTTGTTTTAATTACGCACGCGGAGTTTCAATATCGACTATGGATAATTTTATTCAAAGAAATAGAAAACGAAGTGAAGACTCAAAACTTCAGAAAAACGGAAGAATTATAGAAAATATGACTACCAATATTTGGATTTCGGATTTACCTACATTACTAAAGGGAATGTTGAACTTCCTCAATGTGTTGTTTGTCATAGTGTTGGCAGCTGAAAGTATGCTTCCTAATAAAGTAAAACGTCATTTGGAAACAACTCACAGTAATTTACAAGGTAAGCCGAGAGAGTTTTTTGTTAGAAAATTGCGAGAACTGAAACATCAGTCCACGGCTTTGCTTTCAAGAGCATCAGTTCCTACCAAAGCATTGCTTGACTCCAACAAGGTAGCTCACCGTGTTGCCAAATGTAAGAAGCCACATACAATTGCTGAGGAACTGTTTTTACCTGCAGCGGTTGATATGGTATCAGTGATGATTGGAGAATCGGTGGCTAAAGAAATAAAAAATGTACCTCTTTCAAACAATACGATTAGCCGCCGTATTCATGATATGGTAGAAGATATTAATGAACAAATTGTGGAGAAACTTTTAGACTTATTTGCCATTCAACTTGATGTAGCGACGGATAGTAATGACGATGCTCAATTGATATGTTACGTGCGGTACATACAAGAAACAAATGTGTGTGAGGATTTGTTATTTTGCAGAAAAATAGGTGAAAGTGGTAAGGATACTGATCTATTTGAGATCTTAAATTCATACATGAAAAATAATATTAACTGGGAGAACTGTGTGGGTGTGTGTACGGATGGTGCTCGAGCGATGTCCGGATAGTGTAGAGGACTACAAGCTCTCATCAAAACCAAGGCTCCAAATGTAAAATGGACACACTGTGTCATACATGGAGAGGCTTTAGCTGCAAATAAAATTACACCTGTATTAAATTTTGTGATAGATATAATTATCAATGTAGTGAACTACATTAAAACACGACCTGTAAAAGCGAGATTTTTCCATAAGCTTTGTGAAGAATTGGGTGCCGAGCATACTTCTTCAATTAATTATTGCAACTCTCGTTGATTGTCCAAAGGAAATGTACGCATTCCAAAGGATATGCACCTGTATACGAACTACGAAATGAGTTCTATACTTATCTACAGACACAATTACACAATGATGCGCAAAACTTTATTAATACACAGTTTATAATAAAATTGGCATATCTCTATGATATATTTCAGAAATTAAATGATCTTAATAAGTCCTTGCAGGGAAACAATACTCACATACTGCAACTGGCAGATAAAATTACTGGGTTTCAGAAGAAGTTGCTCTTATGGAAGAGAAAATTAGAAGAAGATCATGTACATACTGACTGTTTCCCTGCTTTACAATGCATTCTACAAGAAAACTCGATAGAAAGCCTTGATGCCTCTCTAAAACTAATTTTTACACAGCACTTGTCATCATTAAGTGAACATTTTGAAAACTATTTTCCAGAAAATCTGGAGCAATATGACTGGGTTAGAAACCCTTTCCAGTCGACCTCACCATCAACACTTTCGACAAAGGAAGAAGAACAATTAATAGAATTGTCCTGTGACTCCAGCCTTAAGCTCCAATACGACAAAGACAAACTGTTTGAATTTTGGAGCTCAGTTTCTTACGACTATCGTGCCATCAGCTATGCAGCATTGAGGGTTCTATTACCATATGCGACATTGTACTTGTGCGAAACAGGCTTTTCTGCAATTGCCGTAATAAAGAACAAGTACAGATCGAAAATAAATGTAGAGAAAGAGATGAGAGTGGCAATTTCCAAACTTGAGCCACGTTTTGAGAAGCTATGCTCAGAAAAGCAAGCACATCCTTCTCATTAGTTGCCAGCCAACGAAGTATCTCTTTTCATTTTTGTTGTTGTTTTTTTTTTCTTATTATTTAATAAAAATTATAAATGTTATTTGCAGTTTTTCTGGTATCTTGTTACTAGGCTAGAATTACAACTGGTAGGTATTTTTTGGACAGAGGAGGGGCGTCGCAAAAAAGTGGCAAATTCCTAAGGGCGTCACAGTAAAAATAAGTTTGGGAAGCCCTAGGTTAGATAATTTATAGTTAGTGTTAGTAGTTACTGTGTTCAAGACTATAAAAGAGACATTAAGTGCTTAACAGCAAGTTAACTAGCTGCTATTGTCATCTGGTACTGCAATAAAATAAATCTACTGAATAAATTTTTTTGTTGTATGTGTCAACCATGCGATGTAGGGGCGATCGGATATCGGCTTTGTCCGAGATCTTGGCACAGTAAAGAGTGAGTGAGGACGCAAAGAACGCATACTTACGCGAAGTGGTACGGAGTAACTAATACGATTAATTAAATCTGTGCAATCATACTCTAATATATCTTATTGCACAGATCATAAAGTAATCTTGCCTCAAGTTGAGTGTGTCTAGACCTTAAGTCTAAAAGTTTATATTTTGTTAAAAGGAGCACATACGATAAACGCTTATAGTGATATTTGTAATTACCACGACGTAAGTACTTCTTTTGTACCATTTCAATGCTATGATTATATTTTTTATAAAGTGGGTTCCATACGAGGACTCCGTACTCCAATTGAGCCTGACCAGAGATATAAAATCCAATCGAAGAACGCATAACAAGTCCGTACATTATAAAAGCTTTACTAATTATGTTTTGTATATGAATATCAAAATGTAATTTCCTATCAAAAGTCACTCCTAAATCCCTTATATTATTCACCCTTAAAATATCTGTACCGTTAAGGGAATAGTTAAAGTAACTTAAATTCCGATTTTTTGTGAAAGTGATTACTTTACATTTATTTAAATTGAGTTGTAAATTATTAAGGGCACAGTAATTGTTATGTCTCTCAAGATCTTCTTGAAGAAAATAGTGATCCTATCGATGCATTGGTATATTTTGAAATTATCAGCAAATAAAAGGAACCGACTATTTTAAAGCAATTTTTAACATCATTTATGTAGATCACAAACAAGAGAAGACCCAAAATGGAGCCCTGTGGGACGCCAGAAATAACATTAGCAATATCGGACTCCGAACCTTTAATAACGACCCTCTGCGTTCTATTAGAGGCATACGACTTAAACCACCGCCAGAGATTACCGTGTATACAATCTTCTCCAATAGTATTTTATGATCAACAGTGTCAAATGCTTTCCGGAAATCAGTATAAATACTGTCAGTTTGTGTATTAGTGTCAAGGGCGTAAAACAAATCTGATGTGTAAGTGATAAAATTAGTTATTGTAGATCGCCGTTTGGCAAAACCGTATTGTTCATCTAAGATAATATTATGCAAGAGGGGGTAAATAGAATCATGCACGAAACGCTCAAGGACTAGAAAGAATGGGCAGTATAAATATTGGTCGAAAACCTTTGTTTGCCCGTGCTGCTATGATACATATTTTATTATTTTTATTTGTGTTTTTTGTTAAACAATTTATGGACCAAAGTTCTAGCGCTTTTTTGCATAGCATTACGCCGTTTAGCACTGAATGGGTTTTTTATATGGCAGCACTGACTGATAATATTCTCTCCTTTAGTTTAGTTTTAGTTTAGCAACCAGCTAATATGACTGTCTATTACTGTCTTCAGAGAGTTGTTAATCATTGGCAACGTAGATCGTATAATTTAGATACTAAAACATAGTGATTATATTTTACTCTTTAAAGAATAAAATATAACAGAAAAATTGTAATTCAATATAGATTGTTATATAATACCTAAATGAAAGTATTTTTCTTTTATTTACTACAAGTTCGCAAAATACCTCTGCCTTAGGAGGCATAAGAAACCCGGTATTATATTTTTTAAACCTATATAACTTACAATAATTTTGCCGAATTTTTATACGCATTTTAATAGAACCAGCATGGTGGCGATCACCTCATTTCCAGGGGTTATTTTAGTTCATGTATTCCTTGATATTATAATAACCCACTTTGTACAATATTTCATTAACAAAGCTTTTAAATTTGTTGATTGACAATCTTTGACTATTTTCTGGGATTTTGTTTTAAAAGCGTATGAATTGCATTGTAACTAAGTCCCGCCCCATACATACGTGATTCCGTTTCGGTACTCCGAACAGGTCGGCCACACACATACATTCCCGTTTTACACGCAAAATTTCGAACGGAAAACTACCGTGCTTGTGTGACAGGTTATAAATTTTATATGGACTTACTGTGTTCGGAATTCCGAATCAAAATATCGAAACGGAATCCCGAAACGGAATTCCGTATGTATGTGGCCGGCCTTAATGAATCACTACATAGATTAATGATAGGTCATCGCGCGCTCTGACTAGATACCGCGCTACCTGAAAGTAACAGCTCCGTGAATGCGGCAACTCAATATTCCAGTGTGTATAAGACAATTGCAAGGATGCTAGTGTGCGTGAAAAATTGTATATGCCAGCAGCTTAACTATTACCTGATTAACGGGAAAAATTATTTTATGCTATGGCTTAGTAGTTAAGTTCATAGTTATGAATGTAGACCAAAATACTTAAAAATGAATAATTTATTAATAGCGAATGTATCAATATATTTGTGTATGTTATGTGTAGATTTTTCTTCTGAATAAATGGCATATAAATGATAAGATCTCATTTTTATCAGTTTAATTTTTATATTTAAATGTCTGACTAATATTCACAAATTATTTAAAAAATATAGTTATATTTTATATGGTGTGACCAAAATTTTATTTTTATTATATGTTGTTATAGCAATAATAGCCAATACACATTCTGTGAAAATTTCAAGTATCTACATATTACGGTTCATAAAATACAACCTGCTGACAGACAGACGGCACGATAGTGGAAACTTAAGTCCCGTTGACAGTCTTTGGGTACGGAACCCTAATAAAAGAAAATAATGTTTTAATAATAAAAATAACAATTAATAAAACAACATATAAATATTAGGTCATTTGAGCAATACTACAAAAATAAACATTAAATAATATAGAATTAGGTTATATTATAATAAGTTAAATATATTATATTATAAAATATAGTAACAATAAATTCACATATAACAATCTCAGCCACGGGGAACTTTATTTTTGTATACGCGGCAACACTGAATGACGTCTTTCATTTTTTGTAACTTATTTATGGCTCGTGTTATTTTATATTGAAATTTCGAAATTGTATGATACTTACTGATAATATGTGATCCCAGTGTCTTTCTTATTTCTTGTAGTATTACACAGTTTCACTACGCAAACTGGTATTTTACTTCAGATTACGATCAAAATTTAATAAAATATTCGGTACGTCCACATTACATAATTAATTTGTCGACTGTTTTTTTTGTTTCGAATTTATTACCGTTTTTAAACGGTGGGAGAAACTCCGTTCATCTGTTTTGGTATTTTTTTTTAAGATATAAGACATTCATATATAATTTATATAACTCAAGTATGTTTTATGATAAAAGAAAAGAACGTTAAAATTTGGTGCTTATCAGCACATGGCGAACACTAGCAGTCCAGCTCCAACAAGCACATTTCACAAGTATGATGCATGTGACAGCCATCGCCCACCTCGACCATATTATAAAGAAGTGAAGGACCGTTCACATGGCGCCGCCAAAAGCAGACTCTCTGACACTAGATCTCTCTCCCCAATTCTGTCGTCAGCTCGTCATTGAGTATTTATCAGATGTCTATAAAGTACTTTGGTGATGTGGAAATATTCCTCATATCTTGCTTAACTTGTTAATATAGTAATTTTTTTTGCTAGTGGATTCGTGCGGTTGTACCACAGGTAAGTGGTTGCTGTGGCCTATAGACATTTAAATCTTTCCTCGTTTGCGAATCAAAATGCAGATGCGTTGTCACCCGTGAGGACTAAGATGGAATGCCTCTTTTCTAGTAAAAAGGGTCTCGGGTTCTCTATACTCACCATACGAAACACTGCAGTATTAAGCTACTATTTTACGCTGGTATTCTGTGAAAGCGTGGTCCTTCCCCGGTCGAGCGGACCCATTCGTGCGTGACTGTAGTCCGGACAACTATACTACTAATATAGCTGCAGTACGGCTCTACCACTTTAAAAGTCAGTAATTGTCTGTCTGCCTGTACAGGTTAACTCCGCAATGGCTGAATCGGCTGTTATGAAGCTTCAGTAACTGATGTAGAGCAATACCGGGAGTGATCTAAGCTATATTTTATCTGAAAAACATGCAGGTTTTTTCTTTTCTTTTTGTTTTTAAAACCGGAATATTTAAAAAGAAGAAATCCAACTAAAACGAATTGTTATTCTATCCGTGGACGTAAAGCTTTTCCACAATTATGTGTATGTCACAAATATGTATAAGTCTTCATTCGCATCGACTATTTACAAGTACCTAAAGCATAAAATCTGCCTAGTATTTGATTGATGTCCCGACTATACTAGAATTATTTTGTCCGTGCAGCTTGGGTCATAAATCATCGGACTATTTCGCTCTCTCTCCCACTCACGAGCCTTAGGGGCGAGCATAGTGATGCGCATTATTGTTGTCGATAAGTGTTATCGATAGAGTATTTAGTTTTGTCATTATGTGGGTTAGTGATAAAAATGAAAAAAATAAATATATTTATTAAAATAAGAATAATAATGATTTAAAATAAATTATTAATTAGGTATCTATGTATTAAAAAAATTTAAATTCAGAGAGCGAATGCACAAAAACAAATTTCTCTTTTATATATGTACTAAATTATCATTGCACTAATTTGTATTAGGCGGGGGTAATAACGGAAAACAAATGACTCATAACATAACAATGTCGCACCACCCTTTGTATACCGCACCGCCGCCGTGTACCTGCCTTCGATGATTCATTTGTTGTTATCGATAATGGCGTTGCGCCCGCGCAACATGCTCACCGCCCTAGCAGGGCTGAGGCCGAGCTATGATTTTAGACCGCAACTGCACGGACAAAATAATTTTACTATAGTTTCCAGTATTGACAGACAGAGATAGAAAGACTGTGGAAAAGTGCAGTTAATAAAGGACATAATATAATCTTGCACAATACGAGTGCACGTCGCGTTACTTTAATGTATTTACATTGAAATAAACTTTAAATTCAAATGACTGACACACAAATGATTTAAACAACCACGCAAACGCGGCAAAACAGACTAGTAACTACGGCAACAAAAGGTAATATCGCTACGCTGCGCCGGTAGGTACTTCTGCGATTCCTTGCCGTGCGACGCGTAGACACAGTGATATAAGATAGTTCTAGTGGTTTAGAAGTCGAAATAGGTGCAACCTAGTCTCGTTTAATACCTAGTCCCTGGATCTGTTCTAGTATATACGATTCATCAAATGGCGAACGAGCCGATCGGCGAGCATTATAGAATTATTATTAGAATTAATAAATAACAATTCTATGGCGAACTATGTGACGTCATATTTCACTTCATTGTGAATGTTGAAATAAACCTCAAATTATTTTGATTACTTAGGTCTTATGAACTTGAATAACTGTCGTTATCGACTGTCCTATGGGTTGAGCTGTCGGCTAAATTTCCCAAAAACTGCAATGTGACACATCAGCATATTGTGAAGTAAAATATCTATAAAAACGAATTGAAGACATGGCTTAAAGAACAAGCATCCAAGACAAAAACCTTAATAAAAGCTTAGTTTTGACTACGCTTATATAAAACATTGATCGTTTGCAAAAGTGAATCATCGATTTTGAAAACATC
This sequence comes from Parnassius mnemosyne, assembly GCA_963668995.1. NCBI lineage: Eukaryota > Metazoa > Arthropoda > Insecta > Lepidoptera > Papilionidae > Parnassius > Parnassius mnemosyne. Next base: position 28,117,240 of record CAVLGL010000115.1, read on the forward strand.
GAAACTTATGAACGATATATCACTTTTTTCATGTTTTTTTATTACCATTTAAATATACACCACTATTTTGTAATTTATAAGTACCAAAAAAATTTAAGTACAGGTGCAGCAGAAGTTACTAGTGATAATGGCACTGTCAGCATTTTTTATTATTTATCTATCACAGTATTAGAAAATACTACACAAGGAAATAACGTACACACTCCATTCATAAGATGCTACCGTTCCATCTCCCACCAATAATTCAGTACCTACGACACTACTTCTTTCTCATGCGTACTCCCTCGCTTACTTCACCAGCTCACGAAACGAATGAAAAAAAAATGAGTGACTAATTAATATCCCTTAATTTTCAATATTTTTTTAATTAATTATTTTAATTTTTTCTACTAAGTGTGATCAGTAACAGACACTGAGAGCACTTATGTTTTTTTTTTAATAATTATAAAATACGGTGTATATAAATATATAACATTGTTTGAATTTGAATAAAAATGAAACAAAGAAGTATAATAATCAAACATTATGTTTATGTTATTTTAAGAATTTTTACACTATTTACTTTTTACACATTTATTTTTATCGAATAATTATTCATTTTTAACAGAAAACAAGTATTAATTAAACATTTTTATTTTTACGTTTATTTCTTTAGAATTGAATTTAAAAATAACAATTTTGACAACCTGATGCCCAGTAAGGGATTTCTCTCCTAGGTCTGGCCACCCAATTTTGTTAAGGGTATCAAAAAATTGTATAAAAAATTAATATTTTTATTTTTTCCTACCTTTAAAAATGTCTGAAATATTGATGAGTAAAATGGTGTTTTACGGTAAGGGCGATCACTTTGCGCCGCATCGCGATGTGACGTCACAAAACGACACGTCGATGCCACCAGTAGTCTTTATTGTTATATTTTTATTCTCTCCATATTTTTCTTGTCATGTTATTTTATCAGTAACCTTTATTTTCTGTTCTTTTTTTAAATTTCTGTTATATCACACTCCTTGGAAATAAAATGGTGACATAAGATGCAGGTTTTACTTAGTTTAGGCACCAGTTTTTCACCTAACAATAGTATTGTATTATATGTAAGCACATATTTTTTGTTTTCTGAATGTATATTGTTGGTCAAAATAAATAAATAAATAAAATAAAATAAAAATTAATTTAATTTTACTGGAAAAAAATCATATAAAAGCTAAATGTTCAATACTTTAGTTTATACATCAAATCAAATAGTTTATTTGTGATTCACAGTTTACATAAAGGTCTTATTTAAACACAAATAAAGTTCAGTCTGTGATTAGCCTCATGGGCATCATCCCTTCATAAGTCCACTGCTGAACATAGGCCTCCCTAAGGAATGCCACAAAGTACGGTCCTGAGCCACCTGCATCCATCGACTTCCTGCATGTCTTTGGGACTGCCACTCGAGAACCTTTCTTCCCCACCAGTTGTCGGTTCAGCTTACTAATCCGTTGGGCTATGTCGGTTACTCTGGTTCTACTGCGGATATCCTTATTTCTAAGTTTATCACGCAGAGAATTCCCGAGCATAGCCCTCTCCATAACTCGCTGAGCGACCTTGAGCTTCCTCATATGGCCAGCAGTGAAAGACCACGTCTCAGATCCGTAAGTCATCACTGGCAAAACGCACTGATTGTAAAATTTCGTTTTCAGGTTTTGAGGTATGTCTAACGAGAAGATGTGTCGTAGTTTCCCGAACGCTACCCAGCCGAGTTGAATCCTCATGGGCATACAAATGTCAAATATTATTAATATTTCATTGATTACATTATTCATAATAATAGATTAGATTATTAGATTAAATTATTCTTCATAAATTATATTGATTACTTTGATGCTTGGATTAGATTAGATTATTCATAAATTATTAGTTCGAAATTATTATATAGTCGTTGGGTTTATTGTAAGTATTACGTCATCTAATATAGTCAACCGGACATTAACTCTGACATTCGATATAATATGTACGTAAACGACCGTATACTTCCGAGCGCGCGGTTAGTACTGAACTTAGCAAGTTCCTACTGCACGTTTGCTCTCTCGGATTGTGACGTCACGTCACAGAGAACGAGCGGGTAAAAATTAAAAAAATATTGCGAAACTTCAAAACGTCATAACTTTCGTATTTCTGCACCAATTTGGATGAAACAAAAACTATTGTCATATTCATAAACATAGCTTTAAAGCTGTATAGGTTTTATTGTCAAATTAGAACATTTTGGTGTGACTATTGTAGCTCCAGCCTCTGAGAATAACTGCTCTCTGGGTACTTAAGTTGCCTTAAGTTGCCAGGTAAATAGATCTTAGCTAGGCTAAGATCTATTATTCTGTACAGAATTTTATAGTTTCGAATTGTTGGTTATTTCGGAGGCTTGTGGCTCTGATTTCTTGACGGCAAGCCAAAACATCGATCATAAAACTTTGCTCATCAAGAACGTTACATTTGAGTACTATCGATGTTTTGAGTGTCAAAAGCGATGTTGACGAACATCGATGTTTGAAAATGTATCCCTAGGTTTGACTTTTGAGTTTTGACTGATTTTGACAGATGACAGTTGACTAGGGTTACGTAGCTTGGTGTATATTTATTAATTATTTATTCTTATTCTACGTAAATTTATGCTAGAATACTAGTTTAATTTTTCTTTGTATTTTAAGTAAATACTTCGAAAATAAATTTATTACTCTTTTCCGAAGTTCATATAGAATACTGGAAATTCTTTTCTATCGAGAGTACCTAAAGTTAAAGTACTTAACTAGTACATAGGTACTTAAATTGCGATAATAAATTCCTTTAGCCTAAAGGTGTAAGGTGAAAGCTGTAAAAATTCAAAGTAACTGAATATTACTGTTAAAAAACATGTTAGAAAAAGTCTTATCAAAATCTAAGATGTCAGAACCTTCGGGATTTGGGAAATATTATCTTTTAAGTTATAATATTGTTCAGACATTAGGGTAAGTAAAATTATATTTAATAACACATATTTTCGAAATATTTACAACTTCATCCACTACTTTTATTTATTTGTAGGTGGGTTTATTTATTATGGCAGTCTTTGGAGCACTTTTTAAATCGTGGTACCCTAGACACATATTGGTCTGTTATAAAATGGACTGTTATAATTTTCCAAAATGCAGCAGTTTTAGAGGTATGTACTAAAGTTGTGAAATACCATAATAGCTAGAGTAATACTGTTTTTAATATCACACTAGTATACTTTGAGAGTGTGACTTTTCCCCAATCAACACCACACATTAGTACTATAACCATATTGTAGCTGTAGCATGGCTCTGCCACATATAAAAATGTTATTATTTTTATTATTATTAAAAATGTGGAGTGTGTCATTATACAACTGCTCTATTTTTCATCTTTTCCTTTTTGATCCATTACTAATATGCAGTTTATGGAGTCATTTCCATTCATTTACTCATTACAGCTTACTCAGCCTACCTAGCCTACTAGATTACTTTATTGGGGGATTTTTGTGTATTTCTTTAGTAATCTGCAGCATGAATATATGGTCGCCGAGTGGGCGAGGGGGGGGGGGAGTTGTAGAGTCACCCCCCCCCCTTCATTTCCTGCCGGACGTGCCTAGTTTTTTTTTTATAAATTTTTAAAAATCTCATTTGAGGTTATGTTTTCTTAATGTTTTTGACAACATAAACCTGATTTGTGGGGGGAGAGAGTTGGGGGAGGGTAGCCCAACACTACTCAACGTAGCGCAGTCAAGGGAAGCTCGGTCGGGTCTGTTCGCTCGCTTCGCTCGTTCACTTGACCCCGCCATCCACTTCTAACCTAGCCTGTCCGAGTCAGGATGTCCCAAGTCCGGAGCTTGCTTTGCTCGCTCTTGTACCAAATAAACATGAAAATGTTAACTTTTATAATTACTTTAATAAATAAACATATTTTATTACTTCCACCATTTCCAAAAACGTCGTAAAATAGCAAGCAATCGGTCTCCAGAGGGGTAGCGAAGTCGTCGAAAAACAGGAGGCAGATAATAACAATAAGGAGCACATTCACGTAAACTCAGAAGTAACGGAATGATGCTTATGACGCGAGTTGTGAAGTCGAAAATAAACGTAATAGTGATTATATTCTCTTTAGTTGAGTATATCTGTGACTGTCAATGTCAAAAGTTCAGTTTCAGGTATTAATTAGTGATTTATGAATATTTTTATAAAATCATTTTACATATTTCGACGCAGCTGCAGCAGCTAAAATTGCATGTTTTTTTTTAAAACAGGTACAGACCATGCTCTATTGCTATCTCTTTCTAATAATTATGTTGTTATTTCGTTTTCGTATCATTTTTAAATGGATATAACCTCAAAATTATAATAATCGATATCTCGAAAACTAAAGATTTCCACCATAAAAAGCAGCTAGATGGTAATCAATAGCATCATTGCCTATCACGTAAAGCTAAAATGATCACTTAAATCGTGCCACAGATTACTAAAGCCAACCCGATTTTCGCCATAGTTTCCATACTTGGCAGGTGGGTCGGCAACTGCAGTTTTTTTTTATTTGAGCTCTTTACAGGGTAGATGCTGCACATCTCCTGTTTCAGTTTTCCTCAGTCGCTTCTTACAATACCCATGGCATGATATAAGGAATCAGATTATTTTACACCATCTCAATATGACCAATATTGGGATCAAAGACATTCTCATAAGAACTTACAAAAATTTATTTAAATGAGAAATACATTAAAACAAAATACATATTGAGTGTTAGGTAGTAAAGTGGTTACCGAGCAACAAGCATTCCAGGCAAAGTACACAAATATTTTATGTTGCAAAAATAAATAAATAGTGCAGCAGGGCTAGCATGGGCAGGAGACAATTTTATCCCTGGTGAAAGGAGAAAATGTTTATCCCCTCGCTTAGTTTTATCCACCCTTCGAGCATGGGCACACTGGTGGATATAATATCACAGTAGATAGAATGGGAGATAGACTTAGACTTAGATAGATTTTTTGTATGAATACAAACTTGAAACCCACGTCCAATTAACTAGGATAGAATTGTCCCTTTCAAATGTCAAAAAGCATAATTTTTATCTTTCATTTGGCTCCATGCTACGGACGGGGGATATATGTCTACTCGTTATGTCAAACGTGGATATACTTCTCCTCGTTGCCGTGCTTTGGCATAGGGACAAGACAATTTTATCTCTTGTCAGTGGATATAATCGGGGGATAAAAATTTTGTCCCCAGCCCATACTAGCCGTGCAGGTAGAAAGAAATATTACCACCATAACAGGACGAAGATCGGCCATGCAAACAAAAAGAAATGGAGCAGATACATTGATTTAAAGATGTTTGACTAAAATTGACTAGCTATCACAATGAGAATGATTGTTATATTTTATTAATTATTAATATGAATGTTTAATGTTGGTTAATAACCATATTGATGGTTTTTACTATTTATTTGTTCATTATGTATTTATTTGTTTGTTTTTTTATTGTTTTTTTTTTGTTTATTAAGTAGTTAATGCGTTATTATAGTTTGTGAGTCTGTAAGCTATGTTTAACAATTTTTTAAATGTTAGAATACTTTTAGCTTCCTTGATATCTGTAGGCAATTTATTGTAAAGTTGTGCACTTCTTTTTTCCATAGTTTGTTCTTGGCCATTGCAGAATTAAGTTATTAGCACTTTAACATTTTAGTTTGTACATTTTTCTTTTTTTTAAATGTTAATTTAGTATGTATTTTTTTATTTATGATATTGATTGTTCTATGTTAAGTATTTTAGTATCTTTGTATATTTTGGTTGTAGATGTCAGGAAATCATAATGGAAAAAATTTTTGATCAACTTGTTTTGCATAATTTGAACAGAATTGAGGTTAGTTTTGCCAGCTGATCCCCAGATTTCTACAAGATAGTCTATGTGTGGCTTAGCTAGGCAGTTATAGACAGTGTAACGGACTTTCTGTGGAAGGCAGCGAACTATTCCGTTTATTGCTGCGGTTAGGGATATCAGTTTTAGTTTTAATTTTTCAGGTGTTCTCTCCGTGTCAGTTGGTTATCTAAAGCAAGGCCCAAATACTTCTCGCTTGTTTCTCTATTGATTACAATGTCATTAATTTTTAGAGGTGTGTGATCAGGTATTTTTTTTATTTTTTGCTGCATAAATCATATAGTTTGTTTTGGCTATGTTTATTGTAAGTAGGTTTGAGCAAAACCACATGTTAAGTATATTTAGATCATTTTGCGCGTCTTGATTAATGTATTCAATACTGTTACCGAAGTAAAATAGGCTGGTATCATCCGCATGTAGCAATAGGTCTTCTTTTAGTTCTAATGTGCTTACGTTATTTATGTAAATAAGGAAGAGCAATGGTCCTAAAATTGAGCCTTGAGGGACGCCGTACGTTATCTGATTTGGGTTGCTTTTGTGTTTTGCAGGTTTAACTGTTTGATAATGGTCGGAGAGGTATGATTTAAGAAGTTCAAGAGGCTTTCCTGTGATACCTATATCGTGTAGCTTATCCAAGATAATTTTATGGGAGACTGTATCAAATACCTTTTTTAGTCAATCAATGAAGATGCCAAGAGCAAACTTTTTTTCATCTATATTGTTTTTTATTTTGGTAACAAGGTCGTTGATAGTGTGTTAGATTTGGGTCTGAAACCATATCAAGTCTCAAGTCATCATTACAGCCCTTCATAAGTCCACTGCTGAACATAGGCCTTCCCCAAGGAATGCCACAAAGCACGGTCCTGAGCCACCTGCATCCATCGCCTTCCTGCATATCTTACCAGGTAGTCACTCCATCTAGTGGGGGGACGCCCTACACTTCGTCCGCTGGTACGAGGCCGGCACTCGAGAACCTTTTTTCCCCATCGGTAGTTGGTTCTTCGAGCTATATGGTCGGACCATTGCCACTTCAGCTTACTAATGGGTTGGGCTATGTCGGTGACTCTGGTTCTACTGCGGATATTCTCATTTCGAAGTTTATCACGCAGAGAAACTCCCAGCACAGCCATCTCCATAGCTCGCTGAGCGACCTTGAGCTTCCTCATCCCGCCAGCAGTGAAGGACCACGTCTCAGTTCCATAAGTCATCACTGGCAACACGTACTGGTTGTACAGTCTCGATTTCAAGTTTTAAGTTTTAAATACCTGACTAGAAGATGTGCCGTAATTTCCTGAACGCTACCCAACCGAGTTGAATCCGTCGATTGACCTCTCTGTCGAAGTTAGACTTACCTAATCGGACTATTTGTCCCAGGTAAACGTACTCGTCAACAACTTCGAACTTAGTGCTCCCAACAACTACCGGCATAGGTGTGACATGGACATTAAACATGATCTTTGTTTTGTCCATGTTCATCTTAAGACCTATCCGTTGGGAAACACTATTGAGGTCATTGAGCATAGTGCTTAGGTCCTCCAGCGATTCTACCATAAGGACTATATCGTCGGCAAATCGAAGGTGAGTGATGTACTCGCCATTGATGTTAATACCGTATCCTTTCCAGCGCAGTGGTGAAGAGTTTCGAGGATATAACGTCACCCTGTCTTACACCTCTCTGCAATTGGATAGGTTTCGTACTCTGGTTCTGTACTCGGATAGCCATCTTAGCCCTACTAGACTGCAGCACCGCCCAAATTTCGACGGAATGAAAGGCTTTCTCATAGTCCACATACGCCAGACATAGTGGCAAATTGTACTCCTCGGACTTCTGTACAATTTGCCGAAGGGTATGTATGTGGTCTATAGTGCTAAAGCCTTTTCGGAAACCGGCTTGTTCGGGTGGCTGGAAGTCGTCAAGTCTGCGCGCGAGACGATTCGTAATGACTCTCGAAAACAGCACGTAGACCCAGCTCAGAAGGGAAATCAGTCTAGTTTTTCAGAGAGCGTTGTCACCTTTCTTGAAGAACAAGACCACCGCACTTCTGCTCCACGCCTCCAGTGTAATGCCATCATGGAGGACGGAATCAAAGAGCTTCTGAAGGACTTCAAGTACCGGTTTTCCACCCGCTTTCAGAAGCTCCGCTGTAATTCCATCCTCGCCTGGGCCCTTGCCGTTTTTAAGGTGCTGGAGAGCCATTCTAATCTCGCTCACACTGACGTCCGGGATATCATCAGAATAGTTTCGGCTATGACTCGCTCTTGGGTCGTTACTAACACTTGCGTGTGGCTCTAACGATGATGTGTACAGCTGCCCATAGAATCTCTTAATCTCACTCAAAATCTCAGGTGTCCCGTAAACGACGCTGCCACACTCGGTCTTCAGCTTCGACAGTTGGCTCTTTCTGGCAGACAGATCTCTAGGAAAGACTTTGGAGCCCTGGTTCCGCTCCATCGTTTCTTCAATAAGAGCAGTATTAAAGTTGCGTAAGTCCCGCCGCATGCATTTGGAGATCTGTCTGTTCAGTTGCCTGTATGCTGTCAAATCTTCTAAAGACTGCAGCTTCATATCCCGTCTAACAGCCATGAGATTAAGAGTGTGATCGGAGAGTTTTTGTGTTCTTCTGCGGCGGGTCTTGCAGAACTTAGCTCCGACCGCATGGACAGTTTCCACGAGCTTGTCATTCATATCGTCCACTGCATTGCAATCATATAGGCACTGAAAACGGTTTCGTATCTCGAGCTGAAAGGTTACGGGATCTTGGATTAGAGCACGAGGAGGACGGAGCGTTTACTTCATTAGACGTGACCTCTCCAACTTAACGTTTAGGTCAGTGTGCCTCCTAACATTCGATAATCGCTGTCGGTTTTTACTGAGACATCACTGAACAGTTGTCGTCTGGTCGTCATAATGAAGTCAATCTCATGTTTTGTCGAACCGTCGGGGCTCGACCAGATCCACTTCCTGTGGGGCCCCTTCTGGAAGAGAGTTCATCATAAAGAGTCTCTCTTTCTCCATGAAGTCGGCCAGCTGCTGGCCCCTTGGGTTCCGTTGCCCTATTCCGAATTTCCCTATTTTCAGCTCACCGTTCTCTCTTGTGCCTAGTTTTGCGTTGAAGTCTCCCATTAACACCGTATATTGGGTTTTGGAGGAATGCATGGCTATAGAGATATCCTCATACATTTCCTCCACCTCCTCATCGGGGTGTGCCGAGGTTGGTGCGTAAACCTGCATGACCTTCAGTGAATACCGTTTGGTGATTCTGAGTATAAGGTACGGTACCCTCATCGTCATGCTCCCAATCTTTACAACGTTGTTAACGAGAGACTTGTGGACGATAAATCCGACACCTCCTTGAGACAGATGGTCGCCCTCCCGGTGATAGAACAAGTTGCCGGATTCGAGGATTACCGTGTCCTTCCAGTCTCAAGTCGGTTGTATATAATTTTCTCGAAAAATTTAGAGACAACGGGAGGAACCGATATAGGCCGGTAGTTGCTCGTGTCGGTTTTGATGCCAGATTTATAAATAGGTGTAACTTTGGAATTTTTGAGACTACTGAGAAATATACCTTGTTGGTTTGTTGTTGTTGTGACAGCTATTTAAACATCGACTTAGTTCTGGAACTATAAGGTGTTTACGTATTTTATGGACTTGGTATTGACGTTATCAATGCCTGAAATAGTATTTGTATCTAAGTTGTTTATTAGTTTAATTACCTCGTCAACCTCGTTGATGGCTCCGTGGCGCAGTGGCTTAGCAATGAGTTGCTACGCTGGGGGCCGTGGGTTTGAATCCCGCACGGAACAAGTATTTGTATGGCTTGCAAATAATTGTTCCGGTCTGGATATTTGTCCTTGTGGAATTTATGATTGTAAACTGCTTCCACGATACAGGAGAAAATCCTAGTGTGGGGGTAACGTTTTTTTAAAAAGAAAAAGAAAACTGAAGCTGGTGCCATTACTGTTAGCCTTTTATCGTTGTTGTTAACTTTTGAATTTGTAAAGGTCCTGTTATCATGGTACTGAAGGGGAATATTTTGTGTTAGTTCTGCTCCAATAGATGAAAAGAAGTTGTTGAAGCATTCGCAGATTTCTTTTATATCGGTTACCAAAGTTCCTTCTATTAGTAATTTAGGTGGTATCGATATTTCTCTAAATTTAATTAAATAATGAGGTTATTTATTAATTTTCACATCTTGGCTAGATTGCATTTGTAATCTGTGATTTTTTTGTGGTGGTACTGTTGTTTTCATTCTTTGTATTTCGTTAGCAACTAGGTTCCTTTGTTTTAGAAAGTTATTCTCGGCGAGTTTGTTCTCTGGATGGCATTTGTATTGTTGCCAGAGTATGTTTTTATAAGTAATATCCTTACTTATTCCCTTGTTAATCCATTCCTGTTTTGGTGGGTTTCTAATTTTGACTTTCTTAATCATACTATTCTCTATACTTTTCATTCACTTTTCTTCAAGCCTTGTGTATTCTTTGTTTCCGGTATATTCTACGTTTGATTTTTCTACCGTTTCATATAGTTTTTTGTAAATGCTTCATATTCTGTTCTTTGTTTAGGTTCTGGTTGGTATTTTTTTATTTAAAAAAAAAGATCTGCTTATGGTCCTAATATTGAATAATTAAAAATATGTAACATGAGATTGTATTTTAGTCTCATACAACTGCATAGAAAGTTGAGGAGGGGGAGGTGTGGGACGCGAGACATATATACATATAGTTGTTTTTCTTGTTTGTCGATTTTATACTTTATTTGTCCATTATCAGAATTCACAATTTGGGTACAGTAAACGTAATTGTAAAAAGTTTTAGAAACGCAAATAACAGTGGTCAAAGTAATTTGCGGAGATCACATACTTTTCTTATCCACTAAAATTGAGGTTATGATTTTATAAAAATAGTAATAACTTATACATATATACTTTAATGACTTAAAAACAATATGTCTCCATGCAGGGTACAGGTGGCGCTTAAGGTTAGCTTTTTGCTACATCCTTTGCCCTCTCTCCACAACTCTCTACGTACATGTCCTCCAGACAACAATAACACATACTTTGGTAAAGCATGTTTAGAATGAAAAAAAATCCTGAACGTCATTATGGTTTTTCCACTGTGTCACTGTTGCCTTTGGCTCACATTTAACTAATAGTCTTCATTCTGCATATAAGTCCTTTAACAAAAATGCATTATTCCATCATAATTAGTGACCGACCAAAGGTTCGGTTTCGGTTTCGGCAAGTTTCGGCAAAAAATCTGCCAAACCTTCGGCGGCGCCGAAACTCGGTGTTCGTGGATTGTCGTGCGTCTTTCGGACGAGTTCGTGACTCGTGTATTATATTCATAATAAAACAGAAACTTTTTAATTCAATATAGATTGTAAATAATACTTATTGAAAGTCACTCTTTTGTTTAATTACCACTGGTTCGAAAAAAAGCCTCTGTCCTTGGAAGAACCAGCAAGAAACCCAGAGGGACTTTTTTTTAAAAAACAGTTTACAATCAGAGGCGTAGCGTGGACTAATATAAACGTGGCTTCGTCCACGAGGCCACGTTTATATTAGTCATCATCTTGCATCAGCGAGGCCCCTTTTTATTTCGTTCCAACGATCTACCCAATAGATCTATACTACTAAACATGCCTTGACACGACATACGTACCTACTCATATCTATTAATTCCTGATAAGTCTCGTATTCCGTCAATGTAACAATCGCGGTCTTTGAAGGTAGTTACAACGGCCTCGCAGTCGTATAAGAGGGGCTTCTTGCGAGGCCCCAAACAAACACACTTAAATTTGTGACTTTCTTTTTCGAGCGTAAAAGTGATCAAATTAATTAGTCATCTGTGGTAAAGTCTGGGGGCACCGCATTTTAGGGGGCCTCGTCATCATGTATGTAACACAATTAACAACACAAAACAAATTAGAAATAGCTTGGTAGTGATCACCTCATTCCAGGGGTTATTATCGTCCATAAATTATTAATTATTATAATAACCCTTTTTATACAAACTTAGTTAATAAAAAAAATTAAATAAAGTTTTTGAACTTTGAGCAGGTTTTGTATATTTTCTGGGATTTTGTTGTGTGTCTATTGTGTGTAAGTGTGTGAGTGTGATATATTAAGTTAATGCTCTCATTGAATAATATTAACAATATAGTGAACACAATGAAATATGTTCGCAATTAGCGAGTAACTTTTTATGGGTGTAAGTGTTGATTTTTCTACAAAATTGACTTAAAAAAGTATTTCTTAACGTTAAATTGTTGATTATTACTTTAAAATAAATAAATACATTGCTACATGACTATTACAATAACTGTTTTTCATTAACATGCTTTACCTATCTGTATATGTATAAAAAATATACCAGATTTCAGTATACAATAAAAAAAAACGTCTGAATAAGTTTCGGTTTCGATTTCGGCCAAAACTGACACCCAGCCCAGACCGAAGGTTCGTTTTCGGTTTCGGTTGAAAATCCTGTTTCGGCCGGACACTAATCATAATTGCCACACATTTATTTATTTACATAAAAGTTATTCCATGAGGATCAGTTTTATAGTAATCTTATATTCTTATATTTATCTTATTTATATATATAATCTTATATTTATTCTACATAGTAATTATGAAACATAAATGGATTCAATGACCTTTGATCTTAATACTTGTTAAGTTAAAAGTAACTTGTTAAGGTAAAAGTATAGAGTTATATTATACTCAAATAGTGACTTAATTATAATAAATTTAAATATAGCTTTGTGAAGAGTGCAGTGTACGGTTAAATAATTATATAGCTGTGCACACTTTAATGGCTTGTACTTTAACATTTTGTCTTGTACTTTATTTTTGGGTTTACATTTTAAATTTTTTAAGTAGATATTAGACTTGTAACAAATATTCAGCTATTATTCGGTATTCGGCCTATTTCGCTACTTTTATCCTATTCGGTCGAATACCGAATACCAATGTACTATTCAACCGAATACCGAATACCTAAGTAAGAAGTTTTATTGTAGTCAGATAATTGGTAAAATGAAAATATTTATTTATATTATAATGAATTTTTTTCTTGTAATAAAAATTAAAAAAAGAACTATCAGATCAATGTCTGCACTCGAATTATCGTAATTAAGTGAAAGATAATGAACCAGAAAGACTAATATTTCTTAATTTTCAGGCTGTTTACTCCATTTCTTCTCGCAGGCAATCAAAATTCAGTTTCAGAGCTTGATTCAGCTCTGAAGTAAAAACACTACTTCCTTCCCGGCCGAATAAATTTGCCTAATATTCGGCTATTCGGCCAGGGAGTTCGCAGAATATTCGGTATTCGGCGTGTGGCCGGATATACTATTCGTTTCAAGTCTAGTTAATATATTACGCTAGGATTTTTTTAGAACAAATTTATGTGGTTTAGTGAGAATATAACAAATTTTTCTATAAATGCTAACCTGAGCAGAATGTGCACTCTGCCGATTGATTAAAGTAAAGTACTCACGTGCATAATTAGACTTTTAGGAACTGATATCTTTCTACAATATAAAAAATAAATAAATGTGAACTGATGTACCCTGAGGACTAATATGGAAATTCATTACCATTGATTTTGTTATAATTCTCTACACGATGGTGAAATTGAGCGGCTGGAATTAGTCCAAACAATTCCTCAGAGCACTCCCCGTGGTAAATGCGATAAAATACGCAAAAAGATGCAACATACCATAACAATATTAATTTATTGTCTCTGGTATTCTGTGAGAGTATGTTCATTTCCTATCTGCACCTATTTATGCTGCAGCCATGATATATAGTAGAGTGACTCATAACATATTTATAAAACAAATTCAAAAAATATTTTTATATGAGACTAATTTGCTGTTTACTTGGCCATTTATATCAGCAACTGGGCATTATGTAATAGTTAGTATTAGGTGGAAACTACCTCGATTCATTGAGTAAAGTTACTGGAATATTATAAGATCTTGACCAATGTATATAGATGGACTTTTTTCTTGTTTATCACCCTTAACTACATAAAATAATTCCTTAACTTCGATTAGTTGCATTGGTATCTGCTGTTGCCATGTTATTTGATAATATTTTTATTTACTTGTAACAAATTGCCATTAATTTAACTCTTTTTTTTTTACAGGTATTACATGCAGCTTTAAAATTAGTTCCATCTAGTGTGTTCGTAGTTCTTATGCAAGTGTATTCCCGCGTGTTCTTAGTTTGCGGGGCTTTATTGGCGACGAATGGTGCTACGATTAGCCCTGGTCTACCCCTCTGCATACTTGCTTGGTCTATCACTGAAATTATTCGATATGCTTACTATGCACTTAATTTAATAAATGTAGTGCCCCAATCTCTACTATTTTTAAGGTATGAAATACATTTACTATTTATGTTATATACAAATACAGGGTTATTTTGCAATAACCGGCCAAATTTGCAAAGAAGGCTTAGAATATGTAATATAGGCAAATGGCGAAGAAAAATTAATTTAAAAAAAATCTCTTACGTTTTGTCCTTTTATCTTTTAAATTCATAATGCGTGGTAATCATCATTCATCATCATTACAGCCCTTCATAAGTCCACTGCTGAACATAGGCCTCCACCAAGGAATGCAGCAAAGCCCGGTCCTGAGCCACCTGCATCCATTGACTTCCTGCATGTCTTGTCATTGACTCCATCTAGTGGGGGGACGCCCTACACTTCGTCCGCCGGTACGAGGCCGCCACTCGAGAACCTTTTTCTCCATCGGTTGTCGGTTCTTCGAGCTATATGGCCGGCTCATTGCCACTTCAGCTTACTAATCCGTTGGGCTATGTTTTACTGCGGATATCCTCATTTCCAAGTTTACCACGCAGAGAAACCCCGAGCATAGGTCTCTCCATAGCTCGCTGAGCGACCTTGAGCTTCCTCATACGGCCAGCAGTGAAGGACCACGTCTTAGTTCCATAGGTCATCACTGGCAACACGCACTGGTTGTACAGTTTCGTTTTCAAGTTTTTATTTTAAATAAGCTGTTCCCCGCGACTTCGCCCGCGCGTAATTTATTACGATTAGATTTGATGGGTTTTAATTTTTTGCGCGGAACCCTAATTCTTTCTCTAAAATCCTAGTAGCCTAAGTAACTTCTTATAACAGCAGCTATCTGCCAGTGAAAGCCCGGTCAAAATTGGTCCAACCGTTTCGGAGATGAGCCGGATCAAACAGACAGACAGACAGACAAAAATTTTAAAAATCGTGTTTTTGTTATAAGTATTGTATATACTTTCATATGCATATAGTAAAAAGCTGTTATTTCGACATTACAAACAGACACAATTTTATTTATTTGTATAGATGATTTTACTGCGCACGCAAACATAAATATAACATAAATCGCATTAAACTTGGTTAGATAATCTATTATTATAATAAAACTCTAACATGACGTCTGTCTGAACACGCATCACGTAAAAACCTGTGAACCGATTTAGATGGAACTTTCACGGGTAAATATTTGATGTTATAAAGAGTAACATAGGCTACGTTTTTTTAGGAAAACAATTAGGGTAACGCGCAGAAAAATTCCACACAAGCGAAGTCGCGGGGAATAGCTAGTTTTAAATAAAAGTAGAAGCCTTGTATACTCGGTATTTTCGAAAACTGCAATAACGGTATAATATAATTTTGAACTTAAGTTTAAAATTTGGCTACTCTTTGACAAATAACCCTGTATATAAAAGTAATAATTTAATATATTATGAAGAACATTTAATTGTAGATAAAGAAATAAACGTGCTTATTATTTTTCAGATATTCGACATTTCTGGTATTGTACCCACTTGGAATAACAGGAGAGCTCCTTTGTATGTACCATTCCCTTGATGAAATTGCTGAAAAGAAACTGTTTACTGTCTCTATGCCAAATTCCTGGAATTTCATTTTTAACTATTACTATTTTCTAATATTCTATATGCTATTGTACATTCCATTATTCCCAGTGTTATTTGGACATATGTTGAAACAGAGAAATAAAATGCTTAGTGAGGAATCTAAGAAAGTTAAATAATCTTGTTAACAACTAAACTTCAGTAATGACGAAAGTCTCATTTATTTTTGTGCTGTTCTCTCATATTCATTAGTAATTTTGTTTATTAACATTATAACAACTTTATAAAGATGAATATATTATCCGCTGACTTTATTCCTATTGTAAACTTTCCAAACGACTTCAAAAAAAAAAAAGGAGGAGGTTCTTAATTGGACTCTATTTTTTATGTGTTACCGTAGAACTTTATTCTAGGTAAACCGATTTTGATGATTCTTTTTTTTATTTGAAAGCTGGTGCTTCTCTTGTGGTCCCATATAAATTTCATCAAGATCTGACCAGTACTTTTTGAGTTATCCTTAATAATGAATAATTAATTGACTTTGACTACATCGATTTTATTTATATTGTAGTCGGATGTACAAAATTTTTAACTTTACAACTTGTGATTATATGTATCATATTATTAGTTAAAGTATGAAATTGGAACACCTTTTTATTGGGTGAATACTTTGATAATATATATTTATTTAATGTAGGTATCACCCTCATTATCAATAGGGAAGAACATTTTTGACTTTGATTTTTTTGCAGAAAATTGTCCAAATTGCGGAAAAAATGGTAATCGGTTTGGGCCAGGTTTGGCGAGTATGGAGGACGACGTATAGTTTCTAACTAAAGGTCTTAGTAATGGTCTTGCGTTATCATGCAGCAATAATGAACAATGCGAAGATCAATTGACGATTCGAGGTTGTTTCTCTGAGTTTCGCCATCATTGTTCAACAATACTCTTGATCGCAGGCGACAGGCTGTCCAAAATCCCTTCATTTCTGTACCTACTCATCAAAGCAAGGCAAGTTCCAACGCGTGCTTATCTATGCACATATGTTAACGAGGTACCCATTTCTCGAGATTTTTATTTTTATTTTACTAATTCGGTAGGTACAAATGTGGGTAAACTATCGCCAAATCATGACGCTAATTCCTTGATTGTTTTATGCGAATCAGCTTCCACCATAACTTAATTCATTGTTATCGGCCTTAGTATCTGGTTCTCTTCCTCCTCTTCCTTGTGGTTCATTCTTCAATTCGAAGTTTCCACCACGGAAGCGATTAAATAAAAAATACATAGTGTCTTCATTGTCGTATACTCTCCAAAGGCAGCGTTGATATTGCGTGCTTTCACTATTGCTTTAGAACCACGGCAAACCTCGTATACGAAAATTACTCAATTTTAGAGAATGTGTCAATGTTTAAATCAAATACTGATTCAGAATGCAAACATTAACATGTTATAAATATTTTTTGAATTTAAAATGTTAGTCTTTGTATAAAAAAATAATCACGTATCTTGACTTGGACCATGCAGGTTAAATTTACATTCAAAGTGGCCACTCCATTGAAACGTAAACTTCATACTTTAACCCCTATTATAATGTTAAATGATGACATAGAAATCGTTTTGTGAAATAAAAACACTAAACACTATTTTTTAAAATAAACTTGTTTCATAGTAGGTATATAATGGTGATATACGTTACGACGTAAACACTTAAGTGATTAATGATATGCTATATAATAATATTCTTAATTTTTTACTATAATATAATAATATGCCATAGTATTTCAACTTTGCCGGCGTTCACCGTTAGTCTATTGTTATAAGATTAATAAATATTGGGGTGATTGTAGATTGACACACTTTTTGATTATGCACAATTAAATAATCATTAATAATCCTTAATTAAAATAAATATTGAGGTGATTGTAGATTGACATACTTTTTAATTATGCACAATTAAATAATCATTAATAATCTTAAACGTAATAAATAGAACAAATCCTCCGAAATGTTTGAGAAAAATACAAGAGTACGTGGCATCAATACTATACGGTAACGCTTGCCACTTGAATTACGCTACCTACGTAGAAGTGCAGCGGGAAGTTACGGAGAAATGAAACTGGCAAATCGAATATTTTTGTAAGTTGTAAGTAATTGGAACTCTAAGGGCCGATTTTTCAATCTTAAGATAAAGTAAATCCATATAATGAATTACAACATAAACAAATGAAAGTTGTGTGATTTTATTTATTTCGTTTTTCACTTTTATATATTATATTTATTTACAGTAACGTTATAATTTAATTGACGGATAACATCTTACCTGACGATTGAAAAATCGCCTCTTAAGTATACAAACATCCATTATAGAAATAAGTGGTGAGTTGTGGTTTTGGGTCATATTATTGGTGATTTATATTTATAAGACACTCGAATTGTTTGGGTTTTGGATTATAGAGTATAAATATAATATATTTTATTTATTATAAATAAATATTTTGTAATAAAAGATTTTTAGAGTTTATTTCTTTTTGTATTTTTCTAAGAAGTATTATGACGGTTCAAAAGAAATAGGGCATTCTTATGTCTATTGGTCTGGGTGCAATCAACACACGGAGAACGAACTACTAGTCAATACCAGCAAGATTAATCAATAAATTAGAACTTCAAACGAACAAAAATTAATGATTTTTTTTACATTAAATTAAAAATCTACTTTCTAAGTCAGTTACATTGTGTAAATAACGTCTGCTCAATCGCTTAACCATAGTGGTTTAATATGACCGTTTTTATTATGATCCAGAATGTATTTAATTTATAATCAGATTTATATACCAGGTGACGACTGAAATAATTGATAATAAATGAAAAACAAATTAATGTCAAATCTCTGACGGTACCTAGTAATTGACTAGTACCTATGTTTATAAAGGACAAATTGTACGACTAGGTATGTTTAAACTCGACCGAGAGGTCAATCGAGGGATAGTGGCGGATTATCCTTAAGGCAAACTAGGCACGTGACTAGGGGCGCAAGGTAACAAAAGGGGCGCGCGCGGAAGATTTTTAACGAAAAAAATGAGTTAAGTACTTCATCATCATTATACATCCCTTCGCAACTCCACTGCTGAACATAGACCTCCCCTAAAGAATACTATAAAGTACGGACCTGAGCCACCTGTATCCATTGACTTCCTGCATGCGTTACCAGGTCATCACTCTATCTAGTGGTGGGCCGCCCTACACCGTCTACCGGTACGAGGCTGCTACCCGAGAACCTTTCTTCCCGATCGGTTGTCGGTTCTTCGAGCTATATGGCTGACCCATTGCTACCTTCAGCTTACTAATCCGTTGGGCTATGTCTGTTACAGATTCTACTGCGGATATCCTAATTTTTAAATTTATTTATCACGCAGAGAAACTCCAAGCATAGCCCTCTCCATAGATCGCTGAGCAATCTTAAGCTTCCTCATACGGCCATGTCAGCAGTGAAGGACCATATCTCAGATCGGTAAGTCATCACTAGCAACGTACTGGTTGTACAATCTTGTTTTCAGATTTTGAGGTATACCTGACAAAAGGATGTGTCGTAATTTCCTAAACGCTGCCCAGCCGAGCTGAATCCGTCGATTGACCTCCCGATTAAAGTTGTACTTACCTAGTCGGCATAGATATGACGTTAAACATGATCTTTATTTTGTCCATGTTCATTTTAAGTCCTATCTATTGGGGGACACAACCGAGGTTATTGAGCATAGTGCTTAGGTCCTCCAGCTATTCTGCCATAAGGACTATATCGTCGGCAAATGGAGTAGAGATGTACTCGCCATTGATGATAATACCGTATCCTTTTCAGTCCACTAGCTTGAATAAGTCTTCCAATGCAGCGGTGAAGAGTTTCGGTGATATAACGTCACCCTGTCTTACAAATCTCTGCAGTTGGATAGGTTTCCGAAAGTTGTACTCGTATTGTATGTCGTTATAATTTCTAATGTAGGGACGCCGATGAGGTGCTAGCCTGGGGCACTGTCGACAATCCGCCTCTGTAGACGGAACTTATCGACTGAGCAGCGTGCAGATTACGACACATCTTATCATGTATACCACAAAATTTGAAAACAAGTGTACGACCCGTGTGTGTACTGGCGATATGAATCTGAGACGTGATCCTTCACTGCTGGCCGCAAGAACACGTGGGCGACCACGCCTATGGCCTATCTGCCCGAAAGTTCAAAGAATATTCATTTTGGAAAAATCAATAATACACTTAATGATTTCTTATAATTATTTCTTATATTTACGCGAAGTAAGAGAGACCACATTCACAATCCAGCTTATACACTTACCTATGCTCTCTGGTAAGACATGCAGGAAGTTGGTGGATGCAGATGGCTCAGGACTATGTTTTTAGCATTCTTTGGGGGAGGCTACGTTGCTATGTTCAGCAGTGGACTTGTGAAGGGCTGTAATGTTGATGATGGTGATGATGACGATGCTCTCTGCAACTAACACGCATCCAGCAATACGTCCTTAATTTGTAATTTACCTAGCGCGGTATTTCCCACTCTGCTTCACACCAAGTTTTGATTGCCGCGGGTCACTTATGATGTGGTCATCTTTTGCACAATTAACAATTCATCAAAGTTGTTTCTAATGCTAAGCTGCAATTTATTTCAAAAATTCGTATAGTTGGCGAAGCAGAATAGTATGGATGTCGTGACAGACATTTTTTTTTAGAATTAAACAGCTCTGCTTATTTGGGGTTAACGCAATCCATTATTTGTTTAAACTATGTAAATTAATTAGAAGTGGCTGTCGACTGTCTAAGTTAAGACCAACAGTGTCAGCAACATTGTAGACGATATTATACTTTGAGGGAGATTAAGTGTATATGTCATTCGACATTAGCCTGATAAAATCCCGGACTCTCCTACTTCTTAAGTGGCCGGTCCTTAAGAAACGCGCAAATAGCCAGTTACGGTTTTAAAAATATTAAAGAACTGACTTCATTGAATGACACCACAAAAAATCTCAATTAGTAATAGATGAGTCTTCACTTACCCCTCGTGATATTTGTGAAAAAATTCTCGACTTTCGAGAAAAAAATTCGTTAACGATGGTCAAAAACATGTTTGGTTTTTAGGCTTTCGTTATTATTATTGTTGCAGAAGTAACTACTATGTCAATATTCCTGTAACACAAATTTCAACAATTCGTTGCGGTGAAAATTTTAGAGCAACAACCTAATTTGGGCTTTTTCTAAAAGCAATTTTGGTTCTATTCTCATTTTCAGAAAAACTGAATTTTACATCTGCTTTGTTCTGAATAACGATTTCATTTTTATTAGGGGCGCCTTGTCATTGCCTATACTTGCAGCACCTAATTAGCACTCAATACCTTGCTATTAATATTTATCGCAAGTATATCTAATAACTTCATTGCGTTGCTAATAGCGATACGTTTTGCTAGCAACGCAAATTTTAACAGTTCGTTGCGGTGAAAATTTTACAGCACCTAATTTTTAAACTTGGCACCTAATTAGCACCTAAAAAGTCCCTAATTTTGGGTTTTTCTAAATGCAAAGGAGAATGGGATTTTTGGGCCTGAAGTTAACTGATTGATTTATACTTTAATAAATTGATCATATTTTATAAAGTAAAATACAAAAAAGTAGCTCTTTACAATCTAGAATTCGAAAAAGCAATAAAATAAGAAATAAGTTAGAAAAACGATTGTAGTGTATTCTTTATGGCAATAAATCGATTACCATAAAGAATACAGTACCTAGTGAAATCTTCTCATTTTGAAACTTGACTTGACAGTTCAAACTTCAAACTATTTACTTAAAAGAAAAAGACAGATTTTCGATTCGATTTGAAACGAGCGCAATATAACCGATTCTATTAATTCTATAAATTCTCTAAATTGAGCGTTTTAATATCTATTTTCGATGATTTTTCTGTGTTATGGACACATACGGAATTCCGTTTCGATATTCCGATTCGAGATTCCGAACTTAGCAAGTTCATATAACCGTCACACACGTACGGTAGTTTTCCGTTCGAAATTTTGCGGGAAAACGGGATTCCGTATGTGTGTGACCGACCCGTTCGGAATTCCGAGACGAAATCTCGAAACGGAATTCCGTATGTATGTGACGGGCCTTAAGGAGATAAAAAATAATTGCGTACATATCTACAAAATAATAATAAAAAATACAAAATATCAATATTTCAACAAGTAACAGTTACAACAATAAACCTAGCAAGCTAACAGCATAGCAAAGTGGCGAAGCAATCAGCTTTGTAGCGGTTTCTAACGGTTGCCGTTGAGCAATCAGTTTCAAAATAGGAGGTTCAGATGCCTGGGTGATCAGTAATCGATTGCTGAAAACAGAATTTGAAAATTCAAAACCGTTCTCGAGATAATCGTGGGACAGACGGATAGACATCGTGAAATCAATAAATGACTTCGCAAGCTTCGCCACTTAATAATTGAAGTAATCGATCACAGATCAATATCCCTAATACTCACTTCACTAAGTTGTTGTTGTTTTAACTTTCGTTAATCGTTTCACCATTTCGTTTCATTATTAACCACAGCTTTTTTGGTGATTTTATACTGATCCTGCCTTTATATTTTTACGTAATTATAGTGAAAAATAGCCTGTTATAGTGTAAGAACAGCGAAAAATCACCTGTTACAGTGTAGGTAATAGATAATCTCACTTTTACTTATTCTACAATAACTCAGCTCCTAGATTGACAAATCTTGCCAGATTTTCAGCTATGAATTGTTTATATATACGCTTTCAAATGGTTCTACTTTCATCTTGTTAACACTTGGGCCCAAGAATGTATGGAGACGTCTCGTTCTCCTTCCTGACTTTGCGTTGCTGGCGAGACACAGCTTAAGGGTGGGTCGCGAGTGTCGGACATTCTAAGCTCTTTTGCGTTTAATCTGGTTGATTTATATACATTTCATAAAATCATACAATCTTGATAATTTATTCTTTGAAGCTACACGTACTTCAGTGCAGGGTGTCGTGCAACTTGATTTGATAATATTTTTACAGATATTGTATCAATCAAGAAATTTATGATTCCAAAACCAAGTTCAGATCACTGTGGACAACTGGTTTCATTACCACTTAAGCACAAAAAAAGAGTATTATATACCTTATAAGTAATGAATTTAATAAAACATTTACTTCTAAAACATTCTCCAGTAACAGTCACAAATAATTTAATGAGTGGGCGACAGTAGGAATTCATACGAGCAGACGAAGATTATATGAACTTTATAATGAAAGATCATACTCGTAATTTGACTATTATAACCTTTTCAGTACCAATCTAAGTATTGAAGTGCCGGGACCGTGTCAAGTGTAGGCGCTTTTATATTATGACTCGATTTTAGTATTAATGCGGGTAGTTTTAAATAAATTCATAGATATTAGAATAGAATAGAATAATTTTAATTTTAAAGAACGACCAAGAAACCTAGCGGGACTTTTTGAACATATTTCACTTTGCAGTAATTTTCTTTTTTTGTTTGTACAAATTTTAAATGAGTTTTGATTGAACCAGCATGATGGCGATCACCTCATTCCCAGGGTTTTTTTCATTTATGTATTCTTTGATATTAAAATAACTTATGATAATTATATATATATATATATATATATAACACTATGGAGATGGCTGTGCTTGGAGTTACTTTGCTTAACAGAATCCGTATCGAAGACAAAAATAGATAAAACGGAAGTAACATCATACCGTGGGGGGTCATATCACCCCATTTTGTACCGTGGCTGTCATAAAAGGCAACTATGGGAATTTTTTTATTGCTTGCGATAGATGAAGCAGGGAGGAGACTTTGTGTTCAGCATCATCTCAGAGTTATAACCAGCCATATGCTCTTAATGAAACTGGTTCGTTACTGTTATATTTAAATTAACATGTTCGTTTGCCTGGCTCGGCCATCATGGATGGGAATTTGAGAAACTTACAAAGGGACGGCACTGATTCAATGTGGCTCAGCGAGGTATGGAGAGGACTAATCTTGGAGTTTCTATGAGTGATAGACTGAAACGAGGATATCCGTAGTAGAACCAGAGTAACGGCCATAGCCCAATACATAAGTAAGCTAAAGTGGCAATGGGCCGGCCATATAGCACGACTACGTAGATTGTTATATACCTACTGTAGACATTTTTCGGATGTATGTAATACGGACCTCTCGCCTGATGTAATGCTTGTGCGATCAAAACGAAGGTTGCTATAGTTGCAACGCCTGTCTGGCGGATTGGCGATCGCAGTGCCAGACATGAGTTATTTTTGGCACAGCCGTGGAAAGAATTGAGGGGAGAAGTAAAATCTCTGACGTCGCCACTACGGCCATTACTGTAAACATCACTTTACAATCAACCACGTTTTTATAAAGTCTAGTCTTAGTTTCTTGTTTGTCTATCGTTCCGGGTGGAATCTTATAACTCAAATTTCGGGCACTTCCCGAGGAGCTAGAGACTAGAAATTTTGAACATAGCTCAGAATCGAATGAAAATGTAGGAATAAAAAAAGGGTAGCTATATTAATTTTTTTTGCTCTGTTCCAAAGTCCCGATACCTTTCAGCTCGAGTTACAAAACCGTTTTCAGTGCCTAGAAGACTGCAATGAAGTGGACGATATGAATGAAAAGCTCGTGGAAACTGTCCATGCGGTCGGAGCTAAGTTCTGCAAGACCCGCCGCAGAAGTACACAAAAACTCTCCGATCACACTCTTAATCTCATGGCTGTTAGACGGAAGATGAAGCTACATTCTTCAACAGATTTGACAGCATACAGGCAACTGAACAGACAGATCTCCAAATGCATGCGGCGAGACTTACGCAACTTCAATACAGCTTGTATTGAAGAAGCGATCGAGCGGAACCAAGGCTCCAAAGTCTTTGCCAGAGATCTGTGTGCCAGAAAGAGCCAACTGTCAAAGCTGAAGACCGAATGTGGCAGCATCGTTTCCGGGACACCTGAGATTTTGAGTGAGACTGAGAGGTTCTATGGGCAGCTGTACACGTCATCGTTGGAGCCACACGCAAGTGTGAGTAATGATCCAAGAGCGAGTCTTATCCGACACTATTCCGAAGACATCCCGGACGTCAGTCTGAGCGAGATTAGAATAGCTCTCCAGCACCTTAAAAACGGCAAGGCCCCAGGCGAGGATAGAATTACAGCGGAGCTTCTGAAAGCGGGTGGAAGACCGGTACTTGAAGTCCTGCAGAAGGTCTTTAATTCCGTCCTCCATGGTGGCATTACACCGGAGGCGTGGAGCAGAAGTGCGGTGGTCTTGTTCTTCAAGAAAGGTGTCAACGCTCTCTTGAACAACTACAGACCGATTTCCCTTCTGAGCCGCGTCTACGTGCTGTTTTCGATAGTCATTACGAATCGTCTCGCGCGCAGACTTGACGACTTCCAGCCTCCCGAACAAGCCGGTTTCCGAAAGGGCTTTAGCACCATAGACCACATACATACCCTTCGGCAAATTGTACAGAAGTCCGAAGAGTACAATTTGCCACTATGTCTGGCGTATGTGGACTATGAGAAAGCCTTTGATTCCGTCGAAATTTGGGCGGTGCTGCAGTCCCTTCAGCGGTGCCAAGTTGACTGTCGGTATATCGAAGTGCTGAAGTGTTTGTACAGTAGAGCTACGATGGCTATCCAAGTACAGAACCAGAGTACGAAACCTATCCAATTGCAGAGAGGTGTAAGACAGGGTGATGTTATATCCCCGAAACTCTTCACCGCTGCATTGGAAGACGTTTTCAAGCTTCTGGACTGGAAAGGATACGGTATTGACATCAACGGCGAGTATATCACTCACTTTCGATTTGCCGACGATATAGTTCTTATGGCAGAATCGCTGGAGGACCTAAGCACTATACTCAATGACCTCAATAGTGTCTCCCAACGGATAGGTCTTAAGATGAACATGGACAAAACAAAGATTATGTTTAATGTCCATGTCACACCTATGCCAGTAGTTGTTGGGAGCACTTAGTTCGAAGTTGTTGACGAGTATGTTTACCTGGGACAAATAGTCCGACTAGGTAAGTCCAACTTCGACCGAGAGGTCAATCGACGGATTCAACTCGGCTGGGCAGCGTTCGGGAAGCTACGACACATCTTCTCGTCAGTCATACCTCAAAACGAAATTGTACAACCAGTGCGTGTTGCCAGTGATGGCTTACGGAACTGAGACGTGGTCCTTCACTGCTGGCTGTATGAGGAAGCTCAAGGTCGCTCAGCGAGCTATGGAGAGGGCTATGCTCGGAGTTTCTCTGCGTGATAAACTTAGAAATGAGGATATCCGCAGTAGAACCAGAGTAACCGACATAGCCCAACGGATTAATAAGCTGAAGTGGCAGTGGGCCGGCCATATAGCTCGAAGAACCGACAACCGATGGGGAAGAAAGATTCTCGAGTGGCAGCCTCGTACCGGTAGGCGAAGTGTAGGGCGACCCCCCACGAGATGGAGTGAGGACCTGGTAAGACATGCAGGAAGTCGATGGATGCAGGTGGCTCAGGACTGTGCTTTGTGGCATCCCTTGGGGGAGGCCTATGTTCAGCAGTGGACTTATGAAAGGCTGTAATGATGATGATGATATTATTTTTTTTTACTACAAAATTAAAAAAAATACCGCTGTTGACATAAAAATCAAAACATATTTAGAAGTAAGTCACGTTAGGTACTTGCTTTATTTTGTCCGTGTGGAATGTTTTTGTTGT
Source organism: Parnassius mnemosyne (assembly GCA_963668995.1). Taxonomy (NCBI): domain Eukaryota; kingdom Metazoa; phylum Arthropoda; class Insecta; order Lepidoptera; family Papilionidae; genus Parnassius; species Parnassius mnemosyne. The sequence goes on from CAVLGL010000115.1 coordinate 28,143,817, forward strand.
ATATGTTTATCAAAACTTCATGATGCTATAGAGTCGGCATCAGTTTAATAGGGATTAAAATAGGGTATCATTGTAGGTAATTATGATCTATATCATCAAAAATGTAATCAGATCAGCTTGCTATAATTAATGATTGTGATAACGATATTACCAATATTATCACTTAATCAAGGCTTCATATATAGTGACTAGAAAACAATTGTTGTAGTTTACTTTGATACTTCTCGAAAAATGAAGAACAAAATACATATTGCGATAGTTTTAGTTCTTTCGCTAGTAGTAGCCGAGGCTAATATTGTTAAAACTCAGTTATCTGGGTAAGTAGGTTTGTGATCGTATTATAGTAAGATAATTGATTTTAAATAAAACCTATGATATTTTTTTACTTAGCTGCGATAATTTTAGGAATAACTATTAAAAAGTAACATCCTATATACATGCCACTGCTTGGCACAGGACTTCTTTCCTTTCTGAGAGGGTTTTAGGGCAAAGAAGTTTTATAATTTATCGGACATGCAAGTTTTCTCACGGTTTTTCCTGCACTCACACTTTCATTGATGCTGGCGGGCATCAAATTCTGTTTATTCTCGAAGTATAAAAAAAAAGCTAGGGATTTTTTTCAGTTTAAGGAAATGCCGTAGGATGGCGTTATAAAATAATCATGGTAATGCTTGGCTAGTATCGTGTTTGTGTATCGTATCGAAATAATTCTAGGTGCGATATACTTTAAGAAATTTTGTGCTAACACACACTTTGAAATTTTCGCCATAAACCAGGCAGTGTACTCGTATAGATGACGCAAAATCATGCTGAATGACTCATATAGATTAACATAAAAAATCTTCGAAATTAAACAATCTGTTTTTTAATATTATTTATCTTGCTATCTGTTGTTTATTTTTTTTAAATCAATGAACACATTTTGGTGAAGGTCAGACCGATTAATAGGCTGATACATTCATTTAATTCAATGTAACTTACAAAGGGACGGTTAAAAAATTCTCGGCCGCATATAGTATTAGTTATCTTGCCCTCTCGTTATTTATGCTTCTATATATGTATTTGCAGAGTCAGACATGGTCAAAATAGCGCCTTTTTTTTTCAGTGGTAAATGCCTACGCATACCCGCCTCGCGGGGGCAAGGGCGGGTTATGTCGGACTCGCACCAACTAAAACGGCAGCCCCATGGCAGCCCCTTCTCAGGGGAAAACCTCTCTTCCCCATTCTCCTTCTCAGGCAATTCGCACCAGGAACACAAGGCACGCCCCCCTCCACGGCTTCCAACTCCACCTGCGTATCGGAACTCCCCGAGTCCAATACGCGGAGGCCATGGGGCCAGGAAAATCGAGCGCTTAGTAGCACCCGCTTTCCCGACCCCAGCGGCGGATCTGGTCTCTGGCTCCGCCGCCAACCAAGTTTCGACCGCGGAGGGTAGGGAGAGCGGCGCCTCGTAATACCGACACTCCTCTCCCCCCGCGTCCCCACCACCACCGAATCTACGGTGCGGCCCCGTCAGAGTCGCGGAGGATAGGGTGAGTGGCGCATCGCCGTACCAACACTCTTCTTCCTCCGCGACTCCACCTCAGCTGCAGCGGTAGGGGGAGAGGACACCCCTCTCACCGCAGCCCACCGACACACATCCGAAGTGGGCTCGCCATGCCCACTCGGAGTGGCCACCTCGGGCCTGCCCTATACCACGGGCCAGCCAAGGGGTTCCTCTTTGTTCACCACGGGTGACCAAGCCACGGCTACTAAGCCCCCCCGCCACGACAAGGCGGGGACCCGTTCAGGGGGAGGGGGGGGGCAAAATAGAGCCTAGAGCTAGAATACTTGTGGCAACCCCTTCCCCTTCATACTACGTAAGCCAGTGCTTGACTACAATCCCACCTGACGGTAAGTAGTGACACGCCTCGAGCCGGTCATTTGCCGGCATTGTTAGACTTTTGACTACTGTCGTGAACTTCTCCTAACACAAGTATTGTAAGCTTAACTGGAGTAGTTAATAGGAATATTAGTAATTTTAAGGGCACTGCTAGTGTTCTTTATTAAAAAAGCTCCGCAATGCCAAGTTCCCTGCGGCATGTAAAGAGGCAAGGTTGGTCCTCTTGATAAAGAAAGGCAGAGCTGCAGATTCTCCCTCTGTGTACCGTCCCATATGCCTGCCTGTTGGACGAGATTGGCAAACTCTTCAAAAGGATAATTGCCACTCGCCTCAATGGGTATCTGTCGTGCGCCGTTTAATCGTTTCTTATCTGGCTGGTAACCAGTTTGGAATTCGATAAGAGCGATTGCGTTAAATCTGGATATCGTCAATACCTTTAATTTCTTAATATGGGACACAATTAGTAGGGTATTGGCACACCATCAGGCGCACGTTATAGAGGACTATTTGGGCGGTAGGCTCATTTTCTATATGGGGAAATGGTAGATTCAGCGTGAGGTTCCACAAGGGTCAGTGTTGGGTCCGTTACTATCGAACCTCGCCGACGATAATGATAAATATCATGGAAGACAAAATCAATTTACTGCGAACTAGTTAATAATTAAACAGGTGTTTATTTAATTTGTAGTATATTAATATTTTATTACTTATGTGAATATTATTAATTTCAGGTTAAGATGGGGTCATGGATTGTCGGCAGATATAAACGAATATGTTGATAAAACAGTTAACATGCTTGTTCCCTTTATTCAAAACAATGGCCTTGACCCGATGCCGTTACCTGAAGTTGTCGAGGGATTTGAAGTCGTTAGTACATAACAGAAATACATTATTCTTGCGTAATTTATGCGTCCAAGAATAAATTATAGAATACGTAGTTGTAATTTATTATTACAAAGGGTAATATGACAAGGAATTAAACTAGATAAACATAAATATATTTTTTATAGGATATTTTTAAAGGAATACGATCCTAGAATATTAGCTCCTTCGTTAGTTATGTTCATACTAATTCTATATGAACGTGTTAAGTACGAGTATAAGCAAAATTTTAAAATTATTCTAGTCTTCAGGCGCATTCTTGAAGACCAATTAAAAAGGGTGCTAAAGAAGTGTAACTTACATTAAAATTGTATGTGTATAGTTAAGATACTTACCGCAGTATTGTTATAAAAGCGTTGAAACCACATTATGAAATAAAATAATTAGGATTTGATCTCGATTAGAAAATATAGGCCTGGAGAATACTCCTTCCTATGACTCCGATTTGATAATTAATATTATTTCTGTTTAAGACTTGATTCTTATTACTTAGCATCATTGTATGATGATAAGAAATAATATGATAAATTATTCATTATAGTGTAAAAGTATTTTGCATAATTTTCCTTTATACCTATATTCTAGATGTAACATTAAACACATCGTCTTAAACATAACCGTTAAAGATGACTGTGTGTTTTTCGTAATGATTTCCTTATCAACATTAAGATTGTCTTCAAATTACATAACTTTAAATTTCTCTTATGCAGAAACCTTTACTAGTCACATACAGTGCGTGGCTTAAGATCTTCGATGGCCGAATGACGGGCCTAGTCAATTTATCTCGCGCTGGTGACCAGAAAGTCAACTACTATGCTAAGATGCTGCGCGTAAGAGTTGCACTGCAATTCACGGACCTAGAGGTATGTTCACAGTGGTGTTAGGTTTGCAAGTAACAAAAATATACCTACTCAAATTATTTATGTATTGATGAAATCAAATGAAGTTTTTAGATTCAGTTCGTGAACTGAGTTTCATGTTTTATTTATATTTCTGTAATGAGCTAATTAAGCCTTTTTTATGATTTAGGTAGCATCGCATTGATTGTACTCAATTGACAAAAAGTTTTTGTTAAAATCTAAAAGCTTTGTAAATGTTTTATTGTTAGTAAGATTTTATTTTTATGATGTTATTCTATTTAGAGTATTTGATTGATTTAATGTTTCCAATATTTGACTAGTCATTATGTTCCTCTTACTCCAAAATCAGTAAATATGTCTTTTTAAGCCATCACATAAGAATTAAATAGACTTAGTAAGCCAGATATATTGTTAGGCTTTTCTATCCATTACCGGGCTTAACCCACCTTCGAGGTAAGAGGAACAGTCACAATGAACATGAACATTATAATAAATCCTGCTTCTTTCGCAATACCATAGAATAAATAATAGTACTACGGCAATCTCTTCATATAGTTAACTAAGAGTTAAAATATATTTCTCTTACTCCACCTCAATTACACACGTATAGCAAAATTATATATTCTCTAAGGTCAATTTCTATGATCAGTTTTTTAAGTTATTAAATTAAACCCGGGTTTTCCTAAAACAGACTTTTCCAGCCTTTAATAATTACTTAGTACACTACTTGTAAAACTTGTACTTAGCTTGATAATGAATTCTTATGATATATAAATATTTTTTTTCAGATTAAATATAAATACCTCGTAAAAGTCATGAATTTGGGTCCCACAGGCGGCATCGCAGCTTCTTTGGACCGTTTTGTTGTAATAGCAGATGTTCTCATTGATTTTAATAACGACGAAATACATCTCCAGCAATTTTCATTGACAGACATTGGGTAAGTATACGTATTACGAAGGTAAATCAATTTAGCGAGAAGATCATATTGTGCCGGAGATCTTTCCTGCATGAATGTATTGGATCAAAAAAGTTAGTGCGAAGAAAAAATGTCGTATAAAATACTGTATACGAAGTCAACTTTTACTTCTTTAATGTTTAATTTTTGTCTTCAACTTATGACCAGTATTTTCCTAACAGGCAAGTATAACAGCTGGACAGTATAGGCAAATAATTTCAAATTAAAAATTTTGTACAACCGACTTTAATATATATTATTAAGGATAACTCAAAAACTATTGGTCAGGCCTTAATCAATTTATATGGGACCACATGAGAAGCACCAGCTTTCAAATAAAAAAAGAATCATCGAAATTGGTTCACGTGGAACAAAGTTATGAGGTAACACACACATAAAAAAAAACACAGTCGAATTGAGTACCTCCATCTTTTTGAAGTCGGTAGAAAAGTGAGTTCTTATGAGTTCTACTGCCGTGTGAGTGTATAAATCACGGTTACATTAGATTAAAAAAAAACACATTTTGTTTTCCCGCCAGCACGTTATTCAACCTGGCAACATACACAGGCACCCTGAAGACTGACGAGAAGATCCTAGAGCTGGAAAAAGAGATAGACAAGTTGCGCTGGAATATTATAGGATTATGCGAAATCCGAACAGAGGGGGAGGACACGGTAATCTTCGAATCCGGCAACTTGTTCTATCACCGGGAGGGCGACCATCTGTCCCAAGGAGGTGTCGGATTTATCGTTCACAAGTTTCTAGTTAACAACGTTGTAAAGATTGAGAGTGTGTCGATGAGGGTTGCTTACCTTATACTCAGAATCACCAAACGGTATTCGCTGAAGGTCATACAGGTTTACGCCCCAACCTCGGCACATCCAGTAGGTGGAGGCAATTTATGAGGATATATCTAGAGCTATGCATTACTCGAAAACCCAATACGGTGTTAATAGGAGACTTCAATGCAAAACTAGGCACAAGAGAGAACGGTGAGCTGAAGGTAGAGAAATTTTGAATAGGGCAACGGAACCCAAGGGGCCAGCAGCTGGCCGACTTCATGGAGAAAGAAGGACTCTTTATGATGAACTCTTTCTATTAGAAGCGGCCCCACAGGAAGTGAACGTGGTCGAGCCCCGACGGTTCGGCGAAAAATGAGATTGACTTCATTATGACGCCCAGACGACAACTGTTCAGTGATGTCTCAGTGAAAACCGACAGCGATCATCGAATGTTGGGAGGCACACTGAACCTAAACGTTAAGTTGGAGAGGTAACGTCTAATGAAGTCAACGCTCCGTCCCCCTCGTGCTCTAATCCAAGGTCCCGTAACCTTTCAGCTCGAAATACGAAACCGTTTCAGTGCCTATATGATTGCAATGCAGTGGACGATATGAATGACAAGCTCGTGGAAACTGTTCATGCGGTCCGATCCGATCACACTCTTATGGCTGTTAGACGGGAAATGAAGCTGCAGCAGATTTGACAGCATAAAGGTATCTGAACAGACAGATCTCCAAATGCATTCGGCGAGACTTATGCAACTTTAATACTGCTCTTATTGAAGAAGCGATCGAGCGCTACCATGGTTCCAAAGTCTTTTCCAGAAAAGCCAATTGTCAAAGCTGAAGACCGAGTATGGCAGCATCATTTCCGGGACACCTAAGATTTTGAGTGAGATTAAGAGGTTCTATGGGCAGCTGTACACATCATCTTTGGGGCCACACGCAGGTGTGAGTGACGATCCAAGAGCAATCTTATCCGACACTATTCCGATGATATTCCGGAAGTCAGTCTGAGCGAGATTAGAATGGCTCTCCAGCACCTTAAAAACGGCAAGACCCCAGGCGAGGATGGAATTACAGCGGATCTTCTGAAAGCTGAAAGGGTGGACAACCGGAACTTGAAGTTTTTCAGAAGCTGAATCAATCAATTAAAAACTACAGACCGATTTCCCTTCTGAGCCGCGTCTACGTGCTGTTTTCGAGAGTCATTACGAATCTCAGACTCGATGACTTCCAGCCCCCCGAATAAGCCGGTTTCCGAAAAGGCTTTAGCACTATAGACCACATACAAAAATCGGCAAATTAACAAAAAAACGAGGAGTACAATTTACCCCTATATCTTGCGTATTCTACTATGAGAAAGACTTTGATTCCGTCGAAATTAGGGTGGTGTTGCAGTCCCTTCAGCGGTGCCAAGTTGACTGTCGGTATATAGAAGTGCTGAAGTGTTTGTACAGTAGGACTACAAAGGCTATCCGAGTACAAAACCAGAGGTCGAGACCTATCCAACTGCAGAGAGGTGTAAGACAGGGTGACGTTATATCCCCGAAACTCTTCACTGCATTAGAAGACGTTTTCAAGCTTCTGGACTGGAAAGGATACGGTATTAACATCAACGGCGAGTACATCACTCACCTTCGATTTGCCGACGATATAGTCCTTATGGCAGAATCGCTAGAGAACCTAAGCACTATGCTCAATGACCTCAATAGTCCCTCCCTCTTAAGATGAACATGGACAAAACAAAGATCATGTAAAACGTCCATGTCACACCTATGCCGGTAGTTGTTGGGAGCACTAATCTCGAGGCTGTTTGTATGTTTACCTGGGACAAATAGTCCAAATAAGTCCAACTTCGACCGAGAGGGCAATCGACGGATTCAACTCGGTTGGGCAGCGTTCGAGAAATTACGATACATCTTCTCGTCAGGTATACCTCAAAACTTGAAAACGAGACTGTACAACCAGTGCGTGTTGCCAGTAATGACTTGTGGAACTGAGACGTGGTCTTTCATTGCTGGCCGTATGAGGAAGCTCAAGATCGCTCAGCGAGCCATGGAGAGGGCTATTCTCAGGGTTTCTCTGCGTGATAAACCTAGAAATGAGGATATCTGCAGTAGAACCAGAGTGACCGACATAGCCCAATGGATTATATGGCTCGAAGAACCAGCAACCGATGGGGAAGAAAGGTTCTCGAGTAGCAGCCTCGTACCGGTAGGTGAAATGCAAGGAGACCCCCCACTAGATGGAGTGACGACCTGGTAAGATATGCAGGAAGTTGATGGATGCAGGTGGCTCAGGCCGTGCTTCATGGCATTCCTTGGGGGAGGCCTATGTTCAGTACAGTGGACTTGTAAAGGGCTGTAATGGTGATGATGATGATGATACGTATTCCAATAAAATCTTGCGGTTATGTATGTTAACAACTTTTTTACAGACGACTGCGTGCAAAGCTTACCGGCAACGTGCTTACCGATTGGTTGATTAATCCAGTCATAAATGTATTTACAAAAATATTTGACACGGTTATTATCAAGTATGTCGAGTGGAACATTCGCTCAGCTTTACAAAACGGAATCAATTTAATCAACACAAATCTGCAAGAATTAATCAAACACCTTGAATCATATAATTAATCTTCGTTATTCGATTATTTAAATAAAGATAAATTTGTTTTAAAAACTGTGTATTATTTTGGCGGTACCTCTGAAAACTCACCACCTACACCAGCTGTTTTGTTCCCAAGTGAGTATTTGGCTCTGCCGCCGACGATGTTTTGGCTGCGGAGGGTATTTTGCTGACTGCTTGCATATTTAACTTTATAAAGTTAACTATTTATTAGGGAATTTCACCTATTTTATCTGTTGTGATTTTAGCAAACTGTTGTTTTTCAAATATATTAGAACATAATCCCTTAATCAAATTTCTCTAACTCAGACAGTCTTATTGGTAATAACTTATTACAGTTAACAAAACGTGGTTTATTGATACAATCGTGTTTAAACTATTGTTCTTCTATATGTCTTTCTAATTAAGTAGGCAAGTCTCTTTGTCATGGTGCCATGGCGCAACGACTATAGATGTACCAATTTGGAACTCGAGTTTAGCAACTTGAGCTTAAACTCGAGTTACTCAACGCGGGTTCGAATCCCGCACGGAACAAGTATTTGTATGGCCTACAAATAATTGTTCCGGGTCTGGATGTTTGTCCTTGTGCAATTTATGTTTGTAAACTGCCTCCACGACACAGGAGAAAATCCTAGTGTGGGGGTAACGTTTTTTAAGAAAAAAAAAGAGAAAAAAAAGAGAGAGAGAGAAGAGAGAGAGTTAGCAGTACGAAACAGAGTAAATGATATGTTACAAATTACTTTTTTAGAAATTTGTTTTAATATCTAGCTCTTTGGTGGTTTGGGATAACTATAATTACCAAACTTATTAATATATTATATTGTATTGTAGGATTGAATATATAGATTTATATTTTAGGATTGAAATAAAAATGTATATTTAGTATGTATCACATACTTATGTACTTTTGGTTTTAATATTAGTTAAAGTAAGTACCTGTATTTAACAACTAAACTAGCTATATAGTCTTCACGAAACAATAGTCTAGCTTTAAGTATGTGGGTACACAAGCTATCAACAGATTAATTATCACTGTTAAAATTTTAATAAATAAATTAAATCTTTTTCAATTTCAAAATATTTATTATAAGTTAAGTGAGTTAACATTTAGCGTTAATTTAAAATATGATGTATCTTACAACTTAACCACCCTTTCTTGTATTACAACAATAAGTCTATTACTTACGTAACTATAATGATGATAATTAATCAAAATTATAACAGAAATTAAATTACATAACTTAGCTATTATAAATTTCTTAATGACAAATTGTTTTGGTTGTAGGTAGCTAAATACTCTTTGAAACGCAAAGCGCGCACACAACGAACGAATCGCACTCTTACTCTCATGCTAGCCCACTTGATGCGTTCTTTGTACGGCAGCCCAAACTCGAGTTAGGGAGATCCAACTCGAGTTAACTCGAGTTGACCCGTCACTAGCCGCGACTATCTGAAGCGATAACGTCACCATCATTTTATTTTATTTTGATTTATGTAGAAAATCGCGTATATAGTAATTATTAACATTAATGTAACTAACTAAAAGTATGGCCAATAACAGGTTTCCTTATATTGCTTGATGGTAGGTACGAGGGAGTCACTGAAAGTTTTTAGAACTGGCCACATGTAAACGATATAATAAAAAAATAAGAACAAATTTTGAAAATAGAACTCTTTTCCAATATTATTGTGTATGTATTTTATTAATTTGTCATTTGTTTATGATTTGGCGGCAAATTGAAAATTGTCTGTGTCACGTCAGCATGAATTTAACGCGAGAAAATTTTCGTGCAATGATTTTTTATGACTTTCGATGTCATTTGAGTCAACAAGAAAGATATGCTACCAGCATGATTTTTTAAAGTTCCTTTCGCTGTCCCGTGCACTATATATAGGTCATTGCTATTGTCTTACTATTGTGTTTGAAAACCGGACAGGGAACGTGTTAAATTGTCTTAACTCGTGAAATGTAAGTGCTTCCATCAGATGGATGCTCGCTTCTTGTACCTCAATAGACCCTTTTTTCAAAACTGTGTATCCGTTCGGGTTCTAAGAAATGAATGGCAAGTTAAAATCTCTTAATACTACAAAATTATCATTTGGAGAAAGCTCGATAATACTGTTAACTTTTTCTAATAAAACCGAGATCTGATGGCATTTGATGAACGTCAGGGGCATGGGCATGCAACGATACTTAGAATATAGGTAAAAAATGATACGTTTTATGTGCTTCCATCCACATTCCGAAGCGCTAGGCTAGACTTATTTTAATCTCACTAGAGGGCACACTTATATATTAAGTCTATGCATACGCAATAATCCATGCGCACTACGCAGTTAGCAGTTAGTAGCGGTCACTGGTGTGTTTTCTTTCATAATAATTAATTTTGCTTACATAATAACTAATATTTCTGCCGTGCTGTTTTGTTTTTTTTTTTTAATGTCGCGAAAGTAATGTGTTTTTAAATGTGACCAATTAGGTAAGAATGTTAGTGTGCAGGGAGTTTTGGGGGTGATAAATCGATTTAGCTAGGATTTATTTTTAGAATGCCGTTTTATCTGTGTTTTCAGGCAATGAAAAACTGCTAAAATATCATTAGAATACAAAGGTGAATTTCGGCACTACGTACAAGGTTATAATAGGTCAGGTGGGAAATCGGGCGGTCCCGAAATCAAAAGACCCCGGTTCGAGTCCAGATGTGTTATTTTCCCAAGTTTCTTCTTTAGTAAGAATTAAGCGCCATCTGTTAGGCAAAGCACTGCGTAATAACGAAAATGAAATTTGAGTTGCGCATATATCTCTAGTATATGTACAGTAATCTATGGTCAGGGGCAATATATGTCACACAAATATGTAAGTTGGAATTTGCAGCGCATGCGCGTGTGAATTATCCATATTTTTTTAATAACTGGCTTTACGGCTCTGGGTTCTAGCCCTTCTGAGCTTGAAGTTACAATTTATAATTATCCTTCATAGTACACTGCTACACAATACGTTGATGCGTCACATTGTGCAGCCCTTGGGAGATTTTGACGGCAACTTAAGCCAGCAGACAGCTGACAATTGGCGATGGTATCTCAAGGCGCCTAAGCAGACAGACACCTTATCTTGAAGATCACATCACCATTATTTAAACAATAATACCGGCGTAGCAAGCCGCCGCCGGTCAAGTTCTCGCCAAAACCTCGTTATATATATATATATATATATATATATATATATAAATAAGATAAAACAAGAGTTATTCTGGAGTTTTTAAGAATTGTGGTAGATAGCAGTACTATTCAGGTTGCCTATAAAAAAAAAGAAAAAAATATTTAAAAAATTGTGGTCATGGTAGTGAAAAATATCATAAACGGTCTCAATTTCTGAAGAATTTCATTTTTTTTATATAACTTAAAATATAATTGGGATATATTTTTTTTTCTTTTTTTACCCGATTAGTCCGGGGCAGGTCTATCCTCCGGTGTTGGCTTATCGTTGAATTTTGGGACACGTTGTATATATATATATAGCGGAACATTTATCTATTTCCAGAAACAGATTAATGTTTCGCTGCATGACTATATTACAAAGACAAATACATACACATTTACACTTCGTACAAAAGCACCACATATAATATTTATAAATAATATTATACGTGTTGTAATGATGATAATGATGATGAATATTTGTTTAATTTACCTAAAATAACATATCTCTTCATACAACATACATTCATATAAAACCAACGAAAAATTATCCTACAGTTTGAGATCATTGATAATACGTAATATTCATAGTATGTAAAACTAGCAAAATTAATCTTAGACTTAAGTAACACGAACAACTATCTCTCACTTCGGCAGTTGCTAATTAATAGTGACTTGATTTTTTGTATTAGGGGGTAGAGTATATAAATTATGAATTGAATCCTTAAACGATTTGAGTAATATAGCTGAGTCAACATAAAAGCGTGCGGGCTTATAAAGATTATATATATAGCGTGCTTTGTGGCATTCCTTGGGGAAGGCCTATGTTCAGCAGTGGACTTATAAAAGGCTGTAATGATGATGATGATGATGAAGCTGGTTTTGTTCATAATTCCCAAAAAATCATTCCATATCTCCGTAAAAAGTATAGTATTCAATTTCTCCATTTCTTTTGCTAGGCTTTGGACTTCGTTTCTTGTTTCTCTTGGTAGATTGATGTCACTTGCAATTAAGGACAAAGCTTCGGGAAAAATTATCATGGCTTTCAAAAAAGTTTAAAATGATATCTGCCATACATTGTGCACAATGTTTATCCATAGGAAAAAACTGCAAAAATCTCTCAATAGGCTCTCCATCTTTTATGTATCTAACGATGAAGGTTAGTTGACAATTGTTTTAAAAACTTGCTGTCCCATTAAATTAATAATCTCATTCCAAATATTTGCAGACAAATATGATGTAGGTTCTTCCTTGTCCACGATTTCTGCAGTTTCGTACATGTTCAGCAAGAAAAGGATCAAATTCACTTATCAATTATAGGCATCCCAAATAATCCTCGTTATTTTGAAACCCCAATATCTTACTAGCACCACGAAAAGGAAGATCTCTAGAAGCTAAAAATTTCAATGCTGCAACAATTCTTCTATCTAATAGCAGTCCACTGATTTCTTCGACGGTGAATAAAGGAGCCATTTTCTTTCTAAAGACTGACCATTCATCAATTTATGGGTAAAATATTTATATTTTAATATCTAGTTTTTTCTTTACATATACCACTTGAATCGGGAAAACTTGCAGAAATTTCGGAGAAGTCACCATTTTTATTTTGGAAAAATAATGGCCCTTTTCAAATCCAAATATCGCGTAATTCTTCTGTTAAAATTTCATCACAATACGTACCAGGATCAGGAGATAAAATTTTCAAGCATGTAGTTATTAACTCACATTAGCTTGAAGTAGATGGTTCAGCATCTGATGAGTGTTGGTCTTTTTTGTCACACGTATGATATTTTTCCATTTGATATTCAGAAGTATTTCGAAATTGAGCTGATGACGGTGAAGAATTAGTCGGCCTGTTTGTTTCTTCAACCGTAAAAAAATGTGTGAGCTTAGGAAGTTTTTTAGTTATTTCTTTTTGAGTTACAACCTTTTTCCTTTTTTGAGGGCCACGTAAATATGTTCTTTTCGATTTAATAAAATTAATAAATAAACGAAGACGTTAAAACTTCTATTATCTTAAATAATTTCTATGAAACAAAACAAAATCACACCACAAACTTTACCGTACAAGTTTGACCTTTTGGGAAATTCCCCAACCAAACACAATGTCGAGTTCTATGTAGTGCATTGTATAGACTCTGCAAACTCGAATTTGAAATTTAGGTAACCGCGGAACTACATATTTTCTTCCTAAGAAATCTTTCAATGCCACTTTTTCTGTCAAAGACGTCAACGTGTGGCTTGTTACTGCTCAGAGGTTCCAGAATGTCACTAACAATACCCTCATTTACTCTATAAAATTTTGTGTCGGGTTATATTTCCTAAAATAAAAAAAGATTGTATAGTTTAAGCAAATATATATCGGCCTTTCGGGGGCCCCCTAGACGATAGGGACTTTAGAGCGCCCCGTGTGCCCTTATGGTAAAGAGGGTACTGCCCATGAGGATTAAGATGAAATGTCTCGTTTCCATTAAAAAGGGTCTCCGGTTTTGTACACTCACCATACGAAACACAACAGCATTAAGCTAATATTTTACGCTGGTATTCTGTGAGAGCGTTGTCCTACCCCGGTCGAGCCGACCCATTCGTGCTACAAACATAATTTAGCTGCAGCGTGGCTCTACCATGTATTTTTTTTATAGAATAGGGTGACAAACGAGCACACATTCCACCTGATGGTAAGTGGTTGCTGTGGCCCATAGATATCTACATTTATCCTCGTTTGCGAATCAAAATGTAGATGCGTTGCCACCCGTGAGGACTAAGATGGAATGCCTCGTTTCCAGTAAAAAGGGTCTCCGGTTCTCTACACTCACCATACGAAACACAGCAGTGTTAAGCTTCTATTTGACGCTGGTATTCTGTGAGAGCGTGGTCCTTCCCCGGTCGAGCCGACCCATTCGTGCTATAACTATACTACTAATATAGCTATATATAATAAATAAACAAATATGAATTAAAATAAATATTTTTGAGTACCTATAAATGTTAAGTCTTATTAATATACTTACTCTTATTTTTCTCTTAGCTCTAAGCAGACAATCAACGGCGATATTATTTAGCATCTCAATGCTAAATAATATCGCCATTGATTGTCTGCTTAGTTAAGCTGACGTCAAAATCTAAAGACTTCGTAATGTGACTCATCAATAAAGCTAATGTGAAATTTTATGAAAATATACGTCATGTCAGACCTACGACATAGACTGTATGCGCATAGATCCCTTTGCCTGAAAAATCAAAATTATTAAAAAACTAATGATTATATCATAGTGATGGGACTCGAGTGAAATTTAATCACTGGAGTCTGTCGCCAGTGATACCTAGTCACTTGAGTGTCACTCAAATGAAGATAAAACTCGAATGACTTTTTCACTCGAGTTACTCGTCTGTCAAAAACTAATAACACCATTGTTTTCCACGATTTTTAAAGGTTATAAGTCTTGACAAATCATTTTGATTAGAACTTGGACTTTTTTTGTTTCTGCTTAGTAAGCGATGCATTAGGTCTTGCAAGCAACTGTAGTTGCTGAAAATGCCGTTTCATTCATTGAGTTATACAAGACTAGAGGAGCAAACCACATTACCGAGCGCCGAAAAAAGTTAAGCCACTATCTAGCCGCGAGGACGTAGCTTTGAAACCACTAAACCTTTTTAAGTAAACATATATCTGTCTCACTTACACAAGTCACGAAAACAATACCGTAGCTAAGATTAGATAAAGATAGACACACAAACATGCAGTGACGGATTGGTATTACTTACTATATGAAATTTTACCCAAAAATAAGCAATAAAAAAGGGTTTTTTAAGCAGTTATTTGTTTTTATTTTAAATATGTATCTTTGCTTATCCGATGAATAGAAGTATAACTAATGAAATGAAAGATTTTTCGAAGTATCTTTTATTGTACTGATAAATCAAACAAAAAATAAATCAAGTTAAAAAAATCAATTTTGGGTTTCTTAACTTGAAATATTCATCAATTGTGAAAGCATCGGCAAGTCTTTGTCTCCTAAATTTGGTCTCATGACATTAGCCACAAAAACTGTGGTTATTAATATATTTTTAAGTTAATACTAAATGGTGTTAATCTGTCGTACTAATCCTCTTAAATAAACACGTTCGCCATCGCTTTTTGGTCCTAGTTTGTCTTGATCCCGGAAGTGCTTAGAAATAATGATAATAGATTTCTTAGGCACCCAGTGAGTCTCCTTTCTCAGCAATCGTATTATTTCCACCCACTTCTTACGGTGTGCTGCATCTTTAGGTACCCTGCAAAATTATTAATATAAAATAGGTAATAAAATATAATTAATAGATCTATAGATCTCTAGAATATTCTAAAATAAAAATAATTAATTCCTTTTTATAAAGGTTAAAACATAGTTATAATGACAACTTCCAAAATATTTAAAATCAGGGCTAACAAATTAATTTATTCCATAAATTATATAGTCGTAATAGTGTAATGTGGGAAAATTGCAAAGGCATAAAAGTGGCAACATTGAACCTAAATTGCAATATTCGATATTTTATTTCATTTTTTACGTTAATATGAAAACATAAACTAAAACTTACGTGTGGAAAGTGATTCCGCTTGATTAATTATGTTTTTGTGACCTTGAATCGCATTCTTTCACTACGCATTTACCTATTTTTTTGTCGTGAATCGTTCGGCGTCGCATTGAACATAGAACCGATGTTGCTTGGGCATATGGCTGTGGCCATATGTAAAGTGGCAACGCTTTGGCGCGGCAATTACTTATCTAGTGTAACATAAATCAATGGTTTCATTGATGTAGAATTGGAATCGGCAGACGTGGAAGCAGAACTCTTACTTTCAGTAGTTTAAAAACACGCATGAGATGAAATTGACTCACCCCTTATATCGTTATGCTAAATCTGATGTTTATTCTCCATATTAAGAGGAGTCAAGAAGGCAGTATTCTCAAAGTATTTGTTATTTTCTTGTACAACTTAAAAATAACTTTTTTGTTAAACATTTCTGTCGTAAAAAGTTCCAAAAAAGCTATCTATCACTCATTTCATGTTCGAAATGAGTGATAGATAGCTTTTTATTACTACGTGTTCGTAGTAATAGCAAACAGTCTTAAATAAACATATTACTAAAAAAACTACTCACTCAAATTTGTACTTAATATCAAATGGAAGATACATCGGCTAAACCCGTCTTAACTTGAATTTCTCACTGGAGTAGGTACAAGCCACTGGAGTGGTTCGAGTTGACTCGAGTCACTCGTGATCCGAGTAGTCATATTACTAGAGTGCGAGTAAAATAAAAGCTCGAGTGTAACACGCTAACACGGCTCGAGTCTAGCGATGCAAAGTTTTTAAAAATATCGATATATTGATATCGATATATATTGAATGAAGTTGATATTTATATATCGATATATCGGTCAAGTACGCCGAAGCCGATATATCGATATTTTATCGATATTTTCCTTTTTTTTTTAAGGTTAATAAAACGAAAATTTGGAAATAAAAAATGTATTATTTTAATATATAATTTTAAAAAAAATTTATTCCAGTATTTTGTAACCAGCTATTGAACTTAAAAACAATAACTTAGAAAGTCTGCTTCCATGTAACCGGTTTCGGCTCTGGGTTATAGTAGCTCCTGCCTTCGAAAAAAGACGTTCTGATGGAACACTTGTTGCTACAATCGGTAGATGACACATTGCCACTTTAAAAAGATTCGGATATACACCCTGCATCTCTTGCCATGTTTCAAGAACATTTACTTTTAAAGTATTTACAGGGGCAGAGAGATATAACGTGAGTTCATCGTCACCGTCAGTTTTTTTCTTTTTATCTGCGTGTGAGCCAAAGATTTGTGGTACTTCCAAAAATCAAATTCAACTTTTTCTTCATCTTCTGAAGAAGTTGACGAAGCCGTTACGGCAGATTTATATTCAGAAATGAATTTTCTAATTCGAGACATTGCTTTCACACAAGCTTCCGGTTTTTTAAAATGCAAGCTCTTGAATCGCGGGTCTAGCAATGTAGAAACGGCTAACAACATGTTGTATTCAAGATGGCCGAAACGCTTTTCTATCTCCAGCGTTATATTTCTCTTCAATTCGTCAGCAATAGTCGAAGTCACCCCCAATTCCTTGTATTGGTCAATTGCACAACTCACCATGGGTACAATTTTAGAAACGGTGACGTAACGTTCGGCAGAAGCCTCTCTTGTCATAGCTTCCAGTGGACGCATAACATAAGCAACATCTTTTATAGTGTTGAGCTGAACTGCTGTCAACATTGTAGGTGCATCTATTTTACAAAAAATTATGTCACTTATATATGGCGCCAAATCCAAAAATCGTTCAAGCATATAGTACATGGAATTCCATCTCGTTTTTACATCAAGTATCACTTTAAGAGCTTTTTCATCGGGTATTTTACTTTCTATTTGCTTTCTTTTTAATTCCAATGTCATGTCTTGTCTCTTTTTTACGTATTTTACTATATTCCTAACATGCTCTATTATATCACTCAGTCCGGAAGTTTTTCTTATGGCCTCTTCAGCAACTCTATTTATCATGTGAGCAAAACATGGGATGTGTTTGTGTGCCCCAAACGTCTCTCTTATTGCTTTAACCATATTTGCACCAGAATCTGTAACGAAAGCCATAACTTTTTCAGTATCTATATTCCAACTTCTTAATATTCCTGTCAATTGTTGTCCAATGTACTCGCCATTATTACTTTCTTCTAATTCGAAAACTCCAATAGTCACAGATTGTAATTCATTCTGTTGCAAAAAATGAACAGTAAGTCCCAGATAACCAGTGTTAGTCAATGTCTCTGTCCAAATGTCTGTAGTCAAACTAAAGTAATCCACATTTTTCAATTTATCCGCCACAAATTTTGATAATGTGTCATACTTTTTATCAATCTTTGCTTTAATTGTTTCCCGACAAGGCACTTTATACAAAGGGGCTAGTTCCTTAATCAAATGTCGAAAACCTTTTCCTTCAACCGCATAAAACGGCCTATTATCAACTGCAATAAAATACGCAATAGCATCTGTTATCCGGTCGTATTTTGCACCAACTTTAGAATATTGATACACATTTTCAAAAGCCTGTTTTATTTTTGGAGTGTTTGCAGATGTATTAGGAGTAGCTGGCTTAGTTGTAGGAAACACAACCACAGCAGACGAACAAGAAGCTTCAACAGTATCAACTGACGTTTCAGGGGGTTTAGCACTTTCGTCCGATGTTTGAAGATTAACGCTGACTCCAGCACTTCTAGACAAACTAGAAGAAGTACCACCACATTCAGTCAACTTACTGAAAAAGAAAAAAAAAACAACGATACTTATTTTTATTTTGCTAGACTAAATATATAATTGTTTTTGTCTTATACAACCATTTGCATGCTTAGGTATATTTTGTCAAAAAAAGAATATATGCGTTTATATATTCGCGTTATGTATCCGCTTATACCGATATTGATATATTCAATCGTCGATAGTTCACATAATACTAAAGATAAAACGAATGATAACTTAAAAATTTGTTTTAAATATTTCCATCAAATGTAACCTAAATTACATTAAATTGTACATTCATAGTATTTTGTGTTTATTAACTGAGAAACTAGCGACATACCGTTGTGATTTATCCAAGGATTTATCGTCCACATCACAATCTTCTGGATGTTTGTGTTTCATGTGTGATGCTAGATTGCTTGTATTTCCAGAAGTTTTAACTCGTTTGTTACAAATAGTGCAAATAACATTACCGTCTCCTTCTTTTTTGAAATAAGACCACAATTTACTTCTTTTCATATTTAAATTAGCAGTAAATAAATACAAAAATAACAATCAATGACAGCTCAGCTCAGCCTACTCAAGTCTACCACAGCCACAGACTTACACACTTACCATAGATTAGAGAACAGAATCACTTTGTAATACAGTCAGTGTTGCCATGTCAGTAATAGCATTTTACCCGGTTTTGTGAATATTTTAATTTGTGCTGGTTTTCAATATTTTGTTTCGATATATCGCGTTTTTTACGATATTGAATTATCGATATCGCTATATCGATAACTATCGACATTTTTAGGTGTCGATATATATCGGTTCTCCGATATATCGTTGCATCCCTACTCGAGGCCATCACTAACATATCATTCGTATTGGAATTTAGAATTTTTTTTAGAAAGATTTATTTCTTTTTGTGATTATTTTGCATATTCTTAATAGAAGGTTGTTTTAAAACTTTATATATGGAACTACGTAATAACTCTGTTGTAATCAAATGTCACAAATGTCGACATGTACTATTAAACGATCTGAACATTGCTCATAATAAACAATTGTGTGATTCAAAAGGTTGTGATAATTTCGACGTGAAAAAGTTTATTTATCTACATGAAGATAAAATTCCATCTTGGATCAAAAGAAAAGTAGAGAATGAGCAATGGACCAAGGGAAAATTACATTGTGAAAATTGTGGCTGCAAAGTAGGCTCCTTTGATTTTATTTCAGGAAGAAAATGTGATTGTGGAATGGCAGTATTACCTCCAATACATTTTGTAACTAGTCAAGTTGATATAGCTTTACCATTAATACATTTATTAAATAAATAAAATTGTGTGTTATTAATACATTAAGACATTTAACATTTAGTAATGCATATATTTAAAAGATCACATAACTTTACTAAAAAGCTGTAGTATGAGATTCAATTTGCCCTTAGATTAATAAACAATAAAGGAAAACATTCAATACAAGTAGAATCCGAGAAATTAAAAATATTTTTAGGACATACGAGGGCTGCACTAAAAGTATCGGGAATAGAATATTTCCACTGTTCCTGTCATATTAAAATCTTTTTAATTGAAAAGTCCTTGGTTTTAAAAATCGAATACCATTTATTTATTTAAAAAAAGATTCTCGGTCTTGTCACAAGGTTTTGTCAAACTTGTTTAGTCATTGAGAAAATGGAATTAACTCAAGAAAATTCAAGAGCGATGTTTTATTATGACTTTTAAAGTGGTTTAACACAAAAACTGTGTTGACCGGATGATTTCTGCATTTGGTGATGAAGTCCCATCCAAAACCACAATTTATCGCTGGTTTGCTGAATTTCAACGTGGATGTGTCAAGCTCAGTGATGATCCCGTCAAGGTCGTCCAAAAACTGCAGTCACCCAAGAAAACGTTGATACTGTGCGTAAGCTGATTGAGGAAGATCGATATGTGACATACCACGAAATTCAGGCAACTTTAGACATTGGCATGAGTCAAATACAAATAATCTTGCATGAACAATTAGGTGTAACAAAGTTGTTTTCCCGATGGATACCGCATTCGCTCTGTGAAGAGCAAAAAGCGGCTCGCGTTACTTGGTCCGCCAGAACTCTCGAAAGATTCCACGCAGGATCCTCAAATGCTGTATACAACATCGTATCAAATGACGAATCCTGGATATACGCGTACGAACCCGAAACAAAAAACCAGTCACGAGTTTGGGTGTTCGAAAATGAGTTAACGCCAACAAAAATTGTTCGTTCACAGTGTTGCAAAAAAAATGGTGACCACGTTTGTCTCCAAAACTGGCCATGTTACGACTATTCCCCTTGAGGGACAAAGAACGGTTAATGCAGAATGGTATACTAGCACTTATTTGCCACAGGTCGTTTCTGAACTCCATAAAAAGAACTGCAACCGCCGCATCATCCTCCATCACGACAATGAGAGTTCTCACACCGCACACAACAAGTTTTTAGAGCAAGAAAACATAGAATTATTAGACCATCCACCGTACAGCCCCGACCTAAGCCCTAATGATTTCTATACTTTCCCTAAAATAAAGAATAAATTGCGTGGACAGAGATTTTCATCACATGAAAAAGCTGTGGACGCCTACAAAACGGCCATTTTGGAGACCCCAACTTCGAATGGAATGGTTGCTTCAATGATTGGTTCCATCGTATGGAAAAATGTGTCAAATTTCGCGGAGAATACTTCGAAAAGCAATAAATACATTTTTAAATAGTAATGTTGTGTCACTTCCTTGATTCCCGAAATTTTCAGTGCCGCCCTCGTATCCCCTTTTCAGAGCTGTCAAACAATGCAGCAGAACAGCAAACTTTTCTGCTTAAGTCTCAAAATGGGAGTTTATTGGTTTTGCTTTCATAAATCAATACATTGATCATATTTGTATGTAAACATAAACTTTATTCAAAATAGCAACAATTGTTTTTAAACATAATTATTCCACGGCCATAATATTTTGAACATTGTCATTTACTTCAATGTCTCTGCATTGTGCTGCTTGTAGCTCCCTTCGTATCTGTCAACAATTAAACTTTTAGTAATGTTTGTATTAAATAAATGAAATTTGGACATTGAAAAACTAATTATTTATGTAATTCAAATACATACAAATACACTTTAAATTTAAATTACATATACAAACCTCTGGTGTGATAGTGGGGTGATATTGTTTTCTCAACAATTCTAGAAGAGCGTCTCTCTGTTCTGTAGATATATCAGCTTTGTATCGTTGAACAAATGTTAACAGTGCTTGATGCCATAATACTGGTAACGTGCGATGGTCAGATTGAAATCTATAACAGATTATTTTAACTATTCATACTACACAATATTTTACTACATAATTTAAAGTTTGTCATTCCTTAAAGTAGTAAATTTCATCCATATCATTTCATACATAATAAATTATTGTAATTTAAATAATATATCAAGATAAAAAATTATGAAGTACTAAAAGAATTGTTTAAGTTACCTTAGAAAATGAAAAACAACAGAATCCACTACTCTATAAGGAAGTGCATATTTTTTATCAAATAATATTCGCAGAAAGATTGAATTAGCGCCTGTATAATCCATTTCAGCTATTTTTAATAAGGCTGCACTGGAGTGCAAGACTGGGACTGAGTTACGGGCTAATACTGAGCCCACAATTATAGCTTCACGCAATGTACAATCCCCAGACTGAAATAGTAAAAGCAATCAATACAAATATACACTAATATATCATAATCTACACATAAATATAATTGAAGTGACTGTCTGTAATATTGAAATAACTGGCTTCTATTAAGCTCCTCAGGGGTTTATTTGCATGCTATATGCATGCATTAACAACAATTTTAAAAAAAAATGTCTATCTGTCTGTCCAGGCTAATCTTTGGAATGATAAAAAGGAAGAAAAGATGTTGGGTCATGGATTTCATTGAAAGAAGGAGACTGGATAATGTGGATGATACAATATGGGACATGCAATTTGGCCATTGATATGATTTTGACCATTTAATTATGGAAATTAGAAAATGAAATACAAATTATATAAACTCAATTCCTGTATCCCATAAACATCTGGAATTATGATAGTCTTCTTTAACTAGTAGACATTTTCTTGAGACCAATCTATAATTATTATTGTATCTATATTTATTCGATCATGTCACGAGAATACTACAGCACTTTGAAAAGACTGCTCCGAGGAGCGAGCGTGTCTACACAAAAGGACGCTCTGTCCATTATTTACGTGCTAGTGTGCTGTTTACATCAAGGAACGAGCATATTTAAAACATTGCATAAAATCTTCCCGAACAAATACAGAAAAACAAAACAATGCTCTGTTTGCTCGAAATAAAACTGATAGGGTGGGGCGAATCAGCATCAATTTGTTTTGTCTAAATCTGTCTTAATATCCTTAATCATTCTAGAACATTATTTAACATTCAATATCGTTCTTGAACATTTTACAATATGCTAGAGCATTCTGGCACATTTTAGGTAATTTTCTAAGACTGAAACATTTCAGAATATTATCCATCATTCTGACCAGAATATATTTATATAAAGTTTAGAACTTTCTAGAAAATTCTAATACTGTTACTCTAACACACTGAGCACCACTCAAAACATTTTCGACTCTATATAAAAGAAATACAATCTGTTAGGAAAATATATACAGTCTGTTCGCTTAGATACGGTCGCCTTTGTATCACGCCGCTTTGGTAGGTACGTGCCGCATCTTGTTAAAGAAGAATTAGGCATTTTGAAACTAAGCGCCATAGTGAAAGGTTCTTTGCCACCTAACTCATGTTTATTATTTATATTCGGATTTTAGTACAATATAACCTTATGAATATAAACATATTCCTAGAATAGAAAAACATTTATATAAGAAACAGTAAGAAATAATAAAGGGAAAATAATAAGTGCGCCTCTGGATGTACTGACACTATCTTAGTGAACAGACTATAATATATATATATGTACCAACTGTTACCCGCGACTTCGCCCGCGTGGTATTTATTATTATTGGATGGATTTCATAGGTTTTATTTGTTTTTGCGTGAAAAACCAAATTATTTTTCCATTATAAAGTTGCCTAAGTTATGCCCTATAACACCAGCTATCTGCCAGTGAAAATCCCGTCAAAATATGTCCAGCCATTTCGGAGATTAACCGGAACAAACAGACAGAGAGATAAACCTCATAATCTAGGGAAGACTAAGGACTGTCTACCATCACCACGAGTGGAGAAGTGTCTTTTACAACACTGTCCTCGTATCTTTGAATATGAGGTGGTATTGTTAGCCGTCACCACTCGTGCCGCATGTATTGCCATATAAGTTACCCCATTAAATTAGATTTCAATACATTTTTTATGGGGTAATTTTTTTATTAATTGTCTGGAAAGGATTATTTGAACATAATCTTGTGATATTATCTAAAAGCATCCTCACAAATGGGACAGGATTGTTCATTGTTCAATACAAATAATAGTGGCTAAGCTAAATGCATTCTGTAAATTTCACAGAACACAAGCAGCCCTTTTCCCACCGGCACCAATGAAATTGATAATTGCATTTTTAAGCAGTGATTTACTAGGAATGGAATATTTTGAGTAGCATGTGAAAAATTATATGAAATGCTTAGTCATATATCGCATCTGTCACATTCGTTCACATGATCTGCTACAAATAGCAATCTATGAAATCTCCAGTTTGGTCGGAGCTCGGAGCGAAAATTACGCTATTGTTACAGTGAATGTGAACATTGACCATAATCAGCTTTATAATGCCAGTCTTGTTTCAAGTTGTATCAAGTTTTGATCTTCTTAGATTTATAGCAGGCTGCAAAATAGTGAATTTTAACTTATTTTCTCAATTTTAATATTATCTTTTAATAACACATTTGAATACATATTTTTGATAACCCTCAAATAATTTCTAACAGTTGTTTGTATCTACTAATCACTATCAATATTTATCATCATAGTTATATTTAACACACTTACTTCTAGTAATGGCAGTAAAATTCCTTTCATGAAAGCCCCAGGCTTAAAAAGAGACTTTCTTAGTGCTTGATATAAATGGAAATTTAATCTTTTGTATTCAGCTAAATCATCTCTTACTCGAGGAAGCAAGACTAAATTATAGAACCTTTGTGCCATTTTCTCTTTAAGATTTGATGCAAATATACGAGTAGCCTGAAAATCAGAAGAGTAGTATTAGTATAATATCACTTGTAAATAAATTTTTACGAGTGTCGTATTAATGTACTTGCCTGATACATGGCTGCTGCAGACCATGTTGTAGGTTCAGTGAGATATAAAATTTGTTCCCAATTTTGCAGATGTGGGATCATTTTAAATGCTTTAGGCAATTTACCTGATCGATATTTCTGCAAAACATCTCGTACTCCTTGATACATAGCCTTTATTCTAAAATAACATAATAATGTATAATATGATAAATTGTTGATCAATATTTCACAACAAATATTTTTATATATTTATAAAAATATGTATATTTATGCAATTACCAAGTGTTCGCACAGCTTTTGCTGAGCAAAGCGATTTAGTCCATTAATTGAAACACTAATATTTAACAAAGTTATGAAGGCATGCAACATAAGAGATTGGTCGACGAACATAGCTAGAATAAAAATAAGTAATTGGTTGCTTACACTCAATTATGAACAAACAGAGAAGCTGAAGAATTGTCATAGTAACATTATGTCTAATACTGATAATTATTGTTATTATAGTAATAATTACAGAACATTTTATTGATTGCAAAAGTTTTTTTTTTTAGGATTGGGTGACAAACGAACACACAGTCCACCTGATGGTAAGTGGTTGCTGTGGCCCGTAGACATCTACATTTATCATCGTTTGCAAATCAAAATGCAGATGCGTTGTCACCCGTGAGGACTAAGATGGAATGCCTCTCTTCCAGTAAAAAGGGTCTCTGGTTCTCTACACTCACCATACAAAACACAGCAGTGTTAATCTGCTTTTTACGCTGGTATTCTGTGAGAGCGTGGACCTTCCCCGGTCGAGCCGACCCATTCATACTACAACTATACTACTAATATAGCTGCAGCATGGCTCTACCACGTTACAAACTTTTAAGTTGCAATTTAATTATGAATTTTTCGGTTTCTAGTGTATGTATATATAAAAAACAACGCCTCATTGCTATATTCTTTATTTTTATCTATTTTTTTACTATTAGAAATGTCTGCAGTTTCGTTTTTAATTTAATTAATATGCAGTAGCGTATCTAGTATGGCTGGCATTTCGTGTAAATATCGTGGTGTGCTAAAATTAATCAATAGTATCCGTCAAACGTGAAGTATGCTTTTATTTATTTTCGGCACCTAATAAAGTGCATTCACGGATTTGTGACACTTCGTAAAGCACGTTTCAATAAATCACCAGTGTATCGGAGATCCATGTATAGAAGTGTGTTAAGACTAAATTAAAAATATGAGTTTTTTTTTCAGATGGGTCCTCTCTGTGTGATCCTACTTGATTGGCAAGAAACAGTTTTAATGCTGATTGGTACACCACCATTTGTTTGACTAGTATTATTGAAAAAGTTAGAGAAAAATAACCACAAAGTCACATCCTACTGCGCCATGACAATGCTTTGGTGCACACAGCGAACAAGACAAAGTCATTTTTGGCTTCTGAAAAGATGAAGCTCCTAACCCATCTCGCAGTGCTGACCTCGACCATGCGATTTGTTTTCGCAAAAACGAAAGATTTGATATTAATGCTAGAAGAGACTGTGATAGATTTCATGTGAAAAGCCAATGAAACTAATGGTCTTTATGTTTTTAAAAATGGTTTGAATGGATAGCAAAAAGTTTATAAAGTAATGGAGAATACTTTGAAAAGCAGTAAATATCTTAGTTTACATGTAAATTGTTTGAATAGTTACACAAAGCTTTCAGTGTTGCCCACATAATATAGCTTATAATTTTTTTTTCTCATCTTTGCTTCTTATAGTTTTTATAAAGTAGTTGTAACATGTAATTACATATTGTAATGTGACATCCCTGTGTAGTGGCAGGTAAGAATACACACTACCCCATATCTTCCCGTGGGTGTCATAAAAAGCTACAGAGGGAAACTGAGGCAGAAGATGGGCAGCAGCATCTTTCTGATAACAGTAAAACAACGATAAAAAAACTGCGGTTGCCAACCCCGCTCGCCAAGCGTAAAGATCCTGGAGCTGGAAGAAGAGATTCTGACAGAAGGGCGACCATCTGTCCCAAGGTGTCGGATTTATGGTCCACAAGTCTCTCGTTAACAACGTTGTAAAGATCGAGAGTGTGTCGACGAAGGTTGCGTACCTTATACTCAGAATCACCAAACGGTATTTGCTGAAGGTCATACAGGTTTACGGGCCTACCTCGGCACATCCCGATGAGTAAGTGGAGGAAATGTATGAGGATATATCTAGAGCCATGCATTCCTCGAAAACCCACTATTCGGTGTTAATGGGAGACTTCAGCGCAAATCTAGGCACAAGAGAGAACAGTGAGCTGAGGGTAGGAAAATTTGGAACAGGGCAACGGAACCCAAGGGGCCAGCAGCAGGCCGATTTCACGGAGAAAGAGGGGCTTTTTAAGATGAATTCTTTCTTCCAGAAGCGGCCCCACAGGAAGTGGACCTGGTCGAGCCCCGACGGTTCGACAAAAAATGAGATACTTCATTATGACGACCAGACAACGACTGTTCAGTGATGTCTCAGTGATCGCGAGGGTAAAAACCGGCAGCGATCACCGAATGATGAGAGGCACACTGAACCTAAACGTTAAGTTGGAGAGGTCACGTCTAATGAAGTCAACGCTCCGTCCCCCTCGTGCTCTAATCCATAGTCCCGAAACCTTTCAGCTCAAGCTACAAAACCGTTTTCAGTGCCTAGAAGATTGCAATGCAGTGGACGATATGAATAACAAGCTCGTGAAAACTGTCCATGCAGTAGGAGTTAAGTTCTGCAAGACCCGCCGCAGAATAACACAAAAACTCTTCGATCACACTCTTAATCTCATGGCTGTTAGAGAGGAAATAAAGTTGCAGTCTTCAGTAGATTTGACAGCATACTGGCAAATGAACAGATAGCTCTCCAAAGGCATGCGGCGGGACTTACGCAACTTTAATACTGCTCGTATTGAAGAAGCGATCGAGCGGAACCAGGGTTCCAAAGTCTTTGATCTGTCTGCCAGAAAGAGCCAATTGTCGAAGCTGAAGACCGAGTGTGGCAGCGTCGTTTCCGGGACACCTGAGATTTTGAGTGAGATTGAGAGGTTCTATGGGCAGCTGTTAACATTATCGTTGAAGCCACACGCAAGTGTTTAACGATCCAAGAGCAAGTCTTATCCGACACTATTTCGACAAAGCTTCAGGCTAGGATGGAATTACAGCGGAGCTTCTGAAAGCGGGTGGAAAACCGGTACTGGAAGTCCTACAGAAGCACTTTAATTCCGTCCTCCATGGTGGCATTACACCGGAGGCGTGGAGCAGAAGTGCGGTGGTCTTGTTCTTCAAGAAAGGCGACAACGCTCTTTTGAAGAATTACAGACCGATTTTCCTTCTGAGCCGCGTCTACGTGCTGTTTTCGAGAGTCGTTACGAATTAGCAGAAGTCTTCGAGACTTCCAGCCTTCCGAACAAGCCAGTTTCCGAAAAGGGTTTAGCATCACAGACCACATACATACCCTTCGGCAAATTGTACAGAAGTCCGAGGAGTACAATTTGCCACGATGTCTGGCGTATGTGGACTATGAGAAAGTCTTTGATTTCGTCGAAATTAGGGCGGTGCTGCAGTTCCTTCAGCGGTGCCAAGTTGACTGTCGATATATCGAAGTGCTGGAGTGTTTGTACAGTAGGGCTACGATGGCAATCCGAGTACAGAACCAGAGTACGAAACCTATCCAACTGCAGAGTGACGTTATATCCCCGAAACTCGTCACCACTGCATTGGAAGACGTTTTCAAGCTTCTGGACTGGAAAGGATACGGTATTAACATCAACGGCGAGTACATCACTCACCTTCGATTTGCCGACAATATAGTTCTTATGGCAGAATCGCTGGAGGGCTTAAGCACTATACTCAATGACCTCAATAGTGCCTCTCAACAGATAGGTCTTAAGATGAACATGGACAAAACAAAGATCATGTATAACGTCCATGTCACACCTATGCCGGTAGTTGTTGGGAGCACTAAGCTCGAAGTTGTTGATGAGTAAGTTTACCTGGGAAAAATAGTCCGACTAGGAAGTCCAACTTAGACCTAGAGGTCAATTGACGGATTCACCTCGGCTGGGCAGTGTTCAGGAGATTACGACACATCTTTGCGTTAGGTATACCTCAAAACATGAAAACGAGACTGTACAACCAGTGCGTGTTGCCAGTGATGACCTATGGAACTGAGACGTGGTCCTTCACTGCTGGCTGGATGTGGAAGCTCAAGGTTGCTCAGCAAGCTATGGAGAGGGCTATGTTCGGAGTTTCTCTGCGTGATAAACTTAGAAATGAGTATATCCACAGTAGAACCAGAGTGAACGACATAGCCCAACGGATTAGTAAGCTGGAGTGCCAATGGGCCGACCATATAGCTCAAAGAACCGACAACCGATGGGGAAAAAAGATACCCGAGTGGCGGCTTCGTACCGGCGGACGAAGTGTAGGGCGTCCCCCCACTAGATGGAGTGACGACCTGGTAAGACATGCAGCAATTCGATGGATGCAGGTGGCTCAGGAGCGTGCTATGTGGCATTCCTTGGGGGAGGCTATGTTCAGCAGTGGACTTGTGAAGGGCTGTAATGATGATGATGATGAATGTGACATTTCTAGGGCTACCATTAAACAGCACAAAATATTATATTTACATCTTAACTGACCTTGGATCTATATTTTGTAGCTTCAATGTTTCTATATCAGAGAATTGAGTTTGCAGTTCAGTATTTTTATCAGTTATTTTATCCTTAATAATGTCTGCTAATGTTCTTGTCCTTTCAGGCTTATGGGACATAAACATTTTTAAAGCCTCCTCATCTTCTTCATTGATTTCAATATTGTCGTAATATGTATCTGGCTCCAAATCATCATGGTCTGAGTCCGCTTCATTGTCAGAATTTGATTCTTAAACCAAATATATTAAATAAATATATTTATTATTACATTAAATCCATGAAACACCATGAGCAATTGGTGAGCAAAGTTTTTTACTGTAGACTGGTTAAGTTTTTCACCACCTTTTATAGATATAACATACCATTTAATTCTAGAGGAAGAACAGGTGCTGTGGATCCTCCCACTCCATCATTTCCGAGCTCAACCTGCTGACGTCTAGCCGCCTTCAATATTTTCTTTGACAAATCAGCATTTACAAACTAAAATAGAAAAAAATGTCTATACTATTTTACATCAATTAGGTTTGCTTTAATTTTTTTAATAAATTTTTATGTTTGTAGGGTAAGTGCGTACAATGTTTCCCATTATTTTTCTAAACATATATGTCTTTCTATCTATCATTCTAGTAATAACAATATTATTATAGCCCCCATTGCCTGCTGACGTAACAGTTAAGTGACAAAACTGCTACTTTGGCATAGTCAGTTAGCGCTTTGTCAAGTAGTGTTAGCAGCGTGCATTGGCGAAATTGCACCATAAAACCACCAGCAGGGTCTCGGCGTCTCCCATAAATTGAAATGGAAGATTGAAATTAGAGTAACTAGTTGAAATTAGTTGACCAGTGTCTGGAGGTCTCTAGGGTGTGTCTGGAACTAGCGCTGACCGCGACCTAAGCAGTTGTCCCAGTGTGAAGTGCCACCTCACCTTTGCAAGGACTCCTAACTTCCTTGCAGCTGCTTTAGTTTTGGATACCATTAATCGTCCGAAGTTTAAGTTTGAGGAAATCTCAACCCCCAACAACAGAAGGCGGTCAGTGTATGCAAATGATACATTTCAGAAGGAAGGGGTTAAGATGAGCTGGCTGAAATATTTTATAAATGATATAAATTTGAAAATTAATGAGCCTTGGACTATCGATAAATGCTGAAAAATCTATAGTAATCGGTAGCATTATAAATATATTGCATTAGCTTTTCATTCAACAACCTGCCTGTTCAACTCGGCCTATATCCAGCTGTACTCATGTTAAAAAAGGGTGATAAGGAATAAAGAAAAATATTAAACCTCTGGGCAACTATAGCCATATTTAAATACAATAATATGTGTGATGCTACAAAATGGTCAAGCTATATATTATGTTATTGCAATATGTGTAATAAATATTAATAGTGAGTCAACTCGGCGACTAGACGGAGCAACAATAGGGTGCAGTATGAAGGAGAGCAGAGTCCCCCCCTCTGCCGGCGATGTCTGCGGTAGTACTGGTTGGCTTCGCTTGCGTACCAGTACACCTATTTAGGACTTTCACATACGCTAAATTAGTTGCCCGCTTTTAGTTTTTACCCAGCAACATGATATTACTCTGTATTATTTAGAAATATTGGGTAAGATTGTATGACGCATAAGTAAAATTGAATTCTAATAACCATGTGATTGCTTTCCATCACAATTTTTAATTGAATTGTATATAAGGAGGAGAATTCATTATATCATTAAATTCAACAAAAGACAATTAAAAAACCCAATAATAAATGTTGTAAATATTTGTCAGTTGCACATCTGTAATGAGGCCTGTTGAATAAAGAGAACCAAGATATAATTTTAACCTGTTTTATTAATTCTTTTCAACCCCCTATCCAATATTTTAAACAATATACCTGAGATACTGCTATATAGGTAAAATATAATAAAAGTAGGTAAGTACTTACTAGCACAAGCCTTTGTTTCCACAATTAGGTGAAGCTGCAGAATGCAACTATTTTTGTAAAGTAGTAATTAGTTTGTATCTTTGTATAGAAAAATAAATTATTATCAGGAATACTGATAAAATATAATATTATGATATTATTATCTAAGGAAATGTTTTTGTGACAACCCTTGCATATTTTTAAGAAATTTGACGTCAAGATAGCTTTATAAGTATTTTCCCAACAACAAAGGAGTTACCCACTATTAGTATTAATTACACATATGTTAATTATCTTGTTGAAAATTTTTTTTACATTTAAAATTTTTTTTCATTTATATTTTTCAACCGACTTCAAAAAGGAGGAGATATATAATTCAATTATGTTTTTTTTGTGTAGGTAACACATAACTTTATTTTTGTTGAACCAATTTCGATGATTATGTTTTTTTTTTGTAACCTGTGCTTTCACATGTACCCTATATAAATTTGATCAGTCTGACCAGTAGTTTTGAGGTATCCTTAATAATTTATATTGAAGTCGGTTGTTCAAAATTTTTAATTTACCACTTGTTGACAGTAAAGTCAAAATAATTTAAAAAAATTGACTATAAAATCAACAGTGCCAGACAACAATTTTATGCAAAATATCTAGGTTAAATAAAAACTTAAGATACTTACTTCTTCATCATTATCCTGTCTATTCTTCTGTTTGACTCTGTTCTTGCTTTTAACAGCATTCACTGACTCAATCTGATCTGCAAGTGCAATGCTTTTCCCAACTTGGGATGGCTTTAATTTTTTTGCTTTCCCCATAATGTATAGATGATTAATATTATGTTGATAATTCTTTAATTATATCGTTTGTTTGAAAAATTCTTCACGCTTAAATAACCTGAAACCTTCACATCACTTATTATATAGTCTGTGATAGGACTTAAAATTATGATAGTATAATGTGGTTTGTTTCACGTGTGTAAAACATAGATTTAAGAAATAAGAAAGTAGAACGAAAGGAAAATAAAATCACCAGAAATTAAAAACAAGCATTTTCTACGAGCATGTGTGAGCTGTCAAAACCATCAAGCTAAATTTGACTTTTCATGTATATACAATGTAGTGTACTCTGTGTCTGTGATTTGACTAGCTTGCTACATATATATTTATCTATGAATTTGACACTTACTTACCATAAAGTGGAAAAGATCGTATTTTGCTAAGAACTCAATAAAAAAAATAGTACGCATTAAAATTTCAATAAAAGAATAGTAAAAAATACAAAAATAATATTATTATAACGTCAAACCAAAAGTTAACATTTAGGGCACACATTTAACATTTAAGAATCTGAATCTGGAGGACCTAAGCAATATGCTCAATGACCTCAATAGTGTCTCCCAACGGATAGGTCTTAATCTTAAGTCTTAAGATGAACATGGACAAAATAAAGATTATGTTTAATGTCTATGTCACACCTATGCCGGTAGTTGCTGGGAGCACTAAGCTCGAAGTTGTTGACGAGTATGTTTACCTGGGACAAATAGTCCGACTAGGTAAGTCCAACTTCGACCGAGAGGTCAATCGATGGATTCAACTCGGCTGGGTAGCGTTCGGGAAGCTACGACACATCTTCTCGTCAGACATACCTCAAAACCTTAAAAGGAAATTGTACAACCAGTGCGTGTTGCCAGTGATGACTTACGGATCTGAGACGTGGTCCTTCACTGCTGGCCGTATGAGGAAGCTCAAGGTCTCTCAGCGAGCTATGGAGAGGGCTATGCTCGGAGTTTCTCTGCG
This sequence comes from Parnassius mnemosyne, assembly GCA_963668995.1. Classification (NCBI taxonomy): domain Eukaryota; kingdom Metazoa; phylum Arthropoda; class Insecta; order Lepidoptera; family Papilionidae; genus Parnassius; species Parnassius mnemosyne. The sequence continues at coordinate 28,176,944 of CAVLGL010000115.1, forward strand.
TGATAAACTTAGGAATGAGGATATCCGCAGTAGAACCAGAGTAACCGACATAGCCCAACGGATTAGTAAGCTGAAGTGGCAGTGGGCCGGCCATATAGCTCGAAGAACCGACAACCGATGGGGAAGAAAGGTTCTTGAGTGGCAAACTCGTATCGGTAGGCGAAGTGTAGGGCGACCCGCCACGAGATGGAGTGACGACCTGGTAAGACATGCAGGAAGTCGATGGATGCAGGTGGCTTAGGACCGTGTTTTGTGGCATTCCTTGGGGGAGGCATATGTTCAGCAGTCGACTTATGAAAGGCTGTAAAGATGATGATGATGATGATAAATCTGACACAACTTTACTACGACTTTTTGTTTACTAAAAGGGTCTCGAACTGTGTCCACTCTGCCCTCTATTACAAAAACAAGGTTACTTTTACTTTTTCACTAAACAGAGACTCGCACTTAACATGAAAAATATACTTATATCTATTACTATTAAGCCCTGAGATCATTTTACATTACAAAATAAATAACAAGGTTAAACTATTAATCATATAAATCAATTCAAACATAGCTCTTAGAGTATAATATGATGTACCAGGTACTTGATTAAAAATACGATTGACTATTATAGCAATAGCGTGATGCGTTTAAAAAAAATACAAAGAAGTTTAGAGCTTGTTCAATTTTGATGTTATTGATTTTTCACATATATATAAAACGAACTTAATCAATTATCATTTTTATATTGTTATAAATATTATAAGATTTGGAAAGATCGTATATTCTGCGTAGGTACGATTTCGAATACATGATTATCCTATATAGTATAAATTATCTATGTACATGATCGTCATCGTATTAGGGCATAGACATAGTATCTTATCAACATAGACATAGTATCTTATAGACTAAACATTCAGTGACGCCATCAGCGTGTGAAAGGAATGCACGTATATAGTTAGATATAAGAGTAAGGGAGAAGCAAATCTATATTTCTTGTCTTTTTCTACGTATGCGTTTTTGATTGTTTTCCCTCCTTTATTTGACATTAACGATGTCAAGCTCTTTTGAATAATATTGATATTATAAGCTAACAGGTAATTGAATTTAGTGTTTTTTGTGGGTCTTAGTTATTAGGTAAGGTGAAAAACATGGTAAGTTGTAGCATTTTAGGATGCAACAGCATCAGTCAAGGAAAAATGGATAATATTACCTTTCATCGGTAAGTTTGTTTTGGGCTTACATTTGCTACTTGTACTGTGCAGCCCGAAGGTGGACGTAGCATCTCAGTGACGGCACTAGATAGAACGATCGTGTTGGAATTCATTTGATAGGGCTTGTAAAGACCTGGGTTACTGTGATGATCTTACTTCCATGATGGTAGGCTTAGGAGGTGGGGTGAAAGGTCTCAGTGATGCCGCTACGAAACACTCATCAGGCTCATTTGAAAGGGTTCAGGTAGATTGAAATGATTGAGTAAATATACCATGATTTTAAGAAGTAATTAGTTGAAATACCCTTTTAGATTTATTGTGGTGTGTCTTATTACAATGGCGACACTGAAAGTTTTTAGAACTGGCCACTTGTAAACGATATAATAAAAAATAAGTACTAATTTTGAAAATGGAACTCTTTGCCAATATTATTGTATATGTATTTTATTAATTTGTCATTTATTTACGATTTGGCGGTAAAATGAAAATTGTCTGTGTCAAGTCAGCATGAATTTAACGCGAGAAAATTTTCGTACAATGATTTTTTTATTACTTTCGATGTCATTTAAGTCAACAAGAAAGTTATGTTAGACTTAGATTGCCCTTTCACGATGAAGCCCCATCATCATGCCCCTGTTATAATTGGTTTAATGAGTTTAAACGTTGTTGCACTAATCTCACCGATGATCTGCGTGAGGGACGGCCTTCTACGGCGACGACTGAAGATAACATCAGTGTTGTGCGGCGTATGATAGAATTAACAAAAGAGTGATTAGCGGCAGATTTGGACAAGCTTAGACATCGGTATGAGTCAAGTGCATAAATTCATTCATGAGCATTTAGCGGTCAGGAAGCTTTGTGCCCGAGGCCCAAAACTCCGTCGTGTTGGTTGATGTCGTGAAATGGTTCAAAGATTTAACGGAGGTGACTCAAATGCTCTGTTCGACATACTTACGGGTGACGAAAGCTGGATTTATTGTTATTATCCTGAAACTAAGAGACAGTCTGCTTTCTGGGTGTTTCCTTCCAAGGAGTTGTCAACTAAAGTGAATTGAGGTCGAAACGTGGGAAAAAAGATGGTGGCCTCATTCTTTAGAAAGACAGCTCATTACGCAACAATTGTTTTAGAGGATCGAAGAACAGTTACTGCATAGTGGTACACTAACAATGGTTTGTCATTAATTGTTAGTGTACCACTAATAATCAATTGTGTCTTGGATAAAGTTCGGGAGAAACCACCTCGCAGTAGGATCCTCATTCACCACGAAAACGCCTGGTCGCACACCGCCAAGCAAACAATCGACTACTTGGCGACGTCGGACGTGGAGTTACTGGGTCACCCGCCCTATAACCCGACCTCGCACTTTGTGATTTTTTTTTATTTCCGAAAATAAAATAAAACTTCGAAGAAAACGTTTTATGAACGCCAAGGAAGCAGGAGATGCGTTTCAAAATGCTGTCGAAGAGACGCCTAAGGACGAGTGGGCAAAGTGCTTTTCTCAGTGGTTCCATCGAATGCAGCGATGTATTATGTAAATGGACACTATTTTTAAAGATATAATAAAACTAATAACTTGCTAGTTTGTTCAGTTTTTGATTTTCTAAGAACTTTCAGTGTCATCCTCGTACCAGACTGTATAAAAGTAAAAACAGTATCATTACTCAATTTATTATATTTTCAGGCAATTAAGAAACCAGCAAAACTCCCAATTACAAAATTAGAAGTCTGACATATATTTCACAGACAACCAACCATCACCAGAAGGCGAAAATATCTGCGCACTTCAAGAAAGCTTACAAGAATCATCAACACCAATTCATATAAATAACCAACTTACCTATTCACAGTATTTATAATTTAACGATTTTTGACTGGAAGTAAGATTTTTTCCCCTATTTCTACTATTTACTAACTATTCCCCTTACTGAGGACCGTCAAGCACTTACCTGGTCATCACCAGGCCTTCAGAACTTATTATGTAGTAAACCCAGTGCTCAAATTATGTAAATATCGAAAGCTATCATTATACCACACTACATCGTTAGACCTCGTAGAATTTTTTTCTTCAAATTTATATGGGCCACTCTCAAAATTGGTTCACAGTCTGCGGCGATATCGCGTAACATACATACAAAAAAAAACATAGATACACTCGAATTGAGAACCTCCCCCTTTTTAAAGTCGACTAAAAAAACCTCATTTACTGTAATTGTCAATCTGGCTGCCAAGCGTGACGCTTAAGGCTATTCCTACAACGAGAGAGGCCCATGCCCATGTTCAGATGGAAATTACCTATTTAATATAAAATAATCATCAAAATTGGTTCACAATCTGCGAAGCTATCGCGTAATAAAATCTGCATAAACTTTCACACTTTTCCCACTAAATATAAATTTACCGATGAACACTGACACCTGATAATTCGCTGACATTTCTTGATGTATTTTTGCAGTATCGAAATACGCACGTCATCATATTTTCTGAACTTCGACATAATATTAGTTGATATTTTATGCTAAAAAGAGAGAACCGAAAATAAATATTCAAAAATATAAACTGGTTATAAAACAATTAAACATATTAAAACTCTTTCTAAAAACACCACGTCAAGTATGTGTTCAGTAAAATATTTTACATACCTACCATGGGCATGCAACTTAAAACATTATTTTACGAACAAAATGATACGTTTTATGTGCTTCCATCTACATTCCGAAGCGCTAGGCTAGACTTATTTTAATCTCACTAGAGGGCACACATATATTAAGTCTATGCATACGCAATGATCCATGCGCACTACGCAGTTAGTAGCGGTCACTGGTAGTTACGCTTAAATAGTTATTAATATTTATTGAACATTATTTATTTTTAGAAAATGCCGTTTTATCTGTGTTTTCAGGCAATGAAAAACTGCTAAAATATCATTAGAATACGAAGGTAAATTTCGCCACTACGTACAAGGTTATAATAGCTCAGGTGGGTAAACGAGCGGTCCCGAAACCAAAAAAACCCCGGTTTGAATCCAGTAGATGTATTTATTTTTTCCCTTTATTTTTCAAGTTCCTTCTTTTGTAAGAATTAAGCGCCATCTGTTTGGCAAAGCACGTCACTAACGAAAATTAAATTTGAGTCGCGCATCTATCTCTAGTACATATATATACAGTAACCTTATGATACCTACATTCGGTCTTATAATGCAACATCTGCATGGTTTTTTTTATAACTGGCTTTACGGCTCTGGGTTCTAGCCCTTCTGAGCCTGATGTTACAATGCTTCACAATATGTTGATGCGTCACATTGTGCAGCTCTTGGGCGATTTTGACGGCAACTTGAGTCTGCAGAAAGTTGACAGTTGGCGATGGTATCCAAGACGCCTAAGCATACAGACACCTTATTTTAAGAATCACATCACCATCAGAGCACTTGTTTCACCGTTTCCACTAATAGTTCACATGCACAGACACTTAATACACAAAATCGCACCACTTTTGCATATCAAATTTCTCTTCAAACCATTATTTAAAGAATAATACAGGAGCAGCAATCCGCCGCCGGTCAAGTTCCCGCCAAAACTCCATCTGCATGTTTTAGTCTATGATTGTAGATGGCGTAGCATTTAAATGAAGAAATATTTTTTTTCTATTGTGGTATGTATTACGATATTATTACCTAGTTATTCACTTGAACACCAAATAATTTTACTTACTTGACTACTGATTTATTTACATACTGAACCTGTACCTTTGATTTGAATTGTCGTATTATTAGCGTCGCTTCGCACTGCATGAATATCGAAGCTATACTAAATTAATGACACTAAAGTCAGGTGTACGGATTGCAGTATTAGTTCAGTTGAACATAGGTAATGAGTTTTCGGAATGCGAAATATAGTACGTAGTACATATATATCGCTGGCCGGAACAAACAGACAGACAGACAGGCACAGACTGACAAACATTTTTCATCTATTTTTTGTTATAACTACCGTTTAAACTTTCAAATGCATTTAGTAAAAGGCTGTTATATTGACATTACAAACAGACACTTAAATTTTTATTTATTTGTATAGATTTGGAAACACTCTAGATATCGGCTTATGAATAAATAAAACAACTTGTCGCATGTGCGTGATATTTTATTTTCACTGATCTTAATTAGATATTCAACGAGAATTTTGCGTTGTTCAATGAATGCAAAGTTTTATATAACTATATGAATAATGTGTTCCGTTTAGGTAAAATGAATTATGTATGTACAAACATTATATTGCACAATTATTTGCACGTATTCTGATCTTTAACTCATGTAACAATAATGAGCGAATGTTCAATTATAAAGTTGTATAAAAATTACTTGTAAAGCATTGTTTAGTAATTTTCCTTTTATTTTTATTCAAGAAGTTACAGGGAGTGATGTACAAATAAAATAATTAGTAAATTATTAACTACTTAGAGAAGTTACAACACTAATAAATGATTAGGTAAGTTCGAAAATACAAAGAGTCGGACTAGATACGAATACAAAATGTAACTTAACATTTATTATTTTTAAGTGTTTGTAACTTCGCACCGTTAAATTGCAAATGCTCATGTGATTTTTCTAACATTATACAATCATATTTATAACGTGGCGAGCAAGCTGCTACTCATAAGGCAATAGGAGCTTGATAGAAATGAATTGATACTCTACTTGCACAAATCTTGCTTACCTCTACCTAATCTTTGTTTTGCTCCGAAAAATTGATGTGATTTATCTTTTTTTTTATGGTGCTTAAACCTAATTTTCGCATAAACGAGATGCCTGGCACTATAAACACGCAACATGCTTTAGAATTGAATTTTGTGTAACAAAATTTAAGTAGCTTGTGTATGTGAATAAGACATCACCTCAGATCATAGAAACAATTCTATGATCTGAGGACATCACAATAATAAAATAAACGCATTGGAAATATTTTATAAGATTTCGTATATCTAAATATACATTCTGTGTTCCATTAAAAGAAAATTAACCACAGCAGACACAATAAGTATCGTAATATTTTACCGGATAAAGAAAAATTTTACAGCATTTTTTTTAAATGCAATCAAAATATTCTACAGAATGTACAGATAAATATAATCAATGTAACACATGTAGTGATATCCGATATCCGTTTTATTTTTCAGCTTAACAATATAAAATTTCGATCACAGACAAAATTACTAATTATTATTATTCATACGCATGTTTTTGCGTTTAATGTTGATGAAATATAAAATGCTAAACTTATTAATATAATACTCTAATTAAATACAATAACGTGTTTATTAAAAGCTGAAACAACCCATTTTACTGTGACTAAAATATTTCAAGGCATCAATTTACAAATGTTTAATTATTAAGCTTCTCTTAATTGTAATGTTTCAGGTAATCATTTTCTTTTATTTGCAGGAATTATTCAAAAGCTTAGGTACTTACTTTATAAAATAACTGCATAAAAATTTATTATGTCTTGACACAAACACGATTTTTGTTAGTATTTTAGGTTTTGTTTATAAATAATAAAAAACAGGATACAATATGTAACCAATAATAAATCATTTTATATGTCATTTCTTGAATATAATTTAATAATAATTTTGTGTTAAATTTATTGTTCTGTGTTGTGTTAAATATAGCCAAAAAAATATTACATTCCTACTCCACTTTACACACAATTCCACTCTATTATGGTACTATTATCTATGGAATTTGTAAGTTAGACTATACAGGGTTATTTTGCAAGAACTGGCTAAATTTGCAGAGAATGTTTAGAATAAGCAATATAGGCAAATGATTATGGAGTGTAGAGTAGAAGGAGGACCATCTCCGTATATGAAAAGTGTCCCTAAAAACGCGTCCAATAAGGGTGGCGCTGCAGTAGCATAGGATAAATTAAAAAAAAAGCGCCAAAATTCATTAGAATAAGATGGAGAAATAAACAAGGACCGACCAATCCGCTTGGTTTTGTACTACGTAAATAGTTGAGGTTTTGAGTACTGGCATTTTACTAACTACTCTAGTCATGAAATTTTTTAAATATTTTAATTCAGCTGACTTCACTCCGTCTACAACAGCTATATTCATATCGTAGTTTTTCAGACGCCAGCGCTATTGCGGTAGGTTTTGGAACCTCTATTTTCAGTATATATTGGGACACTTTTTCAACTTTCGCACCTTATAAGATGGTTCTCCTTCTACTCTACACTCCATACAAATGATAAAGAAAAGTTAATAAAAAAAACCCAAACATTCTGTCCTTTTTATCTTTTAAATTCAAAATGCGTGGTAATGCATTATTTTAACCGTTTTTCTGCGTACGCACACATCCTAAGGGTCGATCGATATGCAGAAATCTGGTTGCCAATAAATCACATTCAATTAGGGATAATTTCAAATAAAAGTAGAAGCCTTATTTGCTCATATTTTCAAAAAATGCAATAACGGTATATCATTATTTAGATATTTGAACTTAAGTTTTAAATTTAGCTATTCTTTGAAAAATAAACCTGTTTATTGTGTACTCTTACCTATTACTAAACTTTCTAAAGCAAAATTGCAAGTTATTAAGCTTGTTAGGCGCAGACTCCTTAGGAAAGCTAAATCAATATAAATGCAAAGAGCTGAGTTGACGAATTACATTTTTATCACAATTGTCATTAATTCGGTTAGTCCATGTTAAAAAATTCAAATAATGCTGTTTTTTTAAAGAGTGGGGGTGACGAACGGGCACATAGTCACAGTGCAAGAGCTTTGACGTAGCCCACCTGGCGGCTGCGCCCCCTTTTCCCTAAAGAGGGTCGCTTCCAATTCGGCAGAAAAGCTACAAAACCCAATGCCAGTCTCACAGTTGGTATTTAGTGGGTAGGCACTTAGGTTAGGTTAGTCGCAGGGAGTCCCACATAACCACGACAGCCGGCTGTCGTGGTTATGTGGGTTATACATATCAACGCCTACATCAATTCTCGACTATAAATCAAAATGCAGATGCATCGTTGTCATTCCTGAGGACTTAGATTTGAATGCTTAGTTATTAGAAAAACGGTCTTCGGTTCTCATCACATACCATAAGAAACACAGCAGCATTACACCCCTACGTTAAGTACCGTCATATTTTTAACAAAAATCGTGTCTGTGAAGTAGTATACCTATTATGGTTTATTTATTACATGTCATTACAATTTTTTTTTAAATTGGTTTATGTACTAAAAATGTAAAACAATTTATTGTAAGATACAAAATGTACTTAGTTTATTGCACTAAATAGGTACTTAATGAAAGTAATTACGGTGATACTAAAACAAAAACATAAGAATATCTGTTAATTCGTAATGTGATAGACTCATGCATGCCTATGTAGATTATATATTTTAGTAAATACAATTGTATTACCATAGAGTACGTCGGATATTTATTTATGCATTTTGAATTTTATCAAATTGCATATTTATCCATTTAAAATGGCTTTGTTGTTTTTATCTTAAAAACCTATTTAGATAACAATATAAAATACATAAGAAAAATATGTGTACGTACAGTTTACTAGAAATGAAGTGCGGGCCAGTATCGTAAGCAAGATTTAAATTTTAACTATATTTATTTGATTTTTACTGATCTAATTTTAATTAAAAATTATTACTTACTAGGCAGCTAGTAGGTACTATTATTAAACCCAAAACACCCTGTGCTTAGAAGCGCTATAAAGACTTGCATACCTTCATGATAGATAAAACAGTGTAGGATAACATACAATAATTTTATGATCGCGTCTCAATTAACATTTTCGGCTAAAGCCGACCTGATTGAATTGTGAATTGTGCGCTTAATAGCATTATGTCAATATACTAAAATTACTTGATTGGTAATGGCATTAATGCAATACATACTACACAATGGTCTGACTCAAAAAATAATAAAAAAATGATTGAATTCATCATATGGCAAATGGAATTTGCAATTATAGTCTTATTAAAATAGCCCCACATTTCTACAAAATCCTACGCAGCTTTGCTTGTTTCAATCACATCACATCATATTTTTTATGGATTTCACGTGACAACGGAAAAAAGTTAGTTTGTAAATTAAAAAAATTTACATAGGCATCTGTGAAACCTTTTATGATTTTCTGAGCTTTAACTCAAAATATAAAAATTAATATGCCTGTGTGGCTTAATTATATTGGTCGCCTTACAAATTAGCTTTATAATGAGCACATCTTTGCGATCTTTAACATTTCATACAACTTATAATTATTTCATATAACAAATCATTTCATAAGGTGAGATAGAATTTATTTATACACTGGCTTAAAGTAAAAACAAACGTTTGTCAATAAGATCGTAGTTGACGATTCGCCAATGTAAGCAGGCAAAAGTCTTAGACCATACATCTAATCTCTCTAATTTGTATTTAGTTAACTAACTTCTTCACATTATGCTAATACGTCACATGGCGGACTTCTTGGGAAATTCTGGCGACAGCTCAAACGAGCGGATAGTTGATGACGATAATATCTCAAGGCCCTTAAGCGGATAAAAAATCAAAGATTTATATAATCAACGAAGCACTTGTTACATCGTTGTTACAAATAGTTCAAATGCGCAGATATTTGAAACACAACCGCACAACTTTTATGCACCAATATTTACTTCCAAACCATTATTTAAATGATAAATTAGGAGCAACAATCTGCCGACCGTCACGTTTCCGCCAAAACTCCCGTAGGCAACTGTATTAAAATTATGTATAACATCGAGAAAATGTTGTTAAAATATATGAAAAATACACGTTTTAAATATCAATAAGGTCTAAAGTAATAACAGTTTATGTTTTGCTGGAGAAATTAGGCACAATTTAAGAATAAAATTTCAATTGTTGTAACACCTACATAAAAATAACAGGAAAAGTGTTAATCGCAAATCTTAAAAACAAGGGGGATAGGCCAAAAAGGCGTGACGCGTGACGCTTTGATATGTGCAAAATGATCAAACAGCTCACAGCAGTCCATAGACTCCTGCAGCCATCTTCATACGAAGAGCTACAGATGTGTTGTTACATCTGAAGACCAAGATGGAATACCTCACAGCCTATTGATTCTTGAATCTACTTTAAAAATGCGCAAAAACGGGACAAATATTAATCCCGCACTGAACGATCATGTCTTTGGATATGAGTCATTTGAGGCACCTTCGTTTCGATAAAACAAAAACATTGAGTAAATGTGACCTCAATCGGTCTAATCGGAAGGATCACTAACAGACGCACCTATGATTATATATTAAATAAAGAAATAACTAACAAATATTTTAGGTTCCTGAACCACAGTTTTACATTTTTACATAAGTTCGGGTCGGGAGCCTATGGGTTAATTTAAATACATGTTGTAATAATTTTATGTCAAATAAAACATTTGTCTATTCATTTATTTACTATACTATTAAATACACTAATTTCATGGACATTTTAATATGAGTATATTAGCTTTGCTCGTTTTATTTGTGCTACAGATTTATAGAACTTTTCCAAAACATATCTAAATGTGAACATACAACGTTCGCTTTATTCGGTTTCGCTGATAAAGAGTTGAGATCTGAACGGGTGTCATGCTCTAAAGCAAAGTCAAAGTCAAAATATTATACTTTTGTTTGGTTGGCTAGATGACAGCACTTGGGCGTGAACAATTAATTACCTATGAACTAAATACTCCCTTGTTTTTATGATCTGTGGTGTCAACGTGTCCGTTGTTTATACTACAGGATGACATCGTTAGTTTATTAGTATTTTAGGATAAGTTTGTACCTACAGTAAGTAGAGTACACCGTTAAACGTTAACGATTGTACATAAATCGCTAATTAACGCTTATTTAAATTATTATCTTTATACTTGTCTCTTTCTATTGCGATTAGAGAGATAGAGAGAGAGATAAATAGATAGAGAGACAGAGAGCAACTTTAAGCAATGCTTAAATTGACATTGATTTTTATGAATAAGGCCGTAATAGTTTAAAGTTTAAACTATATTTATGTGTAAAAATTAAAATTAACAACGATATTAAAAAAAAAGTAATTCGCTATTTTATTTTACTTTTTTTGCAAAATTTTAACTAGTATTGACAGAATTCAATATCATTCGTGCACATAGGCAATTTCTTTTTAATTTTAAGAGGAGGTGATTATGCAGTGGATAATGTTATTTTATAGACAACATAACTTTTAATTATATATATAAATAATTAAAATAACGAAAATCTTAATGCTCTTTGATGTATATCCAAATTCCTTATTGGTCAGATTTAAGATTTGAATTTAGGCTTTTGGAAAATTAGGTATTACAAATTGTGATTTAAATGTTTTGCATAAGATTTAATTTCTATTTATTTCAAAAAAAAGCCTGTAATAATTGTATCTATATTTATGAATAGTATCTTATAAAGTTCGTTATATAAGTACAATTACGAAATTCTACAACTACGAAAGCAAATAACTAGTGTGCTCAGCGTATAATAGTAGGTTGTAGCAAAGCAACGAACATTTTCTTACAAAATTGTATCTACAGAGATTTGAGATGAGGTGTACCTATTAGTTCTCGCAATTGACCAAATTACAAACCTATTCCTACCTTAAAATATTCTAACACCTACTCAGCGAATGAAATGAATATGATAGAATTGAAAATTAACATTTTTTTATGAATTGATTTACTTTTGAATTTAACCATGTTGTTCCGCATTTCTCTGAAGGTAACTGGTCAGTTCATATTACTACTATTTTTATTACCAGATATGTTATCTTCGTATTATGTACTTATTACAATTCCAGTATTTTATGTGCAAATTAATTTTACATATAATAAAGGCACGGGCATTTAACTTACATTTAGCAATTTGATAAACACTTTAAATAAAAATGGTTAATAAAAGAAATATGTATTTTTTAATTAAAGAAACAAAAACTATAGTGTTGCAAATTTTATTCTTAATTAAAATATGTAATATGTAAATATAATAAAAATATTTTGGGATATTTTTGGTTTAAGTATGTTATAGTATAGTCGTTAACAGTGGTGAGCAAGGGGGCGGATTTTAGGAATGAAAATGTTTTTAAACGATAACAACAAAAATCGTACAAAATCTAAAAAAAAAACTAACTGTTACTGAATACATTTCATAAAATATTAGCAGCAGTGTAGCATTGCAAGTCTGAAAATAGATATAACACACAAAGACTAAAGAAAAGTTTAATCTATTAAAAATTTTAAAGATACTTCCGGGTGAGATGTCTTTTTTGACTCTAGCAACCCAAGATGGCTGCTACCCCTGCTACGCCACTGGTCGTTAACGAGGCAATACATCTTAAGGGTAACTAAACACATTATAGGTTGAATATGGGAAAGTTAAGGTTTTTACGATCGGGAGTCGCCCTATCAGATCCTGGGCTGTACGCCTGTATTCCTGAAAGGTTACTTGTCTGTGGGATTAAAAGATGATAAATGCTGACTGGTGGATTTGATTTATTTTTTAATAAATAGTTTATATACTTTATAGTAAGACTTATCGATTGTGCGCTTTTTTTGTAACGTACTCAAACAATCTTTTTAAATAAAATTCTAGGTTAAAAACCCTACAAATAAATTAATAATTATTGTGAAAAAGTTGTTCGGTACTATATATTATTATTTTTATTATTTTTAAGTTCTTTGTGACCTTTATTTGAAAAGTAGTTCTATTATAACAGAACATCTATTTCAAATTATTTTATAAATAAATATTGACCGAGAATTTAACAGGTTAAGCGCCACTATTTTTTCAAATGATCTTATTACTTATGTAATTATTCTATCGTTATCACCTGTTTAACGATTTATACTGGTTTCACTCATTGAGTTATTATGTACTACGTACGTACATTATAATTCAATGGTTTTACTAATGATTTAAGCAACACTTAGAGCGATTATAGTCTGCATAGTACGTCTAGATAAAATTATTGAAATTGCCATTTTCAAAAGCTATTATGCTGACGTTATATACATTATTTTTTGTCAAGCGTTTCAAATATTGGGGAATTTAGAATTAAAAAATCTTGAAAAAAATTGATCTAAAAGTCCCTTTCAGCAATATCGTCATGACAATGAATTATTTGCCTAATAATGTACTGAGATGGAATTTACTATTATTTGCAAAATATTTTTGGTGTAGTAATAAAATTGTATATTGAAAAAAAATTTAAATATTGAACACAGTAATTAGTATTATGATGCGACAAAAAGTATTTTATGGCCCTAAATCAATAAAAATATAAAATGTTTAATTTGATAATGAAGATAGGGACTACGATTTTGCAACAGTGAGGCGAAATTAGTTTAAAACTCAGAATATCTTAATGCTTAATACTTACAGTAATGGTAAACGTAAAATAAAGTCGTGTAGCACGATTTATAATATATATATTGTAAATATTGATGTTTGAACCGTATATACAATGTATATACACAACGATGCCTGGCCTTATATTACGGTAAGTTTTATTATTGCTTATAATGATATATTGGCGAAACATCTTACCCCGTAAATAGGATAATGTTAATGGTATTTTTGAGCGACGACAATAACAAAATTTACATTGTATGTTGGTAATTTTACATACTTCATATTATAAAGAATTTGAGTGACAAGAGCGATAATTTGAATGCCATTGAGGAGCGCTATACTTATAAACATAATCATAATGAAGGCAAAACGTAGACATTAAATAAACAAAATACATATTACATATATAATAACTTAATTATACAATTGTTATAAGTACAACTTGTTTTTAATTTATTTATTATCAAGTCAGACTTATAGCTGCAGTTGTATTTATGTATGAATTAAAATGAATAATGAGGATTATCATAAACGCACTTCCACAAGGAGCATTACAAATTGTTACTTGATCGTAGTAGATATTACCTAGCTACAATGTAAAGGCAAGGAGCAAGGACGGGTAGAAAGCGTTTTTCGTTTACTCCCTTCTGAAAATACAGTTCACGGTAATTATTACGTAGTGTCTCAGTCTTATTAACTTCATTCTGCACTGCTGAGATCAAAATCATCTTCACATTTCACTTAAAGAGAATTGTTGTTTTAAAAGAAATAAAAAGAAAGAGATCAAAAGTGCTATTGCATATTATAAATAATTTGTTTTATCAATAAAAATATGTATAAATGGCTTCTTTCCAGAACCTGTAAACTACAAAAAAATTAAAGCACCCAACGTGTCCGACGATCGCCGCATTATAACCACTCTCTTATTACATTCACTTTAGCTATAACTGATGAAAATCCTACATAACAAACAGCTCTAAGTCCGATCTCTAATCGACTCGATCCTGGACATACCCTCTGTTATACTTATTACGATAATATCTCGTGAAGTTTTAACAAATTGGACTTGGCAGAGGCGGTTGGCCCGCCCGCTGGCAAGATCGCGAGGACGTGTTAAGTAGGCATCAACGGAAGTATAAAATTGGTCCATGCGTCGGGTCGGGCCAACGTCACAGGAAGGTCCGCGCGTCGGGGTGGCGTATGCGCGCGATGCGCCGGCAGAAGTGGAAGCGAGCGCGCGACGCAGGCGCACGCGTGCTGCCGGTGGAGGGCGCGGGCGCCTCGGCCGCAGCCGGGGAGCCGTCCGCCAGCGAGCTGCACGAGGCCGACTCGGCGAGCGAGCGCGTCGAGGGCCGGGAGCGGGAAGCGCTCGTCTCGCCCGCCTCACACTACCTGTAAATAATGTTCATTCAATACCGTCTGACGCCTGCTAGTTCCAACTGCTCGTGATGGGATGGATAAATGAATGAACGAATAACTCTGTTTGCTTTGAACAGGTTACAATAGATATAATCATAATCATAAACACTTACGACACAAGACTGTGGGTAGGCAGATACTAAGGCATGTCACTAGGCACGATCCTGACACAGCTCTCTCGCCTCCTTTACATCAATATACCAATATACCAACACATATATGCTAGTCGGTTAAGGGTGCTCTTAATCGGCCCCATCTTTAATATACCGCCAGTTTAGTCGATAAACTTTCGTGTAAGGCGTCCTTTTCCGACTCTGCCATTCACTTCTACAACATAAATTTGCTTTATCCACATTACTCTTATCACACAATTTCTCACTATGTCATTCAGATACAGTCCTAACATACTCCTTAATGACCTCATTTCTTATACTTACTCTCGTGCATCTTTTGCCATACCCAACTATCATTACCATACATTAAATTAGGGACTAACGGACTCGTCTTAATAAATATTTTTGCTTATCAACGACATAACCAATCACTGTCATTATTATGGCGTATTTAAAAAAGTGGATGATACTATTTACAACTAAATTACGCAAATAGTCCCAATAACTAATATTGGTACCACAAAATGGAATCCCTTTCTCTCCATACTTAGACAAGCAAATTTTCTTATATTCTATTTACACTTATTACCTGTGCTTGAGCACTTTTAACTACCGTGAATGCAGCAATAATTTTGCTGCGGTCTTCATAACTTTGGGTCTCTTTGATGTAACACGACTCTTTATTTCACCTCACAGATAAAAGTACGGTAAAAGGTCCGGCGAGTGTGCAGGCCATAGTATAGGGCCTCTGGGCGCAATCCACTCATCTTCATATTCACGATTTAGTAATCGCACACTGCACTTAAATAGTTTACGTAGCTGTCAATTGTTCTTCGATTGGTACATTTACGTTAAATTCTTGCCGCGGTAAAGACCCACTTTCGCATAATCTTTGCGCACCACGTAAATTTTCATTGCTTAAAATGTAACACCGCACCATTTCAGTTTCATAGTATTCGCAGTTCGAATATTTTCGTTCCGTCATTAGTAACGAAACAACACTACCTACGAAAACTTAAAAATAGCACACTCGTACGTAAAAATGTCACGGTCAACACACAGTCAGTCAGTCAAATGTCATGGGAATGGGCAATTAAAAAGAATATATCGATAATTAGGTAGGTATTCTTATTATAATAATATTAGAGCTAGGTATTCTTATTATAATAATGATAAGTAAGTCGTAGTGCTCATGTTACCAACCAACTAGTGTTCGAATTGTTAACAGGTCTACGTCGCCCATAGCAACTCATACATCTTTTTTCAAGCAATAGTGTTCAGCATCCCGCACTCTTGTGGCGGCCCGGAGCATGTACGGTGCAACACCGTGCATTATCCCGCGTCGGCATTTTATTAATTAGACACTTTGCGCGACTGCCCACTTTTATTAATATACTACATTTTTAGTGTTTTTGTTTTTGCCTACGAATACGGTCACGTGACTCAACCTTATATTTTTACTAAGTTTCATACATTGTGAAATCTCAATAAATCTTTGTTTTTTTATCAAGATTGTGTTTAAATCATACATCATCAGACCAAGTAAAGGGTGTGGTATATCAAGACCAAACAATACCTATCTACTGCGATGGACTGGAGTAACGAATCCAATCTTTTTATATATTTTTTTTCTTTGGCGCAGTGGCTTAGCAATGAGTTGTATTTGTCCTTGTGCAATTTATGTGTGTTAACTGCCTTCACGATACAGGGAAAATCCTAGTGTGGGGGGCAAAAAAATTATCGAAAAAAAAAAAAACAAAAAGAATTTTAGAAATTATCGAGGAGGAACCGTGATATGGGATCCTAGAAATCGGGTTTTAAATAAATATTAATAAAAATAAATATTTGCGAGCCTAAAAATATTATGTAGACATAAAGTCGCAACGAGACGCGCGTCACCTATGTTTAAAACATCTACGTTGAATGAATATAGACGAATATGTAAACGCGTCGTACTCGTCCACGAATAACTCGGTGAATAATTCGGCGAGATTTTCGTCCGATATTCAAAACATGCATCATAGATTAACGTCAAGATACCGTACAAGTAACCGAGCCACCCTTAAGAATGTGTAGAGGATTACCACGCATTCTGAATTTAAGAGATAAAAAGGACAGAATGATTGAGATTTTTTTTTCAAAATGCACTCATATTACTTATTCTGACCCTCATCCGCAAATTTGGACATAAATTGCAAAATAACTCTGTATAAATTATATAGATGACAAACGAGCACACAGTCCACCTGATGGTAAAGTGGAAGCTGTGACCTACAGACATTTACATTTATCCTCGATTAAGAATCAAAATATTAGAGAATGCTTCGTTTTCAGTAAAAAGGGCCTCCGTTTCTCTATCCTCACCATACGAAACAAAGTAGCAATATTCTGACATTTTTAGCTGGTATTCTGTGAGAGCGTGGTCTTTCCCCGGTCGAGGAGATCCATTCGTGCCACAACCATAATATAGCTGCAGCATGACCCTTCTGTGTATAAAATGGTATACACATATTAATGTTTAGAATTTACATTCATTCCTTATCTTTTTGTTCTTCATCTTCATTACTGACAACACAGCACTTTCACACAAAACTGATAATATAGATAACCAAAATTTGAAATTCTGTTGAATATAACTTAAGTAAAATATAATTAAAAAAACCGCCGAAACAAAAAGAGCTGATGACCTTCAAACGGCTGAAAAGATTTTCTTGAATCGCAGCTATGACACAATTAAGTCACATTTCAAACAAAAATTTAAATCGATTCAGCCGTGGGTGCTACGATGCCACAGACAGACAGACATATAGATACACAAATATTCACGTCTCTTTCACGTTCGCACGGTGTTATTTACTTTTAACTAGCTGTTCCCCGCGACTACGCCCGCATGGAATTTATAACGATTGGATTCTTTTTCTAAAATAATAATAGCCTTAGTTACTCCTTATAACATCAGCTATCTGCCAGTGAAAGTCCCGTCAAAATCGATCCAGTCATTTCGGAGATTAGTCTGAACAAAAAGGCAGACAGTTATACAAAACTTTTAAAAATTGTTTTTTTGTTATAAGTACCTTATATACTTTCATATGCATTTAGTAAAAAGTTGTTATCTTGGCATTACAAACGGACAATTTTTAATTTATTTGTATAGATTATCCGTACCTGTAGAAAGAGTGCGAGTGCGGCGGCGGCGGCAGAGTGGGTGGAACGGGCGCGTGCGGCTCGGAGGCCGACCGCTGCACGCCCGGCGCGCGCTCCCCGCGCCCGTTCCGCCCCGCGGATTGCTCGCGCTCGCCATTCCAATTCCACTCCCATTGATTCTGTAAAGTTTGAAACTTATATTAAAATCCTCCATCATCATTTTCCTATAACAATCCACTGCCGTTTTGTTGGCGGAAGTTGGAAGATGCATTGGTGATCTTAGTCTTGTGACTTTGTTGTTGCTATTTGGTCTCGGTATTTTCATGTTCGCATTCTACTAGTCGCATTCGTCTAGCATTACTTTATTTAAGTGTTTTCCTCTAGACGCCTCTACGGTGAATTCGGTGGTTGTCTTTTGTTTCGCGCGTCACCACCACACAATCACATTACAAATACAATATGACAGTTATTTAAATCAGTGACAATTGAAACGTACGTCATTCTGAGGCACAGAAAGTGATGCTTTCGGTAACGGCTGCGAAGGAGTGTGGGCCGGTTGCGAGTTATGAGTCGCGACCGGCTCTCGAGCTTGAAGAAGTTGTAGAATGCGACGGACATCCGTTGTAAGTCCATTTTCGAGCAACGCTACTCGTCTACTGAGTTCTTCTAGTCTCGTCAAAACTGTAGCAACGGATGCCGTCGTTGCCGCCGCACCCACATTTTGATATTGAGGTGACATAGCGTCCTGAAATTATAAGAAGTAAAAATGGTTGCTGTTTTCTATTTTCAAGTTTAATATTTGGAAATAACCTTTACAAAATATACCTGTATTGTAGAGGTATTTTGAGTTTTTTCGGCAGTGAAGGGTAAAGCTGTAGGGCGTCCGGCTTGTTGCAAGTTAACAGCCGAATGAGGAGCTGATCGGCACGAGGGAGTGCGCGTAGCAGTCGGTTGTATTGACGGTGCTAGAATGTCATCGCAGGAAACGTGGACGGGGGCGGGCGGCGCGGCGGGCGGGCTCGGCGACGCGTTGGTGTAGTACGAACTCGGATTGGTACTGAGACTGGACACGGGCAATGTGGCGCTGTGCGCCGGCATGCTCACCGCCGGTTCCTCGGCGGCAGCGCCACCAGTCAATGGCGACGTGTCATTGAGAGGACCTACTGACGATTGACGCCTTACACTCGCTCTACCCCGGTAAGTTTGAGGGGTAGATTGGGCTGAAATTGACAGAAAGTTCGCAATAAGTTCTTAAGCAATATACGAACTAAATGATTTTAAGAATGTATTTAATTGTTATGTTTTATAAAAAATATTGTTTAAAATAGTTTATAAAACGATGTACTAGTATACAAATGTTGTTATTGCCGCGTAATGCAGGCGTGAGAGAATCAACGACCCTATATAAACATTCCGTGTGTGTCCTAAAAGGCGACAAAGAGAAACTGAAATTAGGATGGACAGCAGCATTTTTCATAACAACTCATAATAATAAAAAAAAACTGCAGTTGCCTACCTGCCAGCAACTATGGTATATATAAATAGAATAGAGAAATTCTCTATGAGTCAATCTATGCTTATGTTCTTGTTTATGTTATGGATTAGGTTCAGCAGTGGACTTTGGATAGGGTTGTAATGGAAAAAATGTATAAGTATATACTTTTACATTCAAAAATGTAAAATTTAAATTTAAGAAAAATATCAGTTAATCGGTAATTTCATACCAAGGGAACATGCACAATATATAATAGTATGTTATATATGTAAATACTTACAGTATTTGTTGTGTAGCGGCTGATGCGTTTTATGGTGGTAGAGGTCTGGGAAGCTCCGTTTAAGTTGCGCTAGCATGCCTGCACACAAGGGCCGCGCTCAGAGCGGGACAACGGTGACGTAGCAAAGGGCGGAGCGGGTTTATAATATAAATAAAATAGTTTGGCCATGATATCACACAATCGTAATAATAAGTATAGTAATAATAATTAACTCGCAATGCGCTTGCCAACGTTACCGTTTGGACGAGAGAAGTCAAATAAAATTGGGGATCATGAAAGCATAAGTCATGCTGGCATTATCGGTAAAATTATGATAATTCTCGAGACTTGTAAAAATAAAAGCTTCATATTTATCATATTCCTTACTAGACATGAATTTTTTTTATATTATATTATATGTAATATTTATATTTGATATGTGTATTTATTTAAATTATTTGATGCGAATTTATTTATTTATAATTTAAACTGCTCTCAAGTACATATAATTCATTTCCTTAAAAATGCACTTACACCGAAGCTCGTATTTTTACAATGCCGAAGGCCTATTTTGAATAAGAACAAAAAACCCTTTTTATTCCTATAGAAGTTCTTAAAAAATGGAAATAAATAATAAACACTTCAACACAAACTAGGGATAGTTGAGATATTCATGTATTGAACTCAAAGACATTTAAGTAGTAGTAGTAATAGACCGGACATCAGCAGCAAAATTGTCGTCTGTAACTTATGTCCTATAGGATATATCTCCGATTTTTGTCATTTAGTCTTAGTGACATCGTCAAATAGTTAAAAAGCATTCGTTTCATATTTTTTAAAAAATATTTTTAAAGAAAATATGCCCGGTTGTGCATTAAGATATTGTAAGCCACGATATGGAGCAAAAAATGAACATGATTTCGTTTTATTGTCGTAAATATAACATATATTTACCGCATAATACCTTTAAATTTTATTATTTCTAGTAGATTGTTCTAGAACATTTATTTTTATTGTAATAAGCGCCCTCTGTTATCCAGTAAACGTCACTATTTAGTTACCAATGTTAAAAAATATACAGGATGCCGATTTAATCCTTTACAATACTGTACCCATACCAACAAAAATGAGTAGCATATACCAACTATACTAAGTAGCCTACTTTATGTGGAGCAAGGGTGGAAAATTTTTTTAGACATGCTGATAGATTTTCTGTGTTGCTTATGAGCATGCTGAGGATACTTGCTGTGTTGATGTTTAGCAATACAGCAAGTCTTCTCTTTTACATACCAGGCTTCATTGTCTGGTGGTTTTACACCGGTCTTCATTGTCTGGTGGTTTTCAAGGACAAAGCCATTATAGATCCTCGCTTACAGTGACAGGAGAGGGCTATAGGTTTCTTACATTAAAAACGATTTTTACTGTTAAAGATATTAGATGCAAGAAGTTGTAGGTTAAGCCTGAGTTACAAAATAAGGTAAAAATTTAAATAACCATTTTATTGATGTGGGTAGTGTCTTTAAGTACTGCAGCTGATGAAACGTGAAAAATCGTCAAACGGCTTTTAAGTTCAGTGTTTTCCTAAAATATTTTAGATTTGAAGTGTATTTTTGTAATAGAAACGAATTTAAAACATAGAGGCGCTCTCTTATTTTATTAGGCGTTTCTCGATATGTCTTTAACACCGACCGATCAATCATATGCTATTATTATAGCAGCTAATGGCGAGCAACCGACCGACCGAGTGACGTCATCCAAGACGCCACCAAGGTGGCCACCAAAGTGATTGCTGTTTGAATTGATTCTTAGTTATTGGAAAGTAAACATTTTATTTCATGACACTAAAGAGGCGTAAAAAGTTAATATGATTTTTCGTGTGACGGAAGTCGTGATAAATAGATTTATACAATAAAACAATCATGTATATTCCCTATTATAATATCGAAAAGCATTTCAAACTTAGTAATCTTCAACAACACTATCGATACTTTGTTATCGAAATGGTAACATTCCTAAAACGACGTTATATTTATTAGCGTCACCTACTAGGGAATAGCTAAAATGTTGTCTTAATAAATGCTTAGCGTTGGTTTGCTGTTTTTAGCTAGAGGGTGCCACAGCGCACTAGCTCAAAGTTTTTGTATATAAATGTTCCCAAGGCCCGCTCTATAGTATACCTATATATTCAAATCTCTTTGATTGAACTGATATTAGCAGCAGTTATTGCAGTAAGTACTATTTTATACTGTAACAGGAATATAAATGAAAATTTTAATAATTTCAGAGGCTTAAAAATATTTTTATATCTATATCTTATCTATATAAATAAAATGATAGAGGTTTGCAGTTGTGCGCGCATTACGGAAAAAGTACTGGATATATTTCAATTAGGTTTTCTAAGTTTTATTTCTTAGACACTTGGCCTTATCTAAAAAATGCGATATCTTTATTAAATATAAAGTTATTAAAGTTTTAAGAAACAACGATTTTTATAAGCACGTGTTCAGTGATGTGTGAAAGCAACGCGGACGAAGTCACGGGTATCAGATAGTTAAAAATAAAAAGTTGACCTTGTACTAAAATAAGATTTTCTGTATAAGGTAACTAAACTTGGAAACAAAATTAAATTAAATATTAAATTTCCTAAAAAATAACCATTAGTAATCCGTAAAAGCATCTCGGATGTTGGTAAAGCATCTGCCAGGATTATTCATGTTTAAAAAGAGGTTAACAATATCCCGAACGAAGATGCATGCATCATCCACTGTCACCAGATTTTCGGAAAAATTTCATAAAGCTTTCGTTGAAGCATAATATCCCTCGCATGCTTCATAGTTGGATATAAATTCGGGGACTCGGCAGGCCAACTCTGGGTCGTCACTCGCCACTTTATGTTGCAGCTATACCGCCGTGCATTGCCGACTTTTTGACATTTTGGCAAAATTGATTTTGAAACATTACTACTATGTAGAAGAAAAGTCATAATTACTGATCTTGTCGATGTTTTTCTATTTTCGTTTTCGCGATACTAAGATTATAACGTAAAAACCTTATTTTAATTTTAATAAAAATTTTGTATCTAAAATAACACATTTACTTATTTTTTATGCAAACTTAGAATTATTGCATCTAACTATTTGCGTTTTAGTTTATACAGTAAAATAATGAGAAAAAGCTAAAATACCGTATGTTAAAATTTTACGCATTTTAATCAATTACATTGACGAATAAAACCTAAATTGTACGAGTCTAAAAGAGAGTATATCGAAACATATGTACGTTATTTAAGTTAAGAATACTAATACATATAAATATTTTACTAAATGCTATCTACATTGCCACTAAATGCTATCTACATTGCCACTAAATGTTAACAGCGAAGTCATATGGCAGTATGTACGACCACAAACATACGTCTTTTCGAAATATTGTACAGAATTTGGATCTTTCTATGCTTGTGAAACATTTACCTGGGTAATAGAGAAATACAAATTAATTTTCATTGTGATGAAACTCTAAATCTCTAAAATATAACGAATAACGTTCTTATTTTTATACAAGCAGATAGATGTCATACCACCCTATAATGTGTATTAAAAAGTTTTTAGCATAGCGTCACAATTTTTTGAAAATTGACATTCCGCGTTTCTTCAAGGGAGTAACTACATTTATTCACCTCCATTCGCATTTTGCCACAGCAGTGACACTCTCTGTACGTGAGAGTTCAAGTGCCGGTGACATTGAGCCGGAGCGTGTAACGCTAGGGTTGATACCGAACCGAAATGGAATATTATAGACTTTTGCCAAAGAATAGATACATAGGCAGTGAAAGATACGATAAATTTGAAATCAACTTTTATTAAATATCTTTACAGATGGGGAATATTAAAATTTCCGACAAAACAAAATATGCACGACAGTTAATGGTAATCTTAAATAATTAACCAACACTTAGTATTTCAGTACGCAATAATCAGCATTACTACCCTTTAAAAATTACTTACTCTTATATATTTTTGGCTTGTTCGATGACTTTTATAATTTTTATTATTATTTCTAACAATTGCAAAAATTCGTAGCCTTACGTATAATTATTTTAGAAAATCCATAGGGAAGCATAGATAGATAGATAGATAGATAGATCACACTTTATAGATAACATAAATATTAACAAAAAATGAGAAAAAGAAATGTGGTACAATGGGTGGTCTTATCACTAAGAGCGATCTCTTCCAGACAACCTTTGGATGGACAGGATGGCAAGAAAACAATAAAAACGTGTGTGGTTTGGCGACAAAAATAACATTATTTTTATTAAAGCCATAAAATAGAAATATAGAATGGTACATAAGTACATAGATAAGATAAATACTACATGCATATTAATAGGTCGGAGCGTCTATAAAATATCACGTGGATCGAGTTGGACATGAGGGTATATCGAGAAACTCCCACTTGTTTGTGCAGTATAAAGTTCACTGTAGGTGCCGTGCGCGAGAGATTCCGCTTAAGTCATTCAACGAGTGTGGTCATTCTACTTAGTGCTAAGATAGTGTTGTGGTTCTGTTCGTTGTTGTAATTCTTCTAGTGCAGGCAACGAGGATTGGTGTTGCTGAGAGGCTGCCCTGTGTTACATTGAGATAAGTAGTGTTGCCTTTGGTTTATATATTTTGGTGTTATCATGTAATTACGTACCTCACGTTACACGTTGCAATTTGAACATCCGCTCTCACACTTTTATTATTTTTAACAATTAACGCTATCCTGATGTATTTCTGAGATCAAAATTGTGATCCTCTGTTGTATAAATATATATTTTTATAAATATAAATATATAAAAGTACAAATATATACTTTAAAACTATTACATATAACATAAATGTGGCATACATATAAACAAATATTGTAACTAAATAAAGGTAGAATAATTATATACAAATGAATAGGCATTATTTTTGTATAAAGCGCAGTCAGTCTGTGCTTGTGTGCGGTGCATGAGATTAGAGAGACGAGATGCGAACAACAACTACGTGTTAGCCCTCGGCCAGGGCAGCCGGCGACGGCTCGTTCCACGCCCCGCGCGCTTCTCAAGGCCCCCGCACACACCCAAACACCCACACATAGACGCTAGCGATTTTACATGCACACATGCTTAAGTGTTGTTTCTTTTCGCGTAGTGTATATTTTCTTTGGTTTTGCTGAATGATTTTGGTTACACTTATACAGTTTCACTTCTATCAGCCGCGTACAGCATCGTAAGATTGTAAAAGGCTGTGATATCTCCGCTGGAACGCTTCTATCTGCCGTGTACATCGCTGGATAACTGAGAAGCGATTATATGCTCACGGTAAACTATTTTCATTTAGTATTTTGAACTCGACATGGACAGATCCATGTGCGATATTATTATTGTCACGCTTCTTTCAGAAGAAACAGAAAAACTGAAACGTAATAAACGCAAACGCCAGTAGCACAGAATAAATAATAGTACGACCCCTTTCGGAAAAACAGTAATTTAGACAGGGAATACGCGCATTGATACTCGATTTAGAAGAAAACAATATTAAATAAAAAAAAAAAACATTTTCGGATGAATATTCCGATAATAAAGTGTGTCCTTATTAATTTTCCCTGGAAAATGCTTTTTATTTTCTCTCCTGAGACTTTAGCGGTATGAGCCGTGGCCCCATCCAGCTGAAAACGTGTTTTGTTATTGAAGCCAGCATACTTACGTAGTTCCGGTATAAAAAAGCTTTCTAGCATTTCACAGTATCTTTCTGCAGTGACGGTTTAATGTTCGCCAAAAATATAAGGGCAGATAATGCCAAGACTGAACTGACTGACTGGCACACAAAACTGTTGTCTTCGGGCTGTGCAGAGGCTTTTGATGAACTTCTTTAGTGTTAGGTTACTCCAATAACGCATTTTTCTGCGTATTCACATATCCCCCAACGTGAAAATGCGCCTCGTTACTAAACAGAATGTTACCTAAACGCGCAGGAGTAGAAAACCGTTCCAAAACTAACCTAGCGTAATTTTCTCTTCTTGTGTAATCATCTGCTTTCAGTTCTTGAACGATTTTCAGCTTAAGCTGAATCCACATTTGTCCGCGCCGTACGCGCCGTATTTTACTGATGGCCTCGCACATTTGCACGTACGCAACGTCCGCGCCGTACGCAAATCTTTTGGATTGCCAACAACTCTTGCAATTTTTTTCCAAACACTGGTGTGAAACGGTACATTAGATAGATTAGATTGAAGACATTTATCGCTCGGAATCACTATGGAAAAAATATAGTAATAGCATGCTTATTGGTAGAGGAAGAAGAGAACAAAATTCGAAGAAAAAGTAGATTCTGGATTCGTAGTATTATGCAGAGTATTATACTTTATTTAAAGACTTGTTATATGATGAACAATTTTGTAGATATTTGCATGTAACATACAAGAAATTTCAAGAATTGTTACATATATTAAAACCATATCTTCCTATGGAAAACTCTAGATTTAGAAGGCCAATTGAACCAGAGAAAAGACTATGCAACAAGTCTTTGGCAAGTTTGAGGTAAGTATTTTTGTAGTCAGGTATAATTGGGTTTTTGAATTAAAATTCACTATCAATTTTTTTATGTATTTACTAAATTTATCACTAAATATTCATTTCACAACGTTTATCGGAATTTCAATTTCGATGCAG
The DNA here is from genome assembly GCA_963668995.1 of Parnassius mnemosyne. Taxonomy (NCBI): domain Eukaryota; kingdom Metazoa; phylum Arthropoda; class Insecta; order Lepidoptera; family Papilionidae; genus Parnassius; species Parnassius mnemosyne. The sequence goes on from CAVLGL010000115.1 coordinate 28,203,664, forward strand.
CATTTTTCTGCCAACCTCTAACCGCAGTATACACTTAACACTTAAAAAATATAATTCGAAATAAAAGTCGAAACCACCAGTTTTAGTGGAAAATCCAATGAGTTGGCAACATTAGACAACACTGAGCATCAACACGAGCCAAACGCGCCGCGTTATATGACGTCATCAGCATTCGTCCTGCGATATCGTACACCTACCGTATTTTTTAAAATTCTGCGTGTACGGTGCGGGTGTAATGTGCGAAGTTTCATATGATTTCATACAACGAATTCTAATATTCGGCGCGTACGGCGCGTACGGCGCGGACAAATGTGCGTTCAGCTTTATTTGGATGGAACTTTATGCGCGTCTACATTTTATGAACAGACGTTTTTTTCATGCCCATAGACGCTGCCACCTTACGAACAGATTTGTGTGGATTTTGCAAAATTTCTTCTCGCACGCGACTCACATTTGCAGGAGTCATTGCAGACCTAGGACCAGACCAAGGCTCATTTCCAACCAAGCCCATATTAATTGTGTTTTTTTATTTTTTAATTTAAGATTACCATTATTATTTAAGATTACCATTTAACAGTTTTAATTACAATATAATTTCTTCCATTAAACATAATTGTGTTTGTCTTAGCACTGCACAGTTTGCTCTAATATATTATTTTACATTATACTTTTATTTGCATAATATTGAAATTAACCTTTACTTAAACTAAATATAAAGTACTATTTTAAAATTGTGTGAAAGAATATTAAACATTTTTTGTATTTACATTATTTTATATTAACTTTATAGTAGATATTTCTTAAACTATAACTTTTTTGTGGAGAGGGTAGTTTTTTAATAGTTTTATAATTTTAGATAGTTCAATGTGTCATCCTTTATTTTAAGCATATCAAACTGCGAATAAAAACGACACCTTGTTCACCGAATTATTATTTGCGAAATACGCCTCAACTGTAAAAGCGCGATGCATACCCGTCCACACTGACTCATGGCTACTAATTACTAATGTTACTAAATAACCCACGACACTCCCGCGCAATGTGACCGTTTAAAAAAAAGGTGATCAACTAAAATCATAATGTTGCCAGTACTAAATAATACCAGAACATATGCTGGATTATACAAAAACTAATTTCCGCCTTCGGCTTCGTCCGCGTGGTGTTCGGTGTTCTGCTGTCATTTAAAGCCACGCGACGCTGTCGCCATCTAGTGTCAAGCGATGCTAGCGCCATGCGTGTAAGTTGCACGTCTTTTCCATGGGTATGATAAACTTCATCGCGTTAAAAAGTAGCATATGTCACTCTCTAGCCAATAAACAATCCCCATACAAAAAATATCACCAATCCTTTTCCACACCTTATGAAAGGCTATTAGATAAAAAACCGATAAAATTATATAATTAACTACAAAAGTAGATATTAGCACATATTATAATATAATACGTAGGTATTAGGTAAGATAATTTTATACCGCCAAAAAAAAACCTATGGTACGCAGCGCAGCTTCATCCTGTTTCTTTACCTTAGATTGTCCACTGTAGTGTATAAGTTTCTGCCGATGTTTTCTACCGACTTCAAACAGGAGGAGGTACTTCATAACTTTTTTCCAGGTGAACAGATTTCGATGATTCTTTTTTATTTGAAAGCTGATGCTTCACATGTGGTTCCATATAAATTTGATCAAGGTCTGACCAATAGTTTTTAAATTATTCTTAATAATTTATATTGAAGTCGGTTTTACAAATTTTTTAATTTTAATTTATTCAGACTCTGCGTGACTTTTAACTGTTACGATTCTGCTCAAAAATATAGTACCACAAGCTTTACACAAGGCGTTATCACTATTTTTGTCCTTTATCAATCATTACGAATACTCAGGATTTTGTGCCCACTCAGGTTTGTATTTCTGTTCGTACTTGCGCTTCATAACTTTATTTCGATTACCATTCACCACTACACGTGCACGATGACTCCGAGAAATATAAATGAAGAAAAAAAAATCCGTAGTTCCTTTTATACTCATTGCCGGGAATAATTTATAAGTTTCGGTAATTCCCCGCGACGTAGTAAAGCTAAAGCGGTTATTAAGCGAGTTTAAAGCACGATTTGTGGGGAGTTACAGTAAATTATTTGTGTAACCGTTCGAAAGAGACAAAATAATACAGCTGTGGCAAATATCAGACAAAGACAACACTAGGTGAACGAATAGAAGTCAGTGTTGCCCGAAATAGTATCAAAAATATGTAAAAAAAATTCTAAGTTTAAAATTGTACCATTGTAGGTACTAGATTCTGAAATTATACGAACAAAAAACTAAATCAGTTTTACGGAGCCAAATTATACCAAGTACGGTAACTCATCCCCCCCCCTGCCGCAACTTCTGCCCTCGTAATGCCAATTCAAAGTGTATAATTTGCCGTCGGACGCCGTGTTACAAAAGCAAAATAATTTTTGTTTACTCATTCTCTAGATGATTGTATGATTGATTGAAATGATAGATGTAATTATTGCGAATCAAATGTATCAACCAATGCAAGTCGCAACTGATCGTCGAGAACAGCCCGCGTACAGCGCTGAACGCGGCGGAACAGCGCTGAAAGTGGTAGAACAGCACTGAACGCGGCGGATCAGCGCTGAATGCGGTGGTACAGCACTGAATGCGGTGGTACAGCGCTAAACTTTGGCGTTAGCGTGCGTATAATAGAAACACACTTGTCCTCATTTTATGCCTGTTTGCTGCGGAAAGCTGAACAGATGCGTACGCATCTCCATACAAAACTGGTGTTTTCTATGGACAAAAGCTGAATTGAGCTGAATAAGTGTGGTTAGTCCCTCAATTTTACTCAAAAGTAGTATAATTTCTTCTTAGTAGTATGTGGTAATGTTTGTCAAAACTTTTTTAATACGCTTTTCTTAGCTTCGCGTGTATCTATCTATCAATGAAACGGAAGATTTTAATGTAATTTTTACCAACTTCTAGACGGCCGACTGACTTGAAAATTTGCAATTGCTCGTATCAAGTACCGATGACAGTACAATAATTTAATTCCGCGAGCTTTATCCTAGTATCCTGATCTGGATCAACAGGATAAAATTAAATAATTATCAGATTTATCACAGCTCGTGATCAATGCGTGATGTTTAAGTTTTTAAACTCTCGTATTATTAAGTAGCAGGGCAGCAATGAGCTACCCGAGCCGATTGTGGGTGGGCATTAAAATGCAAAGAATAAAATCTTGACCCATTTTTAACTGCTGTGGCCTGACTACAGGTTCTAGCCTAAGCCTTATCAGGTATTTACAGCAGTTAAATTATCACGAGGAGCCGTGGCAGCTCAGGGTCTATGTGCTGAGTGTAAATTTCACAGTAAGCGAGTAACCCGGGCTCGATCCCCGGTAGCACCAATTAAATTGTTAATTGCAATTTTAAGTGCTGATTTACCACGTGCTCGGCGGTGAAGAAAAATATCGTGAGGAAACCTGCATGTCTGAAAAATAAGGAAAAAATCGTAAACATGTGGAATTCGCCAACACGCACTGGGCCAGCGCGGCGGATATTTCCTTGCCCTAAAACCCTCTCAGAAATGAGAGGAGCCCAGTACCCAGCAGTGGGACGTATATAGGCTGTAACTTTAACTTTAAACGAGGTTAGTTTTCTGGAGATTTTGCAGGTGGTTCTTCCGTCCAGCTGTTCACCTAATACGTATCCTTCATAAATCCAGATGAAACACGAGCCGGGTTTCATCTGAGAATAATGCTCTGGATCGTTCTTATTTTTGTCTGGGATTGCCTCGCCGCAGTGCTGGGATTTGAAGTGATCTCTGAGCATGAAGGTCGACTTGGTGCAGTCTTTGCTTCATATTTTGATCACACTGCAATTCAAAACCAATTGCCTGGCCGCAACGTTAGGTTATCTTCTCGCCGTCATTCGTTGAAACTGGTCTGGCCTTACGGTGGTGACTCGACTATTCTCAATGTGCTACCCAGCTACCTCACCAGCCCGGTAGCGAGGCCAAAATCTTGATATGCGCTTTCACTTGACCTTATGACATTCAGTGATATTGAACTGGAACGTGCATGTTTCTAGTATGCTTTTTGCTCTTAGCATCTCTTTTCTGGATATCGGAGTTCCACGGCATAAAAAGAAACTACCGGCATTAAATCAATAAACAAACTTGTGAGAAAAGAAATCGTAACATAGTTAAGTTTGATTTTACGGCCTCGGTCTTTTTTAAATTTGAATTTAGAATATGTACAGAAAATAAATGTGACAGGATGAAATTGTCATTTAAATCTATTTTGTACGGGCAGTACTTTCAAAGTTATGGTAATAAACCTGAAATATCCCTAGACAGTGTTGATGTGTGTAATCAATCATTAAAATATTTATCAAATATGTAGTAACTTACCACATTTGATAGATTCGATCTATCTCATTACAAATGAACCGAGTTGTACCTACGGTTTACCTTTAGGTCAATCTAAATGTAAAATTTTATGGTAAAAAGGATATTTTACATAGGGACTTGCACATCATTCAAATTCTATGTGCATCTACTCTATTTAAATTATGATTAGTACTTAACAAGCACAAATGATACTCTATATTGAGTAATCGTTTATACATTTTTTCCAAATATCTTTGTGATCTCGTTAAATTTAGATGATAATTTTTAATTAGTCGCAATGTTCCTACGTTTATGTTAGAAAAGCAACCTTGAACAAAAATATATTTTATTACAAAGGATAGAGCATCATTGAGGTACTTGATTGACATTACAAATCAAATATTTTATTAAAGAAAGTTATAGTGTTCATTCCATGTTAGTTGTTAATCATATCTTACCCGTTATGGAATTGAGCGTAGTGGAGCGTTGCTTGCTAAAATTAAAGTTAAGGGGCGTGACGTCTTGTCCGGCTTTGTCTGCAGAAAATTCGAGTATACCTCGACTGGCGGGTGATTCCGTATCTTCGTCGCTGCACTGTGAATCCTGAAAATATCAGATAGTGTTGTATTTTAATAAGGATATTAAGACTTTCCCATTTAATAATTGACATTTATTTATTTATTTAATACTTTTTATTGCACACCATATAAAACATAAAGAAGCATATTATGCAATGGGCGTAATATCTATGGGCGTAAATAACAGGGGTAGGTTAAGTCGGTGTGATAAAACACGAGGTAAAAAAGAATATACAACACACACATTTATATATGTAATATAGGCAAATGGTAAAACTTTGTCAACTTATTGCTTTCAATATTTGGCGCGCGTATCATACTGACAAAGAACAATGGCAGACTTTCATACATAAAATTGAAAGAAGGAATGGTAGCGTCTATATATCAAAAATATCTCAAAATGTTAAGCGTCAGTCCCTTAATAACTCTGTCAAAGAATTTTGTCCTGAGAAGGCGTCAAAAAAGATATTTAGATTTAAACCCTTTTAGGTTATGTCTTATGTCACTTGGAAAAAGTCATGCCTCCTTTGGTTAAAGTGGTAATACATTCTCAACATAATGTACCTACCTACATTATTGAGAATTTTTACATTATTGTATCTCTATTATATATTTGCATACTATAAATGTATATTTCTGGCATGGTAGAAATATACATTCTCAGAAGGGCTAGAAGCCAGAGCCGTAAAGCCAGTGAAAAAAACAGTGACATTTTGTTTTAGCTAGTGTTGCCATAACATTAAATGGAGTAGTACCTCAATGATGCTCTATCCTTTGTAATAAAATATATTTTATATAGATAGGATTATAGTGAGCAAGTGTATGTGTATGCGCAAACACAGGTGCACTCTTTATTCCCTCACTCTCACCATCATCATCATTACACCCCTTCACAAGTCCGAACATAGGCCTCCCTCAAGGAACGCCAAAAGGCACGATCCTAACCCACCTATATCCATTGCTTTCCTGCATATCTTACCACGTCGTCATTCCATCTGCCAGTGTGAAGGAACATGTCTCAGATCCATAAATCATCACTGGCAACGCTCACTGGTTGTACAATCTTATTTTGAAGTGTTGAAGTATACATGACGAGAAGGTGATGATACATAGCTTTCAAATAAAGAACAATGGCCGAAAAATAGTTTGATTTAATAGACAAAAATTATTGCGTCTCGACATAAGTTATATATAAAATGAGTTTTATTATTTTTCTATGATTTTTCAAATAAAAATGTATTTTAATTAAAGACACAGAAAAAATAAAAAAATTTGTGAATATCAAATGACTTAAATCATTTTTACTCTATTCAAGTGTTGCCGTTTACTATATTCATACTATTTTCGTATACACTTTGTAAGACTACCGACAGAACACACAAACACAAAATATTTTAATTTTAAGTTATTATAAGTAATAACTATACTATCAGTAATAATAAAAATTAAAGTGATGTGGTTGAAAATAAGTCTCTTACAAAGAACTTCCTACAATAATACATTATCTTAATCATAGTAATATGTAACTATTCCATTTATTTTATTTATTTATTTATTTACTCTTTATTGTACACCAAAAAACAAAACAAACCGAATACAGTTAAATCTAAATTAGAAAATGTACAACAGGCGGTCTTATCACTCTGAAAGTGATTTCTTCCAGACAACCTTAGTGTAGAGAACTGATGCAAACAATAGTTAAAAATAGAGGGGGGCGTACAAAATAAAAATAAAAAGTATGAAAATACCCACAAATAAAGACAAGTGAAGATTATGAATGATATAATATAATAGATTAAATGAAAAGAGTACGAAAAAGGAAAAGTGATTTATCTAATAGCGTTCTAAGTAATACGATTTAACAAGACTTTTGAAAGAATGAGGAGATTGAACACGACGAATGTGGAGAGGTAAAGAGTTCCACAAACGTACAGCAGTTACAGTAAATGATTTCGTAAAAAGGAGGAAGAGTGCGAAGGAGTAGAGAGAGAAAGATTGACAGAGGATCGAAGGAACCGATTATGGGTAAAGGAAAGATACTGGAAACGGTTTTTTAAATAATGAGGAGTGGAAGGATTAAACAGCACGCTATACAAAGTGGAGAGAATGTGAGTATATGAATCTAATACATAAATTTTGAATGCGCTCAAGCTTATTAAGCTGCTCCTCGGTAATGTCAAGATAGCATATGTCAGCATAGTCAAGGATAGGTAGAAGTAGAGACTGGGCGAGCGTAACTTTAGTTACTGTGGGAAGAAAATTACGTAATCTACGTAAAGAGCTTAAAGCAGCAAACATTTTTCTACTAATCTCATTAATCTGTGAGGTCCAAGACATACAAGAGTCGAGATACAACCCCAGGTTTTTAACCTTGTTACTGTAAGGGATTTGAGTGCAGTCTAGTAAAATAGGAGGTAGGGAAGACCAGTCAATTTTTCCAATTAATCTAGAACTACCGATGATAATGGCCTGAGTTTTCTTAGGATTAATCGTTAAACCATAACGTTTACTCCAATTCGAAATACAAGTCAGATCAGCGTTAATAGTGTCAACTGATTTAGACAAATTAACAGCTTACTAATTCGTTGGGCTATGTCGGTTACTCTGACTCATTTCTAAGTTTATCGCGCAGAGAAACCCAGAGCCAGAGCATATTCCTCTGCACAACTCGCTGGGCGACCTTGAGCTTCATCTTACGGACAGCAGTGAGGGAACATAAGTCATCACTGGCAACGCGCACTGGTTGTACAATCTTGTTTTCAAGTTTTTAGGTATACCTGACGAGAAGATGTGTCGTAATCTCCTGAAGGCTGCCCAGCCGAGTTGAATCCGTCGATTGGCCTCTCGTTCGAAGTTTGACTTACCTACTCGGACTATTTGTCTCAGGTATACATACTCGTCAACAATTTCGAGCTTAGTGCTTCCAACAACTACCGGCATAGGCGTGAGCTGGACGTTACACATGATCTTTGTTTTGTCCATGTTAATTTTAAGACCTATTCGTTGAGAGGCACTATTGAGGCCATTCAGCACAGTGCTTAGGTCCTCCAGCTATTTTGCCATAAGGACTGTATCGTCCGCAAATCGAAGGCCAGTGATGTACTCGACATTATGTATCCTCTATAGAAAATAAGAGATATGAGGGTGACACTGAAATTTCTTAGAAAATCAAAAACTGAACAAACTCGCAAGTTATTAGTTTTATCTTTTCAAAATAGTGTCCCTTTACATCAATGCATCACTGCATCCGATGGAACCGCTGAGAAAAGCACTTTGCCCACTCGTCCTTACGGGTCTCTTCGACGGTATTTTGAAACTGCTTCCTCGGCGTCAATAAAATGTTTTCTTTTATTTTCAGAAATAAATAAAAATCGTCGAAGTCGTTTCAGAAATAAAAAGGTCGGGGCTATAGGGCGGGTGACCCAGTAATTCCACGTCTGACGTTGCCAAGTAGTCGTTTGTTTGATTGGCGGTGTGCGACGAGGCGTTGTCGTTGTAAAGGAGGATCCTACTGCGAGGTCGTTTCTCCCGAACTTTTTTCAAGCGAAGTGGCAAACAAGTGTTAGTGTACCTTCTGCAATAACTGTTTTTCAATCCTCTAAAACAATTGTTGCGTAATGAGCTGTCCTTCCGATGAACGAGGCCACCATCTTCTTTCCCACGTTTCGACCGCTCTTCACTTTAGTTGGCAACTCCTCGGAAGGAAACACCCAGAAAGCAGACTGTCTCTTAGTTTCAGGATCATAACAATAAATTCAGCTTTCGTCACCCGTAAGTATGTCAAACACAGCATTAGAGTCACCTCCGTTAAATCTTTGAAACATTTCACGACACCAATCAACACGACTTAGTTTTTGGGCCTCTGTCAAATTATGAGTTATCCACCGGGCACAAAGCTTTCTGACCGTTAAATGTTCATGGAGGAGCTAAGCTTGTCGGAATCTGGTGATAAGTCACTCTTTTGTCAGTCTCTATCAGACATCACACAACGCTGATGTTATCTTTAGTCGCCGTCGTAGGATGCCGTCCCTCACGCAGATCATCGGTGAGATTAGTGCGACCACGTTTAAATTCATTAAACCAGTTGTAAACAGTGGCACAAGATGGGGCTTCATCGTGAAAGGCCAATCGAAGTCTATCGTAACTTTCTTGTTGACTTAAATGACATTGAAAGTCATAAAAAATCATTGTACAAAAATTTTCTCGCGTTAAATTCATACTGTTTCATACTGTTACATCATCATCATCATCATCATTACAGCCCTTCACAAGTCCACTGCTGAACATAGGCCTCCCCCAAAGAATGCCACAAAGCACGGTCCTGAGCCACCTGCATCCATCGACTTCCTGCATATCTTACCAGGTCGTCACTCCATCTAGTGGGGGGACGCCCTACACTTCGCCTGCCGGTACGAGGCTGCCACTCGAGAACCTTTCTTCCCCATCGGTTGTCGGTTCTTCGAGCTATATGGCCGGCCCATTGCCACTTCAGCTTACTAATCCGTTGGGCTATGTCGGTCACTCTAGTTTTACTGCGGATATCCTCATTTCTGAGTTTATCACGCAGAGAAACTCCGAGCATAGCCCTCTCCATAGCTCACTGAGCGACCTTGAGCTTCCTCATCCGGCCAGCAGTGAAGGACCACGTCTCAGTTCCGTATGTCATCACTGGCAACACGCACTGGGTGTACAGTCTCGTTTTCAAGTTTTGAGGTATACCTGACGAGAAGATGTGCCGTAATTTCCCGAACGCTGCCCAACCGAGTTGAATCCGTCGATTGACCTCTCGGTCGAAGTTGGACTTACCTAGTCGGACTATTTGTCCCAGGTAAACATACTCGTCAACAACACTGTTACATGTTTTTTCCTAATTTGGAAGTTGTCAAATTAGAAAAAAAATTCATACTGCCTTGACACAGACAATTTTCAATTTGCCGCCAAATCGTAAACAAATGACAAATTAGTAATATACATACACAATAATATTGGCAAAGAGTTGCATTTTTAAAATTTGAACTTATTTTTTTATTATATTGTTTACAAGTGGCCAGTTCTAAAAACTTTCAGTGTCACCCTCGTACGTAGTGAAAATATTAAATACTGTTCAGGAGATCTTAATATCTCAAAAATGTATCGTTTATAAATTAAATATTGTTTGGTACGACAAGATTACGGTAATTTTTCGACGGCCACAAAACGCTAATATGAAACAGTTTTTTTTATACAAAATAACTATTCATATTTCAAACTCAAACCAAAAGGGATTAATGTTCTTCATGCTCTATGCATATCTCTTTAAATAAAAATCAATTGCTCTCTGTTAGTCTCGCTAAAACTCGAAAACTGCTCAAACGATTTTGATGAAATTTTGGAACGAAATTCCTTATCGGACGGTACGAATTTGGCGGATGGGGGCTATTCGAGAAAAAGTGTAAGATTTTTCCGTCACGACTTCTTCTGACGTAGTGTAGACGACCTTGGCGGCTATGAGGAAGCGATATGGACTAATATTCATCACCCTCGCACTTTTTCTTATCTTGTCATAAAAGAAATATTATTTTATTTTAAATGACGCTTCATTTTAATTGACGCTAGTAATATATAAAATAAATTTGTTAATCAATAATATAATACGTTTATCAATAATAATATACTACGAAATGAACTTCGTTCCAACCGAGTGTTCCACGACATTCACGTATGTTTTTTGTGTGCGTGCCGGTTGCGGCCTGTGGTCCCTGGATGGTTTAGATTCACAATTGAACCCGGTAGGTGGCGCTGTTGTCGAGATCCAGAAATCACCCGAGCGAAGCCAGGGTGGATCGCTAGTCATCTATATGCAAGAACATTAATCTTTATTGGTTTGAATAGGCTGACCATACAATAAAGTCATCTTTAGAAAAACGGTATGGTAAGCAATAAATGAAAACATTGGACAAATGAATAAGCTAACAGAGATGATACAATTGCAATTTTTGATTTGCGAAGAGTTTTGAATATATCACAATTTAATGTGGGTATATTATGAAGGTCGAAACTGGACACAAAGAAAACGAGGGCAATCCCATGCGTCTGTAAAAAAAGTGTCTGTAATAAAGTTAACTATCTAAACAAATCTACAACATTATTGTGAATTTTATACCAGTGAAAAATATCAATTGATTTGTGCAATCTGATGTGACTATCTTAGTGGGTATTGTAAAAGACGATAGAGATAAATGAAACAAGAGATTTGCATCTTCTAGATATTTGGCAGAAGTCTGGATAAATATGATAACATTATTCTATAATTTTATGGAGGTCGGTATTTCACTTCTAACAGAAAATATACTGTTTTGAGGTATAATTTTGGGGTATTCCCAGTATTCTTACCAAGTAGTCTTACTAGAAAGACTACCGGGAATTTTCTTTTCAGTGGTATTACTGGTAAGACTTATGGGAATAAGACCATTGCGAATCTTCGTGCCGTGATGTATTCCCAGTAGCCTTACTAAATAGTGTTATTAGTAAAACTACTGGGATTTTTCTTACCATGTATCGTGTATTTCCAAGTAGTGTTAGCAAATAGTTTAGTAACACTAATGGGAATTTTCTTATTGAGTAGAACTAGCTGTTAAGATTACTGGGGTAGAAAATACTCAGTAGTCCAGTAGAATATTTTCATAGGTACTTTAGTTTATTTTTGTCATAATTTATGTATTTTTCATGTTAACAACGTTTTTTGACCTAATTTGACTGAGGTTTGTTTTTTATAAATAGTAAGAAAAGTACTAGGCATTCATAAATGTGCAAGAGGCAGTAGGATAGTTCTTCAGAACGTATTTTGGTCACGGCGGCCAGTGCGGACAGGATTATAGTGCCAGAATGCATTAGCAAGCTCAGGTAAACTCTCTATTCTCTCACTCTTATGGTTCGATGGGAAGATAATCCGACACAACCGGAGAGAGATCAGGGGCAGAACTAACAACTGTACGTGCTTTCTGACACCGGGCTGCTAATAATAATTTCTTTAACGGAAAGACTCAGTAGCAGTGGTATATTTATTATGTAAGTATTATACATTTTATCAAATTGTTTTTTAACTTTGACCATAGATTCAAGTCTAATAAGAAGATTGTCATACCAATACTATTAGATCTATTAGGTTTATGTACATACCTATTCTATGGTTAATATTATATTTTTTGTCTCAGAAATATCACGCGTACCTACATATCAATATTAGTAGTATAAGTGTACAAAATATAAGCTAAAACTATCCTACTGCCTGCAAGTTTATGCTTGCCTAGTCCTAAAATAAACTACTTAAGTACTGATGAAAAATTCCATGTATTTTATAGAGTAGGACTACTAAAAATATTCTTTCGTGGTATAGCACGAAGATTCCCAGTGGTCTTACTGGTCTAATGGGAATTTTCTTCCCATAAATCTTACTACTACTTAGATTTTCGTTTTATTTGTGTGGGGCATCGATCACTAATAAAAAACTAGATACACAATCCAATGCAAAAGTTCTCTAAAAACTGTCGCCAATCTTTTCGACGTAATTCTAGATGAAATAGATATGCATTAATGTAAATTCAACCTTAAATGCATTGCCTAAACTTGTATTCACAAAGCTATGTACAAATTAAAAGCGCACCCAAATGTTCGAGTGGGCGCTCATTCGGTAAGAACATTTTTTGTCACTGATTGTGTATCTAGTTTTTTATTAGTGATCTATGGTGTGGAAATTATTATTTATTTAAACAACGCTATCTTATTTACAATTTGTAAGTTGACTGTAAATATAAATTTATAAATTTTGTTGTCTTGAATTTTAGAAAATTAATAACTTATTGAGTTAGTTCATGCCGTGAAGCTCCAGATAACTAGAATACTTTGATGCCAATTATGTTTTGCTTGTAAGTGAATTATGTTGAATATTGTTATACTTACAACCAACACACGGTTGTAACACACATGTAAACAGTTATTATAATTAAATTCTATTTTATCAAAAGCGACAGGAGCCTAATGGCTAAGGAAATATTGTGAAATACAAGATTCAAATATTTTAAGCGTTATTATTAAAATGAGGCGTTACTTTGCGGATATTTATTTTATTAAATATGTTATCCCGCCCTTCTTAAATTGCGCGCACTATTAGGAATGAATGAATGATGAAAATTACGCAGATCTTAGTTAATAAATTTTGAACGTCTTTAATTTTATATGTTACTACATGAAGTATTAGTAGTGTTATAGTATTGTTTAGCAATGTATTCAGTGGTATTCAGCGTATTTAATAAAAAAACGATGTAAGTATAAGAAAAACATAATTATTATTCTAGTCTATTTGTGGGATCCATTGCAAAATTATCCTATTTAGACCCTTTAAGTTTACTTATGAAATATGAAATAATATAGATTAAACACAAAATTATTCTTAATAATAGAGGAGAAAGATAACGTCGCCATCATAAAACACAAACATAATATTATGTCTTGATATTTTAAATAGGACGATTAAAACACAATAACTTACACCTTTTATTATGGATTTAGTATTAGTGAAAAGGATATGAATTAAAGCAGAATGACGGTCAATTACTAAAAAAGTTACTCACTTTGTCAGCAAAGGTTTCGGTGTGCGGCCTACGAGTCGTGCGAGCGTAGGCCTCGCGCAGTAACCGAGCGTCGTATGGGTTCTCGTAGCGCATCCGACGACGAGGTTCAATACCCCCCAACTCCTCCTGAAAAGATTCCTACATTAAAGGTTGTTTTAGTAAGGCTGTATATATATAAAAAATGAAAAGGTAAAGTAAGCATCTTAACGTCCAACATTATGAAACACAAGTTTGTTAAAGTAGTAAAGGTGTAAAATTTACGAAAATCCCCGAAACATATTTTATTTATCAAACATGCGAAATTTTGGTTCTTCCATGTCCAATATTCAACAAATTATCAATTTAAATAACTTATCTAATAAAAATTTTACGTATAAATCTTCTTAGATATCTAATAAAAAATTAGTTCTAGTTGAAAATTTATTGTGACCAGGTTTAAAAAATAAGTACTTCAGTGGTTTAACAACGTAGAAAAAATGAATGAAGAAAGAGTGACAAAGCAAAATCATGCTGCAGAAGTGAGGTTCAGAGACGGGAAAGGCCGCGATAACGGAAGTTTATCGACAATTTTGTCGATACATTGAAGAAGGGCCAAATTAAGAGTACCCTTAACCTAATTAATAGAATCAGGCGTTACTTTGCGGGAGTCCATTATATTTGTCTGTATAAAAGGCAGTTGTTTTGGCTCGCCGCTCACTTAGCGATTAGCCACCGTAGAGTCTATATCACCTGAGGATGCCTCGTGTAAAGGCGAAACACGTGATGTATTGTCGTCAGTGGTGTGTCTTACCTAGTGTAGTGGTGTTGGGAGTAGTGGTGCTGGGATTAGTGGTGACGGGGATAGTGCACGCAATTGAGGGAGGGCGGGAGGTGCTCTTCAAACTAGGTAAGACTCATCATTTTATTTTATCTAGCAGATGTACGTAAAGTAATTGTTTGGCAAATTTAGTACCCTTAACCGACACCCATGCATGCGTTTATATGGATGTGAAAGGTGCGAAGCGAATATTCACTACCCCATATCATCTCGTAATGTCGTAAGAGGCGTCTTCTTAATAACTACTAAAAATAGAAAAAAACTGCGGTTGCCAACCTGCTTGCCAAGCGTGGCAACATGGGAAATATCCCCTATGAGGCAATCTATGGAGGAGGCCTATTTTCAGCAGTGGACTCTAATAACATATAACGAATAGAAGCAAAAGATGTGTGTCACGATCATGCTAAATGGAAGTCTGTATTCTCCGCCTACTTTCTGGGTGACATACATGAGGTTTTATTTATATTTATAGTATGTACCTTTAACTTCTCTCTCTCTCTCTCTCTCTCTCTTTCTTTCTTTAGATGGAATGACGACCTGATAAAAGATGCGAGAGGACGTCGATGAATGCCGGTGGCTCAGGACCATGTTATATGGCATTCCTTGGGAGAGGTCTATATTCAGCAGTGGACTTGTGATGAACTATAATGATGATGATCATTTTTCCAAAATTTAAAATCATACGACTTGAGGGCATTTAGTCCGTTCTGGTAAGGACACGTCAAAGATATTGGTAAAACTCACATCCCGCATGTTATATGTTATCTCGAGGTTGTTGACAAAGGACGAACGAAACTCAGGGTAGATATCGAGGACGTCCAGCAAGTCGTCACGATGCACGCGGTGTAGATCACAGTATGTTAGGGCGCGTACTCGACAGTTGCTTCGGCCCACATTCGAATGAATACAAGGATTTTCGCCAAATATATCATCTTTACCTGTACAATGATCAATCATGTTAAAAAGGGTAGTAAAACATCTAAAATAAAAGGGTATCGTGTTTATTGTCAAAAAATTTTGTTATTAGTACATAATATTATATTGTTTTTGTGGTCGGTTTCTACCACGGTAATAACGAAAAATCTTTAACCGTTTCGTTATAACATAACATTTATAGAATAGTATATATGTAAAAAATATTAAGGGTGCAGCATATAGCAGCATGAAATGGCAATACTCAGAAACGTTAAACTATCTTAATAACGGTACTCGTAAACGGGTTAGTTTTGTGGCAATTTCTAGCTGTAATTGTATACAAAAATTCCAGCAAAATGCAATTTTTAACATACTTACCTAAGATGGCCATAACGATATCATCCTTTAAAATTTCTATCGATCCACGTGAAATGAAATAAAGGGATGTTAAGACATCGCCTCGATGGACAAGAGTCTCTCCAGGAGGCGCATGAGTTGTTTTAAATCTCAACGAAAGCGCTCTGAAAAACGTCTTTGTATTAATTTTTTCCAGTATATTAGTATATTTTTAAAAATGTTTTAATTTCTATAAGTAAATGTCTGAATAGTTAAGAAAAGCAATCATAGAAAAGTATGCAATATTATACAAGATATTACAAATCATCACATCAGAGCTATGCAGAACTAATTGCAATCAGTGATATTATGAAATCGGTGGGAAATAAAGTGTTCGCAAACTGCCATAATTAAGAAGCGCTTGTCCCTAATTAATTTTTAGTACCTTTTTGTAATTATTTTTAAGACGAGATGTCTTAAAATAGCTATAAAACTTATGAGCAAGTAAGAAGAATGTAAAACTATGCAAAATGTATTTAGTTATTTTTTAAGTAAAAATAAGGTCACCTTTATTTGCTTGAATAACGAACCTTAAACAACCAGGGCTAGCACCTTCGAAAGCAGCACAGTTCGCTAGTAAATTGCGATTAAGGTGCAGGCAGATGTCAGCTTGAAGGCATTCAGGAAAGCCTTTTAGTACACTAGAGGTATCGATCCCGTTCGTATAACTCCATGCGTGTTGGAAATATTCCTCCAATCTTTGCCGTAAAGGATTTGCGATCTGTTAAAATGGTAAGTGTTTAATAATTACTAGTAATCATTAAGTATCTCTAAATACAAATGTATAAATAGTTTTATTTTTTATTATTACGTAATTTTCTTACCTGGTGAAAGCGAATAAACTCCCGTACTCTCAATATTTGCGTATGATAGCGTGCTGTGCCAGAGTACAGGCGTTGTATTATTGCAGAAACATTACCAAAAATACTAGCGTACATAAGCGCTGTGGGTTGAAAAAATAACAATCAATTTAAGATTTTTACGATGAGCTTTTATCAGTCTACAGGGGTTTACGGTAATTTTCTTATTAATTTACATACATTAACAAAAAATTATCATACGCAATTAATATGCAAAAAACTCGTAGAAGATTTACAATTTAGCCGCACACAACAAAATTGGCTTATGTATATTTTAACACGCTTAGCGAGGAAATCTTAGAGTAAGCTGGTTGTCCGGGTTTAATATATTCAAGGGCATGTAACTTTCCATCATACGAGGTAATTACATGATAAAAAATTATATTAGACTAACTTTCCATAATGAAAGTCTACGTAAGACAAGTCTAGTATAGTCTGTTCACAAAGATAGAGTCGGTATATCCGTAGGCGCACTTATTATTTTGCTTTTATTTTATTATTTTGTATTGTGTTTGTTATCTATTCTAAGAATAAAATAGAATATTATTTTATTCTTATGGTTATTGTAGTAAAATACGAATATAAATAATAAACCCAACTTAGGTAGCAAAGAACCTTTCACTATGGCGCTTCGTTTTAAAATGCCAAATTATCCTGCTGGTGTACGCCGTACGCGGTGACCTTTAATGTCGCGGTGGCGACTTTTACAAGATTTGTAAGCCAAGCCAGCCAAGGCGGCACGACACAAAGGGCACCTTATCTAAGCGAACAGACTATAAAGTTATCGAACTAACGCATACCCGTTTCTCATTTAAATCAAAGACTTACACTAGCCTTTCAGAAAACTGTTACGCTTGGGGACGTGCTCCGAATAATGATTGGTGAACGGATGGTGTCGGATAAATGTCTAAACTAAATTAGCTAATTGTTAAAAACTACTGATTATAAAGCGTTGAGTACATATGATACTAACATCCAAGAAGCATGACAAATATCGTAAATCCTTTTTCCATATCGGTGTTAGGCGCCACGTTACCAAAACCCACACTGGTTAGAGAGGTGCAAGTAAAATACAGAGCTGTGATGTAACGTGACCTGAAATTAAAATTATGTTAACATTTACAATCACTAAATGAAATTTAAAAATGAGGAATAAAGTTCTAATAATGAAAACCTTACATCCTAAATTTAAAGTAGTTAGATTGATATTAAAAAAAAATAGGGGCCATAAGCCAAAGTGTCTATCTAAAATGTAATAAGAGATTATTGATAATTGATTATTGACTAATGTTTTTGTTTTGTATTTTACATATAATTCTAAAATGACACTATTTTTTTTGGTAGATTCTAAATCCCTAGGAATCATATTACTTCCTGAAAATAGCAGTATTTGTGGAAGCGGCGGCTTACTATCTAAATAATAAACCAATGTTAAAAGATTTTAATTAAACTATTGAATGATATGAGAACGATTCCTATATTTACCTCATCGACGGTCCTGTAGAATTATCGTATGATGCCTGTACATCATTAGCAAGAGCATCCAACCAGCCAATAGGAGCTTGTAGTTGAGGTCTTTCCCAGTTTCCGATTGCGTACCTTATAAAGTATTATAATATAATGTAATAATTACATGTTTATTGAGAAATTACTTTTACAGGATTACAATTTAAGAAATTACGAGACATTTTTCGGCGCTAATGTTTTTAAACTATGTGACTACTAACTAATTTTAATAGTAAACAAAGAATAGAAATTTTAGTAAAAGCCGATAGAAAGTTGATTGTTGAAAGGTTGCTGCTCTAAAACACACTTAAAGTTATTAAATGCTGTAGGTTCGTCCTCAATGCCTCAAATGTCGTGATGTTTGTTTTATTTTAAATATGTACTTACCATATACACGCGAGCCAATGGGCAAAAAGGACGAATGTGGCCATAAGGAGGAGTAGGACGGCAGTGCCATATTCAGAGTATCTATCAATTTTACGTGCAACACGAACGAGCCGCAACAGTCGTGCTGTTTTCAACAAGCCGATGAGCGTCGTCGTCTGCAAACAGAATGTGAGCTTAGAAAGCCGATTTGTTTTGAAAACTGAAATGCGCAAATCGAATTCAAGCTTTGGATGAACGTTCGCTTATGATTAATTAGCATTAATGAGGCTTCGCAGCGAATCACGCTAACCAAGCAAAAGTAATCTAAGATTCATACTATGCTAGCGACTTTTGTACTCAGCCAAACTGAGATAAAGTTTGCAGTAAAAGCAATTATTTCTTACTATGAAATTAGCTAGCTTCATTATAATTTGCGGTGCATATAATATTGTTGTTTCACAAATGCTAGTAAATATTACTGGAACCAAAAGTTTTTACTTTTTTTTTGTTAAAAAAGACTAATGATTTTTTTCTTCATAAAATGATTTTCTACCACTATACCAGCTTTACGAGCATAACACACAGGATCAATTTTGTAAAAAAATAATTAGTGGATATAATATGTAATAGTTCGTAGTTCAAACTTGGGCTAAATCACTTCGTAACTTGATAGTTCAAGGTACAAGAACCTCACCACTCACTTAAAGGCTCATTTAATTAATTAATTAAAATATGCACTTAAACTTATAAATTATTGTTTTGAGTTCAAATTCCTTGAACGAAACAATGTTTATTATATGATTATACATGTATGTAACCGAACTGTACATTTATTTTTACTCAATTATATAATAAAAATACATCGTTTGAAATTTTTTTAAATATTGATTTCGAGGTTCACGTAAATAATTTAATTTAATAATATTATATCAGATTTAAGAATAAACCTACAATTAATATAAAAAACTACGTTCTGGTTACTTTGACTGTATAGCGTTGTAGAATAATAAATACTTATCGCTAATTTTTATTTTGCTTGGTAGGACAGGGACTAAGATAAAATTTTCTTGAAAAAATCTTAACCTTATGAATTATCTGATTTATTCAATGACTTGTTATGTAAGATAAGAAATAAAAATAAAAATAGATCTGCGAGTTTATAATTTTGGTTCAATTAATAAATATAGGTTTCTTTATTGTTTGGATGGTATTAATATTTTCTATTTATTATATTTTAATGTCCGTAATAGAAACTGCATAGATTTTCGAAAATAAAAAAAGATTTTCGAAAAAACATTTAATGAAAAAATAATAATTATAAAGAAAATGTTATGCACAAAACAAAATCATTAGTATTAACAGAACTTACAGAACAGAAAACATAGGGATAAAATTGTTACATATCCAAGAAAAACGGAAATCACCAAATACACATACGTATGAAATAATTTAGTTTGATGTAAGGTGGGTGCCATATTTATGTTCAGGATTTACTTGTGCTAATAATTAATGTTGTGAAAGGCGTATCGTTGTTTTGTACATATTGTATTAGTCTGGGAAGTGTGAGCGTATCGGTAACCAAGCACTGTGCGTTTTGTGACACTTGCACTCAAACTATGGAATAAGCTTATGAACATGACAAATGTTAATGCTTTCGTTATGACAAACACCCTGAGTAATAGGGTTCTTTTACTTTTATAAATATTATACTGTATAATTCACAACTAACTATTCAAATCACTCCTAGTTTAACACTTCTAAAAAGCTAATATTCTATTAAAATGGATCATATTATTACCTTAAGGCAACTTTCTGAAGTCGTTTAAATAACGAGAACATTTTATTTAATATAGTTTCATTTGTTCCTTTTGCTTTGAATCATATTTTGAGTTTTGCTTCTTAATCAAGCAATGATGGGATTGATATTTTGTGATAATGATTATAAGAAATTAATTTGTAAAAGTTTGTAAGTAATATTTTAGCTAAGCTCGTGATTTCAGCGAGTGAGCGCTCCAAAAGGTCTGCCGTGGTGTAAAATCTTAAACAAAGTACACGTTTGCTCAGGGAAGCGTCCAACTCTTCCATTATGCATTCGCTTAGTGATCAAACAGCTAGTGGTAATTCAATGTTTCAAAATATAAGAACTAAAACTTAATAAAATATTGTGGCAGCAACAAAAATAATTCACAAAGATGGTATACCTCATCACTTTCCAGCCCCTGCTGTAACAAGAAATGGTATTACAGATTCAGTATGCACCCACCTTGGGTTTTTCTTTATACCATGCAAAGGTATTAGAAAAAATAAAGTATGAGGAATTAAATTAATAACATGGGTATGAAATATTTTAGAACCTGAGTGTAATAATAATAATATTCATGTCAATTTGTTTTAAAAATTATATATATACCTATAAATTAAAAATTCAATTATTTAATTGGGATTTCAATAGAAATTAAACTGTAAATATTTTATGTCTATATTAAAAGCCAATTTTATTTATGGGGCGTATTCGTGATCGGCATATAATCTGTCGTCTGTATTTGTGGTAAAGAATTAGTTTAATAGTGTTATTTGCAGTAAATGCATTCCGCTACTGTACGTGATTGGTCTAAGAATATCCAGAACTTCATTTGTCCGAAAAGTCTAATAAGATTTGATTAAAATATACAGTAACTTAACATTTGATTATATATACCGATGTTTTTAACCCTTATATGCACAGTGATTCCAATAATAATTTTGAAATGATCACTATGGAAATATAAGCTTGTGAAGTATGACCTACTTTTCATTTCAACTGACCTACTTTTTTACGTAAACGGAATATGACGTGCTTTGCCACTAATTTTTGTGTAGATACAATTTGTGCTAGACTGTTGATATTTTTATGTTTATTTTAAATATATTCGCTTGAAAAATAGAGTCATGGCTAACTTTATGTTAATGTTGTTTTTTTAAATTTCGGACAATTGATCGTCTGGTACTATTTTCCACTAATTCCAGGCATTCGTTTGTATATCTATATCTAATGTTATATAATATATGTGTAAGGGTGGCATGAAATCGGATGCGGTTAGTATGGTAGACGCGATGAAAGAGCAGCTCACTTCGTCGGTATTGGTGCCGAAGAGGAGCAGGTCGAAGGGAATGGCGGCGACGAGGTCGATGATGAACCATCCGCGCAAGTAGTGCATAGCAATCTTCGCCGGATCCGATTCCACTTCATCTGCCGCGTTGACGTATGTTGTACGAAAATTTATAAGGATATCTATTATAAACGTCACGTCCACTGGAAACATTAAAATCTGTGTTACATTTCTTCTTCAAAAAATAAAATACTTATGTTTGTAAATATAACAGTTTATTTTCACGTGTAAATAGGATAATAATAAAGTACGTGAGGGTAATATGGTCACCTTCTTATAACTGAAAAACTACAAACTTGTTTGCATAGATGGCTCTCTGATACGATAGCTCTTCATCAGTCAATAAAATAATAAAGGGTCAAGAGGGCGCTGCTTTATCGACGCCATTTTGGCAGTTGAAATGATTGTAAATATTTTAGGCGATTTAAGTATTGTGTAGTATAGTAATTTTTTTAAGATGATATTTCGAATTGTTGCTAATTATTGGCAAAGCATGTTTGCTATTTTTTTTTAAAACACAGTAATACAAATTTATTTAATTTTAATACAAAGTCGTACGTTGTGTTTTAGTCTCTGTCCTCCTCCTAGTTTTGGTTTTATAGGGCGGCAAAGCTTAAGGTGACCATATTACCCTCACCTACCTTATTAATATTCAAATAAGTAATTAGATATCATTTTGCATTATATTTAAAAAATAAGAAATGGTAATGAGAAAGTCATTCGTAAAAAGGATGTGTTTACCTATCATATCAATCACGACGATAGGATCTTCGCCGAAGCTGCGCGATCTTTTGTCAAAATCGGGCTCGTTCAATTGAAATGCAGCCACGTACGGTGTAAATATCGCCGTGTAGATAACCAATATTAGAATCAACCAATCCCAAGCGGCCTGTAATGTGATAAAATAAAGAGTAAAGTAAAAAGTTATAATTTTGTCAAGTTTACGTTTACTGCGCTGAGATGTGGCACCTGTGGTTGCTTTAATTACAAAGTTAATAGCACGTTAGCACCGGGACGCTGTGCTTTTGCGTGCTTAAAACAAACGAGGTCATTCCGTTTCTGTAAAGTTTTCCTAAGTAATTTAGGGACGTTATCGACCCAACTTACTAACATATAATTAAAAACTCCATTATAACTCGATTATAACCGTTTTAAAAATTAAAGTTTTATTTTAATAATTTGTTTTGGGACCAGATTTAGAAACTGCAACTCCAAATTTTGCGTTCATATTTTTATGGTGGAAAGTGTTAGTAAAGTTATATCAAATACCAAAATAATTAAGTGCGGAAATCCATAGCTTTTGAGAAAAGAGAAAATATACGCTAGTGATAACTACTTAATGATATTTACCAGGAAGTTATTAACTTCCTTCTGCGTAGCATTGAAAGGAAGTTAATGGTTTTAGCTCGCAGTCTGTTAGTCTGTATGCTTCTGTTCCACTGGACCGATTGACTTTAAATTTGGTATGTGCATACCTTGAGGTAGTAAGTAGCTCGGTCGAGTTTGAATTTGGGTCCTGTAGGTCAAAGGGCACCAGAGATATGGGATTCACGCAGAAGGAAGTTGTTTTTCTTGAATTTACATTCAACTCGTTAGCTATTCAATTTTATGGCTTAACACAAATTCATGCCATCAAAAACATAACTTGTAAAAAAAGCCAAGTCTCGCAACTCTGTTGTGCCTTAGAGTTTTGATGATCGGTCAGTCAGTGAGTGACAAAATTAAGAAACTTTGACTAGTTATAATTCTTAAACTAATAGTTCAAATTTAATGAAATTTGAAATATACTGAGTTTATATAATGCCTTGGTTAATGAAAATTCAGGCTTATAGTTTTATCCACAACGAAGTTATAGGGTTTCGAAAATGGCCTGAACTGCTTCGAGAAAAGGATGGTACGGCCGTGCCGCTTTTTTGTTCGGCTTGGCGGTGGCACGGCAGTGCCAAGTGCCAGTCAAGTCCCACCAAGTATGGTAGCGTAATGAGTATAGTTGTTATAGCGGCAGACTTATAATAAAATATATTCTTTCACAAGTCAAACGTCGTGGGTGGGTTACCAACCTAGGGCACGCATAATAGTTGCGCTCTTTCGTAAATTATTTTAATATAAAAAACAGATACAATAAATAAAACAGAAATAAATCTACAACCGATATACAAATTATATTTTCTATTTTACATCAAAAGTTCATTCCGTGTGGTGGCGGTTAAGAATATCCACTATCCCATACCTTCCCGTGGATATCGTTAGAGGCGAAAAAGGGAAACTAAAGCAGGAGAGGGGCAGCAGCACCTTTCTGATAACAGCAAAACAACAATAAAAAAACTACGGTTGCCAACCCACTCGCCAAGCGTGGCAACTATGGCAATGTGTCCCCCATCTATGGCGAGAGGTACAAAAATACAGTCCCCAGTCTCCGGCGGTCCCGCTATTCCTGATTACGGCGGCGACGTTGGTAAAGGTGGCGAAGGAGGTGCTAAGAATCTCCGGTGGAGGCTCGATTGCCACCTAAGACCTCGACCTGGCAACATATAACGCACACACCCTGAGGAATGAAGATCCTGGAGCTGGAAGAAGAGATAGACAAATTGCGCTGGAATATTATAGGATTATGAGGTCTGAAGAGAGGCGGAGGACACGGCAATCCTCGAATTACTTATTCTATCACCGGGAGGGCCACCATCTGTCACAAAGAGGTGTCGGATTTATCGTCCACAAATCTCTCGTTAACAAAGTTGTAAAGATTAGGAGTATGTCGACGAGGGTTGCGTACCTTGCGTACTCAGAATCACCAAACGGTATTCGTTGAAGGTCATACAGGTTTATGCACCAACCTCGGCACATCCCGGTGAGGAGGTGGAGGAAATATATGAGGATATCTCTATGAATTCCTCCAAAAGCCACTATACGATGTTATGGGAGACTTCAATGCAAAACTAAACAAGAGAGAACAGTGAGCTGAAGGTAGGGAAATTCGGGATAGGGTAACGGAACCCAAAGGGCAAGCAGCTGACCGATTTCATGGAAAAAGAGGGACTCTAAGATGAACTCTTTCTTTCAGAAGCGGTGCCACGGTGGACCTGGTCGAGCCCCGACGGTTCGACAAAAAATGAGATTGACTTCATTATGATGACTAGATGCCAGCCGCGATCATCGAGACAGCGATGTCTCAATGATTGCGGGGGTGAAAACTGGCAGCGATCACTGAACGGTGAGAGGCACACTGAACCTAAACGTAAAGTTGGAGAGGTCACGTCTAATGAAGTCAACACTCTGTCCCCCTCGTGCTTTAATGCAAAGCCCAGAAAACTTTCAGCTCGAGTTATAAATTCGTGTTGAATTCGAACGTGTAAGGGCACTACCTGCGCGCACTACTCATTCCCTTTCAGTAATTCGCGAAGCGCGGAATTCGTCTAAAAGATTATTTGATATGAATTGGTTTATTGTGTTTTATTTAGATTTTTAAATTTAATAATTGGTGATCTTGCACTCCCTTTGGAAGCGCCCAGTGCCTGTGCCCTACTTGCCCCACCCTAGTTACGCCTGTGGTAGTATATACACATGTGGTTGAACATATGTATAATATCATGTATGTGTATGTTCAATCGGATATACAATATATTTCCAAATAATATTTTGTATGCTGATTTATCCTCCACTCGCTCTTCTGAATGTTTTATATTCATGGTTAAGGTAATGTATGTCCATCCGTGAGGTCAATATTGGGCTCTATTTGGAAATGAGCTCAGCTGTCATTTAGTACAGTAGCAGTTAGCTGAAATATTGTCCTAATTTAACTTCACACAAATTCTTGTAATTTCTTATCTCTTGTTATTATTATTTTTTCTTTGTCATGTCAATTAAATTTGCCAATCGAAAGTAGACCCCTCTTTGGTTTGATCGCTCCTGTAAATTTGTATTACGCCATAAGCAGGAGAGTTAACACGCCTGCGTTGATGTATCGGTCTTCCAGGATTTAAACATCAGCACTCTTAAATAGAAGTAAGTACAATCTGCCTCTGGATCCTTTAAAAGTGTTATAAGGTACTAAAGAGTCAAAGTCAGAGCACATCCGCAGAGTTGGCGAGAGACTAGTTCGCTTTCCTTTAATCTTTGCAGCGGGAGTAGAAAGAAGAAAGCCGATCTTTTAGTCCCTCTGTTTGCTTCCGAAGCTTCTTTTTTATGGGGTTTCCTAGAAATTATGCAGTTGGGTCACTTTCTTGTAGATTCTTGTACATTGAAGCTTTAAGGTTGTTGTGGACAGAGCATGCTTCGATTACAAGTTACATAACTGTTATGAATATATTATTGCTTATTGAGCATATTCCGGTGATGCGCGAGTGATCTGTTTACAAAACTGCATACGGTAAAGCAGAGAGTGGTATCGCGTGGACGCTGGTAATTGCTCGTGTGCGTGTGTGGAGCCACTGATATCTAGCTTGAGGCCGGAACTCTTCACGAAGCCGTCCTATCCCTGAACACCATTGAAAATTTGGCTGGATTGTAACCTAGACACCATTTTTCCGTACTCATATTTCTTTTAGCACATCCCAAAAAATCTAAAACATACAACGGCTGAGCACATTCCACAAACTTCTATCTGAATTCGAGCTTAATACTATTATACAGTACTCAATTAATTTAGTCCAATTCAGTCTCCAGGTTCAAATCACGTTTACCGCTAAAAAAGAACCTCTTCGTTGTAAATTTCATTTTCATTCCAACCCCCTTGTCCATCCTTGGCGCGGACTTATTAATTGAAGCCCAGCTCCGTGATCACCTAGAAGAAGGCTTGACCTTTAAGAAGCTTGAGGTGCTAAGTAGAGCTATACAGTATTTCATATTGGCCCACCGCTTTCAAATTATTAAAGCGTAGGTTCGGCCTCACATAGAATACTCGGGCAGCGAGAAAGGCGACTCAAATTGTCGACGATCGAGTTCTTTCTGTTCGGCACGATTCACTGACCTTGCGAAAAGAAATTGGAATTCTTTATATTTTTATCGTCGTTACTACGAGGAATGCTCTTGAGGAATTGTTCAGACTAATTCCTACCTGAAAATTTCACCATCATACACTGCGGAAAAATACTTAGTTCCACCCACATAATCTCGATGGTTCGCAATTTACAATCGTGCGTTTCTTACCCCAAAACGACCACATTGTGGAATTTACTGTTACCAGTTATTGAAGTTGTTTTATTTGCACTGTTATTTTGACTGTCACCAGCAATTTCACCTACGGACTTTCAGGAAAAGACTGTACTTCTTTTTAAAAGATCTGCAACGTACCTGCAATTACTTTGATATTGCGGATATTTTTAGGCGACAGTATATTAAGTATACATCTAATATGGAAATTATAATATTATGATAGTATAATCAATACTTCAACGTAAGCATTTTGATGTTTGCATCATTCTGATGTGGTTACTGATAATCCTTATCAAACATGTACTTGGTGCTGATTCTTAATGAAATTTTTTTAAAACCTACAATCCAATAAAACCAAAAGTTACTGGCCACGAGCATTTATTTAAACCAATGATTAGATACGAAATTATGTGATGGAACACGCCCAAGGTATTGTTCATATTAATTATTGCTTAATTGTCTTTTATATAACAATATACCTACTTTTTTCATAATATTCTAGTTCAAAATATTATGAATGCCTTTAAATAAAACTAATTTTACGAATTTTATCGCGTATATTAACTTATTTTATATTCCCGACGTTTCGAGCACTTTACAGCACCCATGGTCACGGGGGGACTGATGTGTATGACGTCCCAATGTCATAGTTAACCACGGCTACCTCCAGATTAAAAATTATTAATTTTTGTTCCGATCTACGCAGTATGAACTTATAGTATCTTGAAGTCTTGCAGTTGTATGCATGCGTTGGGATTTAATTTTATTAATTATGGGATCCCAAGCAGATGGTGATGGCACCCAGCCATCTTCTCTATTGAAATTAGGATGTTTTTTGATTTCAATAGCCTCGCGAATCATCCTTGGAATGAATCGGTGTTCTTTAGCGAGGATTTGTGGTCTATCAAATCTAATG
Organism: Parnassius mnemosyne; assembly: GCA_963668995.1. Lineage (NCBI taxonomy): Eukaryota > Metazoa > Arthropoda > Insecta > Lepidoptera > Papilionidae > Parnassius > Parnassius mnemosyne. Next base: position 28,231,314 of record CAVLGL010000115.1, read on the forward strand.
TAGTGACGGGGGCGATCCTGTACGTGTTCACAGAATTAATATAATTATAAAATTAATATACGCGATAAAATCCGTAAATTAGTTTTATTTAAATGTATAGTGTTCGCGTGGATATAAGAAATCATTATTATGAATGCCTTTCTGACGTCGGCAAAAGAAAATATTCTAAAGGAAAAATTATTTGATATTAAATACAAATGTCATATTGCCGTCTCTATGCAAACCATTTAACTATACATAGACATACACACATCATAGACTTAGAATTTATACTACACCAGTATATTTTAAGTCTATGTATACACATGTAGATAATATTGAAGTGTCTGTCTGTAATATAAAAATTACTGGCTTCTATTTAGCTTAGCGGGCTTGCGCATTACCATCTTATGGTATTGCATCGCTTACCTTGTAAGGAGAATGGTGGAGGATTGTCCAGGGGTGCGATGGTTGTGTGGTCCCCTTGTGACCGCCTGTCGCGCCAAGTGACAACACCTATGGACAAGGATATAGATCTAAATTAAATGAATGGTAATATTATGAAAATTAAAACAAAAAAATCTTATTTTCAATACAATATAATCGAAATGCTCACCGTGGGCGTATGTACGGATTTTTCAATGTATGTCATCCATTGTTTGTTCTAAAATAGGTCTATGTCTAGCAGTGGACTTGTAAAGGCTGGTGGTTTGCCTTAGAGAAAAAGTTATTTGCCAGAAAAATGTGTTGATGGGAAATCTGCGAGTACACGATAAATTTAATATTTTTTAATTTAACATATTTTTATCTTCATATTCATATTTTTATCTTTCCTAAACAATATCATAAATAAATATCTTTTGAAATATAAATGGCATGTTCCCCCATCAGATATTTTTACATCGTAGATTAATTTTGTTGCTATTTATCACCAGCACGATTTATATGAGTAGATTCGAAATGTACAATAAAGATAACGGGTGCAATATACCTTTCTGCAATCTTGATAAAAGAACTGGTTAAAATTATTAGGTATGTTATTCTAATTAGTTATATTTATATGTATCCATAAATTCATTTAAAATTGCTTTCTGGTGTATTTGCCGTGTAGAGCCGTCGTAAAATATCCACTTACTCATCATCGCGTGGGGTCTTAAGTGGTAACAGAGGCAAATTAAATAGGTGATGGGCAACAGTTTTGTTTATTAAAATATAATACATATAAGTCAACAGCGACAATTTACTGGCTTATAGCTGTACGGCCATCATAAATAACACTTAATCTTTTTGTTGATTTCACAAAAGCGTAAGTCAAACAAAGAGTAAGTGTGTTAAACAAAAATATCATAACTGAAGCGGTATTACACAACAGCTGTTTTAATTTAACCTCTTAATGTTAAGAATTATTGGCTTTATAAATATTTTTCTTGTTAAATATTCAGTTCAAAATATGCTCCACTTAATTATAATGCATGATGTTGAGAATTATCGCCTGCAGTACACTCGAGTCGCTCGTAGTGTAGTGGTACTTTGACGGATTAAATGATCATCGAAATTAATGAACACTCTGCGGTCAGATTTAAGGTACTGGTGCCCACTTAAGTGGTTTCACTGATGAACTCGTACCGCCTCTGCGCTTCAGTGGATAGATCTTTACAATATGGCAATTCTGATTAAAACATTACTAACAATAAAGACAAACTTTTGCTAATGATTTATTTGTTAGTGTTAACAATTTGATATGGTTTCATTTTCCAGTAGTCTGTTATAGTTCTGCTCTATTTAGGTAATTTGGAAATTTTTGATATAGGATAAAATGAATTACTACTTACAATATTATCTGTTGAAACTTGATAGATTAAATTACTAATGTAATGAATAATGGCAAGGAGTTGAATTTTGTTCTAAAATAATTATAAAAACACTATAATATGGAATTAAAAACTACCTACACAATAAAAGTTAAAGAGAAAAATAGAATAGCACTAGACTGCTCTCATGCTTATTTAATCATACTACGCTAAAAATCTAAAAGACTATAATACATAATTATGTGTATAAATTATGTTTACAGATAAAATAACATTTAGATACTTTTACAGGTAACAGATATTATAAGTAGAAAAGATAAGGTCATAAAATGTTCTTAGATAAAGTAACCTACATCTACATATTATAATTCAAATAGATTAACAATTTGGTTTGCTCTTATAGAACAGTATTTCCTAAATACATTTTAAAGTATTAAGTAAAGTTAAAAGAAATAAAAGGCAAAGTAAGTTTTAAACGTTTAAGTAGATAGTTTAAAGGTTATTGCTTGACCCACTAAATTAAAGTATCAGAACTATCAATATAGTTGCTGGTTGGTGGTTGGTTACAGACTAATGACGTTTAGTGTAGCTTTAAAAGTGAAATTTCATTAAGTTAATACCTATAAGAAGCATTAACTATTAGCTATTAGTTTTTGTACTATTATTTATTCTGTGCTATTAGGTGTTATTAGTCACAAGATGTTTTGTGCAACAGTTTAATAGACGATTAGTCTTCAGCATTTTTAATTCAATTTTAAATAAGGCAAAAAGATACAAACCTATTTAAAGATGTTGCATGTAAATCATGCGTGTCATTGGAAATGTTAAGTGGTTACCTTTGGTCTCTACATAGGGCTACTTTTCAAAGAGTAGCCAAATTTTGAACTTAAGTTCAAATATATAAATAAACTATATATCGTTATTGCAGTTTTTGAAAATACGATTAAATAAGGCTTCTACTTTTATTTGAAATTCTCCCAAACTGAATGTGATACGAGTATATGGGCAACAACGTTTTTGCCTACCGATCGACCCTTCCGAATGTGTGCGTGCGCAGTAAAATCAGTTAAAATAATGCATTACCACACATTTTGAATTTAAAAGATAAAAAGGACAGAATGTTTTGGATTTTTTTAAATAAATTTTTCTTCACCATTATATTGCTTATTCTGAACCTACTCTGCAAATTTGGCCGGTTATTGCAAAATAACCCTGTATATTATGTCGAAAATGAAAGTAAATATACTTGTATCTACTGATTTACTATGTACAAAAATTTCATATATGTAATAGAATTACGTATGACGTTATTTTACAAGGCATAACGTCTTTAATCTATAGTGATGTTATTAACATTAATAATACGACATCGATGTATTTATTTTTGTTTATATATTTATTTTTATTATTATACTATATGTCATAAAATAAAAATAAAACAGGACAAGAATTATTCGAGTGATCAAGTTAGTTTATCTTGAAATCAAGGGATAATGATTAAATCATTGCCGATCTGTGTTCACTAGCCAAATTGCGTATGAAATGGTAGAGCTTTGCAAATATTCAAGTCGCATAAGTAACGAGAATTATTTTCTAAATAATAATAATAAAATACTAGTAACTAACTTATTAAATCAATCTTATTTAAAATTTAATGAAATATTAGGTTTTCGTTATTAGCTTATTAACATATTTAAAGATTCAATCTATTTTTATCCTTTAAGTTTAATATTTAAAATAGGTTGCAAAACGTTACAAAGGGACGTGAGAGCTGACATTTTTATATATAAATCATAATTATACATAAACTTACTTTATACAATGTGTTAATTTTACACTTGATCAAACGAAATGTGCGGATACTAGATAAAAAATTATCGGTAAAAAATCGAAAAAAATTTTTTTTATGTAAACTGTTTAAAAAATAAAAGCATTTGAATTTTGTTTTTGTTAAAATTCCCATCCTTCGGTTTTAAATTATTTTCTCTTTAAGTAAACGGTGTATTTTTTTCAAAGTAGTTTTATTTGAAAGTTAGAAAGATTAACTAGCAATAAAAATTAAAAAAACCTACGATATCAAGCAGGAAATTTGTCAAAAAAATAATAAGATAATTTTTTTTGTTAAAAAAATACTTTTCTTTTTAATTTTTGGTCTGTAACTTCAAAACTAGTACGTTGAGATAACCTTTTTAGCATGTTTTATTAAACTACGTAGCTTACTGTATAAGTTCTCTAAAATAACATGCGTTCTATCTTTTTTCGTTGTTAAGATAATCACTAAAAATAAGGTAGGTAATCTGAGCACAAAATTCAAAAGTGATTTAATAATGATTTAATTGTCAAAATTATGGAATAAAACAAAAGAAACCGTAGAAAAATGATTTAATTTATTAAATTTTCAAAATGACCACCATTTTCATCCATACATACAGTTGTACGTAATGCCACACTGCGTACTGTTTTTTTTAATACAGTACGATTTTCTTTTATTTGACTAGCCGCAGCCATTACTTTTTGTAACAATTCTTCTCTTGTACTAATTGGAGTACTGTACACAATCTGTTTCATGTGGCCCCACAAAAAAAATCTAGGGGGGTCATATCAGGGCTTCGTGCCGGCCACGCTACTGGTCCGCCTCGTCCAATCCATCTGTCTCCGTATAGTTCGTTTAAATAATCACGCACGATGGTGCTGAAGTGAGCTGGAGCGCCGTCATGCTGAAACCACATCTTCCTCTTTGTTTGTAGATCCACATCACTCATCAGGTCAGGTAACTCTTCTTGTAGAAATGTTAGGTAAGCTGGGCCTGTCAACCTTGACGGAAGAATAAATGGTCCGATTAAGTAATCACTTATCATTCCAGCCCAAACATTAATCGAAAATTCGATTTGAAAGGACGCTGGCCGAACTGCTAAGGGATTTTTTTCCTCCGGCATCCACAAGTGAAGGTTTCGAAAATTTGTGATTCCAGTTCTGTTAAAATTTGCCTCATCGGTCCACAAAATACGGTCACAGAATTTCGGGACTAATCGTCTTTGCCGCAATAGCCACGAACAGAAAACACTTCTTCCGACGTAATCTGGCTCGTGCAAATTCTGCACTCTTCGAAAATGAAAAGGGTACAAACATTCCTTTTTCAAAATTTTCCACACTTGGACGTGATTAATCCCCAATTGGAGTGCTATTCGTCGAGTACTAATTATGGGGTCTTGGTACACCAAACGCAACACTTGTTCATCCACATCCACCGGTACAGTAGAAGCACGTTCACGATGTGGGCGATGCAGTCCATTTTCACTTAATTCTCGATGTACTGCTAAGAAAACCCTGTAGTCAACGGCAGGTCTTGTCGGGAATCGCTGATGATACTCTCGAGAGGCGGCGCGAGCGTTGCCATCACAAAACCCGTAAATGTAATGAATGTCAGCTACTTCACGAGCAGACAATGAGTCTATCGTAGAAGGCATAACGACGAAAAAAATGGTGAGCGTATTCAACGTGCAAATTAGGTAACGTTACAAGATGAACTGTTTAAAATAGCTAAAGCTGCCTGCATGCCTTACGAGAACGAGACCCAAATTTCATTCAAACGACAATTCACTCTCTCACTCACTTGTTTCGCCTTTTATTGATCTATCTCTTTTTATCTTTACCTGCTATTGTTCGACCAGGGGTGTTCAAATTAGAGGTAGGTGGGGCGCATAAGCGCAAATCAACATACCGATGGCATTCTTTGATGATTATTATTTTAAAAATGAAAGGAGATAGAACGCATGTTATTTTGGAGAACTTGTACAATAAGCTACGTAGTTTAATAAAACATGCTAAAAAGGTTATCTCAATGTACTAGTTTTGAAGTTACAGACCAAAAATTAAAAAGAAAAGTATTTTTTTAACAAAAAAAATTATATTATTATTTTTTTGACAAATTTCCTGCTTGATGTCGTAGGTTTTTTTAATTTTTATTGCTAGTTAATCTTTCTAACTTCCAAATAAAACTACTTTGAAAAAAATACACCGTTTACTTAAAGAGAAAATAATTTAAAACCGAAGGATGGGAATTTTAACAAAAAAAAAATTCAAATGCTTTTATTTTTTAAACAGTTTACATAAAAAAATTTTTTTTCGATTTTTTACCGATAATTTTTTATCTAGTATCCGCACATTTCGTTTGATCAAGTGTAAAATTAACACATTGTATATAAATCGCAGCGGCTGTGTGGTGGATTAGGTACATACGATAATTATATTTTGTTATATTTAGTCGATATTTTACTTTGCTCCCTTATACATAGATCACACTGCGTTAAGTTCTGCGTTCCTGTCTACTTATAAATGGTGGATTGCGAATGTTATATGTTTAAAAGCATTAAAAGTAAAGAAACTCATGTTATACTGATTAAAATTTTTGGCGGGAATTCGCATGTTAATTGTTTTTTATCACAAGTCGAAGTTCGTCATCCGTAGCAAACATAAAATAAGCGCGAAAAGATTTTAAAATTAGAGCGATGCTTTTTTATTATTTTATAATTTCACTCTCTCCGCAAGATTGCACTTCTCGTCTTCAAAATGCTTTTGGGAGGGAAGCACTTCATTTGAGAATTTTAAGATGTTTGTACGCTGAATTTATATCGTGGCCTTGTTTCTTTCCATGATTAAATTTGTGAAGGTCGACTCTCAACTGTGATTACTGAGGAAAATGAAGCTACTGTAGGGCGACTGATCGAAGAAAATCGGCGCACTACCTATAAGGGATCGAGAACAATTGGTATAGGCCCGCTGAACATAGGTAACTTCCATGGAACGCCTCATAGGGGGATAGTTGTGAATTTATCCTCGGTTAAGAATCAAAATGCAGATGCGTTGTAACCCCTAACGACTAAGATGGAATGCATCGTTTCCAGCGAAAAGGATCTCCGGTTCGCTATATTCACTATACAAAACATAGCTGCTTTCAGCTGCTATTTTACGCTGGTATTCTGTGAGAGCGTGGCCCCCGTTTGAGCCGACCCATTCGTGCTACACCCATAATATAGCTGCAGCATGACTCTACTACGTAAAGGTGTGTGGCACCGCATTTTATTATTTTGGGTTGTTATCAGGAAGATACTGCTGCCCATCTAAAGACTTAACTTAATCTATAACTTGGAAAGAATAACATTCTACCCAACAAGGAACTAATAAAAGTAATTTAAAGTTTTAATGATCTTCGCAAACTGTTCTTTGACATATGTTGTCCAACGAAATATGTTAAAGTTACCTTAAAACCTATAAAAGTTATTGACCGATTGTAAATATCTGTTGTAAGAAGCAAACAAAACTTTTAATAAATCTAGATATATTCGTTACGAAAAAAACTTTAATGTATTTTAATCGCACAAAAATTACGGAACAAAAAGTACGTCTACGTATATCTAGGCTCAAATAATAAAGATAAAGCTATATGGAATTGTCTAACTGATAGAGGTTGATAAAATATATACCATAACTCACAATGGAAGAATTCTGCTAGAAAAATGTAACATTGTAAATAGGTGTACTAATTTTTTAATTCAATAATATCACCCTGAATACGTTGAATACTGGCAAGTGTGATCAAATTTTTAATGTTACCATATTTTAATGACCCACGACTCCTGATGAAATTTAACAAATTATATTATCTTTGCGAAATACTTATTCGGTGGGGTATGATGTTAAGTTGGTGACAAAAATATTAAAACTAAGTTTTATAAATATATCACTAGTACTGAGTTACATAATTGACGTACTCGTATCTCTTGTTCAAGGAGTTTTCCCTGAACAACCCAAATAAATATTCAAGTCTAAAAACCATTTATAAAAAGTAGGATACTATAGATAGTGGTAATTAAAGTACTGTTGCCATAGTGTACATTTTATTTTATTATAAGTTATGATAAAGTACTGCTTAAGAAACTTAATAATATTATAAAAAATATAATAATATTAAACACATAATGGTTTAAAAATATCCATTATATTACACCATACCGATCTTCCAGTTTATTAAGTTTGTTACAGAATGCATTTATGACTGTATACCGGTTGTAGCTCTCTTTGTGGATATAATTTACAAAAAAGCATTTGACTTTGTTCATCACGGAGTACTTCTTAATAAACTCGCGAGATACAAAATACGTAGGAAAGCAATTGCTTAGTTTATTAGTCACCTGAGTCAAATACAAAGGCGTGAAATAAGAAAGCTTAAATTTTTTAAAAGGCCACGCATTCGGCTATAAAAATATTGTAGGTGTATCGCAAGGTAGTATTCTGAGACCCCTACTCTTTAATACCCTACAATAATAATCTACCAACAACACTTCCACATAAAACAATTCTCTTCGCTGATGACGAAATGGTGATTTTGAAATGTATGAATATAAGGCTTTTGAATTGGACATTAATAGTACAACTTTATTTATAACATTAAAAGATAAAATTGAGTCGCTACATTTTCACAGTATAACTGTAAACACAAATAAAACTAAAATAATGCAACTACTCACGATTAGAAGTAAGCAAATTAATTTAAATATAAGTAATGTTGGAAAAGTGCTACACGAAGTTAGTTATTATAAGTTTTTTGTATTACTATTATTTATAGATAATTATTGGAATTGGAAAATTCATGTATAATTCATAAGACAAATTAACAGATAATTATAATTAACAGATCTATATTAGCGTTTCGCCGACTTAGAGATATAGCATCTGCCATAGCAGCGTTAAACGACTGCCATGGCTATGTTTCATTGATATTGCAGTACGAACTTGTGACTTTACTACATATGAATTTACTGTAATAAGACATTTCGGAAATAGAACGTGTATTTAAGATTAAAAAAAAACATTCAGGCAATTTGTGGAGCACATTTCATGGCTTCGTAATAGCCATTATTTAAAAAAAATGAACGTGCTACCACTCGCATGTATGTTTATAAACTAAGCCGCGATTTTTATCTAGAAGTCTCCTGATTACTTTCCATCTAATAATTTTTTTGAGATAGAAGCTTAAGAGAAAAATCTAACTAAATCAAAATGCAAATTGATATATTTTTGAATGAATTTATACGTGATAGAGTCATACTGCAGCTATATATTATACCTAGTCAGGTCATAAGTATTGTCACACAGTAAAACCTTTTCTTTTAGAATGCTGACCACAAAAAAGTTTATTGAATTCGAATTTCGAATTGTTCATGAAAATAAAACTGTATACTTTTTAGAATTTTACTCATTTTTAAATATGGAGTGGACGCTTAAAGAAGACCGTGTTGCAGTTATTGCGTTGCATCGTTGCGGTTACGCGCCAATTCAAATTTTTGACATACTGAAAAATTTGAATATAACCAAAAGATTCGTTTATCGTACCATAAAACGATACAATGAAGACTCTAGTGTAGATGACAGATCAAGAAGTGGTCACCCTCGGTCTGTTAGGACTCCAGCAGTGATAAAAGCTGTGACGGCGCGAATTCAAAGAAATCCCAAACGTAAGCAGAAACTGTTGGCCCTTCAGATGGGGTTAAGCAGAACCACGATGAAAAGGGTGTTAAATGAAGACTTAAGGCTTCGGGCATATCGAAGAAAAACAAGACATTGTTTGAATGCTCGTCTAATGGACTTGAGACTGAAGAGATGCCGCGCTTTGTTGAAGCGGTACGCGGGAAAAAAATATCGGGAAATTCTTTTTTGCGGATGAAAAAATTTTTACCGTAGAAGAGAGCTACAACAAACAAAATGATAAGGTGTACGCACACAGTAGTGAAGAAGCGAGCAACCGTATTCCGCGTGTCCAACGAGGTCATTTTTCATCCTCGCTCATGGTATGGTTGGGAGTTTCTTATTGGGGCTTAACAGAGGTACATTTTTGTGAGAAAGGTGTAAAAACGAATGCAGTTGTGTATAAAAATACAGTCCTGACGAACCTTGTGGAACCTGTTTCTCATACCATGTTCAATAACAGGCACTGGGTATTCCAACAAGATTCGGCGCCAGCTCATAGAGCGAAGAGCTCACAAGACTGGCTGGCGGCGCGTGAAATCGACTTCATCCAGCACGAAGACTGGCCCTCCTCCAGTCCAGATTTGAATCCGTTAGATTACAAGATATGGCAACACTTGGAGGAAAAGGTGTGCTCAAAGCCTCATCCCAATTTGGAGTCACTCAAGACATCCTTGATTAAGGCAGCCGCCGATATTTACATGGACCTCGTTCGTGCTGCGATAGACGACTGGCCGCGCAGATTGAAGGCCTGTATTCAAAATCACGGAGGTCATTTTGAATAAACTTTAGTGTCATAAGAATCTATGTTTTGTTAAGTTTATTTTGGTATATAAATGGTTACATAATGAATAAACTTGTTTCAATTATATTATATTAAACATGTGACAGAATTTATGACCTGACTAGGTATATTATTATTTGTACATTTTAAATAATGATATGGTAAATTATGTTTATCAAATCTCTAATATATAAAAATAATGTTTTTTTGTTCGTATTTTATGCGCTATGCGCTGTCATACCGTACATCAGAATGCGGTAAAACTTTGTCAACTTCTTGCTTGTACTTGCGCGAAGGTTACAAGCATAGTGCAAATAACTTACAGTAGGTGACGCGTGTATCGCGTATCATTATCATTCCTAATTAAACAATATAGGTAACTCTCCTAAATTTAAAACGATATTTTGACTTTTATTTCTTTTGCGGAAGCAACGTGACGGGTGTCAGCTAGTTGTAAATAACAAAAATAATTAAATACATAATGTGAATAATCTATAATATAAAAATGAATCGCTGAATGTGTTGCTAAGCGCAAATCTCGAGAGCAGCTGAACCGATTTCGCTAATTATTTTTTTATAATATGCCTTGAAGTACGAAATTGGTTCTTACGGAGAGAAAATTTTAAAAAATTGCCTGAAAAAGTCTAAAAACAACACTTTTCTACATTCCCATACAAAAGATTCGTAATAATACTTAAAAGTCAATTTGAACTTTAATACCATAGGTACCATAAAGTTTAAGTGTTAGTGGAGGGGTGCCGGGAAGGCAAAACAATTGAGTGACGTTAGTATCGTATAAATATTAATGTCAATATATGTCAATAGTGTTTTATAATTTTTATTTTTTGACATAATGTAATTGTTGACTTACCAACTTTCTTTTTTCTTTTTTTATCTTACTAGCTGACCCGGTGTCCCGAATAGCAGAATAAGTTTAAAAAAAATTAAAGAATCGAGTGTCAGGCGGTAAATAATAAATTTTTGTCAAAATTTGGCATAATCTAATTTTATAAGATAATATTACAATAATTTCGTAATACATTCTATCTAAAAAGCTGATAATTAATTATGAAGGATAACGTGCTCACTCAGCTGCAGTTATTCAATTTCCCACTTATCAGGCTTCTTAAAACAAACCCGGGTGCTCAAAGGCCCCTGAACCTGTTCCAAGCACATTAACTCCAATGACATGCGGAATATAGGCTGACCAAGCGGCATTTTATGAAAGTGGTGAAGAAGAAGAAGCTTTTTCCCCGTAATCTTAGTAGCGCATTGAACGGACCGAATATGCTGCTGCGTCCTAGTACGCCTACGACGTAGTTCTACGTGTATGGACTGCATTGTACCATATGAAGGCAGGGGAGATTGTGGAATACATCAGAAGAAAGACCAACCTTACGTTAGGGGTTGACAGATTGGAGTTGCATCACAATGTTAATTTTAAATCATTTGTAGTGTAGGTGTCTCAACGCACCAAATTGAGACCTTCATAAAGGAAGAATTTTTGGCAAAGGGTGTCGTGTACCGATGTTTTGCCAAAGGTTACAAACCATAGGTTGAAACGCAACACATTCAATACGTAAACAATAATTGTGGATAGTTCAAGTGAAATAGTAAGTATTCGTAGGGAATTATAATGGTAGGTGCACAACGATTAAAAGTAATAAAATCAAGAATAAACGATAATAAATCAAGACTACTAAATATGATATAGAAATACTATTGAATTAAAAATAAATATATACGAATACTACATTAAATATTAATACTAATATATTATAATAATACATATTCATATTTCAATTAACAACTGATATTGGCGAAAGATGTTCGTGTACCAGTCTTTTGAAGGCTGCCTTATTAGATGCTTTTCTTATGTCTTCAGGCAGGAAGTTCTAGAGTAACATTGACAGTAACATTGACAAAAATATATCTGGTATAAATGTTGCACCATTAAATGTTTTCGCATATTAAATCTAAATAATAATGAGGTTGTTTCCTTTTAGATTTACATAACATGTATTATAACAACGCGGCAATTAAGAGTTTGTATCGAAGCATTTCTAAAAAATAGACTTTGGGAAAATATAAAAATTGTCAAGCCTAATAATGCTATCCATGTTATTTATGATGTTTGCTGATCTTACTAAAAATTAATTTTGATTATAACGAAAATTCTGGAACGTTAAGATATTATGGTTATTTTACGTGCTTATTAGGAACTTTTAGACTTTTTACTCGTAAGATAGGAGCGCTGATAGGAGTCTATAGCTAACATTGCGCAGTTTTGGTTAACAAAGTAAAATTAGAACATTTTACGTCTCTAATGGAGATGTAACATAATGATGTCTCAAATTATACCTGAGTATATACCTAGATTCATATTCAGCGTCATACTTTTTTGTCTTGAACTCTTTAAGTGTTTTAATAATCTTCGTTGAATCGATTCCAGCCTATCAGAATAAATATTATATTATGGGTTCATACCTATAAGCAAGCTCGAGTATGCTAGACACATAGGAAAAATATATAGTTTTAATAATATAACATTAGTAAACATCTGTTCGGTTTTAACCAAAATTCTATCAATGTGTTTCCAATCAGCTTCGAATCGTGAATAACGCCTAAGTTACGTATTTCTTCTACTATTTTAAAACCTTGACCTTTCCTTTGAATTTGTAAGTAACCTTTGTGATTTAAGTTTTGCGTGAGAATACCATTAAGATGCATTTTACTACATTTAGATCTAGTTCATTAAGTTGATAATATTTTTCAAATTTACATACGTCTTTAGGAGATGACAATCTTTAATGCTAATTTGTATAAAAACTTCCATGTCATCTGTATATAGTAAGAAATGGGAATGATGGAAATAATTTATTTATTTTTAACCTTTATTAAGAATTAATATCGTTAATAAAGGTTAAAAATTAGTGCATTTTATAGAAAATCTTATGACACACTAAAAATAAATAATTCCATAGAGATATAAAACCATTGAGAACGACAGCTTGACCTAAGTTCTCATTATAAGAAGTAAACAATCTGTACACATTAACTGTGTGGTGGCGGTGTAAGAATATCTATATAATACCCCATACCGTCCCGTGGGTATCATAAATGGGAAACAAACCAGTGTCTTCCTGATATTATCTAGAAAAAAAACCGGCCAAGTGCGAGTCGGACTCGCGCACCGAGGGTTCTGAACAAATCCGTAGGTATATAAGTTTAAAATTATTAAAAATATTTTTATTATATGATGTAACTAAAAATTTATGATTTTCGCAATTTTTCCTTTATCTGTGTTTATAATACGTTGCTTCGTACCAAATTTTAAGATTCTGAGTTCACGGGAAGTACCCTGTAGGTTTTGATTCCCTTGCGAATGTCGAAAATTTGCGGCATAAACGGCTGTATCTTTTGATTGCGTTGGCTTAGCAGTTTGATTTTTTCACAGCCCCAAGGGACAGTAGATTTGAGTATTTAATATGAATTTCAGCTTGATACCTCCACGCGTTCCTGAGAAAAGGGATCTTGACAGACAGACAGACAGACGGACAATAAAGTGATCCTATAAGGGTTCCGTTTTTTCCTTTTGAGGTACGGAACCCTAAAAAGAAAAACCTGCCTGCCTACTATTTTTTTCCCAAGTATCCCCCTTATGAGGTAGGCCTATGTTCAACAATGGACTTTGATAGGCTATATGATGATGAATCTGCACTTGATTCTATGGATTTCGACATTGAAAAGCTTACTGATAGCTTATTGGTATTATTGGCGTACTTTCTGAAATCTTAATTTTCTATGGACTCAAATTGTTGCAACGTTCTTGATTAAAATTTTTACAGAAATGTTCATTTTACTAAGAAAAAAGCTGCCAAGTGGGAGTTGGACTCACGTATGAAGGGTTCCGTACATCGTAAAACACGTTTCTTGTAGGGGAGCCACCTTTAATTTTTGTTATAGAGGCAGCAGAAATACACATTATACACATTCTGTGAAAATTTCAACTGTTTACCTATTATGAATCATGAGATACAGCCCGCTGACAGACAGACAGACGAACAGCGAATGCTTATTAATAGGGTCCCGTTGGTTACCCTTTGGGTACGGAACCCTAAAACGTAAATTATATTTCTTATATAAAAAGACCTATCATTTTATATAATTACCTTTGCAGCCTATAAAATATTCACTGCTGAACATAGGCCTCCCATATAGATTACCTAAGAGGAGGGACATTTGCCATTGTTGCTAGGGTTGGAAATCGGGTTGGCAAACGCAGTTCTTAATTTTTTAGTTGTTGGATGCTGCTGCCCATTCCCATTCTTTAGTAAACTAGTAACTAATATTTTTGAGAAGCGTACCTGACGTAGTTTTTACAAATTTCGAATATGCCATATTTTTTAGCCCCCCGTAATCAATTTATTGGTAATTTGAGCATGCACTGAATTAGTTACTGGCTTAAGCGGTAAGTAAAGTAAAGTAAAACATCATAAATATATACGTCACATGCGGCTAGCTGTTACGACTTATAACATTGTAACTCGTAGATCTCTTTTTCCTGAAATCCTAATAACACAGTTAAACACTCCATAAATTTTGCCATCATATTTATCTATTACTCTTTATAGCTCTTCAAAATACAGCGTTTTCGCTATTTTTGAAGAACATGACCACGCTTCCGAAGTGGCGCCACTATGGAGGACATTTTTGAACAGCTTCTGAAAGAGCCTATGTAGCGTTCTTTCACCGGTTTTCCTATGTTTACCGTTTTAAAGGTGCCGAAGAGCCATTCTGGTCTCCCTCAGAGTTATTATATTGTTACGGTATAGCGTCGGATGAGACTTGATCTTGGGTCACTTGCTTGTGGCTCCAACAACGATATGTACAGCTGCCCATGAACTTCTCGCTTGAAATCTCAGGTCGTAAATGACAGACTTACACAGAAGCTGGCTCTGTTTGGCAGACAGATCTCTGGCTAAGACTTTGGAGCCATAGATTCACCAATAGTTTCTTTAGTACGAGCTGAATCTTAACTGATCATAATAAATAATAATTATATATAAAAATTACGTGTCACATTGTTTGTCCGCAATGAACTCCTAAACTACTAAACTGATTGCAATGAAAATTTGCACACTGTGTGCAGTTTGGTCCAACTTGAGAGATAGTATAGTTTTTATCCCTGTAAGTGACCCTCAATATTAGTTATTACGAATTTAATAATTTTTATAGGACACAGGGTCGTCGGAGAGAGCAGAGATCAACGTCTGCCTGGCCAGCTACTAATTATATATATATATATATATATATATATATATATATATATATATATATAAATAAATATATAAATAAATATTTGCCTTAGTAAACTTTTGTTGAGTTACACAAGCATAATATTTTTCTTTTTAAATAACAGTACCCACACTAGGGTTTTCTCCTGTGTATGTAGATTTATAGCTGTTTACATATTTTTACGTGGTAGAGCCATGCTGCAGCTATATTAGTAGTATAGTTGTAGCACGAATGGGTCGGCTCGACCGGGGAAGGACCACGCTCTCACAGAATACCAGCGTAAAATAACAGCTTAACACTGCTGTGTTTCGTATGGTGAGTGTAGAGAACCGGAAACCCTTTTTACTGGAAAAGAAGCATTCCATCTTAGTCCTCACGAGTGACAACGCATCTGCATTTTGAGTCTTTATTGAGGATAGATGTAGATGTCTATGGGTCACAGCAACCACTTACCATCAGGTGGACTGTGTGCTCGTTTGTCACCCTATCCTATAAAAAAAATTGCACAAGGATCATCCAAACCTGGAAAATTATTTGTAGGCCAACCAAATACTTTTATATTTGGACTTCGAATATATGACCATGTTTCCGAATTTCGTGAAAAACTCAAGTGGCTTCTGATCCGTCTTCACAGGAATACTCACATTCTTACTCTTTAATACGGTATTCTATCTAATCCTACTTCCCCTGCTTACTTTAAGGTGCGGTTTGAGTTTCTTGGTGACACTCACTGTCGCTCTCTTCGCTCTGATAAAAACCTCACCTTAAAAATTCCGTCCCGTAATACATCCTTTTATTCTAAATCCTTTTCTATTGAAGCTGTTTCGCTATTGAACTTACAAGTGCACATTAGAAGGCTGCACATTAGAAGTGCACAATCTACTGAAAAGTTTAAAAACTTGTCAAAGTGCACTCCTTCCTCCTTAAATAGTCATTCCACTATTTCTCATTGACATCGTTCATTTAAAAATTACTACTTATTTTTCCTAACGAGCTTTTATTTAAAATACTTGTTCATTTCTTTCTGCTCTTGTATATGTATTGTAATATTATTGTAAATGAAATGTATTTATTTATTATATTGTTAATATAGTATGTATTTATCGAATTTATATAATTATATTTATGTCGTATTTTCTAGCAACTTACGTATACCTTTCCCACACGTTATTATATCCTCTGCAATGTGGTTGCCTTTTAGAGATCGCTTTTAAGCAATAAGGCCGCTAATTGTACCTTGAAATAATTACTTTTCTCATATATATATTTTTCTAGTGTACAATAAAGAATTTTTCATTCATTCGTTTATACTTGTTCCGTGCGAGATTCGTAGTTGTGGTAATCAGCACCGTAAGTCATTGCTAAGCTAATGCACTACGAAGCCGTCTGGATTGGATGAATATCCGAAAAGCTATTATGCTCGATTTTACTTACACTTTGTGTTGGGTTTTATTTAAATAAATATATTCTTAAATGGTTTTTGTTGGACTTTCAACATTTAACGAGAGTAAAATATTTCTAGTGCGCTCATTTATATATAGATATAATAAATTCTATGTTATTTTTAAAAAACACGTACCTATTACAATAAAAAATAAAAGTTTTGTGAATTATATTATGATGATGTTTTATAATCAAATTTCACAAAGACAACAACTTCCTCATATTATCAGAAATTGTAAACTACGACTTATTATGACACTGCTAGAGTACTCGAACTCAGAAGTACTTACCCATTTTGATAACGTACGCATATAACATGTTATAAGGGGTGTAGATTGGCGTTACCATGACGATAGACTACTCCTTTTTTGTTTATGGGGTCAGGTCGTTCCTTCTTAATTGCATGACTTAATGTTATTACCTGTTAGTAGTAGAGGTACTAATCCATGATTTGATCCAACGATAAAAGTTCATAATGAACGATAACTACAAATTCACTGTTTGTGCAACTTGTCTGCGCTTTAACCACGTTCTTTCTTGTCGTATGTGATCCATTTCTCCACTTATCAAAAACTTGTTAGTTTTCGCTTAAATTGAATGTCTTTTACTTAAAACCAGTGTATTTCAGTTAAGTAAAAATAATATTTGAGTCAGTCGTTAGCAGTGTTGAAATGCTACACAACGTTGAATTGTCGAACTTGCTCCACTGTTTTAGTAATGACATCTACTTTTTCTGTCACAGAAATTATATTTTAAAATATTTACTTGGGTTCATAAACGAATTTGAAACAAACAAGCTAAAATTACAGTAAATGGTAAGTATCTAATACAGCCCATATTAACACATGTGACCAAGTTTAAACAAAGAAGAATACAAGTGTTGTTACCTCTTAGGACCAAGTTACTGTTAGTGTTTGTGAACTACAAATGGTATTAAAAGCCAGTTACAATTATTACAATGCAGGTACAAATATTACAATCAAGAGATTATTTAATAAACTGCGTACAAATTTGAAAAAAAAACTTCATACCGAACTATTATATAAAGTCAAATTGCTTGAACCTTCTGAATTTTGATGTTACTTTGCTGTAGTTAAACAACTTAACGTAGAGACAAGATACCGTATAGGAGATATTTATTTGAATTAGATTAGACAATACTAATTTTCTTTTCTTTTTATAGCATAAGGGTAACAAACGAGCACACCGTCCACCTGATGCTAAGTGGTTCCTGCGGTACATATTAATCCACATCTATCCTCAAATGCATAAGAATCAAAATGCAGATGCGTTGTCACCCGTGAGGACTAAGATGGAATGCCTCATTTCCAGTAAAAAGGGTCTCCGGTTCTCTACACTCACCATACGAAACAAAACAACGTTAACCTGCTATTTTAGGCTGGTACTCTGTGAGAGCGTGGTCCTTCCCCGGTTGAGCCGTTCATGCTATAACTATACTACTACCTTACCACGTAAAAAATGTACGAAAATCTTTATATTTGTTAAATCGCAAGTACTTTCAAAGAATCAGCATTTAAGAATCGGCATTCAAATGCTAATCAAACTATTTAAGTAGCATACCAGTCATTGTTATTGTCACCATTAGGCACTAAAGAGTTCCCTGAAAACCTTTTTTTAAAAGTTGCTATTGTCAATATGTTATAACCTTAACATGGATTACCCGTCGCAGTAGTCTTGAGCATATTATTGCATCATATTGCCCATCATCAGCGAATCTGGATGTTCTACAGATTAATGCATTGTTAAGTCTGAAAATGACGAATTAAGACAACTACAAAGGTTGTGTGTTTGCTATGCATTTGGAAATAAATAAATTTCGTATTTTGTAATCGTATTATTAATTTGTTCGAGTTTCGGGTAAATTTTTAAGTTTATTGATATTACTTGAGTGCTAACTTTCGAATATCATAGCACAATTAGTGTCGTATAAATATTAATGTTAGTATAAAAATTTTTTGTAGATCTTAATAATTATTCTAAAATCGAGATTCGTAACGGACTATTTATCTAATGGAATATTTATTTAAGAATTTCATGACGTTGCCGTCGTAATAGTTGCAATAATCAGCCATTGAACGTAAATTACCTCCTTGCCGATGGC